>JAOPTO010000583.1:0-632148 GCA_033822845.1 Tetrapedia diversipes | reverse complement strand
TTTTTTTTTTTTTTTTTTTTTTTTGCTTGCTGGAAATTTGTAATTCCATTTTGAGGTTAGGAATCCCCAGGAGGTTACCCGTCATCCTGACGGGAGGACAGGGTTACAAAATGACGAGGCTATGCAAGGTGAAGAGAATATACATTTTTATCTCCAACTATAAGCAACACAGCATGGTGACAGCTATCAAGCCCCGACGTTATCAACGAATATTTGTAATCTTCAAATGATCACGCCAAAGAAGAACAAATTCTAATTCCTATCCATGTCTACACCGTCTCCTACTCAGTCTCTCCCATGTAATATTCAACCTCCTGTCGAGAGAAGGAAATTTTCTCTCACACGGGGTTAATAATACATACAGGTAATTGTATTACGTGACATTAACGTAATGCACTCCTCTCACACGTGCTTAGGGTAAAGGAGAGAGAAGTAGGCATCAATATTCTACTTTTCCCGTTGAGTCTGTCATTTGTTTTTTTTTTAGAAGTAAAAAAAAGCAGGTTACAGTGTACGATAATACGCGTGTCTTTTTTATATAATTTTAATGCTTATTTGGAAGAAAATAACATTTCGTTTCACATTAACATTATTAAGTAAGTTATGTTAATAGAGGAAAAGAAATATAAAATTGGAGATGAAATGTTTAAATTTTAATAACAATCTAACAATTATTATATATTTGTATTCTATATTACTGTTTCTCATCTTCGAATTGTTCTTTTCCTAAATAAAATTGTTTTTTCCTGTAGATTAAGGGAACAGGTCGATCTATAGGCATAAAAATGTCGTGTAGTATATTAAATGTTTAGGTACGGTGCTAAAACAGGAAACAGGAAACAGGAAACATGAATCTAAACGTAGGTAAAGGGTGAACTTGTCGAAAGACTAATTCCTCACAAATTTCAAAAATCTTTTTAATATGTTATTAGAAAGGATATTTTGCACAACTTTTTCCTCTAACCAACTAGACGGTTACCAATTGCGTATGAGCTCCATTATGAAGGTATTCGTCAGTTCTGTACATATCGTTGCTTGTTGAAATACTCCTTAGGGTTTCTCTTCTGATTAATCAACCTTCCTTATTTGTATGTATTTATGTATGTATGTTATTATCGATAAAACAATTGAGTTGGAACGTCGGACTACATCGTTTAGGTTCAGTCAGTGCGATTAAAAAATTTATTTATTACGACCTTTTAAGGTATAAAGTGATCTTTATTACGTTAAATCAATATTAATGCTTTTGATTATAGTAAGAAAATTGGAACATGCATTCCTACAGCAGAAGAGTCTCGCTTCGCGAGTCATTTATGCAGATATTATCAAAGAGATCATTGGTTCCAAAAAGAGTAAGCATACATATATTGTATTATTTTTACAATAAGTTATGTTCATTTCTTTTTCATTTTCCAACAAAATACTTATTTAAATGAGATTAAACAGGATAGAAATGATTTCTATACTGTAAGGAAAACGCAGTTACAGTAAGTAGAGTGTACTGTATGTTATTTAGAAATATGTGATTCGTTTTGAATATAAGAATAAAGTTATAAAAACGTAATGCAGGAATAATACAACTCTATAGTATTGACGGATATGACACGAAGTTATAATATAATACATAATTGAATACACAGCCATTTTATCAATCAATAATTACTTCGACTAAACAGGTTAACAGATTAAAGGGAAATTACCTTTTTCGTGCTATGGTGAGACTTGTCCTAGAATTTATTGAATGGCTGACGGAAGAGCCTGTGATTGAAGAACTGAGCGATGACGTTGCAATTAATATTCGAAGGGCACAACAGAAGAAGGTTGAAAAGAAAGCACTTACATTAGAGGTTAATAAAATATTGAACACTTATTACTTTAAAACTACAATTTTGAATGAAAGTACCAACGTTTATTAAGCAATACAATTTTTTATAGTAAAGTATATACAGCTGGCCCCAAAAGTATTCGCGGCCACCTTGTAGTAGTTGTCAGTTTCGTGTAAAGTTATAGGTTCACGAAATTAATAATTGAAGCAAATTTTATTTTTAACGAATATTTTTTAGATTATTAATCTGTTTCTCTATGTTGTTAAATGCGTATTAAGTTTTTACAATCTTTTACTAGCAAACCTATATTCATTTCATACGTAAGGTAGCCAGATACTTTTGGAACCAACTGTAAATACAAATGTTTTATATTTAAGGATCGATCTATTTTATTAACAAGGCCAGAAGATAGATCATCGGATGATAGAAAATACATATATGAATTGTTTAAAAAATTTCGGGTATTCAGACAATATCCCGAACGTTTGAAGGAAGTTTTAGCGGGTGTATGTTTTTATCAGTACCTACGACCTGGTCGTATCATTGTGCGACAGCGTCATAAGGCTGAAAATCTTTATGTTATCATAAACGGAGAAGTTAGTGCATCAAAAATAGTTACTGATCGTTGGACTGGTGCGTATTTTCTATGCAATCATATTTGGAATTACTCACACCTCTGGTTCATGTTTGGACAAATGATTGTTTTGCAATTAAAACCACACTGAAATTCCACTAGTATTTACCTTTTGACGAACGGCTTTTCATTTTCTAATTATTTCTGACATTTCCTGAAAATGTATATAATATAGGTGTATAAAAAAAAGAAGTGTCCAAAATATTGAAAATTTAATATATACTCAGGTGAATCGGAAGAAATCGATATGGGTACGTTGAATCCTGGAGATACATTTGGTGAAATCGCATTGTTGCATAAGATACCAAGATCAGCAACAGTAGTTTCGAAAAGTATGTCAATCCAGTTCCTTGCTTGCTTTTTTTATTAACTCGTACTTTTAGCGCCTTAAATAATATATTTCATTGTTTCATTCTACCATCGACTACGATGATTTCAATTCAATCCTATTCATTAAAGTACAGTCTTCTGTTTAACAAACATGATTTTGATTTATTTTTAGCCACCGTAGATTTGATTCTTATTCCTCGCCAAGAATTCGACGACATCTTGCGACCCACTTTAAACAAGGAATGGAACATTTTACAGGATGCATTAATTCATTTCAATTACTTTAAATCTTGGGATGAAGAAACAATACGAGAATGTTGCATTCTTAGTAGATTAAAGGTCTTTCAACCTGATGAGGTACGAAATTATAAGAAGTCAAAAAAAAATGATACCAAATATAGAAAGTGAGAAAAAGTTAAGGTTCAAGTAATTAAACAACTATTGATTCATGTGTAACGTATAAATAATATTATATCAGAAATGAATTTGATACAATCGATATTCCGCGAATCATGTTCGGTTTGTGTCAACTTCGAAACAATTTAACATTCAAAGATAGTTGTAAGTAATAAATAGTTTGCGATGAAGTATATACTGACAGAACATTCTCAAATATTGTTTGTTGTAGCAAAATTCGTATAATTGCCAGTTACGTTTAATTATGAACAGCAGTTATGTTGGTACAAATATTTGTTTAAATAACATCTGAACGGAATAAAAAAGAATAAATGAAAAAAAAAATTATTTAAGGTTTTGTTAGGTGATGGTAAAGGAATGGTGAATTACGTACACTTTTTATTGGAAGGTGAATGTTGTTTAATAGAACACATAATTGTGCGTGAACAACGTACTGTTCATGGAGTGCATTACAAGTTGTATGATCCTGTTAGTGCAAAGAATGGAGCCACAAGATTATCAAGGAGTTTAGAAACGGCCGCAAAGACAGACGAATTGGAATACAAATATGAAACTACCAAAGTATGTACTTACGTATCTTTAAATGCAATAATAATGATAGTAAAAGAAAAATTTAATTCTCATTCTCATGGTAACGATTAAAATTGTTATGTATCTTTTGTATGATATATAGTATCTAAAGTGTATTATATCATTTCAGTCGCGTGGATTAGGCGATGCTCAGAGTCAGGATTTTGTTAATTATGCCCAACTTTTACTATCATCGAGACCGACTGATAAGAAAATGGATTTTGAACGTTCAAGTATAATTACAACCACGTTATTGGATGTGGTAGGTAAAATGTCTATAAATATTGTCGTGACCTTTTTCGATTTAAAGTAAAAAAGATGGTAAAATTGAATGTAAACACCAAACGTGTTCGATTACATTACCTTTGTCCTTCATAAGCAAAAATCAATTTATTTATTCATGTATTTTTTGTACGATAAATATGTCATATAAATGTAAAGTGTTCCCAAAAAATAACCAACAGTTTGACATTGTAATTGCTGTACGTCGCCAAGTTGCAGCTGAAAATAAATAAATATATTTTAAGGACATAAGAGATAGCTTTTTCTACTTTTTACGAAAAAAGTTACGAATCATTCAATTGTTATTATATAATTAATTTTTATATATTTAATTTGACGAATTAAACGAACTTTTTTAATGTCAAGATTAATGAATGGCACAAAGTTACGGATGTAGCAGAAATGTTGATGAGAGAACCTTCATCTACGTCACAACAATGTTATCCGAGTGATGTACGTACAATATTTATGGAAATTTGTGCGTTTAAGAGAGGCGCGTGTTTCGGATTAGGTAATATTTAATGTAACCATCCTGTTTCACCTGTTAACCGGATTAACGGTTCTTCAATTAAACATTTCTTTGGACATATGTACATATGTAAGATTGAAAAGTGAAAAAGCAAAGAAGAATTCACTTCTTTTCGGTTGCTTTTAATGCTCACCATATTTTTAATACAAATGGAACGATGCGTAAACAGCAGAGGATCTGTAGATAAATAAATCATTGCGATTTCAAATCGAAAGATGTGCTGATAATTCGTTCTTCCTAGATAACAGGTTAATGTACGACTAACACTTAACTGATAACTACTTTTAATAATGATGACGATTTTGAATCAGGGGAGAACATGATTAATCGAAGGATAATAGCTACCACATTTGTAAGATGCTTTTTGGTACCACGATATTGGTTAAATGTACATAATCGCGCAAACATTTGGGAACGAGTGAAATTGTTCATGGATTCAAAGTTTCCTACGAAAGAACAATTATTTGAAGAATTCGTAAAAAATCGCAGGTACCCCCTGCTTCATGCATGCATTTTTTAACATTATATTCGGGGGGACCGGAAAATAATGTCGTTTCTGTCATTACATCTCTAGATATTTCACTCAAAAACCAATTGATTTTTATCGATCCGGCATTGAAAATTTGCACGCTAGATGGCAAAAGGTTGTTAATAACGAGGGTGATTACATAATTGATTAGAAATAAAAACTCGTTAAAAATGTATGCGTTTGAATTTAATGTAAGAAAACGACATTACGCTCCCGGTCCTCCTAATAGAATCAATCTCTAAAAGGACATACCTTACACATACATACGTTTAGCGAGCGTTAAATGTTATTACAAAACAAACGCATTTTAATGTGCTATAGATGGTTGGAATACAAGAAAACATTGGCTCAAGACGTGGGCAAACGAGGTCGACGTATTCATAGTAATGTATCGACACACGATGTTCCTTATGCGATTAGGATTGTTAATGATGTAGGCATATAAAAATATACGAGTTTTCTACGAGGAGTTCATTACAAGAAACACATACCTATAATCAAAGGAGAAAATGTTGTCGAGATAAAAAATTTATTACACCATTTTCGCAGGTTTTACTTATCATCTAAGGTTAAACAATTTAAATTAATTACACAAACCTACTTTGTTATAACACTCTCGCTTACAACGTAACTAAAAGTACTTATTTTATTAACATTAAAACGTTACACATCTTTGGTTTTAACAAAAACGTAAATCTCAGAATCATTTAAATTCATAATATTAAATGGTAGCATCAAGCTTGTTACGTATGCCTTGTATATTAAGTACACTGATAAACGGATTCGCACGTAATTCGTGTCTTATATGGTTCTACAAAATTAAATATCTGAATTTTCAATCATTTTTTTTTTTCTGAAATATTCTTCTATACCTTGTACGAAGATGATGTTGATATTTAAACATAAGTTATCGTTATCGTGCATTACATTTTTGCTTTGGGTGTAGTGAAGTACGCGATTCAAATTAAATGAATCAGATTTTCATCGTCGCCGTTTAAGTGTTCAGAATATGAGATGCTTAAAATATTTCATTCACTGAACGTTTCTTACACGCTTCGGTATGCGAAATCTAATGCATATCTAACTGCAGTATATAACACGCTTAAACAATTATAAACATTTGAATTCTACATATAAATATGTAATTTAACAATAAATGCATTCTAATGAGGTGCTTTTAGTTTAATTTCCTGTGATACCCCATTGTTACGTACGATGTCGAATGATATTCGATATAAAATGAAAATGGCAATTATAAAATGATATTTTGCTATTATATTTCAATAAGAAAACATAGCGATTACACTAAATTTTGTACAACTACATTCGTGCTGCATGTCATTTCCTTTAAATAATAAAATACTCAACGCTACTTTTCGTAATTATTGGATTATCACGTGATATCAAACGTGTCCAATCAAGCTCACCACAATTCCACAATTAAAGGAAACATCTGAATTCATTAGTAAAATAAATCATGAACAACGTAGAGTGCTTCATGTTTGTCGTATTACATGCAACTTTCTTTATAGCACAGTCGAAATGAAGTAAGGTGTTCGAAGCAAATACGTATATGACATTCAAAATTGACTTATCCAATTATATAGCTTATTACACACGTACAGTGGAAAATTCAACTTGTAACGTACAATCTCAAATGGTAGAATTTGTAATAAACGAAAAACTCGTCAGTTGTTCAATTTTGCTTTTTATACTTGCGTAATGTATCCGTATCCATGTTTGTAAGTACGTCACTCGACACAATTTCGCCTGAAATAGAGATTTTTCTTTCAATTAACTATTGTCCCACGATAATTTTCTATTACGTATATATATATATATATCTATTCATGCACCGTTTTAAACTCTCGTTTGATCCCTTTCCCGATTAGTTATCATTACGTAACTAGGATTACTAAAACCATCCAATATGTCTAACCTCAGATCACTCTTTTGCTTCGGCATGTTTACGTAGTTGTCTTGAGTACTGATAATGGCAGGCATAAAATCCTTCTTCGACATTGTGTTTTCATTATTCAACTTTTCAATGTCATCTGAATTTTTTAAGCTCCCCTTATTTTTTTCGTTCAAATCTATTAACTGAATATTTCGCGGTGCATTGCAATATTCGTGACCTTCATCAACGGACCGTTCGACCGATTGATTTTTCATTGACTGTCTCTGTCGAATGAACTGAGCTCGCCGCTGATGTATATCGGTAGGCTTTAAATAAGGATCGTCGTCTTTCTCTTTTAACATCGGTGACAATTCCACCGCGTCCTCTGCATCGGACGTAGACACCGGAAATTCGAAAAGTGTTCCTGGTTGGGACGACTTATAACTAAATATTCCTGACTCGTCCCTCTGACTAGTAGGACTCATGCACAGGTACGCTGAATCAGGTGAGTTTGGGGCAGGAAAATTCGAATACTGCTGAGTAGGAGAAGAAAGTATTGCGTGATCGGGTGCCGAAAGCATTGTTAAGTAGTCACTCCGTCCGCTTTCTAACATCGTTGTATTCATGTCCATATAAGGGTCGTTCAGACTAATGTAACGCTGTAAATCAAACAGAAGTGTGGTGGTTTCGTTCAACATTGTTTTAACATGTTCAATTGCAACAGGCATCATAATTATTCGAATGAAAATGTAATATAAATGTCACGTAGTGTAATTAAACGGATTACAGAATAAAAAAAACAATCAATGTTATCATTTGTCTCCTGTTAACTGTAACTGTAGCTACATACAATTAGATACTTAGGTACGTATATTAAATATAAAACATTCATAGAATGTTCAACAACATTTTAACTTGTTGAAATAATTATAAAAAGTGTACTGTGTATCGTTTTATTATTTTATTACAGCATGCTGAATCTCATTCCATGATTTTAATTAAAAGTAGATATTGTAATGTGTACGAATTGCTTGGGGTGGAAGAAATTTACAAAAGTTACAGCAAATATTGAATCATTTTAGGAGAAATTCTTAGTGGATAATCCGTCAATCCTACGTAACATTAAGGAGTTAATTATGTTTTAAAGTACGTCATTTAATTTTAATTATTGGATGATTACATTAGATACAACGTTATTAATGACAGAGGACTTACCGCTCTTACACTTTCTTCCAACAATTCGCCTATGCTGCGTACCAATTCCGTAAAACTCGGACGTTGAGTAGGCACAGCTTTCCAGCATTCAAGCATTATGTCATACCTATGAGTTTGGAAGACTGAATGGTACAATAAAAACATAATATGAAACTGTAAAATTTAATAGAACTGTAACAAACAGTTTCATCAGGAATTAACAAAATCATCATTGGAAGAGAATTATATAAAATAAAGATGTTACACGTATTCCTTGGTACAATAAGAATTATCATATGAATGGAGACATAAATAAGTTTTCTAGAACCAGTAGTAACCAAGTATGAAAGAATACTAAAATAATAATAAGCGGTTTACGAACAGTTCGATATTTCTTTTGTAAAATGGATTAGTTTTATTGTTAGAAAATTATCAAGCCTTTCATTTGATATAGCTAAGTAACTATAGTGAAGTAACACGTTGCAATAGCAACATAAAAGAAATTCACGAATTTTCAATAAGAAATCCTTTCTTATGTATATTATAGATCTAAACACGGATTATCAATTTTGTTGAACCCATTAGAAAAACAGATTTGCTGGAAGATAGTGAAAGTAATTTTTTGCGACGACAGCATAAGCAATTATTAACTTACACTTCAGAAGTGGCATATTTTGGTTGTTCCATCCTGTACCCTTCAATCAATTTCCGATATTGTTTCTCAGCTTCCAATCCTGGATACGGAGTTTCAGCCAACGTGAAAAATTCCCATAAAACTATGCCAAACGACCAAATATCCGACTGAGTCGAGAAGATACGATCTTTGATCGACTCGATGGCCATCCATTTTATAGGCAACAGACCATCGCCTTTTTTTTTATAATTGCTCTCTTTGTACATGGTTTTTGCTAATCCGAAATCACAGATTTTTACCACGTTGTCTTCGGCCAGTAAAATATTTCTTGCTGCTAGATCACCGTGTAATACCTAACAGGATGATTTATTTGTGATTTGTTTATTTTTTAAGTAACATTCATTATAATTATTTATTAATTTGTGTCTGTGTTTATTATATTTTACGACAAATATGATCATTATTATTGATTCGTAAATTAATTGATATTACCGTATTATCTAATTATTTGAAATTTCTATCGGGGTGGATTTATTCAACTTGCAATAATTTCAGCACCAACACGATTGATCATTAACTTAATTAAAAATTCTACATATTTCACAAGTGTTCAATATATTATTGTAAATTGAAATCGAGATCGAGAATTTCAGTCAGACCTTTTTCTGTTGCTTACTAGTTAGTTTTTATTTTTAATCAACTTAATAAATGAAACATCTTACAGTACATTAAACGCAATGAATCGAGAAGAACATAAATTGTTAAAACATACTTTCCTTTGACTGAGATACTCCATTCCCCGGGCCACTTGGAATGCCCAGGATAATAAATCCTGGGTACAGATCGGCTTCAAATTATGATTCTTGTAATCACCACGACTACAATCGCCATCCGGGGACATATTAACTCCTTGAGAATCCACAGCAGCTGTTTGACGATTCGCCGGATCGGTGGTAGAATTGTCGCTAAGACTGCGAGAAAATGACAATGCCACGTATTTTATCCTGTCATGTGGACAGAAGAGAACACAAGACCGTCGTTAACACCACAACCCCGTGCACAGTATCAATATTATTACGTTCATGTAATAATGTTATATGTAACGTGCAGAAAGAAGCAAAAATCTTTTATTTTGTTTTATATGTTCCATGCGTCAGTGTTAAAAACATAATACATAAATATAAAGTTTACAGTTAAACAATCTTTCTCATAGTATTTTTCTAACAGAATATAGGGACTGGTTATACTTTATATAGATTTTCAACTTTTCAGTTCATGTTTAGTTATTAATTTTGCGTAGTGAAACAAAACAAAACAAAAAGCTATTCTAACGAGTTTGATAGTATCAATAGATATGCTGCACATATATGTGAAATAAAAGCAAACCTGTTGTTACTGCTAACGCTGGCAGATTTGGTTAAAAGTTCGATACCGATACTTGGGTCGAATTTGCCTGTCGTTGGATCAATTTGATCGATGAAGTCGGCCCTGTGCCGAAACAAATAATTGTATAAATTTCCAAAACGGCAGTACTCAACGATTACTAATAATTCACCTATTGAAAAGGGAAACAAATATTATTGTATTAAAATTTGATGTTACATTTTATGATTATACGTTATAAATCATAAGATTATTTAAATACTAAGTTACAGTTATCTTGAACGATTCATAAACCATGAATGTCACGAATGAATAAGAGGATGTTCATCGAAAACAGTGTGTAAATTGAATAAAAGTTCGTTAGAACAAATTGCTTTGAAATCTATTAAGGTATGTCCAGACCAAGGTGTCGCACGACGAACGAGAACGAACGGACGCGTGACGATCAAACCGTCAGTGTAGACGGCACCGCAAGCACGACAAACAAACGCATTCGCCAAATAACCGTTGGTCAAAAATGTTCGTGCTGCGGTCACAACCGATGCGTATTCGACCGAACTACTATTCTGATCAATAAAACAAATTGATAAGAATCCATATATCTGTATCTTTGATTGTTTTTCTATGTGTGTATTTTTATTTCTTTAGAATGCCAATTTGTCCGAATGCACGTCCATTGTAACCGTAATTTTATTCATACCTACGATCTAGAAATCTGTAAGTAACATTTTCATTCCTCGGGTTAATCCAGAAAATATACTTAAACACTAATAAAATTATAAAATGGTAAATGTGTATCCAAGTACTAAAAGTTACAAAGATTCAGATATGGACACACTTAGTGTAGAATACGTACAAAATTATGACTTTTAATATCCACCTTATATACAAAGTTTTGGCATAAAACACATACGTTTGGAAATGTTTTTCGTGCAAGCACCAAGAAGATTGACCACGTTCAAATGCTTTCCAAGATGCACCATAATCTTTAGTTCACTAGCGAGTGCACGAACACATGAAGGGTCCGTTGTTGTCCGTCGAACCATTTTTACGGCTACAGTAGTAATTGGCTCGTTCTCGCAGATTCCTTCCGCTTCCGCTTTCATAACGACGCCGAAAGCTCCACTTCCCAATCGTTTTCCTATCAAATATCATTTATATACTGATAAAAAAAAAAAGACCTCGCTCAATTTAATAACAACACAGAACAATTTAACAGAAATAATATCTCCTTAAATTTAATTAACATTTATAAGACATTTGATTCTGTCTCTTATACACATAGATGTGTATAAGAGACAGGTTCTGGGGTAAGTGTCGTGGAGGCAATCACAGTCCTCTTTCTGGAAGGTTAAATAGCCTCCACCCCCTACAGTTGAAAGTTTAAATATGAGGCATATATATTGCGCATATATATCTCTGCTATTATTCTATTTTCTATCCAAAAAGATAATGGTATTTCCTTTCTTCAAATTGTTAGCAACGTCGAAATATTCAAACATTTTCCCAAATATAATCCTACGGGCGAGGAAATGTACGTAGGATAATTGTGCATAATAATAGATATGGCTTACCGTGTACTTGTAGAAAGAAATCCATTTCCTCTTTATTGCTACACGTGTAACTCGTCGAATCTGCTTTCGTCACGTTCTGTATCCTCAAAATCGAACGGTAAGTGTATTGAGTACTCGTTTTATGAATCGTCAGCCTACCTGAATGATTTAAAAGCGATCAATTATAAAGACGAACAGCGATGTTCTTTCCAAATCATGATTAAAACCGGAGATACTTACTATTTTGTTCGATGGGAGTGTTATTTGCGTATTTCCATTTAAAATTGTTCGTTTGATTATAAATAACCATAGCACAAATCAGTTCTATATTGTCACCCTCGACCACTGGTTCGTTTGGTTCGATTATACCAAAACCATTCTTTCCGTCTGTGTTTTTAAGGTATAATGAAATCAAATAAAAGCAAAAAATATTAACAACAAGGGAACACATATGCACATAAATACTACAGAGTGTTAAGCATAAACAATCTTTGTAGGTAGATAAATTTACGATTCAATTATTATAATCGTTATCGAGCGAAATTTTCTTACCGGAAATCTGAATAGCTTTAGTATCAAATTCGCATCCAATTTTATTGCACGCCGTGCAAGTAAGATAGCCATTTGATTTAACGGTCATTTCCACGATCGAACGGAACTCAGTGTTCATTCCGCTTGTCTTAGTATTCTATGTAATAATGTGAAAGCAACTGCTGTTATGAATGTTCGTAGCGAAGAATCAGTTAATGTAATTACACGAACGTAATGTTTTGTAGAACATAATATACTTTTATTAAAGAAGAAATGAAAAAATCAACCCGATGCAGAAAATGTTTTTATACGTTGCCACATACGTGGATAGGTGCATGCACTAACGTTTTCGGAATTTCTTTAAATTATTTCATAATTTACTATATGTATCAAAAGCAAGGAATAATACATTTTTAATAATTCGGTATTACACAGACCTATAACAATTTCCAACATTTAATTGTTAATATGTAACTATTTTGTTACCCCTCCTCTTTCTTCTCTCCCATCTATTAAACGAAATGCCGCTATATCTAGTTGTCAATGGTTATTCAAGGAAGATTTTACTTGCCATTAATCTTTCAGTGCTAGCATCTTGGCAAGATGGGTAATCAGGACATTTTGTAAAAGTCCATGTAATGTTTGGTGATGGAAAGGTTGCCACATTACAGGGAATTTCTACCATCTGATTAGGAGCATAATATGGTTCCACATCTAGCATCGGCAATGGTTTCACTGGAATCAAAATAGTAACAACAGGTCAATTATGTATGTAGTTCGTTCGGAGGTGTGAAATAATAGTTGTATACCCGACACATTTAACGTAAAATTCAGCGTCTCTATCTTATCATTATTAGAGGCCTGAAGAAAATATTCTCCCATATCGTTAATATCTAAACGATTTATTCGTAAAACAGTTTCGGAATACGACGATTTTATCGCATATTTCGCTTTCTCCTTAAATTCCCAATTTCCTATGATTTCTTCCCCCTTCGTATCCAGCCTGGAAAAGAATTATTGTTAAACAAGAAAAAAAGGGGTAGAGTATTATGGTGTTTAGTAGATATTTACAGTTTCATTGTTGAAAGCAGAAAAAGAGTGGCGGAAAGAAAAAAATTAAAAGGCTTTTCAGGGTAAATAAATATGTGAAAATGAATTTTCTTACAAATCGGTATGTCAATATTCAAAAATTATCATTTCTGTTACATTAATTTAATAATCATTGAAACTGGTCATTTAACTGATCGCTGGGATAAAAATAATCTGTATTTTACATAGATATTGATAACAGTTCTTTCGATTCAACGAACAGTCATGTTTATGCTAAGACAACAATGATTATTAAATCGTGTTATGGTTTGTATTACGCGTTACAGATAATGTACATACATGAACATATTTTCCTAACAACTTTTTTTTCGTATTCTTCATTATGAATGACGGATACATGAGCGTTGTTAGTAATATTAATCTCCGACGAATACATTACCATTTAAGACTGGGTTGTGGATGAGCATGTACGTATACAACCCATTGTACGCTATCACCTTCTTGTACTTCATAATATCTGTTGGGATCTTGAGCTGTTAAGTTGATAAATTTGTACTCTGGATCTAAAAATGTATATTCGAAATAAGTTTTAACATAAGGAATAAACGTTACTGAAGACACAAGTTTAAGCGTTGAAAGCTAAAACTTTTATTACTGATTGTTACGGAAAAAGGTGCAAACATACATACATACATACATACATACATATGTATAGGGTATTCACGCAGTTCGTTCCCAGCGACATTGAAGTCGGGATAAAAAGAAAGAGAGATAAATAATCATGGTATATGCTTCTCTTTTTTATTGATAAGTTAGCAGGGAACAATATGGAAAACTTCATTGCTTGTTAGTAAGAGTCGGAAAAAGCGCGAACATTAGGCTATTTACCATTGGGACTATTTCGGTTTTGTTATGACTTCAACGCACCTTATGGGACATTAAATTCAAGAAATGTATTAAATATACAGAGTGTCCCAGGTTTTAACCGTTAAACTCTGTTAATGTATTCTATAAAAATGATGCAAAAGAAAAAAGTGTTACATGAAATATAGGTGATTTGTAGCTTCGTTCAAAAGTTACAAAGAAAATACAAAGTACATACTCGGCTACACACATTTATCTTTTTAGGGATGTACATATGTATGTATGAGGGAAATTTCAATTTTTTTTGTAATACGTTATTGTTAATAATAAACTAAATCTCAACATTGTACTAAAGAAAGTTTATTCAAAGGGCAATAGTATCGTAGCAATGTAAATATACATATATTGTTTTACCAAATACAGTGGAACCCCGTTCATCCGGACTGAAAATTTGTATATCCTATCGCAAAATTTTCATACTCGCGGATCAGGTATTCTATACTTTGATATGCCTTTCACTTTAGATTCTGTTTTTACTTTCAAATAAATGTATGTACTGTTATTATGTATTCCTATGTATAGAGGTATTTAAAATGTGCAACATATAAATGAAATGTACACGTTTAAATTATGTCATCTTTATCGTTGATGAATGATTTTTTCAGATTAACCAAATTTTCGGTCATCCGGATCGAGTCCGGTCTCGTTTGTACCAAATAAACGGGGTTTCACTGTACTATAATTAAACTTCGACTGACCATGAACCGTGATGAATGTTTTTGTTTTTTCGCTACGAGAAAAGGTCGTGATTATGCATTCGTACTCTCCTTGATCTTCATCCCTGATATCTTTTATGATTAATTCAGTAATAGCTTCTACACGTTGACCAAGGTGATTATGATACTGACGAGTTTTTATTCTAGGGCTCTAAAATCGTGTATGAAATTTGCTTTTAATCGATATTCCAATTAAAACAGCACAACTTGATCGTACATAAGCGAACGAATAATTATCAAACCTGTTGCGGTGTACTCCAATTGAAAAGATACAGCGTGCTTGCATCAACCATCGTTGAACAATTTACGTTTAAAGTTTGACCTCGTGTTACATGACGCAAAGTGTGATCCATAATTTTTGGCTTATTCATTGTTGAATCGGCTGAAATAAAAGCAATGATTCCAACAATTTCGAAACCGAGCAACCATATCCAAGGAAAATATACAGTCGCAGGTTACGCTATTATAATTTGTTGTATCAATGAATATGTATTAACTTTTACTAAGGTAGGTATGTATGGACATTACTACATTGAGGATATGTATTTTTCACGGGTTTATGATGACTTTACGGTTGTAAATCATTTTAAATCAAATTTACAACGGCTGTTTTTAAATAAGTTTTAAATATGACACATGGTAGTAGTTTGAATAGCAGAGAGAGGATTAAATTAATATATCTGTAGTATGTACCAATACTTACATATAACAAACAGATGATAGCAGACCTCATGATCTTCTATCGCACACTTCATGTATCCACCGTCTTGGAGTGTAAGCTTCGATAGCGTGAACCCGATTCTTGGGTTGAAATCGGTTTCTTCTTTCAGCTAAACAATACATTTAACTCAAACGAAATATTATTTACAGCAACAGAGGAATTTGATAAATCATTTTAACCAGTAACGATACTTTACTATTAGAATATGATTTGATCCGTTTAAATATTTATGTACTAAATTACAAGCACGATTCACGAAATGACGAACCATAAATACTTCTTTTTTCTTTTTTTTTCTAAACTAAATTGAATTTAGTAAATGCATGTTCTCTTAAGGCAATGCTATTTTCGCACACTTCCATTCATACAATTAGTGCTAACACTGGTTTATCCAAGAATTCAGTTCACAGGATCGGAAAAAAGAGTAATGATCATCCGTAGAAAGTGAGCAAAGAATAAGATTTACCCAAAACTGGTTTCACAACGTTGCCTTCATTTTATAGCTCGGTTAGTGATTTCATACGAAGATAAATGACCTCGATGACAATTATCGGAAACAAATTGTTTTGCAGATCAACTCTTATTTAAAATACTTTTTGTCAGATTATCGCAAGTACTTGAAAAATCGGGAAAACTGTTACGTGGGACAACCCTCTGTACATAGATATAGGTATAGGTGTAAATATATGTACACACATAAGTGTCTTATTAAGTTAAACACTAAGTGCACAACAGAAGATACAGTTTTAGTTTATAAAACTGATTGTGAAATGACAAGGTATTAATAGCAATATGGTATATTTACCTACATATATTTCAAAACATATCATATTACCTGCATATATTTATTTACTACTATCGTTTGATCAGCAACTGGTATACATATATGTGTGTACATATATGTATGTTTCATGCATACATTAACAATCACCAGGTAGACCAGGTATACCTTTTCTTCCTGGAAAAGACGGACTGTGAAATTGGGAGATGTCGGTTTGCAAGGTATTACGACGGTTCCACCAACGGGTACAATCAGTGTCTTAAAATCCTCCTCTTCTCGCACAAACACACTTGTATTCGCTGAAACAAAACAGTTGAAATGTATACATAATAACTAAATTGTACGCGCAATTTATCAGATCTATTGTAGACCTATAGAATGTCTTACAGGGGTCTTACAATTAATCAATTTGCTCGATCAGTGTAGCCCTGTAAGACATTGTAAGAAAACAAGATACGTACTTATTACACATACATTTAAATTTAGGTACTTTCACATACAATATCTTCTCATTAAATGGTCGAGCATTCACACAGATAAATGTCCAACATCGTGTAACATATCCACAATCCCTCTTTGCTCTTTCGCTAACTATTCTTATCTACGATCATCTGCGATTGTTAGTAAAGATCAAATGGCGATTGGAAGCTACGAACATTTAACGAAATGATACTGTACGTAATACCAAAGTTGTTACTCTTGTTTCCTTTTTTACGTGTAATTTACAAGCATTAAAATGAGAACTGTAATTTGTAGTTTGTTATCAACTAAATTAATATTTGCAATTAAAAATTACTTACTGAATTGACTAAAGTATTTGTTTAGTAGTAGATATACATGCATCTGGTTAAAGTAAACCATTCAAGGAATAACTTACATTGAACGTAAACGTACACTAAATCCTGATACTGTTGGAAATCAGGATGCGAGATAATTTCTAAATGACTATTAGGACAGCCGTATAATCCTGTATCCCCAGGAACAGTTTCTGGTCGTTGAAATATGTACGTGTGCAATCCTCCCTCGACTTCTTCTGTTATATACGGCATCGAATAATTTGTCTGTCATCATATTATAGGAAACACACTTAACAACGATAACAGACAATTGTGGTTGCTTGTTCTATATGTATAAAAGATGGCATTCTGTAAACTATTTTTAGCTCAATTACTTACCGAGTTTTCTGAATGAGGGTAAATAAAAGAAATCCTATTAAAGTGAGTACATTTGAACGCCAAGAAATCACCCTCGTTTATAAGAAGCTCCTTAGGTGTCGTTATTGAGACATTATTAGTTGTCATTAAATCTGTATCCTGTGCTGTTGCGTCTGATAATGATAACGGAAAAATTTCAATCAATTCATTTAATTAGAGTATTTATCTAATGAATAAGCAGGTAAGTATGTATATACATGAATCTGACGGATTTAATTGCTACTTTTGCACTTTACAATGATTAAATCGAATAATAGGATAACAATTATTTTCATCTTGTTAAAATTAAACAGGATCGGTATAGGTATACATTGCGATCTTTTTTCCTTTTTAAAGAAACCTAATAAATATGTATATGTATATGTATATGTATGTAAGTATAATACGATTAAAAAACACGGGTAGATGATAATTGCTTTCCATCAATCGTTGAGCCAGAGATTTGGACCAGTTAAAAATGAAGTGATTAGGCTTTGTTTCAATTACATATTACCTATCATTTATCAGAGAACGGAGAATTAGGAAAAGTAATGAAGGTTTGTTGAATTCTAACTAATGGATAATAGGATACTCATACTTCTGCGACCTATCATCTGGTAGTCCTAATATATGACACAGAAAAATAATTAACAAATATTTCTAAATGAAACAGAATTTTTTAACCGCAATACCCAGCAGATCATCCGGTTTCATTAGATTCTTGCCGTTGTAATTCTTTGTAAAAACGTGTGCGCGCGCACACACACACACACATACATATATTACATGAGCCCATTTCTGCGTAAATACAACCGCCTTTAGGAAGGAAGTCTTTCCTCTTTCCTCTTCTGATAGTGCCAGCCGCATTATCAGCCAACAGTTCTGTTATTTTTAAGGGTAAACGTTAGCGAGAACCTCCGAGTGAGCGTTTCAGGTTATTTATTCTTCCATATCAATATCATCGTGTAAAATATGCAGCTTGATGCTGATGGTAAAATTTCAAATAAATGAGAGACAATTTTTATAATGAATATCGTTGAAAAACGATTCAGCAAATAAGATTATATATTTATATTTTTAAAAGTTCAATGATATGGATACTTATGAAATGTATGTGCATCTAACTATCTATTTATCTATCTATCAATATTTGCAATATTTACATATCTATCAAAACGAATTTAAATAGTGCAATAAATGCGCTAACAATAGGGGTCAACGGCTTTCTCTTACATCATTCTTCGTGAATAAATAATTTCATTATACTACTTATTTTGAGGAACCCAAAATCATTGCCAATCAATTTCTGCGTATTGAGGGTAAGAGAAATGCTCATAATTCTTGGAAATTCGGATCAATTAGTGTAAATCTTCTTTTGTTTTATTACTATAATTAGAATTTGAATAACGGTTGCAGGTTGCAGAATTGCAGTTTCTGGAAAGCGTTGATTGTCTAGATTCATTAAAAATTGCAATATTCAAAAGCTTTTGAACACCGTTGTACGATAAAAGTCGCATTATTTCACGAACCACGTTATTAATCAGGTAACTACGGAATTTATTTTTAAAAGTCCCTCATGGGGTGCATAATTAAAATCAAAGGATGGCGAGTACACACACATCGAGCACAATATAAATGGTTCAATAATAAATGTTACAAAAAAATCAAAGCAAAACGATAACGGCTTACATTTCTGTTGGACAAAAAATTAACAATTCATCGTTGAAAAAGATATTGTTGTTAAAAACTTAAAAATTGCCAAAAAAAAAAAGAAAAAAGTAATACGATTCATAAGCCGGAAAAATGAAAGAAAGAAAATGATTGTAATTATCGGGGAACACCCGATTCATTGGGGAAAATAATCAGCTCAAATTGTAAAAAGCGATATATTGTATGGGAAATGATGTCTATACTAAACCTATTTTTTCTTTTAATTCATACCAAGTTTACTGGTAATATCAAGGAAATGACATCGTAAAATGACACCTGTATTACATGTTACTGAAATTTTCAGTTTTTAATTCATAGACTGGTAATTTTTTATCTTACACGACGTCTAAACACGTCAACCGCACCGAAATTCGAACACACTGGTCAATTTATTACCGTTGATAAAGTGTAAAGTATTTTGAGTAAGAGAAGATTTGTTAAAGAAGCAAATAACGTTCAAATGCTTCTCACGTGCAATCTGTACGTGTAATTATGTACTACGCATCAACTGTATATGTCTGTCCACAATTCACTCTTATTGCAAACACAACAAGACATCGCAAGATTAGTGCATTCAAGGAAGTGATTCATATGAAATTCATTGTAAACGTGCATAATAACAAACATACATGTATGTATATATACATTGTTCAATCTCGCATCGGGTACATAAATAATTATGCCACGCAAGGAAAGAAAAAAAAAGAAAAAATGTCATTTCATTCGTAATTGATGTAGGGATATATCCTGTTTTTATTAAAACCCCTAAGTGATATGGTATAGTGGTGCGAAAAGGGAAATGACACGGTTAACTATGTGAAATGTTTATTAAGTAAGGGAAAGAAAAATACGCTTAACACAAACACTCAATACTTTCAACTCTCGCCTACGATTCTCTCAACACTCACAAAACTGCTCCACACACGCATCTCTCACACCCTACATTTTTGTTCGCGTTCATTCTTTTTCATCCTGACCCTCAACCTTCTTCATTCGATACATTTAGTCACGTTTTTATCATGCTTTAGGAACACTCAACGCATTTCCTCAGAATTGTACTGTTTCCAGTTTCATCCTACCATAAAATCCTTAAAGTGTAACGAAACTTTACTCTCAGTAGGTACAGTCAGTGGAAAAGATATAATGAGATCGGAAAACAGACCCCTGATTGGTAAATACCGACTTACCTAGCCGCATTCACAATTAGGGCTATCGGCGAATTCTTTACCACCGACCTAGGCGTGAGTGAAGAGGATTAATGAGACGTTGTTTATCAATACAACGCCCTG
Organism: Tetrapedia diversipes; assembly: GCA_033822845.1. Lineage (NCBI taxonomy): Eukaryota > Metazoa > Arthropoda > Insecta > Hymenoptera > Apidae > Tetrapedia > Tetrapedia diversipes. Next base: position 611,455 of record JAOPTO010000583.1, on the reverse strand, counting down.
AGGAAAGCTACTTTTTGTCTAAAAACGTGTATCGGGTTCCAGACAAGTTTCAGTAATAGAACTTGGAAACATTAATGAACGACCGATGATACGACCAACCTCACTATATCTCTTTCATCAACTATATCAATATGAACGCGTTCGAGTCAGCTAAGCGATCAAAATTACCGACAACGCGTGGAATGCAACAGTCGGAAAACCTGTTTCTCCAACAATGAGTCAATGGTGACCACGTGATCGTGACGCCTCATTGAAACAACAGCTCAGTTGTCAGGTGAATGTAGGTGACAGGTAAACCACAATTACCTCTATAAACCGTGAGGGCGACTACGATCATGGCAATCACTTTCGACAAACACACCATTTTTCCCCTGTTCATTAGAAAAACCTTATTTTTCTTTATTCCGTCTGTACGTCTATACGTTCACTTTATACGTTCAATTAAGCGAAACACATTAACCCGAACCTAATTCACATGGAATAAAACACGCCCGAGTGGCGACGTAACACCGCACTCTGACGATCACTAACCGATCACAAACCTTCTACGCGCTCTTTCCCCACTGTATAACTCAACGAATTACACATGCCTACGATTCCACGAGCAATCCCACTCTGACTGATTTTCCGCCATTCTCCGGCCACGAATTATCGGTGACAATGACGTCATCTCACCGTCATTCTCCATCATTTGTCTCGTTTCATAGGTATATACGAGAATTTAATTGAATGATCACGTTGACATTTTATTCTTTCGATCCCATCTTTCGGCTGTATCACATTTTTTTCGGATTAATATTTAATGGTTGAATGGTTCAATTGTCGGAGTGCTAGTATTACATTACACGTGGGTACAAATATTTACATATGTGAAAATCGGAGTGACAGTGTTATTGAAATGATTACTTTATATAAATAACAAATTGCAGTTAATAAACCGACATATGTGTGTATATAATAGGTAGTTACTGCAAATATTATGATAAATCGCATAGTTTGTTTCGATAAGCAGATCTAATAACGAAATTTAAGTGAAACTGATGGTGAAATTCACCAATTTCTAAATAAGTTACATGTGTGGTGAATAAAATATAAAACTGAGATCGGAAAGTTAATTACTGTTGATTAAGTCAAATGAAATAAAATAAAATTATGAAACGAAGTAATAACGAAATGTAACGGTATAACGCAACACTACTCTCTCAATTGGATTTAACAAATAAACAAACGATTTTTGGATCTCTGCTCCCCGAAAAAGTACTAAGTTCTTTCAACCATTAAACAAATAAATAAGTATGATCTAAACGATATCATACTTGGTGTTATTTTAATTAGCAAATCATCAGAAATATGATTAAAGAATACAGAGGCTATTTCTCTTTTTACCGCTTATTCGGCCTAACCTTCATCCTCACCATACAATGAAATTTGTTTTCTTTCGTAACCAATATACAGGTATGTATACAAAATTATAATCTTTACCATTAGCTCGCCCTGGTAGAGGGCCACAGTTTCATACACCTTCTATGATCTAAGTAAACTAAAGAAAAACGAATCTCAATCTACGCAAAAGAGTTCGGGCCGCGTAGTCAACAAGAATAGGAAACAGTTTATTACAGATAATATTTAAAAATTCTTTTATTCTATTCCTTTCTTTTGTAACAATTTAATATTAATCTAACCTTTGTTATGATTAAAATAACACGTAATACAATATCATTTGGACGATATCTATTTGTTTAATATGTTTTAACAATTTGTCAGCATCTACGAATATATGAAAGTATATATTTAGGTATAGAGATGATACTGATCGATTACGTCTGCAGCGATTTATGAAAAATCATTAAACTGTATATATGGCCTGAAGTAGTGGGAATCAAATTTTTATCTTTAGTGTAGAGATCACTTTCGGCTTTAGCGAGACTTTACTGTATATTTACTTGTGCAGAAATGTGCGGATTATGTAGCACAGAGAATTAATACAGAAACGTAGGAATTAATTTGGAAAAATGTAAAGGAACATTGCATAATATACTACATAATATACACGAGGTACAATAACTCATAATACACGCACAATAATGCGAACATTTGCGAACACACAAGCAGCACCATGTCTATTATATGTATGCATACGGTAAACACAACCCTCAGATATTTGTGAACACGCGCGCAAATTGGTTGCCGAAATACAGAATTCAATGATAATTATGACAAGTGACGTTAAAAACTGAAAAATGTGAGAGTTATTAACAATTTATTTCGTACAAGTGAATACCTCTTTAATTCTATTATACAAATTATATACAGTCTATTAAAATATTTAATATTAAATTCCAGTCTTTTAGTTTATATTCAATGAATTGAAATACCTTCTTATGTCACCAACAGACAACAATAAGACGAAGTCTTATTTATAAATCATAAATAAGTCGAAAGCTTAAAAATTAAAACCTTTTCATCAAAATACATAGATAAAACATACTCATTTTATAAAACATTATAAAAACCATCGATCGTTGCATTATCAAAACTCTCTTTACATACACAGCTATTACCGTGTTGACTGCTGTCCGCTCAGAATTTTTTATTTAAATTTAAGTAATTGCAAATGTACATATTTTCCGATTGTATCGTTTTCGGCATCACGTCAGTGCATTAAATATCGTCAGAGGATATGCAACAATGAAACTAAACACGGAAAATCGATGGTTGAGAAAGTTGTCATACTGTTATATGTACATAGAGTAAATCTTCAGTTTTAATATTTCAAGCATCTACTGTCGCGCGTTAATTCGTTTGAAAAACAAAAGGAGAATAGAAATATGCATTCTACTGTAGGTACTTACTTCTGCTGTCTTTTCTATTCAGTTAAATTTCATTTGAAATGTAGGCGTTAAAGGTACAATTGAAAAGTCCAATCATTTTTATCGTTAAGATGCAACTTCTGGACTGGGCTCGTCATGACTAGAGGTACACGAAGCATGCTTTCCGTCGTCAACGTCTACGTTTATCGCATAGGAACGGCTGTTGTCCGTCGTATTATCTTCATTGGTTCGTGTTTGTTCACCTTTCGACTGACATGAGTTTCCGTCTGACAAACCTTCAGTCGATTGATACGACCGTGAACCCTCCGCATCGTGAACGATGAACCCCTTCAGATCGATCACCGAGGAACCAGCCATCATTTCCTTCTTTTCCAGTTTCTTGTTTATGGAATTAATTTGCTTGTTTGTCGACAGGTCTGAACAAGAATCTTCGATAAATTTTTCTTTAGAACAGCACTGAGAAGAGCTGCAATGCTCACCGTGACAACGGATTAAACAACCGGTTTTTCCCATATTTCGTCTCATCTATTAAAATATGTTTCATGTTATACAGATAAACAGCTTTCTTTACATACCTCTTACAATATATGTATAAGATGCCCAACTATTTAACAAATTCAATATATCTATCATACATACGACCGTCTATCTACCTATACATGTATATTATTATTATAATAATATAATGGTTACACAAAATGATTACAAGATTAAACACTTTTCTTATTATAATTTTTAAATCTTTTTCAACATACCTTATAGAATTCTGGTTGTATCGTAACCTGAGTTATTCCCAGCTCTATGAAGAAAGCCGTAACCTGATTTGTAATATTGGCGTAAACCTATACATAATATGCATGTATATAAGGAAATGTTTGCAGCCCCGAATTAGTATTACATTATTCTTCGTTTGATTGTGTTTACACGAAATGAAAAACTTACCGTCGGGTCTAAAAATATAATGTGAACGGTAGATATTGTCTTTTGCCCTGTTAATTGCCATACGTGCAAGTCGTGAACGTTCACGATTCCTGGGAAAGCTTCCAACAGTTCTCTCTTAAGAGAATCGATGTTTATGTGATTCGGAATAGTTTGAAGCAGTATGAGGCCAGATTCTTTCACTAAAAGGAGAGCAAAATTTCAAAAATCAAGATAAAGGAAGTATGTACCTAAATATTTATCAATCGATAAAATTACCTATTTCGTACTTAAAAGTATACATACATATAAGAGTTATGTATAAGAGATGCATTTTTGTATGACGCAAAATAGGAACGGTTTAATGTTCAATCCTATTGTATATAATTGAATACTTACTGTACGAGTAACTAAGTGCGAACAGAGAAATGGATGAAATAATGGCGAAAACAGGATCAATGTATTTGGCCACCTCAGAATCGGTAAAATACACAAGAATGGACACTAAGATTACGAAAACGCAACCCAAAGCGTCACGGCATGTTTCCCGAAAACCTTGACTCTTTGGTATTCCCAGTGGACTTCGTCTGGTTTGCGAAGACAACCGTTGTTCACCTTCATTCGCTTGCTGTGAGCTGACATTCCTAAAAGTAAATAACAGATGATATTAACTATAACAATTTTATAGGTTTCACGGAATTTCAATTGAATGGAAAGATCAGTGTAAAGATAAATTGATTGTTTTATCGAAGGTATGATACGTAATATTTAAATGCTACAAATTTTCAAGACAACCTTATCAAGTGTCTAATGCTTATTTATTTGTAACTTACACTGTTCACTAGTTTTGAAATACTACTACTGCATATGACTACAGTAGATTTCTTAAATCTAAAACAGATATTCAAAGTGTCGCATACCTCCGTAATATTACATCTCCGTTCATAGTCACATGTAGAACGATACCCTGATTAAACGTATATCCTCCAATCAGTATATAGCAAAAAGCATTGAGTAGAATGCCGGATGCGCCGATTGTTAAAACAGGCATCGGATGATGCATTTCATCTAAATGATCTATGTGCACCAACGTCTGCAGAGCTTCCACCAATAAGGAAAAACAAAGAGAAGCAAGGAAAACGCAACAGATCAGCATTGTGACAATATCTATCCTTGCCCATCCGAAAGTATTTTTCATCCGCCTATCCGATCGTGATTGCTACCGAGTAAAAGTCTTCAATTAGTATTCGTTAAAGGTACAGGTTAACGAATCACAGACAGAAAGAGACACTTATAACACAATTACAGATTTCATGAAATTTTATAGGGTTTTAAGGGAAACAAAAGAAGAAACAGAAAATTCTATCGGGAATAATGAAAGAGATTATGAAATTGTTACTTAATCTTATCGTATAATAATGTATATGTTCATAGGATATGCACAAATTATTGTTTGTTTTCTTAGCTGCTTATAATTTAACGAAAAAAAAAAGAAGAAAAAAAATTAACATATCATTTTACCTTGGCTTGTGTTGGAAGAGACATCGAAGAAGCTTGTTCGTCGCTATTTATACAGATTACTGAATTGCGTAAGGAACTGGAGGTGCTGTCGCTACTATTGCCGCTGTCACTTTTTCTATGACTATACTATAAAAGATACTTATGTTAATATTTGAAATAATATTGTAGCGCAATAAGTCAATATGAATGTATAAATGAGATTAATCTAATATTGTATACATGCGCGATCTTTCATGCAACTACCTACCTATATTTTGTGTACATGTTACAACAATACATACATACTTACATAGATATATGATTAAATATAACACACCCACACGCATGCACACACCGAATCCTTTTTTCAACGATATAACTTATGGTGGAAGTTGTTACCTTAATTGACGCGATGCATCCGACAAGTGCAATGATATTGCACAACATATGATAGGCATTGAGTAGCAATGTCAACGAGTGAGTCACATGACTGGCGATCATCTCGACAACGAAGAAAGCGGAGGTAAAGAATAAGACCAGGTACAACTGGACCGGTTGCAGTCTTCTGAACCATTCTTTCACAGCCATGACCCTGCGCAATAAAACCGGTACACGGTGAACACTTTCCTATCTTCTCATCAGAAATCGCTCGTATACACACTGACTTATTTCTTTCTCTCTCATCTTTGCTACGCTGCAGAACGTGAAATTTCAAAGCAATTTTCGATATTGTACTTCAAAAGGGAAACGAAAGAGAAGAGAAAAGGGTAGAAGAAAACTTTGTGCTCTTTACTTCCGAAAACTGTCATTCTGGCTCCGTGCATCTTCTAATTGATGAACGAACGGGACCGGATTCGAAATGATGATGATCATGACAGAAAACGGCATTATTTTATTCATAAATGACTTTTCACAGTAATTACTCAATGATTACCGTAACATTAACAATAATAAATATTGTACATCCTGTTTAATTGTTTAATAATCTACACCAAAATCAAATTCTCGAAAGATCAATCAAAATATGATATATTTTTGTACATTTCTATGCGCACTTTCAAAGTGGACAATCGTAATAAATAAATGTATATGTATATTATAAGGAATACCCCCGCTTGATATTTGCACTCCGGAATCTTATCATTTGCTTTTTCTCGTCAGCCCGCTCAGTTCTCAGCACGTTCAAGGGTAGAGCAAGGAATATTAAGTGCGAGTATTATGTTATATACTATGATATGGTACAAAATATACATATACATACATCAAACTTTCGAACTTGTTTGTTTCTTTATTTTAGATAAATAATAACAGAAACTAATAACATCAAAAAGCATCTGCTTGCTAAACTAAGCAACAAGGTCTGGTCTACACAGGAAAAGAGAAAAAAAATTTATAATTACTGATATTCTTAGTGTTATAACCAACCATCCATCGGAAAATTGTTACACCTTATTTGGAAAACAATTTTCCACCGCATTATAAGTAAGTATTCTCTTAAAGATGGTATTCGTTTAAACAATACAAAGTCACAAAGAAATTGCAACGCCCAAATAAAACGGTAACGTTCAGGACGAAAATGCGTTAATGTAACAAGCTCTAGAGTAACAAACTGCTTTAAAAGTGCACCAATCTGCTCGCCTAATTTGTTTCAAAATCATATTTACATCAAATTATATCTACATATATGTATGTATGTACATAATATTCGTTACTCGTATTTATATGTTTCTACATATGTACATGCTCTGAACTAACACGTATATACATTATAAAAATTCATTTGAAATTTACATCAAAGTAGAGAATTCAATTCGTTACTTATTCAAAATTAATCACAAGATATCTGCAATATCTTCCAAATACATATTATTTGCACGAAATACGTAGATCAATATATTAATAACTGACAGCATACAATTTCAGTAAATTGATGTTATTCATTTAGAATTAAACATTCTAATAGATTCATTGCACTACTCCACCAAACATTTTATACATTAACTAAGATAAAAAGAACTGTATTACATTAACAACTTGCTCGTGACATGATGTATACCTACACACAATGTACTTGATCCTCAGATATTCCCGATACCCTCTCCAAAATGTGACATTCTTCATATGTCAGCCATGTCGCTAAGATCCTCGATCGCTCGCGTTAGATGATAAAAATATTCACATCTATCATGACGGTCGACAGATGTGACTCGTACACATGCGATATTGAAAAGAACGTACTACCGTGCATCGTGTGATTATCATTAAACTTATGGTTTGCGCGGTCAAAAATGGTTTAACGGGGTTTAACGAAACTTCGTTGCAGAATACACAACACGCAATTCACCGTCTCACTTTGCCTTCGATCGAGCCGATCGAACTGTTCATCGCTTCTGTCCCCCCGAACCACGCAACAGCTTGTTATGTCTGCGACGCGGTATATCCGTCACACACGTTCAACCGTGATAACGGACTCGAACGGAAAGAGCCACTGTGTTCCTGCTCTTCGACGAGGTTTATTGTTGTTTCTTTTTTTTTCCCGCGGCAAAGTAGCCTAGCGGGCATAAACAGGAGTAAGTAGATGATGAGCCGAGATTGACAAAGTGACGATGAGGTGTGCCCTGATTGTTGTATCAGACAACACGATCTCGTCCCGCTGAACACGTTTTATAATCTGTATCGATGTGACAAAGTTCATGGTGCACATCTTATCCGTATGTATGTATCAGTTCATAGGTATAGGGTAGATAAATGTATGCTCGAAGTTTCTTCCCTTTCAACGCACACTTTCTACAGTATTACATATCTCGATTAGGTATGTATACCTCGTGTTTAATATAACATGTTACACGTATAATGCAATTTTAAACGGTCTAATTTACCCTCGACGTGATCACGCTGTTAATGTATTGTAACTGACCGTCAGTTATCTATTAATTGTCCATATACATACACTATATACCTATACAGAGTTGGCCATCCTCAAAGAGGGTCATCCACGGGCTTCGACGCGGAGCATTATCTTATTTAACATCCCTGCCCCATAGACCCCTCCATAATAACGACCGAATAACTTGAAATGGCGCAGCGCAGCGTTAACGTACAACTCTACTTCCTTTTTTATTTCTTTCAACTCTTATTTCTTAGTTTCTTCGAACAATTTATTATCGATCAGGTTTCTAGATCTTTTTTTATCCTTCGACAGATGATATTCACAAACGTTTGTTTTCTTATTTGTTACTTAACTCGGTCCACCTGTATTATATTATATTCACTCTATTAGATAACAATTGTTCCCGATCGAATCTTTCATTCTCTTCTCGCCGTTCGTTCTGACAGTTATCTAAGTATTATACGACCTTACGATTGTTCAAATATTTCTTCGTCTAACTCTTTCATGATTAGATCTTTAAATCTTTTCTATAACTTACACAGTTACTGTCGCTATTACTAATATTATTGTTTCTTTATTTGTCTGTTGAAACGTTCAAATACTTGCAATCTCTTCAAATAATATTTTTCATATACTCTTTAACCCATATTTTGCACGAGTGACACGTTCAAAAAGCAATGTTTGGATTACGGCCTGTTGGATGTTATTTTTTCCCCAACTTACCAAGAACACAATCAAATTGTCCGTTCGCATGTTAACCTTCCACGCTTTTCAATCATCGAATAAGTACTTACTTAACTGATTAAATTTTCTAATATATGCTCCAAGATATTTGGTATGTCGCCACACGTACACTCGAGTATCGCGAATATTTTATACTATCACACAAGCTGCACATAATTTTGTAACACTCCTTAAAATACTTTATACACAGATGAATCGTGAGGATGAATGCGATAGATGCGGCGCGAGGGGGGAGGGGGCAGCCATCAAAGAGGTAGTTGCGAACATCCGGTCGCGGCAATAGCTTTTGAACTCTAAAAGGTTCGCTTCTTCAATCATAATTGCCCCCATCAATGCAACGTCCACGAAACACAAAGCTATATAATAGAATTTATAACTAACTAACCTTTTACCACCACGTATAAACAGAAAGATCCAAATAAAATGTTTGAAGAAATTAATTACATACCTATGTATTTCTTCTTCCCTGATGTATACTTACACGATTAAATGTCTCTTGTCATTCGAACGAATTGATTAATGCAATTGTAACCATAATTTATTCGCAACAAGAAATTGATCTATAATGCACAACATACCTATAACTTATCTGCGTCATTAACTTCATTGAATGTTATAAAAGAAAAGAAACATGAATTTTACAATTACTTGTCAACATAACAAAACAAACGCATTCTTCTTACCGGATTATCAACAATATTCAGCAAAACAGACGCGTATGCCCCGATAGCGAAGGAAGGTTTGATCTTAGAGTTGTTTAGGCTATAACTTCATCCATTGTAAGCATCGTAAAAGTAGGCAGCACTCGATAACCCAACATTATCACTTTCATTATCGGTTAATCAGTAATACACAAACATGGAACCGCGACAGTTTCCTGATAACTAAGACACGATCAATTGCATCTAATTGTTAAACATTGAACGAAGAAGAGAACGTTTAAATTATATCATTCTAATCAATCATCGCATGGTAAAGTTATAAGGAAACACCCTCTACCTACATACATATTCATATAGTGCAATCCATAAATATAACACCGTTTTATTATAGATTTCGCTTATGAAGAACCAAAGCTTTCAATTCAACTAAACTTCATATTTACGACTGTAACGAATAAAATTGAAAATTTTCAATTTTATTCTATACAATAATCGGAAATAATGATAATTATTCTTATTACGATTCTATGTGTTGGACTTTTATTCGTTAAAAAAATGTCCCGATTCCCCGTGGTCTTGCATTCTTAACATTTCTATTGCCCCATATGAATCAACAAATTAGATACTAACGATTTCGATTTATCGAGATGTATTAGGTTCTTCGTGTCGACGAGCATACCTTAAAAAACAGTTTGTCTTCCATTAAGACCGGAAAAAGCTCACACAATTAAAAAACTATCGGGATTTCGTGGTGAAATTGGTAAATTCACATAATCATAACCGGCTGGCATTCGTATAATCTTAATGACCTGCTCGCAAACTCTGCGATCGCTTCAAAAATCGACTATTTTCGCAAGTAGACAGAATAAACAGACCTTCCTCTCCATCCCTGTTTTTACCTAACAGTTTCATATGTTTTCTTCATACTACCTAATCATTCTAATTTCCAAACACCCTCACCTACTGTGTACATTAACTGCACATCGGAAACAATGATTATCAGGTTCTTTATAAATTTCGTTTCTCCTGCTTCCCTTATCGTGATTACCTTATCAATCGTGACACCATAATTTAGATTATAGTATTCACTTGATATATGTATGTATATTATGTCGACCCTGAATTAGAATGCAGTATACTTAGCATTATATTGATTAAGAAAATGATACTTCTCCGTGATATATGTGAAATTTCATGTAAATGTTAATGATAATATAACATTTTTATTCAGGCAAATATTCTTTCGTATCGATCAAATTCAAGGTAGTTCTTATGTTATACTTACCAAAGTAATACAAATAATAACATTTTTTTCGACATTTTTACACAACCATTGATTGTAACATATTCTTACAAATACCTATTCCTATATACACATATACCTGTAGTACATATAGTAATCATTAATCATACAATGAAATCACACCCACACAATAATATAGTAGTATGATAGGATAGAGTTTTATCATTATAGATAAAGCATAAAATAGATCAAACATCCTTTGTCACACAGTTTTGCTGACAATCTAATGTTACATTGTTCTAGAATACATATAAGACAGTTTTCTGGTCGTATTTGAAACTTAGTAGTTTTTCCAGTACAGTGGAAGCACTTACAATTAGTCGTATGAAATGGGTCGGTACAGGAAGGAAGAAGAAGAAGGGGGTAGAAGGGAGGGAGAGAGAGAAAGAAATGTAGAAGCCGACGTTATAGCAAGGAACGGTAGAACATTCATAATACAAACGCATCATTGCTTTAGCCATAAAGTATAAACTATAAATGTAATGAACAGGTTATAAATTCGTAAGGAAAAGATTTTTATGTACCTGCCACATTATTTAAAGTAACATCTCAATTGTTTAACATATATCATTTAAAAAAGGTTATTTATGATTTACTTCCGTTTGAATAACAATAGCATGAACAATTAACCTTTTAAGTTGTATCTTACTGATTACTTTGCAACTAATGAATGTAACCGAAGCTTAATGATAGACATATTAAACAGGTACAAATAAAAGATTCCTAAATTAAGTTCTACTTTATATGAGATAAAGGTATTTAAAACCATCAAGTACAACTAATACAGTGTGTGAATAATTTAGTTGATCGTAATTTAATAATGATATTTTATTTTATACCTATTTACTTTTCTCAAAGTAAAATTATTCAACAGTGTATTCTACATACACTTTATGTATTGTTACATTTAGTAATCACACTAAATCTACATAAATACGTATGTACTATATCACTTTTACTATGACAAAGCGTGTTTGAACGTTTTCTATTTGAAATAAAAATAACAATACCTTTTTGTGCATAATAAATACACCTATTGATGTGAATTATTTGCTCTAAGAATGAATACCTAGGAGAATGTGATAAGTAATAACTTACTATCTACTATTAACTTATTATTTAAATAATATGGTATAAAATAAAGTAATAAAACAAATATAGAAGATAAATTAATTATTTCAAATTCAACTCATTATTTGTTCACTTATTTCAAGGATATCTGGCCTTGCAGCTAAATTTTTAAAATGTTAATCACGCGGATAGGTTAGGTTCTTATATATATATATATGTGTGTACTTATATAGATACGTGACGGCATGTAGTAAGTATATGTGCCGTACAGCTATTATATACAACCTATCCATTTAAACATATCAAACGAAAGTCTATTATCTCCTAATATTACTTATTATTGTTCAATAATTACTACTACTTAACACTAAATATTATCTTTCTGATATATGATTAATTTTTAAATATTTAATGTTAAATATTTGTTCTTAAAATGCATAAATCTTATAGTAGGTCATAATAACCTAAATACATAACACATACAAACATTCATTCATCATACTTCTATATATGCTTACTAGAAGCAATACTTCGAAATAAGGTATGGCCTAAAAGAGCAATTACTCAAATCGTAATTTTTATTTGATATTGTAGTAAAGATCGTAATGCATTAATTTGTACTTGGTAAATAGTCAGTTGTGCAATGGTACTTAGATGTTTTTCAATGTCCAACGTTCGAATAACAATATCACACTATCACAAGGAATAGCGATCAAAGAAGATTGATAGAAAGGATCTAGAAAACGCTGAATACTATCTGGGAATTAAATTTCAACAGAAACTCAATTTTCAATTCTTCGATGCCTTTAACCTTGATCTGTTAGCAAGTTAAGATACATCAGTCAGTTTACGAAAGCTTTTGCATATTATAACGAAATATTTATAATTTTCTTTCATCGTTATTAGGTAATTAATAACAATTTATATTATTTGTATTTTGTATGCATACATATTTCAACACATTATACACATATGTATATAAATACCTTTAATCTATTCATAAATTTACAGTATACATAAATTCTTTTAGTTTCTTTTTTTATATTTTTAAGGCTTGTTAAAGGCGAACAAAATGTAAATACTTTGCACATTTATATATATATATATATATATAGCTTTTAATGAGAATACACGTATATAAGAAGTAGTATATAATGCCAGTGTTCATATATGAACTTCGTTATTCATAATTACAGTGTGTTATGTCGTTCTTATAATTATGATATTGTTAGTATTAATATATTCACAACGATTATAATACGATTTTCATTTCATATTTTTATCCCGCTAAAATTGTATCTACACTCATACCTATATGTGGCGTCATAATTATGAAGTTATTGCATATGCAATTATACATTTAAAAGTATGAAATATCGTAGATAATGGACAAGCCAGACGCTCTTAAAGATTGCGTTAAAGTTGCCGAGGAAAACGTTCTCGTACGTATACGTACTTATACCGAATTCAAAATCGTAAATATTAGTGATGCTATATTCATTTCTAATTTTTTTATTTTTAACTTTATTCCATTATATTTAAAATTTATTTTTCAAAGCTTTGCTTTACGTTGCGTGTAACACACATATTATTTTTCATTTATGCTGGTGTAACCCGATTATGTGCAGTGCGGTGATAGTATGAAAGAATACCTTGAGCAGAGATTTGAGTGCCCTATTTGTTTAACCTGGTTACGTGAACCAGTTTTAACATCTTGTGGTCATAAATTCTGTTCGCAATGTATATACACTTGGCTTCAGTAAGTTATATTTTGTGATGTTGAATTAACAAATCTATATAATGTATTTGGTGTATGGTTTGTTTTTCATGAATCTAATTTCTTATTTTATAGAAAGGAGGGTGCTTGTTGTCCAGTTGATAGCAAACCTTTAAAATCTGAAAGCGACTTGTTCAGAGATTTATATACCAGCAGAGAAATATCACAACAGCGCACACCTTGTCCTTATCAACAATTTGGCTGTGAGGTCAAGCTTTCGCCAGTGGATATGGAAGTGCATATAAATCAGTGTACATATAAAAAAAGTCTTTCAACTTCACAAAATATGTATTGTCTTTTTAAAAATATTGGTTGCATAGAAATCTTTCAAACTGAAGAAGATCTACATGTACATTTAGAAAGAAACACAAGTGCTCATTTAACTGTTAGTTTATTTTTTATTCATTGCAGTGATCTTTAATTCTAATCTAAAATAATTATTTATCATTTATACTTGTAGTTGATTTTACAAGCATTACCGGAATTATCTGTTTCACAAGGTTATGCTAATGCAGTAGCTGCAGAGTCTAAGCTGTGGGATCCTCCACCAAAAAATACAACTTCTTTAGAAAAAAATGAACCATCAATTGAATGGCAGCAATTGTTAAAGTAAATTTTATCATTTACCTTTCACCTTATAAAACATTTCTTTAAAACACTATTTATTTTATTCTCATTAAATTGTACATTTAGGAACCTATATGAAAGGATAGTACTGCTGGAACAACAAATCAAAGAATTGTTTATCACTGTATCAAATCAAAAAACTCAACTCACAACTTTACAAACTTCTTTGCGATTTAATCAAGAGGAAATGTTTCTACGTAGTTGTAATGGAGTTTATATCTGGAGATTGCATTCTTTTAAGGAAAAGCTTGACTGTATGATAAATGATCCATTAAAAATGTTTTACAGTCCAGGTTTTTATACTAGTCCTAATGGTTACAAAATTTGTGCTAGAATTAATATATCTTCCAAAGATCCTGAATTTTTATCGTTACTTCTACATATAATGAAATCAGAAAATGATGATGGTCTAGATTGGCCATTTAATGGAACGATGTATTTTGTTTTGGTACATCCATATAACTGGGAAAAAGGTATACGGGAAATTACTTCGTCAAGACCAGATCTTGAAGCGTTTAGAAAACCAGTATGTGAATTAAATAAACGTAGCTTTGGTTACACGGAATTCGTACGTGTACAGGATTTATCTGATTTTTTGCAAGATAGTTGTTTAATTTTCAGAATAGAGGTTCGTGTTTACGATAAGTTTAAAACACCGCTGTAACTTAATAATGTCAATAATAACGTTAGCCTTCTTTGTTTTAAAATCAATGTTTACAGCCGAAAAAATTTAATTCAAAATATGAAAATTTATGAGCAGCACAATTTTTAGGGTAATTTACAATTAGTTAATACTTCGTGTTTTTTATACAAAAAAATACTTTATATTTTCCTGTTATTTTCACAGAGAAATAAGTAAGTGGCTAATCAAGACTGGATTTAATATTTTATCATATGTACTTATTTAAATTATTTCAGTTAACTTTTAAGTTAAATGTACTTTTCCCATTTTAGAAACAAATTGGTGATCACTTAAAATATTTACGCACATTTTATAATTATAACATTTTAATTAGTGTAAGATCGTTATTAATAATTTTTAATGTATGTATTTTATAGTAAAATTGTATGTAATTAAAAACCGAAGTTCCACACAAATATGTAACTGTTTTAACGAAGAAGACTATATGTAATATGACTATAATACTACATGTAATATGTAAAAGAGTACAATCCGTCCTACAACGTGATAAGAACTTGTTAATTTTACTTTTTTATATGCTTATATATATTTTTATTATAAATAAACTTTTTAAATCACGAATAAATGTGTGACGTATTCTTACAATGATTTTTTTCAATAGAAAGATAACATTTTTCCAGAATTCATCAAAATACATCTTAATTACGTATAAATGTATTTTAGATATACATATCTTAATTGTTACAGTAACTGGTTGTGAGAAAGTGGGACAATACTACCGTTTTGTGGTACACATAAATTACGACAGAACTTTCCAAGCAGTGTTCAGTCGAACTTAATATAAAATGCAGATGAATACTGTGCGTACTGTGTTTATTCTGTGTTCGGTGTTCACGGGTATCATTGGACTATTACTTAATTACATGGAACCCTATCTGCCCATTTTAATAACTCGTACATATCGTTATGGTAAATTTTCTGCCAATGCTTATCAACCAATAGTTGAAAAAGCAGAAGTACCGAAAAGGTGAGTAGGAGTAGTATATCGTGTAAATTGATACAATAGAATACTAAAAGTTGCTAATTTAATGGCAATTAAAGAAAAGAGAAAATAATTATTAATATTTTAGACGGTTTAAGCATTTCTATATTTTTGCTGTACCAGCTTCAACCTATATATTATACTTGGTTGTTCATAAATATTTCTGGAATGGCGATGTCCCTCAAAATATTATATGGTTATTAAATATGTGTTTGGGTTCATTCAGGCAACCATTAGGTAAACAGTTAAGGATTATTAGAAACCTTATTTTTAAATTTTATATCCAACTGTTATATGCTTTTAGTATCACCAGAAAGTACATTCATAGCTATTCTACTTTTAACTTTGCATTGCTGGAAACGATTGTATGAAACACATTGTGTAACCATCTTCAGTGATAAAATGATGAATATTTCTCATTACATAATTGGATTTTATCATTACATAGGAACCTTAATGTCTGTTATAGGTGAATCTGAAGGATTTGTTGAAGGTAATTGTACTTTAAATATTTAATTAGAATAACTTTTTAGTCAGTTGTACCTAATTTCTTAAAATCTGTAAATTTGTCTTGTAGGTTCAAATGGATATGTTTCTTGGAAAAGAATTACATGTCTTCAATTAACGTGTGCACTTATCTTTATGTTATCGTCATATGTACAGTTCAGGACAAATCTTATCCTTAGAAATTTACGAAAAAATGAAAACGGAAAAATTGATTTTACAGTATACAAAATACCACACAGTGGTCTTTTTGAGTACGTATCTGGGGCACTACAACTTACAGAAATAACTCTTTACGTAACACTTTCTATAATCTTATGGCAAAGCTCCACCTATCATTATGTTACAGTTTGGGTCTTAATTAATCAGGTAAAAATATTTCATACTATTTTGAAAATTAGTAGTTACATATTAGATTAATAATTTACATTTTCTATTTGATTGTAGACATGCACGGCCGTTTTAACTCACAGGTGGTATAATCAAACATTCAAAAATTATCCAAAATTTCGAAAAATTCTACTTCCTTATGTCTTTTAAGTATTAAATTTTTAATATTATGTAATGTTATTTAGAAATTTTGTTAAAAATGTGGTATACATAATTACTACGATTATGCAATAATTTCAGTGGAAAAAACATCTACGAATTAAGAGTGTGTTTTCAAATAGTAAAATTTATTTTACATTACATATAAACAGATGTAAAATATCATTAAAATACAATGGCTTTAACAATAATCAGACCTAAACATTAAGCATTATGATTGAACTTTTTCCTTACATGTAGTTTAATTTTTTATTCTGATAAACAATTAAAATGTTCTCTTTGCCATATATACAAATAATGACTTCTTAAATTTATCCTTTTATTTGAATAATAAGCTGAAACAGATTAATTATTCCTCCCTGGGATGCGAAATAATGGCAATTCTTAGGAAAATATAAAAAGTAGAGTATATTAATATATTTATTAAATGCTTATATATATAGATTATGTACAGGTGTGCGCACACACAAAATACAGTTACAGAACTACAGTTAGATGTGTTCTTCACAAAAATGAATATCTTTATAAAGATATTAATATACTCTAACATGAATATAGTCCCTAATTAATTAAAAATTAAATATATATTGAAGGAAAATTTGTCATACCTGTATGGGTAGCCTTGTGCTTTATTCCTAAATATTGATAGCAGCGAACTAAAGAAGATAGCAACCAAACCAGCGCCTATTACAGCAAATATTCGACGCTTCTTCACGTCACCTTTACGTGATGCGGCTTCAATCATTAAAATCATACCTAATACTATTGCTCCATCTAATTATATTTTATTAAGGATAATATTTATACAATAAATATTGTAAGATACTATTGTAAGAATTAAACCTTTTTTTTGTAATAAATCTTTAATAAATAAAATAATAAAAAGACTTAGTTCAGATTTAATGAGTTAATAATTAATATGCAACTTTTGGATGATAAAAGAAATATTTTGTTTTTAATAGTTGGATAAAAAACACTTTTCTTATAGTCTGATAGTTTTATAGTTGGACAAACATATTTGTATGTCACTAAACTGAACTTTATGTACAACCCAACTAGGTTAGAGCTTTGTTCAAATAATAAGTCGTACACTTTGATAAAAAGGATACTTAACACCATAACAATGTATGTTTCCAAAATAAATTGGCCTTGAGAAGAAGCATGTATATAAGCTACATTTCCACTAGATGATCTATGTATAAAAGGTGGTCCTCTGATATGGTTCCACATTTGTCCAGATATCATTGTAAGCGTAAAGAACTATAAAAGAGCAATTTTAAAGTAGGCTATGATTTAAATCAGTTTATTTATATAATGAGTGTTACCAATGCACCAAGTCCCCAAATAGTTTTGTTATAAACAAAATCCAAGTTGTTACGTCTCAGGTATAGGAAACCTCCAATAAGTACTAACAACATTATTATTGCTACTGTGCCTGAATAATTTGGTGGCCTAAATACTCTGATCTATAAACATTTCAAACATGTTATTTGTATTTATTGGTTATTAGTTTTACATATGCATACATATGAAGTACCTGAATATCAGTACGTTCGGAAATCCATTTTGCAATTGCTTCTGCTCCAAATCCAACTCTTTGGATATCCATAGTATCTGCAGGCTTTGGTTTGCCTTTTGGTGGAAAATGCATGTATACTGGAGCAGTATTTAATCTCATCTGAACATAAATATATTAATTTATTTGTGGACATCCTAGTTGTGTATACAAGCATACAAATGTTTTATATACCATTTGAAATACATCTGAACCTTCATCAAAATCAACAGACGCAAAGAATAACTTCTTTGAATGAGATTGTAAATACCTGAATGAATTTGCTACTATTACAAATTCATCCTTTGCATGCCTGATAAAACAGAATTATAATTACAAAGTATAACAGATGTTAGGGGTAGATATATTAAAAATTAAGGATAAAGTTAAATATACCTGCATATTTGACACTGTCTTTGGGGTGCCATTGCAGTAAACATTACAATAACAGAATAATTTCTTGGCGTGGTTTTGACATATTCTTTAAATTTTGCACCATTAAATTTGATTACTGGCCTTGTGTGAGCTAACTCTGTTAATTGCTGCACACGATCTGCCAATGAAGAACCTTGAGCCTGAAATTCATTTTTACTTGTGCTAAATGTAAGTATGTACACTTTTTATTCTTAGGTTAAGCAAATTCTTCTTCAAAATGCCATAGGCACAAATAAAATTGATTTGAGAATCGTAATACATTAAATGAATTCTCACATTTTTCATCCGATATTGGCAACAGACATAATCTAAGCTTAAAATTAATCCCAGCAATATAATATATTCTTTATAATCCATTGCGAACAGTATTGTAAAATAACGTATTACAAGTACTTTTCTATCGTGAACACGGTAGAATTCAGCAGATAATGTATGAAGCTCATTGGTCTATTCGATACAACGTGGCGTTTGACGCGACAGTATTTTGATTTGAATATTTTCAATAGATTTTTAGATATTGTGATAAATATTTTGAAAAATATTTATTCTCCAGACCATTTGATTATATTTAATGAAATTGACTTATTATCATTACGTATAAATTATAGTAAGACCCTCTCGACACTACGAATAATACGTATCTGGAAGGGGCAATAGTTACAGGGGTGTATTTGAAAATGTTCAGATTTCATTAAATTCAGTGTCGTGATATTGCAATTAAAATCTAATATTTATGCTTCTCCTCTATCTAATAATTTAAACATTGCATTTATTAATCATAAAATATTTTCTAATTTCTTTTTATATATAATATAATGTATTGAATTTATAAATATACACACATTAATTGTATGATTTCTTAGTACGATACTGGCTTCGATTTACAAATGTATCTGTTACCGGATTGGTTAAATGGCAACGTGCAATCGTTGATTCGTCATTATACTGCCGGTTCAATTTTTGTAACCGTCATTTCAAATTGGAAAAACCGGTGCAGCATTCTGCATGAAGAAATGTTTGGGTTCAACTAGGAAGTGTGGTAACAACTTTACCCTCACATACGAGGGTTATAGTTCAAAGGAAGAAGACGTGGGCAACGTATGTCAATGACTGTGTTTTCTTAAAATTTAGATTCATTAAAAATATTAACTACTAAAATTCTATTCATCATTGTTCGTTTTCTGTTGTGTATTATTGTTTAGATACATTAAAAATATTTCACAATGTCGTTTTCGAAAGCCAGAATTCAAAGATTTAACGAATTTGAAAGTAAGTATTCTTGTCTTCAATCTTTATCTGTATATAATATAAATATTAAGTCTCGTCTAAATATAGTTGTTATACCAATAATAGGTTATTAATATCACCATTTTTGTTTTTGTCTGTTACTTTATTTTAAAATCATTTTGAAATGATCAGCTATCGTGTAACCTTTATGCTCAGCGTTTAGCGAGAGCCAGATTAAGAAAGTATATGTAAATGTTGAACATTATTCGTAGGTGCAAACATTATTTGTTCATAGGCATATCAAATATTATTTATTATATATTCATAGACATATTTTTATTTATTCAAGTTTTACAATCTTTATATTCTCAATATAATTTAGTATGTTATAGTTATGAAAATGAATTGGAGAGTATTATTGTAATAAGTTTCGCTGCTTTTGTCAAAAATTTATTGACCCTTTTATTCGTATTGTTTAGATAACAACCGTGATGATAAAATTATTAAATTAATAGCAATTAAGAAAACAGATCATACGGTTCATCTAATCGTAATAAAATAATGTGCAATAAAACTTAACATTATAAAAACAAAGTAAAAGTATTTATGGTCATTTGATCTTTAAATATTGTGCGCGCAAGAACACGAGAAAAAGGAGTAAAAATGTGGAATGATACACCTATAATATAGGGTATATTTCATTTCGAAAGTACACGTAAAAGATGGGCGCTCGAAACGTTAGAAAATGCACCTGGTACATAATTCTATAATCCCGTAGAGGGAGACATGCCTTATGCATTTAGAAACAACTGTTTTATTCGCGCCTGTTCATCGTACACACTGTGTAACGCTTTCCAAAGCGGGAAACTTTTTTGTACGACCAGAGTACATGTAGAGTACATGTATTAAAGAGACCAATCTCTTGGTGAGAATTTTCGTAAATGTTTAATCAATAAAATGAATCTCACTTACAAATAATTTGTTTGATAATAATTCAAATGCATCGATGTTTTCTCGTTGTCCTTATGTGGGATATAATATGAGGATATAAGTCTGATTTTGCTGAAAAATGTTTACAATTTTGTTTTTTGGATTTGTCCTAAAAAGGAGTATTTTTGCAGATGACGTACCTCCACCAGGGGCTTATGATCCAAAATTTGATACTAAGGTGAAAGGTTTGGTTATTGAGAAGTCAGAGAGATTTAATGATAACAGAAGCGTGGGCAGCGCCGAGTGCAATTTGTCAATGTGCACTAAAAGCACGTGTAATGCGGTGTCTAGCTTTATAACGGTAAGAAATCGAACTAATAAAAAATATTATTTATTATTTACTTATTTGTAGAAAGTATCTTAATTTCAACAATATGATTTTAGCCGCAACTACCGCGAAAGAAAAATCGGGACCAAACTCCAAGACCGGGTGCGAAGGTGAAACCACGTGCGCTTGTTTCTGCTAATGATTACAAGTTAAAGTACGATTCCGATCACCAACTCGCGGATCTTCGAGTAGAATGTTCCAACAAGGACAGAACGATACAGGAGCAGGAAAAGCATATCGAGGACATGAAGGAGGAAGTGCAAAAATTAGAATTACAACTCGAAGAATTGCATAAAAGGCAAACGGAAATGGAAGAGCAACACCGAACAGACATAGAAATAATGGTTGTAAAACATTCTTAATGTGATGAAAAGTATGACTTTAACATCGTTAATTTTTCAACTTACTAAGTTTCTGTGTACAGGCAAAATTACAACAAGAAGTGATAAATGGTTATGATGAAAAGTATCAGGCTGAAGTGGAACATCTACGCTGTCAACTATTGGAAGTTTCAGAAGAAAAGGAGTGTGAGATTAAGGCAAGAAAAATTATGGAAGATGATCTTAGAAATCGGATTGCAGATTTCTCAAAAAGAGTAACTGTATTAGAATCAAAATTGGCCAACAAGAACCATACGAACACAGAAAAAGTAAATACATGTTAATTTTTGAGGAGTCAATTATTGGAAATATAATTTTATTTGAACCTTTCTGTACAGATTGAAGAGTATGTAATAAAATTGGAAAAGTTATCCATGAGTCATAAACATGAAGTTAACTTGTTGGAGGAGGAAACATCTAAGCTTAATTCATGTATTAATGATTTAACTAATGAACGCGATAAATTGGAACTAAAATTAAAAAAACGACAGAACGTAGTTCTTGAACTTCAAGCTCAATTATCCACTCTTCAGTGTGAATTAGATGAATTGAAAGCAGAATATGAAAAAATTGTTGAAGATTCTTCAAAACAAATAAACAATATTATATATAAACATGAAGAAGAAATTGATAAATTAAAAGCGGGTTTTGTAAAGGAGAAATTAGATTTTCAGAATGAAAATAAAGTTGAAGTATCTCGTAGGATAGAGATGGAGACCAAGGCAAAAGAGGTTAATGAAGATAATGCTTTTCTAAGAGAAGAATTAGCAGATGTTCAAAGACTTTATAAAGATGTGAATATTAAACAAAGAAATATTAATTGCACAAAAACGAAAAAAATAAACGTTTGTCTAATATTCTGTTTTGTAATATAGGTTAGTAATCGTTTGAACCTGGCGCATCAAGAACTAGAAGATTCGGATAAAAAACATAATCTTGTTTTGAAGAAACACAAAGAGGACTTAACTGATATAATGAAACTTCATGATGAAGAAACGTTAAAATTAAAGCAGCAGTTGGAAGATGCAAAATTGGATTATATAAAAGAAATAGAAAATGTAAATATATTAATTTATATTTATACATATTTATATATATTTGTTTAAAAAGAGAAGTATATATTTTTATCAATTAACATAAAACAAATTTTTTACAAAGTAACGTTTACTAATGTTTTATGTAGCTGAGGATGACAAGAGATACAGAAATAGCAGAGTTGAAAGCTGCGGCTAAAAAGATAGAAGATGAGAACAAACGAATTAAACAACATGCTGATAAAATGGTAGAAAATGCAGAGGCAGTTACTAGAGAAACATTGGCAGCTTGTCGTATAGAATGCGAGGAAAGAGTGAAAAGAGTGATCGTTGAGAGCGATGCGAAAGTAAGCGGGTCACACGTGCGTAAAATAAATAACATCACTGACTGAGAGCTTTTTTTTTGTTTCAAGAAAAGCTCTTTTTCTTAATATGAAAAATGAAACCTATAATATACTGAAATAATTTTTGTTCTGTATACTGTATATCTTTTCCGAAGCTCTTTTTTGTGTAGTTTCTGTGATGTTTGCTGAATACTTTATGCTTTTTTTGTAAAAGTTTTTATGTGTAATTTTTGAATGAAACTTACTAATGTAGGTAAATACTATGATCAGAGATGCAAAAGCTACTGTAGAGGAAGAAATGCGACTCACTGCAGAAAGATATAAAACGTGTTTAGCGCGGGTAGAACTGGAGCGGGCGGCGTTGGATGAAAAATTGATGCAAAAAGATGCTGAAATTACCCGACTTTCTATGACACTTGAAGAGCTAAAAACTTCTGCAGAAACACAAGTAAGTATCGTGTAACATGGTTAAGCGTAAAATTAGTTACTTTTTAATGTAAATGTATTTTATATTGACTTTTCAAATTTAGTTAGAAACATTATAATAATTATCCGAATAAATTTAGGAAAGTTTTGGTCAGAGTTTACAAATGGAACTGGATCGAGCAGAAACTGAATTAGCAGAGAAAAAAGAAGAATTGAGAGCTTTAAAAGATCAAATTCGTGCAGAAGCAGCAGAGATGGTAGCTAGAAGAAAGAGGTATTTCATCATTCTTTATTGGAAAATAAATGCTTATGTATGTATATATGTATTAAACGTGTTGTTTAGATTTGAAGTTATAATGGCTGAAAATCAAGCATCAGTTGCTGCTTTAACAAAGCGTTTAGCTCAAAGTAATGCTGAGGTAGAAAGATTGCAACATGAATTGAAACGTGGAGAGGATTATATTAACGAGCACCGTGAATTATTAAGCATTATGCGTAATAATTCGCAAATGGTACACGAACAGGTGCATGCTTTGATGGAACAATTAGATATTAAGAAAGGATTAGTTGATCAACTTGAAGCTGAAAATTTAAGCGAAGTGAAATCATTGAAATCTATATTTGAAGCTAAGATCGATGATTTAAAGCAAATAGCAGCCAGAGAAATTGCAAAATTGCAGGCAGATTACGATACGAAAATTGCTCAAAACGTTGAGGTGCTTTTTTTGTTCTTAATATAAAAATATAAAGTCTTCTGTTTTATTGATAAAATATTATTTAGGAAAAGCAAAAATAAATGTCTATTTTATATAAAATTTCAGATGAAAAATCAGCTTCAAGAAATGACTAATCATCTTGCAGAAGCACAAAATATGCTGCTTTTATTGGAAGAGAGAAATGATGCTCAAGAAGTCGAAATTTCGCGAATAGAATTGCTTAACAACCAACTCAGCGAACAACTGAAAGAACGCGAAGCAGCTCTAAAAAATGCTAATAAAGTGCTGTTAGAGAATCAATCCAAAAAATATGAAGATACTTTGAACGAAGTATGCCTGAAATATGCTATTATTATTCTTTTTGTTGTAGTAAAATATGGGGTTTATATTTTTTTTATATGTTTCCAGGCAAATTCTAAAATACAAGAACTTTCTAATAAAATTAAAAGCCTTGAAGAGAGGGATAGTTATATAAAGGTAATTGACGATTTGGGTGTTTCTTTTTTATAGTTTATACGAATATGGTAAAATGATAAAGAATGTTTTAGTTATGTTCTCTTTTTGCAGGAGAACGTTGATTTATTTGAAGAAGAACGAAGTAAATGGAAAACTTTTGAACAGGCGATCATGAAAGAACTCGAAGAAGAAAAAGCTAGTCGAAAAATAGCTGAAGAGTAAGTTTTTTTTTTTAATATAAATTATTTTCTTCAAATCGCTTTGAGATAACAGTATAATGAATTTACACATATTTCCTTAGAGAAATAAGAAAACTTTCGGAATATAATCAGCGACTTATAAAGGAGTATCAAGAGATTAGTGAAAAATATGCTGAAGTTGTTGGCCATCATAATCCCAAGCAAAAAATTAAACATGTATCCCAGCTGAAAGATAAAATCAATCAACTTGAACAGGTGCGTTCAATTAATTATTTTCGATTTGAAATCATTTTTGCATTGGGTGTTATGTATTTTAACAATGTTATCATTTATGATGTCAAGTAATACTTTAAACATTCAATATTTATTTTGTAAATTATTTAATGGTCTCAGTTCATTGGTTTCTTTCACTCTTTACTGGCTACTACTTTATTGATTAGATATTTCTTGATTACTATGCCTAAATTATGTTTACAATAATGTTTCATTTTAACTGTAGGCATACATTGGTTTCATGAATATATATCTTACGGAAAGCAGTAAATGTATGTAAATAAATATTTCTAGTCTATAAGGGTATTAATTTAGTTTCTTTTCCATTTATCTAATTATTAAATATTTTTCTTTTTCCTTTAAGCATTAACGCATGATAATGTTAGCCTATTACAAATAAATGTGTTATATATGTTTTTAGGAGTTATATGGAAAGACGAGAACGATAGAACAACAGCAAAAAGTTATAGAAAAATTACGAGCAGAAGATAAGCGTGCGCATAGCAAAGGGAAAGAAAATATGTTAGCGGTTCCGAAGACTGCTCATACAACACCTGTCCCCTCTCCACATAAATCATTAACACCTCTGAGGAATCGGAACGATTAACTTTAATAACTATAAGTTCACTATCTGCTAATAACTATCATAACTGCACACTGATAATAATTATTGCATTAATAACTGTAATACAAGTACTTACTTGTGCAGTAATTCATATAAATTCATTACTTCAATAATGAAGTTCACATTATCTTTTACAACCAGAATGAAGCTTTTTCCTATAGGTACATTTTCATAATCGTAATGTGTTAAACCTATTAGCAAAATCAATATCAGATTTTACATATTTTATATGTTTTATATAAAAACAAATGTTCAATTTGCTATGTTTTGTTGAAAGCCTGTAACAATAACTATAACGTAATAATAATTACAATAATGTTTAGTTGTTAAGTTTATATTTTTAAGCAATATTGTCTGTCTAAGCGTATATATTAAGCTTAGAAGATCGATGTTGAGGAAAGAAATATTTATATAACAAACTTAATTTTTCTCAATATTTCAATATATTTAATTTTACAGCAAAGCAAATGCTTCTGTAATAATTCGTTGTGAATCAAGAATACTTTTTGTTTTTTTTTTTTTTATATATGAAGGTTTAACGTCACATCGACATCGGGCTCATTAGCGACGCAGGTCGTTAATTATTGTCTGTGTTTATATCAATTCGTAGAACTGTTTATTGTTTTCAATAAACTTCAGAATATACAGTGTATTTTGTTTATTGCTGAAGGCTTTATTCCGTGAGTGAACAAGTTTGAACTGTTTTCAGGAGTTCTCGTACTTTTTACACAAGAACAGCAAATGTTTAAGGATTAATGGGTACAGGCACTTTTCACAATAAGATGGTGGAGGGGGGGGGGGGGTGTTCATTAAAAGATATGCATGAATAATTCTTGTGTGACCAATCTGGATCCTGTTTAAGATAGTTTTGTTCCTTCTGTTGTCAAATATGTCTACCACGTTATAAAAAAGGTCATCAGAACTGTAACTGGGATTTTTTGATTTTATAGAATTCGATTACAGGTTCCAAGCATGTTTGATACAAGAAATAATCAGCATCTTATAGTGCTGATAGGGCATTGGTATGATAGGTTATTTGATAGGGGTGAATACCTTTTGAACTTCTGAAAAATAATAGGTTTGATATATGAATCACAAATATTTTCTTGTTTTTAATGGAAAATTTAATTGTGTGATATTGTATTTAAAATAATAACACATATATTAGAATATTGATTTAAATTCTCTTTTAATGTTTGATTTCTTTTTAACACTTTGTCTTTATTATCTTTTTTAGACATTTGCTTAAGTGCGTTATTCTAAAAGAAAATTAATCAATATTTCTTCGTTCGTTTTTAATCACATCATCCAAACCTTAACAAAGAAACACCAATTAGTCGACTTTCTAAGAAGGTTTTCACAAAAATATTTAGCGATGTAAGAAATATTTCGGAAGAACATATGAATTATTCTTGTATGAGCATTAAATTTTTGGATGAATCAGTAGCAAAGTTACCTATAATCAGAAGATCCAATTCGGAAACCCGCTCTTTCGAATGATTAATATTTATTTACCGCACATTGTTGCGGATCCGCATATTCATCTAATACTTTTCTATATAATCTAGCGAACTGCTGTAATCAATTCATCTACATCAAATGTAGGTATCAAGTTTTAAACACATTGCATCAACAACTCCGAGTATGTGCAAAATCGGATCTGATTGCGGGCTTCCATTGTTTATCTACTACAAACAAACCTAAATACATAATTGTTTCCGGTAATCTTGTTTTTTCATCGATACGATTTACTACTTCGTATTCTCAGTGAGCTCATATAAACAGTTTCATTAGTTTGTACATTAGATCAGTTTAAAGTTAAAACTCACATGCTTGGTGTTGTTTTGCTACTAGTGCATAAATAATTTCATCACTGCGCGTGTTATTACACTAAATCGTTGGATCCACGAGTGGAACACGAGGGTTAAAGTAACCAAATACAAATCGTCGCGCACTTTATTCTAATAAGTTATATATCGATCTATCTAAACTGATATCCACCATATTTTGTACGTATGCAGCTTGCTTCAAACTATTCGGTATCATAATCGATACGGGTACATATAATCGCGATTTAAGTTTTATATAAACGAAGGAAAATGTCGAAAAAACGTAAATTATCAAACATAAAAGAAAGATGCCGTATTTGTCTTGTTGACCAAGGATGCATGACCAATTTATTCGACGAAGTTCTACAAACAAAGCTGAATGACTTGAGAAAATGCACTTCTATCAGTGTATGTTTACACTATTTTTTCTTATTATAACTTGGGCACTAAATTTATTATTTTTTTCGCAATTTATAACGATATATTTTGTTTCCTTAGATTAAGGATGAGAATGGTTTACCAAACATTATTTGTCACATATGTCTGTACAAGCTGGATATGTGGGATGAATTCAAAGAACAATTTATACGATCAAATCAAATGTTGTTGAGTCAACTAGAAACTGCAGAAACTTCTGAGAATGAGGTAAAATTATTTATTTTAAAGAAAATTAATTTTTTTTAAATCTATACATCAAAACTTTTATTGCATATTGATACTAAATAAGCGAAGATATGAAGAACCTGTACCAAAAAATTCTTGATACATAGAGGATCATGATGTAATGTATGTAGTTTTTTTTTAGGTGGAGCTGTGAAGGAAAAATTTTAATACAAATTGAATTTTTTTAAATGATATCACACCCTTTCACCTATAAGATAAGAGCATGTTTTGAGATCAGTTTAGTCAGATGACCTATGCCATGCGCTTTTATTCTGTAAAAGATTGTACATTATCAAGGTTTCAAGCATTCACACAAAATATATTGTACCATTTAGTTAGCCTTAAAACATGCTCTTGTAACAATATAGATAAGAAGGTTCTGTATTAAGTTGAAAGAAAAGTTATATACATCATACAACGTTTTCCTGTGTACGAAGTGTTTCGTAGGAATGATTTTCTCATATCTTTAATTATTTACAAAATATTTAATCGTCCTCAGTTATAATTGTTTCAATTAATTCGGACATACTATTTAACAATATGTAATATGTATATATAATGATATATTTTGTTTGTCGACAGAATAATATTTTTATATATGCACATATTATCCACGATAATATTGTTAGAATATAATTTGTATGTTATTTTACATGTTTGCGTTAGATTCAGCAGTCCGAAAGAAAATGCAGTAGATCGGAACAAAGTGGAGAGGACAGTCTTTCTGATTCTTCTGATAAGGTAACATATTAATTGTATAATATTATAATGTTTTATTGTTAATAATATTAATATTTTATAAAAGTATCCGTTACAGAAAAAACCAAAGATTGATATACCACCGCTAATACCTTTAGGGTGTGGAAATACAGATAATGTAAGAAATCAAATAATATTCAAGGACATGTGTATATCCGAAGACGATGTTACATCTTCAAAGGATTCTTCACAGAGAGCGCATGATGCTTCCAATGATGATAAGTGTAAAAATGATGAAAAACAAGAAAACAAAAATAATGTACAATTAAAACCGACTTTGACACCAATAAAGGTTAAACCATTAACTGGAAGGCGGCATATAACCGAACGAAGGAAAGCATCGACTAAAAGATGGGTAGCGAGGAAGAAGGCACTTCTGGCAGCAACAGGGGAAAGTGTTTCGGATACAGATTCTATGCCATCGGATGATACACAATTGTCACCGGTGCAAAAGGCACGGGCGAAAACAAACATGGATAAAGAAGTTGAAAAGCAGAACAGATTAGCCAGAGCATTAGAAAATTTTGAGACTAATGCGACAGAGAAATATCGCATTAATAATAACGAGAGGAATGATTTTATAAGCGTGGATAGTGATTCTGATACGCATAGATCAAGATCCCTTAAAGATAACAACAATTCTGATACTTCAATAGGTGAAAATAAAGTTGTATCTGTAAAAGAATTTGCAGAACACGGTAAAGGAAAGGAAGATAAATTAGCTGAAAATTTGAAAGAGAAAGAAAGTTCTCCTGTATCGGTATCGGATAAAACTGTGAAAGAAAAATTGACGAAGAAAGATGAAACGGAGATTAGCGAGGATACATTTAATCCATGTTCAGTAAAGTCCGAGTTGAAAGTTGGAGATGCTACATATGTTGTTACTTCCACGTTAATGCTTGCAGAGCCTCATTACTTAAATAAAGAAAATTTAAACACTTTGTCAAAGGAGTTAAAGAATGGTGGCGTCGAACAAAATTGTCAAGAGAAAAATACCGACATCATCGATGCTGTACAACTTCGTAGGATAAATCCAGTTCCAATGGATGCTCGTGATAAGAAATGTATTGAAAGATGTTTAAATATAGAAATCGAAGGGTCCGAAATAGAAGCTTTGAAGCGTGTACAAATCGAGTTAGCAAATTTTGTAGAGAAAGATATAAAACACAGGTTATTTGAAACAAGTAATGACGAGGTGAAAAAGGATAATATGGGGAACGATTGTAAAAATTTGTGTGAAACTTTAGATCAACAGCTAAAGAATATAATAGAAAAAACTATAAAGAAAAATTTTGAATCATCTGTAATGAAGAGTTGCGGTTCCGATTTGAATTCGTACCTCGAGCTGTCTGGAAGGGTTTCACCAACAGTTGTAAAAGATGTGATAAATTCGAAACAGTATCAACCGAAAGTTGCATTAAAACGTTTGGATATGGCAAAGGAAAGTAAATTCCGAAATATTAATAATATGCACGTTTTAATAAAACGTACGGTTAAAAATAAGCTTGGTGGGCCATTTAGTATGGTTTCTCATAAAAGGCAAAGTGTACCGCCAATAAGGTATAATGATTACAATACTTCTGCTTTAGATTCTGATTCGTATTTCTCAGATGAAATAGAAACATCTGAAATGTCTAGAGCAGAGACTCATAATATAGATAAAGTAGAAGAAAGTGGTAAAGAACAAATGAATGTGATGAAACAGGTGGATGAAACAAAAGTTGTAGATTGTAGTGTTGTTGCTAGAAATGAGCATAAAATAGAAACCCAAGAAAATGTTTTTAAAATGATTTCAGTGTATGGTGAGAAACATGCATGCGGTGTTTGCGAACAATCATTTAATAACCGTGATGACGCTGTGGCGCATGTTCGAATGCATAAAGCAGAATCGAGTTGTGTGTCACGGCATAATAAGCATAAAATGATGCGATGTAAGAGATGTCATGAAATAGTGGAGGCCAGATTTGTAAAAGCTCATGTATGTAAGTCTACTAAGCAACATATTCATAAATGTTATGTATGCAATTCTACATTCCGAACTGAAAAGCTTTTGGTACGTCATTTAGAAAGTCATGATCAGTCTGAATTTAATATAGAGAATATAACAAAAGGAGGAGAATCCCAAAAGTTAACAAACGCGTATACGTCGCAAACTTTTAAAGGGACCGCATATATAAAATGTGAGAAGGATCAAATTTTAACAGAGAATAATTTGATCGTGAAAACGGACAATCCTAGGATAGAGATAAGCAATGTTCAGTCGGAAAAAGTTGGAACAATGAAAGTAAAGGATGTGTTCGGAGTAGAAAAACGAAAGGAGACGTATACTTGTTTTGTATGCGACAAGATGTTTACCGATGAGGAAATATTAAAAGATCATTTACAAAAGCATTGCGATGATATGAGTGAGGATGATCAGAGCCCTGGGAAAGAGCAGTATCAGTGCGCGATTTGTGGTGATACATTAGATTCCGAAGATGCACTCGAGGCACACGTTGAAAAACATTTGTTCGATGAAGAAGATGATAATCCTAATCTGATTAATATTGCCAATGAAAATGAGAAATCAAAAGATGAATCTTATCGATGCTTGCAATGTGCAGAAACATTCAATTCAGAAATGTTATTAGAGATGCACATGCAAGCTCACGAAGAAGAGGCTGCGATAGCTGAATGGGAGAAACAAGGGATAAAATGTTACGATTTTCAGTGTATGCTTTGCGATGATCTGTTTGAGACAGAGGAACATTTATTAGGACATATGTATATACATAATGAAGAGACACATGTCTGTCAATTATGTGACAAGCCATTTCCCAGGCTTGAAGATTTGCAAAAACATGTTGCAACTCATTAATATAATTAGTATTTTTAAAGTTACTGTCTCAGAAAGCGCCAATAGGCCTTCCTTTATTCGAATTAATATGATTACGTTATTTAACTGTTGATGAGATGAAGCTAAAGCAGGGGGCATATTATTTACTCAAACTCCGTGACTTTGGCTTGTATATATTCGGAAGGATAAAAACGGAAAATAATACGTGGTGCAGTAACATACGTACACACACACACACAGATAGATAGACATACAAACAAAACATATAAATATAAATAAATACGCATATATATATATATATGATAGAGAAGTAGAAGTTTAGTTGTATGAACATCAATTCGTGTTATGTAGAACAAAGAATAAAACAGCAGTGGAATTTTTATTATCCAAAGGATGCAGTTATCCGACTACCTCGTCTTCCACTCGGTTCGGATGAATTGAAACCTGTTGTATGTATATAGATTAGGAATTCGTGTGTAATTATTTTGGAGTTAAACAAGTGAAGGTTAACATAATAATATTTTTCTAATTACATGGAAGATCGCGATAATGTAAATTGTTGAACATATCATGAATAAATGGTCTTAAAAAAAAAAAGGAAAAGAAAAAGAAGAGAAAACTGATAAACTGTTCTTAATCATTGTTCTTACTTCTAATTTGCACTCGAAGTAATAAAATGGATGAATACAAACGCATCGAACTTACTTATACATAATAATACACAGTAAAATAGTTAAAGCATATTTACAATAAGCATTAATTTACCATAAATATAATTTTATTCTTAGCTTACACGAACTGTAATATAAATTGTAGTCTGTTCGGTTGATTGAAATCTAATAATATGTATGAAATTTGAGGTGTATTCAAATATAACGTTTTTTATACGGCATAATTGTGTACATTACTTAATAGTTGTATCCAAATAACATACCTTTTAATGATTTTGGTCAAAGTATGATGAGATTATTATTAAATTACTTTTATAGTTAATATGTAAATTTATCACGCCAGTGTCGTTCACAAACTTAATTATCATTTATGAAAATGATATCGATTGTTATTACTTGTATCATTAATTATATAGTATTTCATATTATACATGCTATTTATTAAGTTGTACATAATAAATTTTATACACAAACTAAAATCTATTTAACAACATTAATGGAATCGCGCGAACACTCTTCACAGAAAATAACTTGAAGGATCAATGATGTAAACAATTAGAAAAGTCAGCGGCTAGCTGAATTATAAATGGTCTATTATATTTACATAAATACTGTGTATAGTGATGCGTTATTTACTGGTGAAGAATAACTGGCATTTATCACTATATATATATATGATAAAAAGTTGACTTGTAAATCGATCTTATTGAGCGCTTTGCGAAATCAAGACACAAGTATTACGTATAAACAATAAATGACTTCGTAAAAGGTGACTCGCTGTTAGTTGCTTTCCAGAATTCGTGGAATTATTGCATGGAAAACTATAAATGCTCCCCTTTTCCCGAATTATATAGGTATGCATTGAAACGTATAATTCGTTCGATTTGACAACTACTCTTGAAGAACGGCGTCCTTTAATGTTCACTTAAAATAATGTGTATTAAAGATATTCTGAAAGTATGCGTTTGTGATATGATAATCGGGTATATTGATCGAGGATGAACATTTAATTTAACGTGAAATAATTGATGTTATGAAATTATGGTATGTTCTCAAAGCTTTCCAGTATACATACATATCCTATGGTTTCGTGTTCATATTTTCTTAGATTGTATTTATGATCTATTAGAAAAGCAGTAATTATATAAAGTATTTTCGATGTCATACAAATACTTAATTTCATATAAAACTTTTGATTCGATCAAAAAATTTTATTTTTATAAACAATAGTTCAACGTTGTTTTAACATAAGAAATTATGTACAAAAGGTGTAGTGACCAATGATGCTGATTGTTCGTTATAAATTATCATAAAGCAAATATCATATTATAATTTTTAATATGAAAGATTTATAACAAAAGTATGATGCCTGACATGTAAATAACCTTCTATTTTCTTTTCTTAATCAATATTAGAACATAGTAATTATTGTTTCGAAAAAAGAAAAGAAAAACCAAATGAAAGAATTAAACAATGCTGGGTCCCGAATATATATTCTCAGTACATTTGATGTACGCATTTTCCAACGGTTGGTTTCTTCGTCTTTCATTCACAACTTTATGCTGACGTATGTACCGTGAAGATCATAAAATCTTAACTGTGTTAAACAATTACAACTTTACATACCGTTTGCTTCCTTAAATCTATTATATACAACGATACTATTCAGAAAGAATAGGTTTAATAGTATCATTTGAATAACAATAAATTAAATATAACTCTCGCGTCATGTTCACCGAAATATGTTATAGGCAACAATGCTAATAATAATAATAATAATAATAATAATAATAATGAGTCAAAAAATGTATGATTGTACAATACCTGAAAAATATCTAAAGTTATAGTTGTGGTGTGTATGCGTTGTCCATTTCATCGTTTAGTACTAATTTATAGAGATGTATATACGGAGAATTCTTAACTACCTATGGAGTACCATTACCTGTTACCAGTAAAAGTGGGATTTTCTATTAAGCGTGAAACGTACGCGTGTATTTAACGTACACATCAAACATAATGTGTATTTACTAGTAGACCGATACAACAGCTGTTGTTTTTATATAAATAAAAACGATCGAATCGATGCATTCGCCGCGTCAGATGTACTGTGCGTCTAATGATCGTATACATAAGTATATACATACGCAGAGACGCACGGTTCCGGTGTTGATATAGGAAATCCCATCTTAAACGTCTTATTTCAGATGCTGTCGCATCAATCCTAAATTAATCTGAGAGAAAATGAAAGAAAAACAAAGGCATGTGTTATTATCATTATCACGTTTATGATGGTTTTCCCTCTCGATCGTCGAACGGTTATAATGTTTTTATTCGTAACATCGAACACCAAGTTTTATCGTATGATATCTGTTTTAGTTATCACCATATATCACACAAAATGAACAATCTTTAATATAGAGTCTCATCTAACCCCGTTATTTAACGACATTTACAAATTATTTTCCCTCAACGAACGCGCTACATATTTCATAGAGAAATGGAAAATAAAATAAACATCCCTCCAATCCCCACGCGCCCCCTCTTCTCTTTTCTATTTCCATTTAACACGTATTTGTTACGTGTTAAATGTAACTATCATCAGTGTTTGTAAAATTTGGTTTCACATGATAATTTAAGGAGACACAAGTTCTACATAATTTGCAGGGTAAAGACCCACTCTACCGTCTTTCCGTCCCTTACACCATCCCTGTTCGTCTTCGTCTTCTAATTTATCGAATACATCACCTGCGGAAATACAAAAATTATTATGTGGATTGAATATAATTACAAAATTCGTGAAATATTTTATGGTAAAACATGTATGTAATAACCACTGATCAATTCGAAACTGGCAATATGCCGTATAATATTTGTGTTTCTGTATGCCCTATGCCTTACACATTATTATTTGTCCTACGCAACTGATACGATGCACAGATAATAGAGGTATACGTGACTCTAGCAGCAGACATTTATATATCTTCTATATGAGTGTTAGCTGGACAAGATTGTGAACGAGATAATATTGTAGAAAAGTAAAATAATAGAAAGAACGTGTGCAGGAAGGGAAATGAAATATTAATTTAAAATTAAAGTAAAAGGAAAGAGATGAAATGACTTTATATGAATAGAGTAATTGATCCTTTGTATACCTTGTTTAAAGCTAAGTTCATCTTCTTCCGCCCCTTCATAATCGTACAATGCACGCACAAGAACACCAGGTTCTCCATTATCTACCAACGGTTCACCACTTTCTTCGTCCCATTCCTCTTCTTCGAATGGATTCGATTCTTGTTTAACATTTGTACCATTGCTGAATAAAAAGATTTATATCTATAAATATACCCTAATATCCGTATAAGTAAACAAGAAAAGGTATTTCCCGGAATCTGTTCAGATTCATTAAGATACAGATTATTAAAAGATAAATATAATCGATTAGGGGCATAATTAAAAATCATTCAAAGTAGGGACTGTGTACCGTCTCATTGAATTACCCATTTTCAACACTTACGTAATCGTAGAGGTCCTGTTTACCGAATTGCCATCGTGATTATTTTTTTCCGACGTATGTTTGCTAGAACTAATCGTGTCGGTTTTGCTCTCTCCATGGCCACCGTCTGTTGATATCACCCGGGAATTGGGTTTCGATTTTGATTTATTATTAACCGGTGGGTATTCCTAGATGAACGGAAGGTTATTGCATTAAATAAATCAAGTCACATTAAGCTCTTATACAATTGACAATTCTATCTATGTATGCATATTTGCATCGATGATATTATATTTGTTTTCTTTTAATTTTCAGTAACGAAATTGTAAATATTTCTAACGTTATTTTAAACAATGCGTGCAATTAAGTATGATGAACGTTGAATTTTCACTGGCATACATTACGCATTATGTTTAACGTAATAGTAGCCTATGTAGTATGCATGTACACGTTACGTATGCAATTACCAGCAACGTTTTTAATTTCGTATCTTAATTAAGACGGGCGTGAATGTTGCGCATAACAATATTTTATTGTTTTACGTTAAGAATCGCGTAAACAAATAAATTGAATTGAATTGAAACGAATCGAATGATTAAGAGCGACGCATATACATGTAGGTGGTGCTTGTTATTATCAGTTTTAAGAAGCTAGTTTCCTTCATGAGTATTTATTGTCAGATCACATGTTCAGATAATGCGATAACAAATGTTACAGTTTTACTACGTGCGACTTAACTGCGTAAATGATTTTTGGTTGCAAGCATGCTTGATTTACGCTCAGTTTCGATTCTACATATAACAATAAACGATTAAGTATGAAAGTAAGACGAAACAGCAGATACGATGTTGACGGTTGTATCGTTAACTGTTGTGTTTGTGCAAGAGAAAAAAAAGGAAAAAAAAAAGAAGAGAAAGAAAAAAGGAAAGAAAACGCGAATAGAACAATGCTCGTAGGATAATCTTCTTAAGTTAAATGATTCAGCGGAATCGGCTAAAATTTCGTCGATAAATTTGTTGCGACATTGAACGCGGTGATAACAACAGCATCATGCTTGGCTGATATTTGTAATATAGATATGCCATTACGTGCAAGAATAAGAGCATAACGGGTTACGGTTAATTCAGTTAAGTTAGGTGAGTTAGCAGAAGCTAAAAAAGGAAACCCATCCTCGGTGACCTCGCCTTGTTTGCCCGTTAAGATACTATTTTGTGGTTCTCGTTTCATGAAAAAACTTGATTTTTCCTTCTTCTCTCTCTCTCTATATATATATATATATATATTCCGTTTGTGTACGCAGTAGTGTGTAAATGCGCATGAACCCACATTCACTGGTACTCATATACAATGTACGTATACGTATGTATGCAATAGATACGCGTGAACGGTTGCGCATCGAATTGGCGATGATGTAAAAACATAACAACAAAACTTTACATGCACATCCTCGCCGACCGGGCGTTGATTGATGAGCGTGATGGAACCAGCCGGAAGTGCCTCCTTCGATTTTGAGCCTTTGGTGATGTCACGGAACTCCTCTGTGTAGTCCTGCATAATAGCAACGTCCCAAAAAGAAAAAAAAAAACAAACAAACAAACAAACAAACAAACAAAACAAAACAAAACAAAACAATACAATACAAAAAACGAGCACATGCATGCATTTCGGAAAATTGTTCGATCAATTTGAAAGGAGATGCAACGTTTTCATTGATTCTACTTTATAGTTTCGAAAAACATAATCCGATATTGTATTATGTATTGTAGAGGATGTATGGGGAAAGAAATCGGTACCGTGTGCGATCTTTCAACGAAGTTAAATGTTAAACATTTTGAACATTTACTAAAATTGAACGAAAAGCGGACGAGAAAATATCATTATTATAGGTATGTGTAAATGTTTAATTCAATGAAGGATTAAAAAGATTAGTTAAGAAGGTTTATAAGTATGCTTTTTCTTTTCCATCTATCTTTAGGATGACCTCCGAATAAATCACTAAATAATAACATTGTATAATATCGTAGAAATAAAGTAGAGTATTGATTGCATCTTAGTGATTTAAAATCGCATACAGGGTATCGTAACTTCACACGGCAATATAGAACACGATTAACGAATAATAGATATTAATGGAATTACGAAACAGAATAGTACAAAATAATAGTATGTAGGTACTCGGTATATGGTACAATCTATGTTTTCTAATATCTGATTTCCAACTATGAGCAACGATTGACATGCAATAGAACAGAAGAGCTGCAACACGTAAAAGTACGTAATAATTATAATTTGTTTATCTTACCTCGAACTGGGGCCAATTCATCGCCATATTTACACCGTGATTGTTTGACCACCATTTCAGATCTTTCTCGTGGTCCGCGTTGTTAATCGTATGATAAAACTCTTCGTATATTTGCGGCAGTCTGGAAATGACGATTAATTAATGTGTGGAAGTCATTTATCAACGTTTTCATAATCTCAGTTTTATTCGTAGAAAACTAGTCATAATAATCGGTTAATGTGAAAAGTGTACCACAACGGGTGTGTTATACCATAACAACAGATTGAGAAGCATAACAGAGAAATTGCGTTAAAGATATCATCGAGAAACACGAATAAATTCATAGAACAGAGCGTGTCCCGCGGTTTAAAACTATTATTTATCATTTCACTGTTAAAAGTAAATGTTCACTATCTAATTACATTGGATCTTGAGATATATTCAGACATTTATGAATGCCGAAAAGAACATCCTTGAAGAACTGAAGCCGTTGTGCCTCCATCTCTTGACATTTCTCGAACACCTGTGTCATATCCTCCATGTACTTCGGGTTATACTGGTTAATTTCCTGCAACGCAGCCTCATATTTTTCTTTCGCCTTTTGCACTTCTTCTTTCGTCTTTTGTACTCTATCTTGCATTTTTTTCACCTGCCGATTAAATAGAGGGGCATTCGATGAACATTTGCCTGGACTTAGCATGGATTGAAAGGGCTACAATGAAGGTAAAGATCTTGGTAAAAATCCAATAGGTTGGTGAGGCAAACAAATATAGCGAAGATAAAATTGTCGTTAACGTTGTGTTCAAATAATTATACTGCATCAACGTTA
This sequence comes from Tetrapedia diversipes, assembly GCA_033822845.1. Taxonomy (NCBI): domain Eukaryota; kingdom Metazoa; phylum Arthropoda; class Insecta; order Hymenoptera; family Apidae; genus Tetrapedia; species Tetrapedia diversipes. Next base: position 572,044 of record JAOPTO010000583.1, on the reverse strand, counting down.
CAGATATTTTTTTATAGTTATGGATAACATAATTGTTTTATCGATTTGAATGTCGAAACGTGTTTTGAATAATGTATAACACTGCTTATTACAATAATTCCAATTCTTTACCCTCGAGCCTATTTAGCGTACTACGTATTGTGATGGCAAAATAATGTAAACGTGATTTTTACAAATGCAGATATATACGACACTTAAACAAAACAAATATTACATCTACATGTGCGACAGAATAATATATGTATAAGGTATGTGTACAAATGTTAGTTACTTTTAAATATAAGTAGATAGGTACATACAGTAGCATGTTATAGATGTTATACATTGAAGGATGTTGTGCGAGCGCGTCAAGCATAATACATTTATACCTTTTGTTTTTACTCTCATTATTACGTTTCAATTAGAATAGTACGTTAAATATTTAAAAGCTCGTTGCTTGCATGATGTAATTATCTGCATTTTACATAAAAATACAAATACATGCATACGCGCCCGCACATAAACAGACGAGAATAGAGTGGAGCGGAGTAGAGCGAGGGGACAGAAATGGATAGATAAATAGGCAGACAGACGAGAGAGAGAGAGAAATTGCTTACCAGCAGAGCTTTCTGTAATGGAAAACGAGAGAGAATGTTAATTGACATACATGCCGCATGCGGTATTTATTATACATACAAGCTGAATGTCTCCTATTTTAGATTTCCTAAAGGTTTTTCGTATTCTGAGGCTCCATGCATCACATCCACATACTGTCATCTAAAAACGTCGTTAGCCTTTTTTCAGAAAATCGTCCCTCTCGTTCAGCGATTAATCATCTTTCAATCAACTTTCGAGAGGTTGTACAACAACAGATATTCTTTTCACTGTGATTTATATTTCTACAATAATACAATATTTCAAAACAGGTTTCGATAATCAAATTGATTGTCTCGTGTAGGTATTGAAAGTAAATACGTTGTGCGTGAACGAATGAATGCAGTTACACGATTCGTTTTTATACAATAAAACATGTTATGCTTAAACTAAATACAATTTAGTATGTGATGCATTCATTATTCTCAAGTATTAGAATCAGTAAGGGTGTAGGCGAGAAATACGATACAAGATTTGTGCGTGTAACTGATAACCGAGAGACATGCAGGGAGGAATCATTCACGAACATTTCGAAGTATGTCGTGACAATAGGAAATAGATGAGAAATATCGAGGACACATGAGACAGGACACAGGACAACACGGCATGCAAATTTTCCGTAACACATAAACACGAGATATTTTAACGTACGTTTTCAGTGCCTCGGGCCATCTGAAAATAATACTTGCTAAAGAACAACACTTTATCTACTTTATATTAAGAGCCGCGAATACGTTTGTCGAGAATTAGAATTTAATTTTTTAATATCATGTTAATATTACCCACGTATCATATTAATATCGTTATGCGTTCCTTTGTAGGTGCGTGAATCGCTTGTCAGCAGTACTATCGCTTCAAAAACAATTCAATCCTTATGCGATTACTTTCATTTCATAATAAACTTATTAATGTGTATAAATCTATCATTCCTAATAAGTAAATACTACATACAATAATATTTCAAAGTATTATTTTTGTTTTATTCCAATAGTCTCATTTCGCTTGAAATACTTAAAGGATCACGTTTAGTTTAAAACAATACAAATTACTAAATTTACTAATTCATTCGTTATTGACAGTGACAAATTAATGTGTTCAGAATAATATTCGTATGATTAGAATGAGTAAAAATAAAAGACAATCTACTGTTTTTAACGGTGGCAAACAGGTTTCTTAAACTACTACCAGAAATCATTTCTTTGAACAGCAATAATCGTTGTAACGATTGCTTGGAAAGTAGGTAGATATTTTTCGAAAGCGAGCACAATGACAGAGTTGTTGCTGTCTCAAATACATAACGCAACGCAACGTAACGCAACGTAACGTAACGTAACGTAACGTAATGAAATGTAACTGTTTATTATTGTAATCGAAACATATATGTATTTATGTATGTATAAAGGGACGATGATCGTTTTACCTGGTCAGGGGAAAGTGAACTGTCCGCGGAGGCGTTTCTCTCCATGTTTGCCGCAGTTCGCTCGGTTTTACAGCTATTATGGAATTCGGATTTTGCTTTCTCCACCTTCTGTAATAGTTTCGCCCACGGTTTCTGGGCCTTCTTGAACGCGTCCTCCATCTCCTTCCGCTCCTTCAGTGTCATCATCGACTGCAATCGAACCACATCCAACAGTGCAACATATTATCGACTATGTATTATGAAAACCTACACGGGAAAAGAAATGCTTATAATGCCAAGTGAAAAATTTGGAAACCTTTTTTTTTCTTTCCTGATTCATTTCAATTTTAACATTCAATGTTGACTGACAATAAAATGGATTCGGCATGATCTACTGTAATTTCGTACGCCTCGATATTATTATATATACTGCACCATATTACTTTATCAATTTTCAAACGATTATTAATAACTGTAATACGTATATGTACTAAATATTGGATTGTTAAATACAAAATTGAATGTTCTTTGCCCATTGGTATACATTTACTATAATATATCCTGGTAACTGAAAACTGAAATGAAATTTAATTTTATACTATTGTTATTGCTGTTGCTGCTGCTACTACTACTACCACTATCACTATATCACTACCACTATCACCACCACCACCATCATCACCATCACCATAACCTATTGTTTAAAACTTTTGAAAGTTATTCATTGAAATTTGCTTTGATCAGAGACAAGGTGACTGACTGTGTTCATTAGTTTATTTCATTTGTTAAATTTCGTTCATTATATCTGAGTTGTCAAAGAAAATAGGAAAGAATTGGCGATGCAATTGAAACTGTTTACCCATTAAATGATAAGAACAGTTTTAATACAAAAATTGAAGAATACCTATAGAATACGCGAATTGTGAAGAGTGTTGATATTGTAGAAGAAATGAAAAAAAAAAAAAAAAAAGAAGGGAACAGAAATTGATTTGTCTCTCATTAGGACGCATGTGTCAGAAAGAAAGTATTCGTGAAAGAACACGTACGCGCGTACCTTGTGATAGGTTTCCTTTTGCCACGTTTTCACCTGCTGAACGATATCGTTACAGAGATTCTCTTTAACCCTGAGATGAAGATCGCACAGCCTCTCCGATTCAACGAGGACACCTTTCCACGCAGCCTCTGTGGTTCCATACTCCGGCCCTTTTTCAATCTTATCGTTCCAATTCTTTGACCAATTTTTCAACGCTTTCGCGTAACTTTTCTCGATCTCTGCCCTTTCTTGGACTAGAGCTATTAAGCTGTCGCAGAGTTTATGCCCGTCCTCGATCCTTTTGGTTGTTCGTTTATAATTGCCCGGCTCCCAAAACGAGTCCGAGGTTGCTATCAGCATGTTGTCGTCGCTGTGATGAGACATCCTAGCCTAAATCGAGAAATTCCTTTCACCTAGCAATCAAACAATCGAAACAACATACTGTCAGCTGTATTAATTAAAAATGCATACCTAATGCATACTGTTTCATTCGCACGTATACATTGCAGATAACAGGTAGGGAAGAAGGTGGGGAAATGGACCAGCTACTTTCCTCTTATGATAATTACTGTGATGTGTCAGTAATCAATAAAAACACATCAACTGATGTCCCACTAAACAGTATTGGTGTAATCAACATGTTTAGTGCAGCTAATAAGTAAAGGGAACTACTGTTTTTCGTCTTATCTTAGGCCTATGAACTACAATCTCCATCTCTAACACATGTGGCTATCCTTTGGGTTTTTAACGCGTGTTACAAAGTAAGAAAAAGCTGGTCCAAATTTCCATCTTCTTCCTTATTTCTATACAAATTTGCAATATAAATAAGTTTTTAAGACTATAGCTTCAATATTGAAATACATCTTCGTAACAACTCGGAGATGTCTCAACTTTTATTGTTTGTCAAACACACGAATAATGTTCTGTATAATCGAACGGAAATAAATGATATAAAATAAAAGAAATGAAAAATAGATTTCCATTCAGTCGTAACGGTAAATAACTATCTATATATTACAAGTACGAATAACTTAAATCTGTGTCCATTATTGACAATACGATGAATAATATAGGCCAAATAGTTAATTAGATTGCAGATTGACAACCACATGTATCGATTTGATATCCAATTTTCAGTCATTTTCATCAAATTCCGTGCCCTTTCACTACACGAGTACGCGTAGTTCTTTCGAAATTCTATCTTTTTTACATCGTTACATCGTTTTTCTTGTAATACGGAACACATCCGCGTGCACCCGGACATAGAGACACGAAAAAACCGCAATTTTGATTCACAATTGTTCGAGTGCTCCCTGAAAGTGTATAAATACGCGGGGCAGAGTTTTACTATAGATTAGTACAAGAGCATTATTGGCACGTTGCTAAGTAAGAAACATCTAGCTGAAAGGTATGGAGAAAGTATATACGAACTAAATCCAACGAGCCGAGAACCACTGTTCCGTGAATTATTGTAGAATTCCCGGTATAGAAAAGAAAAGCAAAAAGAAAATTCATTCTGCTGTTTCTCATTAATCATAATCCATCCAGTTCGCGATACCACTACTATTAGGGATCATATGAAAGGAGCAGAAAATAAGATTATATAACAAAAATTTACAGCTAAGTCATTAAATTGGTGTTAAATCGGGGCCGCGGTTTACAGATTTCATTTATGTACATATTTATATCGTTGACGACCACGTCGATTATGTAGTTGTAATTTTACGACAATTATTCTCCTTATCCTTTTTATTCTCATTATTCAACTTTGAATAATCTATTTTTATATTCGATATATTCCATTTTGTTTTTCTCTCATCCTTTTCCACGTTATACATTATTGTTCAAACCAATCGAACAAATATTACATAAATAACTGATATACAGTTGCACGTACATATCAATTTTAGAGAATGATGAAAAATCAACTCGACATTAGCAGAGCCCGATGTTTTGTTAACGCGATGCAAGTAAGATGTTTTGATTGCAAGTTCAGCACTTTCATTGAAACAAACTGATTATTATTATGGGTTGCATTGCATCAATATTGCCAGGCTTAAACGCAATTTCGCAACTGGTATATATGCAACGTTTTTGAGTTTTAGTTTATTATGCTTTGTAATTAATCGGATCAGAGGGAGTGATATTTCAAGTATATCACTATTCTGAATAACCGTTTAGAATACCTATATCGAAAATCTTACAGTATTTCATATAAAATATAGGCCAGCTAATTGTTTCTTTTAATTGCGATGGTACAAAGAATATTTTAATATTCTTTGAACGATAAACGACATAAGTGAATAAACAAAAGAAAATTAAAGAAAAATGTAAAATCAAAGAAATGACAGAAATATCAATGAAAAGATGAAACAGCTGAAGAAGCTAAAGAAGAAGAAGAAGAAGAAGAAGAAGAAGAAGCGTGGGCCGAAGAATGTTGTCAGGCCAGAAAGCTGAGGAACCCTTAACATTCCACGCGAAGAAGGTCAGATCAAGGCTTTGTGGAGTTCGATTTTCGGCGTCTCGAGTGAAGAACAGGTGGACGAAATAGTTTCCTGCTTCGCCTTTCACATTCACATATTCAAGCATCTATATCTATCTACATATGTGTATGTGTATGTGTGCGCGTGTTCAAGAGCGTGACGAGAAGCACTATACAACCTTCCTGCAGAGAATCCTTTCGCAGGAGAGCATAGAGGAATGAGTACGGTCATTCTGTAACGTGGAATGTTGCTCTACCAGCTTGATAAGCACCGTGGTAGCAAAGATCTCTTAGGCGCCACGAGTTCTGCTGATTAGTCCATTGCAACGTTATTGCTGCCAAATGCTGCAGTTATTTATACGTTGAAGATAGACCGTTCAACTCGAATGAGATAGTACACTGCTACTATGTGTGCAAGTACATACACGGATAGTCGTGGTAAAATGAAAAAATAAAAGCACAGCAACATGAAATTTTCGCGTTAAGAGGAAATGAGTGTGTTTATATTCATGGTTCACATCTGAATCATCTGGGAAACCTCGATTTTCAATCAACATCTTTTTCATATACAAAACTACTTAAATAATCTTCAACTGTATCAATTTTCATTGTTTAATATCACTTAGAGGTTAATCAGGAAGATAATTCTAAACAGATTTACCGATTGATTATTGTCTGTACATAATCGAAGGAAAAAAATAAAGGTTGACGGAGGACAGTTCCACGTGAATCAGCATGCTAGTTTGTTTGATTATATCACCAGCCTGTCTGAGATTGGTGCTCGAACTGTAAAAACGTGTGTTAATGTTTGTTGAGATCGTCTAGATGACGCATCACGGCTCTAGATTTTTTGCTTCTTAACGTGATTGATAAAACGATGAATAAAGCAATCCGACGTAAAGAAAGAAAGAAAGAAAGAAAGAAAGAAGGAAAATATTCGCTTCCGATCATGCGCCCTCATATTTCTTTGCCGATCATCTTTAATGTCGATGACATCATCGTGTTCGCTTTTTACGGTGATTACACGTCGGCATGTCTGCCTGTTACGAACGTGAACAAAAATACCGATAAGACAGCGAGTATCGCAAATAAATGTGGTTAACGTCTACGTAGAAGCGCGCACCAATGCGATTAGATATAATAATTAATTTCAAGGCCGGAGTCTTTAATTATAAGACGATGTGTAGGAACCGGTACATATATATATATATATATATATATTATGTCTTGAAATTTTTAGAACAGTAAGGAACATGCTGTTGTACAAGTCCTATTGGATATGTAACATTTATATAGCTGAAGGTTTACACAACACCTGTTAACCTAATTTCATCATTTTTCATCATTTTACTATCTCATCAATAAAAGGGAGTGTAATCTATTATCGATGCATATTATTGAATTAGTCGGAAGAATCTTCAATTATATTGAAAATATAAGATAATATATAAGATTGTATTGAAAGTAAAGGTGAATTAGTTTTTGAAGTCTATCCTATTGCTTCGGTTACGAGAAAACTACATCAGTTTTACTGATCTTTCTCGCTTCTCGCCATCATCCGTCTATCCTTGCCATAATATTCAAATAAAATAACTCATTTTGCTTCAGCTCCTTGGAAGATACTTGAAAAACAGACATCCTGTATACGACATACCTACCGCGTTGTTACCTTTACATACGAATGTTATTTTTATATTTTATTTATAGCAACAGTATGGTTAATGAACTTTCAGGAGTATCCACATTTCTATTTAAAAAGCATTTACAATGCGGTTATATTCACTATTAACTTATAAAGGATAGAACAGAGTGAGAGAAGAAGAAGCGCGTTTAATGATTATTTAAAGCAAGCGGAAAAGCCTGAAAATCTTTTAAATTGTTAAGAAAAGCCCAACTAACCATTATAAGTGTATCTCGATTAATAAAATGTTAAGATAACTTTGAATTTTTGTATTTTGTATTTGACAATTTGATCAACGGAACATTATTTATGTTTTTTCTCCGTTTATAAATGATATAAACGGAATTGCCAACATTTTTATTGTATGCCCGAAAGAACGATAAAAGGAAAGCGTATTAATGTTATTCCGCGATCGATCGTTTTCTCTTATCATTGATTTATCAATCAAGATATAAGAAATTAGTACGTGAAAGCTTTCTTTTCTAAATCTAAACAGACAACCTGGTACACCTCCTTATGTCTCGCAATGTTAGATGACAGCTATCTGTATCTATAGGTATGTATGTATGTATGTATGTATGTATGTATGAAACTGTTGCCATCAAGGAAATTATACTTTATGGAACGGTAATAAATAAATCGGTGATTCGGGTATAGCGTTATTAAATATATAATTAATTAGAAGAAACGGCATTAATAGCCTCGCATATGTTATTATGTAATGTCATACCAGGTGGAGCAGCTGTATTTGACAATGAAATATTGCAGCGGTGGCAGCGATCTGTCATTGACACGAGGGTCAACAAATCGATCCAGTTACGGCTTTCATTACGTCCTTCAATTTATGCGCAATATCCGTATAATATACTCAATTTTACGGTACAATTAAAATAAATCGACCAATGCATTTTGTTCCGTACTTTTATGAAGGACATTTCTATTCAAATGTGTTGTAACAAATGATTTTAAGAAACAGCTCCCTATAAATGATGGATTCTCATCTCATCTCATCTCATCTCATCTTTTCTTTTCTTTTCTTTCTTCTTCCCTTTTGTAAATTTTATTCTCCAACTGAGCATCGAATAAGTTAAGAAAATCGATGAAAATAGTGAGCGGAATGGAATGATACAGGAAAAGGAGTTGGAATATTCAGGTTTCAACAAACTTTAGCTTGATGTTTCATCTCGACACGGTGATGCCGTTTCCCGTGGTCGAGGTTTCATTTTTCCGGACACTTCAATGAAATATATGAACCAGTTATGAAAACCTGGTGTGTATCTATCATTGATAAAAGCGACAAAAATTATGTATACATTTTAGTATGGCTCGTTGTATTCCAAATAATTTTAATTACGATATATGTACGTGTTACTACCGTATTATCATTATCATTATTATTTTCCTACATTATTATTTTAGCTTAATCGTCAAATTATCGTGAATAACTATTGACGTTTGCAATTCAAAATAGCATATAAAGGTTTCACAGTTACCGCTCAAATACCAGTAATTATCGGCACCTCTTAGCCTGTAAACAGGGTCAGGTCCTCGATACGGAGGGACATTATTCCATAAGCGATGATCGAATGAACTAGCAGTAGAGAAAAGCCAAGGTCAACGGGCAGCATTTAGCTAACAATAAGTACATATTGCGAGAATTCGGTTAACGCTAAACTTGTTCTACATTAAACATGAGCATTGATTAACGATGCTCGGTACCGTTAGATTCGTAAAATGTTTCAAATTGATCGATCTGAATATAAAAAATGCAGCTAACTACGAGAAGTTATAATTGTAAATACGATTTTTTACAAGCGTGAATTTCCAATATCAACCAACAGCATGTATTTGTGGGTTTTTGTGATTAGGTATCTGGTACACCATACACCGTTTGAACGATATGGACTTTCGTTCTTCATCATTCTTATAGATTTGAAAAGGAAATAAATGGTAAAAATAAGTATTTTAGTTGTTCAGGTTTAGGTTCTGTTCTGTGCTATTTATCATTTCAACTCCTCAATAATATGAGTTATGCAACCGATATATCTATCATTCGGCAGAGAATGTTATTAGCATAGAATATTCAATTCATGGTATTGAACGCGTTCCTAAAGCGTAACAGGTGTGGTACCAAACAGTTCTTCGAGTGTGATTCCAACGCCGAAATATGTACGCATACACCGCAGAAAAATTACATTCTCACGAGCAGAAATAACGTAGAAAAGGCGAAATTACACGCTAAGGATGAAGAAGCAAGCAGCCGCGTCTCAACACTGCGTTTCCTTTGCCAAGGATACAGTTAATTTCGAACGCAGTCGGCGGAGGAGCATGGCTAGCGGTTTACCATAATTCAACGAGAAAGAAACGCACAGGCTCGAGTACCACCGGTGCGTTTGGCTTATTTAGAATGCCATCACCGTGATAATAGTGTTCAATCAATCTTTCATTTTGTTTCACAACATACCAATTGAAATGTTAATTGTTTAATTACACAAATCTTTTTAGAAATCATTTTAATGAAATATAAAATTTAGAATATTTGTATCATATTAGATATAGATTATACACGTACAAAGGAAACAGAGAAAAAGATCTGGTGCAGCATAAAATATTCAATTAATTGCAACATGCTTCAATTTTATCATTCAAAAGACAAGATTGATCGATTCAGCTTTTTACTGAAATATTCCACGTGACAGAAAGTGCAACCCATAAAGCCCTTTGATACTTCTAATCGTGTCAAAATCAGATAACTAATATAATTTAACATTGACAGCAATAAAGCCTGGATCAGAAAGGTCTGTACGATATTATGTATACATATGTATGCTCATGACGATCATCATACATTACGTTGCACACAGGCGTCTGCCTCGCGGCAAACTACTTACAGAAGTAGTGTGTGCACATAACAACGCACTCACTCATCAGAGTGTATCCTTGATTCGGTTGCTCCCTTTATGTATGCGAATACTTGGAGCAGTCTGTGTTACGCATGGTTTGACACTTTGCATTACACGAAGTATGTTCCTCCTAACAATCCTTTTTTTTCTTTCTTTCTGTTTCATTTTTCTTTTTCCTTTTACTAACTCTTATTAAATACTTTTACTCTTTACCATTTCTTCATCCGATGAAATAGATTTATGCGATAATTAAAAACACACATACACACACACACGCGCACGCACACAGATTTGTAATGTAACACTTAAATCCTCTTAACATTTAAATCCTAGATAAAATCTTAAATCACAGTATGTACCTTGATAGGATGGCATGGTTGAACAATGACCACCATGAAACAGGAAATAGAACGTCTGCCGTTTAATTTAGACTCGGCAAACGAAACTATTCGATATCAGTAAAATTCGGAATGAACGATCCGGCATAGCATTGTGGCCTGAGAAAGTTTGATGATGAATCGGACACTAGTTTTTAAATAACGCATTGACCGCATGCGATGAACGAATGAAATCTACACGGTACGGTGGTCGGAACTGAACTAACATGACGTCCTCCTCCCCCCCGTACCGCCCCCCACCCCTCCTCGCCCTCCATGTAACTTACCTGGCCAAGGCTTGCCTGGCTCGAATTGAAAAAGTGTGCGTAGATGAAACCGGCGTGGCGGTGCTGTTACGTGTTCACTGGAAAGGACACGCAATTAGTGTTGAATCGATAATAATAGGGAACACTTCATCCAGCATTCTACGACTTACATACTTAATCCCGATCTTACGTATATATATCTATATATATATAAATTAATCTCCTTGGTAAAAATGACTTTTCGATGCCGATTTTGCAATTTACCTTGTAGAATAAGTTGGCAGATTCAAGAGGTTTATGGATGAATTATTGTAGGTTTATCGATTTGTGCGTGATGTGTTTAAATTTGCGACGTATAATATGGATTAAGATGGATTTATTTATCGGAACAAAGAGAAGATAAGATGAATTACTTTCTATGAAAATGTAATTATCATAATCTCTTATATTGTTGTTGATATTCGTAGCGAAAAGAATTGAAAATATTGTTGCGTTTGAAATTATACACTGTTTGGCCTACATATGTATATTGGTGCAGTAATAATTACGATTTATGTTAACAATAGTTAGGATGTTATGAAACAAGATGCCGACTCAATGAATTTTCAACGTGCAACACGCACAAAAACAAGATGGCTAAAGCTTGTGAGTGCTTGGCACACGCTTTGACCGTTAATAATTGGTGGAAGAATAGAGAGGAGAACCTGTCTACGTTACGGCCATTTCTTACTCATAACAATTAATTTATTTGTACCGTTAATTAGCTGGTATCGTAAACCGGTTAAGAATTATCATTCCTCGTTGGATATTTTGTGTTTAATCTCCGAGAAAAATCATTGATTTCGATATTTGTAGCAAGAAATTTAACGAACAAATATAATACATTCATGTTTACATAATTTTAATATCCTATCTACAATTGTATCGGTATTTACTATAAATAATAAGATGTTTAATCTTAATTTAATTAGGTTAATGAAACAACAGTGTAAAATGCACTGTATATTATCGAATGAAGAAGTAGTAAAGGGTAGTGTCTCTAAGTACACGCTGAAAAAAGCTGATTAATTCTGATCGATATCATTGGAAACAGAAAAATGGGCAGAAAATAAATTCTCCGATGAAGATAAATCGAATTCGCGAATTCACAAGAAAGTACACCATTTTATTTCACTTGTATCAAATGTGACACGATTTGCAACTGAAATTTAATCAAACCGGACTAGTAAGTATATACGTATGTATGTGCTGTGTATACTATGCTATAATACGGGCAATGTTGGTCAGTTTATCCGAAGCCAACTAAATTCGTTACCATAAGCAGTTAGGAAGCTTGTTTCAGTCAGGGGTTATTTCTTGTTTTTTCTTATTCACCTCATGTCCAACTTTCCTTGCATATCTTATTTATGATGACCAGATAGATACAAACACCAATGAAAACTTCGTAATCACCATCGTAATTACTACTATGTAACATGATATCACATATGTGAGTTACCAGAAAAAGCATATGTTCATTCATCAACGACAACACTAGCGATATATATAAAAGCAAGCGAATGTACTAACAGAGAAGTTTGAAAATCTGTTTCCGTATCATTTTTGCTGGTAATTAATGTATAAGGGCAAAGAAAGAATAAGAAGAAACTGTAGCTACTATGTTCTTTGTCTCTATTGATTAAGTTACCTATGAAGCGTACATACAAAGGGGGTTGGCTTCTTCTCATCGAGCGTAGCTTGATGGCTCGCGAGGCCGTATTTGTGTTAAATCCTGTTATAAATCTGACGATGATTATGTTGCACGCGGGCGGTGGACCATTTATGTGGGCATAGACGCGCTTTCGCACACATACATTTCATTTAACTAGTATATAAACAGTTAGGAAACGCTCGCCAAAGGAATTGATATTTGTGTCGAATCGTATGACACAGTGTCAAAGTGGAAAAAATCCCATCGGCTTCTGTGCCGTTTAGGTAATTAAGTAAGGAAGAAAAAAAAAAGAGGAAGAAAAAATCATATAAAATTATATTAACAATATACAGGTAGACGAGACGACCGGTATAGTTCGGTTAAGTTTTTTCGATCGAACATTAACTATAATCTAACTATTCCACTGGAAGCCGTGAAAAAGAACGGGATGATGCTTCCCGCTCCAAATACCGCGGGTAATTCCAACCTATGTATAATTTATCTTTCGGCAATCGAGCATTGTTTCGTAGAAGTTAACCGATTTCTGATTAACCATTTACCAGATTCACGTGCACACCATCTTCTAAATATTATCTCCTACAATGTTCATATATTATGTAAGTAATGTGTGCAAACTCAGTCTTTCAGGACTTAACGGGGATGTACTCCGCCTGAATGACGAGTGTAAATTATGTTCACCGTCTGAACGCGCTGTATAAACGCCGATATTAATGTTGCAGACGTCAGTGGACGTGCTGCATTTTTTTTCTACACCGTTTCTTTCTTTCTTTCTTTCTTTCTTTTTGTCTTTTTGTTTTTCCTTTCTTGAACACTGAATATTAGAACGCGCAATCATTCTGATTCGAGCTGATACGAATCGTGTTGAAGTATGTGCATTGCATGAACTGTGCTTTTCCTGACTAATTAACGCCACGAAAAAAGAAACAACGAGCTATTAATAACGCGCACGCACATTGTTTCTATCTCTATAAATACCATCATGCCGTGTAGTATCTGTTACGTCGTGTAATACGTAAATACCAAGAAACGTAAAAAGATAACAGTCGTGATGTAAAATAATATTCTTTCCTTGTTTCGTTTGTTGCTATGATAAAGCCTCGTAAATATAGATTGAAACATTCTTTTTTCACTGATATTTCATTGAAATTCACACCGCATTACAGTACAATTTGTGGACTTTGTAATTGAAGGAATGCAATAAAGTAATCTTTATAAACAGCTGTTGTATAGATTAATCAACATCTTTCTTTGGTCGATTCGTAAAAATTATTGTCCAACCGTGTTGCGTCACAGTTTTCCATATGGCGAAACGCTTGAACGAGGATAGACTAGTGATGTTGAACGTAATCGTAATCCGAGGCGATCTCTGAACAAGCTTATTAGCCATTTTCTCCCGTCTTCCTCGATTCGTGTATCCAGTTTGCAACAATTAGTCGGCAAGTTTAATCGTGACCACACTACTCTGTTGATGGCACGCTATCGTCGAAATCCGAGTAGACCTGACCATTTTCCTTTTTCATGGAACACCGTCGACAGATAATAACAATCAAATTATTGTATATACATTGAAATTAAATAGTTCTTCACGGTACATGGATTGTACAATGAATGTTACTCGAATGTTTGGAAGTGAGAAAGATTTTCATGTTAAACTTTATATTAATTGCAGAAAATAGGATAGAACGCGTTAAACAAAAATATCATCCACAATATCATCATGTTTTTAGTCACATAAGATAGAGTTAAAACGCTTGGTTATACTCGAGAAGCAACGTATTTAACGGGAGGAAAGAAAGGTGATTAACCAAGAAAAAGATAAAAATAACTGAATTAAATTGCCGGGTGCGACACAAGTAACGTCTGGCATCTTAATTATGTTCACAAATGTTTTAGACGGGTTCATTCACAGTTACTTGCACCATTTTATCGCCCTTACCCTTTACCCTTGTCCCTTTATACGTGGACGATACATACATATGTACATATTATAATGTCTGCGGTTGATATGGTAGTTAATTTGAAGGATTGCTTTGACTTTCCTGTTTTACTTAAACTAACTTTCCACCTTAAGATGGCATAAAACGTCCCGATGATATATTGTTATGTACAAAAGTAGTAGGCGCGCAACTACATATCTATAATAGTTTGGTAGGAAAAAAGTTGTAGATTAAATTTATTAAAAAAAAAAAAAAAATATAAACTTAGACATTCCTTACATAGATTCTCTTATTTAAAACACTCTAGTATAAAGCTTGTAAAATTTGTATAACTAACCTTTGAAGGGTGGCGTTATTCGACGATAAACTGCAGTTATTTCATTGTTAACAGTTAATTAAAGAAAACAAATTATTTATATATATCGTATCTCGAGTATTTCCCGGTGTATTCGGAGCAGCGGAAATAGATCATCGATTTGGAATACCGAAACTGGAATCTGAAAATCGGGGTCGACCACCAATTGACTGACAAAGTATAGCTTCCCATATCGTGCGCGTCACATAATCGATTCGGTATAATCGATGCATTTATATAGGATTTCCGTCATCTAGATTACGAAAGGTGTTGTAACAATATTTTTCATCTCAATTTTCCATTATCTGATATTTCGACAAAACGATACGAGATCTACTTTACTATAAATAGTAAAGTTCTATCGTGTCGTATAACGCGATTAAAACAACTTATTTCGTTTCAACATTCCTTTTTCCTTTTCTTTTTTTTCTTTACAACAGATGTACGAAATCATCTTACACTGCTTAACACACGCTTCAACTCCAAACACTGTTCTATTACAAGCCACCGTAATTTTGTTCTTCTCTTCTTTTTATCATATATTTTAAATGTCGTTCGCCTTCATTTAAAAATAATATCTTTATCCTGTAAACTGTACATTTATCGCGAGAGGAACCGTGATAATGATGTGAGACTGGTATGTTTGCAACGCGTATTATCCAAAATAAGTAGATACATGTGTAGTTTCTATTAAAATTTACACCGCGTTCATGCACGGTCCTCCGATTGATCTATTAATTGCTCTCCCGATGATCCTTTTTGCATGCTTTGGCCTCCTGACTAATTTGGAACATAGAACATGGCGGATGCTGGAAATGTATCGGGGTGTCACATTGTACATTGTCAATGCAGCTGTGCCATCATACACCTATACCGTATCAGGTGTTTTATCGATTTTCATTTTCACGTTGATACACATCGTTCATTTACCTAATTAGCAACATTTATTCAATTACATTTTCCCCTCGTACGATGTTATCGTGCAAATGTAACAATGTTTATTTGAACGGTAAACTCATGGTCGTTAATAGGGACGTGAACGACCACTGCCGATCAATTTGCCTATCCGGCAAAAATGTATTCACCAACAACATTACCTTCAAACCCTTAGCGAGGTGTATTGAAATTGTTGCCATGGCTCCTATTCAGATCTACGCATAGTCATGATATCGAGTTGAAAAGTGATAGGCTTTATACTCAGTGAAAATAATCGTAGGGCACGGCAGCGTCGGGATTGATTCGGATGAAAGCAAAAAGAAGTATAAGTATACGGACGGGCACGCGGTGCGAACGAAATGCAATCTATATACATATCTACTTATTTACTTAACTACCTAGATTCGAGGAAACTGACACAGTTGTACGCAGTTGGAATGTCAGACCGGTTAGAAAGGCGCCAATGAATCGAATCAGGGTGAACGTACTTCAAGCTGATTTTCAGGTAGAAAGTCATGGTCATTCACAGGCGAAGGATGCAACCTTTGAATTCGAATGAATTTTCGCGATAATAATTCATTATCATTATCACTATAGTACATTTGTTGTAATCTATGCGTACATTTTAAATTATCGACTAACTTGACGGGATAAAGGTTAACTTTATGTTGAGATTAATCAAAACGAAGCGACAACTAAATTATATTCGGTTATAGCTTTTTTGTTCGATTGTTTGAACGAGTCAGTCAAAGGGAAGAAGAAAAATACGTATATGCAACTGTTAATTGTTTTATTAATCGGTGAAGTTGTTCGACTATCGAAACTCCGTTACGTTACAAAAATTTATCTACTTATTTGTTTTTTAATTTCAACACAACTATCAAACCTTATCAACCGACACGCTAGACAAAATGGTAGGTAATTAGTTACGAATTTAGTAACGAAACATGCAGTTGCCATTATCGTTTTCGCATTACACACCTGATGATATTCGTACGTGTATACGCGTATCGTATCGTAGTATCGGACGGACACGAATACAAAGCGGAAAAGAACAGGTGGTGTGTATCATCAATTGAACGCGCACGTTTAGGAGGAATTATTGAAAC
Source organism: Tetrapedia diversipes (assembly GCA_033822845.1). Classification (NCBI taxonomy): domain Eukaryota; kingdom Metazoa; phylum Arthropoda; class Insecta; order Hymenoptera; family Apidae; genus Tetrapedia; species Tetrapedia diversipes. The sequence goes on along the minus strand of JAOPTO010000583.1, from coordinate 555,222 downwards.
GAAAGTTGTTTCTACAATCTAAAGGGGGTCGTGCAGCAACCAGTTCACTTTCGAGAGACTCCCTCCTGCCTGCTAACTATGCACACAGTATGTATCTCCGTCTGACAATGAGAGAGTTGAACGCATCTCTACCACCTTTTGATTGCTCATTATTATGCAAATCGCATATCTTAATATCTTCGGTACGCGTTAACAGTCATCGATGACTCATCAGGTGATGTGTTTGTATCCGTGACGGGAACTCCGATTTCGATAGTAACAGATTACTACTCTATCTATATTACGTTGATGAACGTTTCTTCAGCATTGTTTATTTTTAATTACTGTTACGGTTCACATAGAAACACGTTTACGTTTCTTATTGTCCAGTCGTATTTGACTACAAATTTAAACGCGATAAAATAAATAACCATTTTTCTTGAATTTAAATACTGTTACATTTTGTATAACATACCCGTGTACATTTATGGTCTTTGAATAATTTGTATAATCGAACTGTTTTGTTTCTACGAGTTTTCTAATTAATTCTAATGAATTCTGATGATTGTTCGGAAACGTTTTTTTTTTAGTCAATTCCTTCAATTTCATTCTATAATTTACGCGTACATAATGGAATTTATTGTTCTAATGCCAGCCATTGTAATCTTCGTTATCCACACAACACAGAGAGAAAGAGATCATAAGTGTTCGAAAAAAAGGAAATATTTGATAAATATATAATCTATCATGGTTTATCTGTTACGCTTATTGTACATATATTTGCTGCAGTGTATGCCGCTGCTCAAAGATAACATTCCATTATATCTATCTTCCTTTTCTTTTTTCTCGTTTTATTTGTAACAAGCGTAGAGTTAAGAATACGGACTACAATGGTCGAACGAGAGTGTTCTGTACATATGTACATATACACGTATGTACTTACTTAAATACAAAAGTAAGTGAGTACATACCGAAACACTAGCTAGCTTCGTGTCCTACAAAAGCATAGATACTGCGGCTAACATTGATTTTTCCCTAAGGTCATCTCTTGAAATACTACGTCGCGTCGCGAAACCGAGAGAACCTCTTGATAAGGGTGGACGCATTCCATCGAATTCTTACATTGTTTTCTAACTTCCACGCTTCTGATTTTCCTCTTAATCTTGCTTATACGGGGTATTTTTGTATTAGAGGTAACATTTCAGTTGACGTATCTGATTAATTTTGTTTTCACCGTTGCTCTACGAAATTCAAAAAGTGTCAATTGATAGAAATAAAACTTGAACGATTACAGTAATGAATGTAACGATCGACAAGAATACCTTTCGTACTCTATCAGGAAATATTCTTTGCTCGAACTGATAATGATACGTGTATATATAATACGTACGTATCTACTACGCTTACGTAAAATGGTTGTAATGTAGGTCACATAAATTGTTAGATCGGTACCCCTTGGAAACGAAAAAAAGACTATACCTTTTCTCATCGAAATCTTACGATATCGACTTGCAATCTGGGTATAATCGTGAATTCTATCAAATAGCACAGTACACTTATATTCCTCGCATCATACTCTTTTCTTTTGCTCTTACATTACTTATCTTATTTGTAAGAAACGTTCGTATACACAGTAGGCGTACTATCTTGTTGCCTGTCTGAGAAAAGTCATTTCCGTAGCCGGATGGACTCGAGACGGAGGAATTTAATCGGAAAATAGCTACTACACGTTTAAACCAATCCTAATAATAACCTTGTCGAACAGTTTACTGTGATAGTGTAGTAATTTACGCTCTCTGTAAATATGTTTCTACAAACATTTTGCTTCGACAATATTACGCGTTTTCCGATATTTTTCTCTCTTCACTCTTTCACAATCATTTTTCGTAACAACAAACCTCTAACGAGTTATCTTTTATTCGAATACGATCACAGCAGGTCACACTATACTCGACAACTGTGTAACGTTCAATCAGCTGAATCATTTTCAAAACTTCAACTGGTTCAACCTTAAATTTGTGTTCAAGCTTCTGCATTAACACCAAATGAATAACGGGAGACACTTTTATACTCTGTCTGGATTCTATTATACTTCCTGTAAACTCCACAAATCGATCGTCCTTACAGATTAATCAAAAATCTGACAAAATTATACGAAAGTGTAAATAGGAACAACGTATAATATTCACTTGTGTTGCGGCATATTGTAAACGTATCTAGTTTAAAAATAGGCTCACTCTACGATGAATTAATAATAAATTAGAAAGGAAAACGGGGGGAGGGGGGATATGTGAAAAATGCACGTTATGTTTGTTATATTAAGAAACAAAGACGCACAGAACGAATGTAACTGAGCATGTGCAATACTTACGTACTTACGCGTACAGCTAAACAGAACGACCTAACGCGAGGGGTGAATGAATTTTTCATGAAGTTCAAACCATGGCATATCACCTATTTCTACTCGCAATGTCAAAAGGAAACGCGCGCGCCTTTCTATTAATCTGATCGAACAGGACAACAAGAAATCAGAAATAACGAAACACAGACAGAGTTGATAATCGCGAGGAAAAATGCAAGCTCGAACAATCCTTTCACTCTGCAATTTCTCGAGCACACCACAACGCTTGGATGAATAATTTATGTTAACACGTGGCCTCTCACCTGCAGTCAACCGTGATTCGAAATAATCTAACCCTTTATAACGCTATCTATCACTTAGAACAGACTAATAGTAATTATTGCTTTCTATTATAGTTAATACCAAATCATAGTGGCCGTAACCGTAATTGGTTTCATAATTTTTCTTTTTCTTTAAAAGTAAACAAATTTCTCCTTTTCACTATAAACAATTAACAATATCTTGTATACGTAAAGATAAATATATATATATATATATATAGAGAGAGAGAGAGAATGATTCGCTTATCAACAAACAGTGACAACAGTTATTATTTGTAAATTCTTTTAAATCAAACTCGAACATCAATCCTATTCACACCTGTAGTCATGCACACTTTTCCCTCGTTGTCGTAATATTTACCGAAAACGCGATATATTTCACAATTCTTACCATTACGTACGTATATGTATCAGGTAATCGTAGGCACAGACAAATTGGAACGGTGGAAAAACAGAAATCGAACTGAATTGAGAAACAATGGGTAAATAATGAAGATTAAAATGAGGAAGCGAAATACGAAGACAGCATCTTCAACTTCCTCATCAATATTAACGCGATAGTTTGCTGTCGAAGCAGGAAATTTTGTGGCGAACGTTAGGCACACACAATCGAGTGGCTGTTACGACATGGTCGATTTTCAACACCGATTAAGCTCTTCGTTCCCGTATTCATTAAATTATTAACATAATTAACTACGTTAATCATTTAACTGGCAATAACAACGTAATTGCTCGTACAATTAATATGTTATAATACCAGATGTCATTTCATCTGCAATATCTGAGGAACAACCGTCGACCAACCGATTCATTACAATTGCTACTTCGTATCAAGTGAATAAAATCAAGTTATTTCTGTTTAGGTAACTATACGAAGTATCGAAACGAAATGAAATAAATGTATGTAGTTGGTACACGGATAAAGGTAAAATTAACAACGGAACGGGGCTTCTATAACCTACCTATGCATGCTTTCTTAATGCCCTTTCTTTTTTGCTCGATCCTTTTAACAAACACATTCGCCAACTCGAGACGGTAGCTACATTATTAATAGGTATCGTTTATGTTATTCATTGGACATGCGATACATATAACATATAATGCATCCACTGTATTAAACATTTTACAGCATTAGACAATTTCAAACAGGATCGTAAACACGGAAACGTAATTACTTAAACCTCGAAATATTTATTAAACGCTATACCTCTGATAATACTAATATTTAACTCGTTCTCACCGGATCGATGGAAATGAAACTTATTCTACGATTACGAGTTTCCTCGATAATGTTACATTCGTACGAAGGAATTGCAATTTTACACGTGAATGATGACGTTTTCGAGAGAGCGCAATGGATTAGCAGGGAGAACTGTAAGTGAAAATCGAACAGTCATCCTATACACCCGTTCCATTCGGATAACCTACTTTCGATACCCGGTATGCACATTCGTCCGTTTTCAGAAGGACGTGTCATCGTTCCTTATACGTTTACGAGTTTATCGTATCCATTTCACAGATACCTATTCCGTTTGCATTACAATCTTTTTTTTTTATACAAATCCGTGTATATACATAAGTATATATACAGACGCAGAACTTACTTTACATACAATCCCGATGCTCTGTAACCGTGTATGCGTTATACATTTAAACAGACGTATTCATCCGAATAATTAATGATCCTTGAAACGAGAAGCGGCAACGAACCAGTGGATAACTTATTTCGTATAAATATGCCACAGTTACAAAAATATTTGAACCCAAGTAAGACCGCGTTACCCAAAACAATTACAAACTGTGTACTGCATTTACAACGTTACCACACTTTTATACATTAATATTGTTACTCTTTAAACAACGACTTTTAAAATTAATAAAATTACTACTTTGTAACTGCATAGGTTATTAACTGCATTTACTTTGTACTTACATGTGCCTATACAAATCTGTACTTTTACTCTAATACAGATGTTTACTTTCTTCAATGCAAACATATTCACTAATTGTACCTGTTATAAGTAGATACAGAAATATTGATAGCAATCAATTTGTGGTAGCCTCATTACGGGCTACTGGTAGACAGTTGTCATTCGGTAACGGATAAAAATAAATAAATCGCGGCTGATGCACTTAGGGATACTGCAAACCAATCACTCGCCGCGACAGTGATAGCAATTTCATTTGTTTACCTACATCTTTCTTTCACTGTTTACATCGCTGTAATGTACCAGCGTTACGAATGCCTACATGTAACCTAATAACCTACATGTATTACAAATCACGTGTATCAATATCAATCATTAACGCTACTAACGAAATTATTGTTTATTGAAAATACATATTACAAATAAATAGATAAATACGAGAGATATATTTTTAATAGAGGTACAGAACAACACAATTGTCATTGAAACAGGTATCAATCCATACTTCGGTAATTATTGCACGTTGTCATCGGAATTGTGCGATCGAGGTGTGCTGGCAAACTAACATTTCATCGCAACAATTGCTCCCCCCGGTTTTCACTTTCAACCCTCGCCTCATCTGATAATCATCATTTTTACTCGCTTACGAAACAACACACAACTATGGGGTTGTACGGAAAAGAGAGAACTAAATTTTCTTCCCGTCTAATTGTGAACTAGCATACGATCTGTTTCGTTCATCGTATCGATAGTAGCGACAGAGACGAATGAATCGGAAAAAGATAGAAATCGAACGAAATTACAAGTAACGAGCGCGCATACCAATGGACACGTTCCATTTCGTATCAACCTGATTAACGTAACGTCCGTTCAGATTGTTAATGCCAGTTACGTGATTCGACCATGTACAAACCGAGGAAAACTTCCCTTAAACACACGATACTATGTAATTATATCTATTTTATGGAATCTTTTTTCTGCCTACAATTCAACTTCACTTTTCTCTAATATACAATTGATGAATAACGAAATAACCGAAATATCCAGGGAAAGTAAAAGAAAGTTTGTCAAACAATATATGAAACAGTTTCAAACTTAAAATCACTCGATTAATGTTTCGAGCAACGAATTTTTTTAAACTTCTCTCTAAACGAGCATGCAACGATCCAATACACTCTAAGCGTGTTGGGTTTTCACTTTTTATGGGTTTTATACGTGACTACGATACGAGAGGGGGGACAAGTTGATTTCAACAGGTGGGCTTTCTAACCTTAGCAACCGAAGGTAAATGAAATGGAAAACGATCAGATATAATTGGCTATAATGTTTCGCATTTTTTATGGTATCCCGGTATTAATAATTGGATTCAGACAATTCTAATGTCTATGTAAATCGTATAAAAATGAACATTTCGATAACGCTTCATATCTTTGGATGAAATCAAAGTTCAACGATTATCGATATATGTACGTATTCCTAAATATGTACCGTGGTTCTTTACAGTAATATTGTTTGTCACTCTGCAAATGTTTTATATGTATCTTTTGATGTAGTAAACAATGCTGTGATTCACGAGGATATATCAACTACATGCGAATCTAGCTACGTATCCCTAATTTATTTTCACAATTACTATTACCGCGAGCAAACCGCAAACGCTGTTTCAATTGATTCATTAAATAGTATGCATCACTTGGATGTTCGCATTCATTTCAAATTGCAATCATCGGATAGACTAATTTCGTATTTTGTTAAATAGATCAATCGTTTTGTTACTTATCAAATAGAACTATTCAGAAATTTACCTTCATTACAATCATCATCATTATTATTATTATTATTATTCTCAATGTAGAACCGTTTGTGTTTATTGACGAATAATGTTGAAACACTAATTGTAAATAACAATAGTTGGTAAAAGTAGTTCGCACAAAAATGCATGCACGAAGACAATGAAGAGACAAAGAATGTGATAGCTTGGACTTAAGTCTGAGAACACGGTGAGTGTACTGAAACTTGGATAGCCGCCAATTTATACAACATTTAAACGACCGAGCTACCACGATTTTCTCCTTTTTCACTTCTTTCACTGAATCAACGTAATGTAATGGAAGCCACGTAACTAAATGATACTTAAAACACCTTTTTCCGAATATTCTACACGAATTAATGTTTAATTTATTTATTTTTAATTCTTTTTTAATTCATGGTAACACCTATATTATGCAAATTTTTATTCGATCGTTCCTTAATTACCGGTTATTCTGCTTATTTTTATTTTATTCTACATTCCAAACGATTATCTATACAAATTATAATCACACGAATTATTAATTATAAGTCAATATTAATTCAACTAATGTATTATATATACATCTGTAAATACAGACCATACGTACATTTCGCTTGTTAGAACGTCAGAACACCGATTGAAGCCAACGCGCAATTTCAATAGGTCGGTCATAGTAAACAGTATTTTCTAACAACAAATTTTAGATACATACCAACAGATGAAGATGATTTATCATTTCATATTTGATCTACCAGTCAGGTTGAAGTCGAACCTAAATCTGTCGATCTAATTTGTCTTTCAGCATGCAACCACTTTTTTTTGTCAAACCTTCGCACACAGATAATATTTCTTTCATCTATTACGACTACCTGTTAAAGATAATGAACCAACATTCTTCCTATTTACTGTAGATTAATCGCACGATTACATTATTTAGAGGAAAATGTGCAAATGTGTTTCAGAGGTTGGTTCATGTTTCATTTCAGGAAACAGGTTTCCCAAGATAAAACTAGGGAAACACCGATATACGTATATCCCGGTATAACAAATCTTCAAATTTTCACTCACAATTTTACAACCTGGCCAATATGCAAATTAGCTTCCTACTTTTATTTTCTTACACAAATGCAAATGGTAAACACAAACGAACTGTTATCCGCCTTCTATCAAATTATTCTTCACCAAATGCTTAATAACAAACTTACTTACTTTTTTACGTTACTTTTTTACGTTACTTTTTTACGTATTTTATGTATATCATTTTTATGAATCTTCGTAAACGTTAAAACTCATTCTGTTAGATTCTACCAAACTATTTAATGACACACACGTAACTGTTTTCATATCGAAGTAGGCGACATGTGAGCTCATTGCCAACGAGAATCCTCGAACAATCTGTTCGCAATATGTGCAATAATTTGACAGACATAAAACAAACTTTCACGAAATACACACTCTTTCTGTATACTGTATTTTTACTTACCGAAAGCAATTCCTCGAGGCAAATCAACTAACGAGCACCGATATCCTTTTCGAGGTCCAAAACTAACCAAAAACTTTAGCTCCGTGTACGAAGCGAAATCAGTCACGACACTCTATCACTCACTGAATCCGTAAACAGCACGCGATCAGATGACACTTTCAACGCGTGATTTTACGGCTATGGAATTTCCTCGCCTCGCGCCTTTTCTCACCAAACGGTATAAATTCTCATATTGTTACTTCGCAGAGTGAATTACCAGCTTCCCTCTCTGATTAGCAGTGATGGGGCGTGGTTTAACTCCGTCGGTACTCGAACTGCTACGAATACGTACGAATATCGTGTATTGGTAGATCGAACGGTTGGTTCACATTTGTACACAATATGTATAACAAATCAAAATTGCGCGTGCAATTTGAACGCAGTACATATTTACAAGACGATTACTTTGTGAAAAATAATCAAATTCAATAATGTTATCATGCACCACCGGTTAATTTTACTTCATAACAAACAAATATGTAATACATAAACATAATAAAGTTCAACTGCAGGATAATCAACGTAATCAATGATACATTCCAATTAATAAAAATACTGTTGATATCTCATTATTATGGAACAACATTTATCAATTATCATTATTACCTGATTAATATTAGATTTTACCACCTTTTAACTGTTCAATATAATTAATGACAACGCCATTAGTGTGGTTGTGAAAACAGTTATCGGTAACTATTGGTTGTCTGTAACAGTTGAAAATTAAAAATATATTCTACACTTATGCATGTATTTTTATTGCTAATTTATGGCTATATAATAGATTAATCATATTTTAAGATATTTCACACAAATTTATCCTTCTTTTTGATAGATGGCGTTCAGCGTTTAATTCGGAGCCGTGCGTTCCGTCAGTCTCGAACTGAATATAGTTACTAGTCAGTCGAAGGGTGGTGGAATAGTTTTCCATCGTTAGACTGGTGGAGAGGAAAATTCCACGTATATACATACTCTGATGCCGGACTGAGGACGGGAGTTCTCGAGAACAACCCGGTTCCACTACGCACACACCGCAGTAAACGCGTGTACGTGAGCTCTGCGTTTCGGACGACTTCGGGAAATCGAGAGAGAAAACAAATGAAAGTCTTTCTTTCTCGTTCTTGAAGCGTTGAGATCTAAACTTCAAACTTCGACTTTCTTTTCTTCCATTTTCCTTTCTTTTCTTTTCCGTGGCAGAAATTTTCCAAACACCTATCTAATCCATCTAATCACTTGATTAATGGACTAAAACTCTTACTTCGGATTATAGAAGTTTCGACTTGATTGTTTTTCAGTAACAGGTTTAACATATAAAAATTCGACCAACAGAGGTTTTGCATGAAGGTTGATCATTTTTTACTTAAAAAAAGAAAAATTCAATTTTCGAAAATGAATTATTTTTAAATATACATAGCATATTATATGCATAATTTTATTTGCATATTTTTAAATAGTCAAAAGATAGGTACAACTTCGAATTATAAAAATAACACTTTTAAAGTTTCCAAGTTAATTTACGAGTGTCATATCATACCATTTTATTTTTCTTCTTTTTGATTAATGCTTTACTTTTTTTACATGTGGCAGTTCAATAAATGTACGCGTACATACACATACGGTTAAGCATTAGCAACTTATAGTGGCATACAATAATTATACAATTTATCCTTTTGCAATATGTAACATCATTTTTAAATTTCCCGCATATTTAAAACATTTTAATAATGTTAATAATGATGCCATCTTTCGACAAAGTGCCCAAACTGGTGACAAACATTTATCGACAAGTAGGCAAAAGTGGTAACTGACTTTGATGAGGTCTGCCATCTATCAAAGAAACCCGCAAACAACTCGCACATTTTTACCAACAATAAAAAGAGACAGAGAAAAGAAACAACATAGCTGCTCCACCTATACGGTAAACAGTCGAACTACTTCGTTAACGGTTTCAATCATTCTTCAATAGATGGGGCGGCAAACTAAAGTTACATAATTTATGCGCGAAAATTTGAAAACACTTTCTTCGTTTATCTTTTTACTTAAATTTTATTTCTCCAAAGTCTTACTTTCAACAATAGTTCTCAATTTCAACAATAAATTAATTGATATTTTATGATGCAGCATAAAGAAATGTAATTAAAAAAATATATAGGTACTAATTTCTTTTGCAGGAACTTTCATTTTAGTCCTGAATTGGTATCGTCTTGGCGAATATTACATTTATAACAGAATTATGGTGGGGTCTTCTATATTAAACATAAACTAAACATAAACCTTCTACATTAAAAATCATCCACGATTACTTTTGTATATTATTACAAATATAAAAGATTACTTGTAAAATTCATTACGAAATAACAAGGAAATAGAATTACAGAGCTAAGTATTACAGGTTCATTTATTAGCACACGTTTCTAAATTGGAAGAATAAAATTAATTCATAAGGAATGAATTAATTGACTATAAGTAATTAAGTAATTAAGTTTAGACTGTTACTTTGAAAATTTTAAAAAGTATTTAGTATTATCTATACGATTATTTTTAGTACGTTAGGTACTACTAATATCATATAAAAGTGTATGTAAAAATGAAACATTATTAAGCAACATAATGATATAAGACAATATACTTTGGTTAAAACAAATATTAAATATATTAAACGTGAAGTTTTATTTTAACTATAACATTCGGTAAATGTATGAGATTTCACTATGATTTACGTTGTAGTGAAACCCCAAATATTTCAAAGAATGACTTATTTGAATTGAACCACAGTCAGTTATTCTTAATTCTAATTGTTACGTAATTATCCAACATAGATAAGTTAGGAACGACGTAGAAAAATGTTGTAATCGACCTTGTTTTGGGTACAACAACCTCATTGCGTATTGTGGTTTTACACAATTCTTACGAGAAGGTTAAAATGTAATCTTCAAACGTTAAAGGTATTTATTTTTGTTTAACCTATAAATGATAGACGTGTTTGAAATAATATACATACACGGTTCACAGGACAAATGTTCTTTTATTTTTTAAGAAGATTAGTTGTAAAAACTGGAAAATTTAGTATTACTTTTTATATAATAAAACATTTAGTGTTTAGTAGTTTGATAAAAAAAGAAGAAAAGGAAATTGGATGTTAAATGAAAGTAAATAAATAAATAAATGTTGAATAATCGACGTCAGAATTATTTCTGAATTGAAAATTAACAAAAATGTGACGATCGATTTATTTTAATTGTTTAAAAAGAAAACTTAGTAAAACAATAGATATTTAAATTTCACGTGAGACGTATAATAATTGAAATGGGGTATAAAATAATTATTTATTAAATTTTTCATTATATTGATGTGTCATAAGTATCATTATAGACATCAATAATAATTAATAAATAGTTCGATAATAATTTGAGTTGGATGAAAATTAAATAGAAATTTGTAAATGTTTGAAAACTTCATTATAAATTATATCTAACACACATGTTATGAAAAATAATATCTATTAATTATCATATTGGATAAAATTATATTTTATTCTGAATTTTATTCTGAACTAATTCACAACATTAATTATATTAAACCAGCTTGATTTATTTTTCGTTTAATTGCCAAGTTAAATTATGTTACAAAATTTAAAAACCAGCAATTAATAAATCAAACGAAAGCGAGAATATTGATTAAATTTTGATGTTCTAAATAAATTTGTTGATATTAATCGAAATCAGTTTCATAGATTAATAATAATAAAAAACTGATGATTATCAATGCGGATCAACTTACTGATTTCGATACAAATAAGTTTACGAATACCGATTAGTTATTGTCGCAAAAAGGACGCCATGGAAGAAGTAAATAAATGAAGGAGCGAAGATTAACCGAACGATTCTCGAGTATATATTGATAGGGGGGCTGGGAGGATACAAAACCCGTAACCGCTCAAATCAGGATGTTTAATCACGTTGAAAGAGTGAGGTGAGGTGGGAAAAACCTTCTCCGCTTGATATTTCCCTCGAACGGAACAACAATTCATCTGTTCGTATCGCGTACACTTTCCATTTCCACAGTAATAGTGTAACATGTGCGTTAAAGGTCGAGCAGGACGCGGGACGAAATGAAAAACCATGCATCATGAACGATTAACATGGTTTTTATCAACCGTCCTGTGAAGCAGATGCCTCCTGTATACACTATAAAACAGCCAGCCATTTAATTTTGCTGTTCCGTTTCGCGCGCAACGAACGTGATGTCGTCGTTCTGCCGGCTGCTCCTATTGCAATTTCTCATTTCAAATTGGCTGCTGGCATTAAAGATTCATAGGTCGAACAGTAGGCTAAGCGTTGTGCTTAAAACCGTAAGTTCGTTTCGATATCTTCCTTTTCCATTTACACTTAATTTAACTGTTAAGCTTGGAATATTAAGTAAGTTTTTCACCTCTGTTACCTTTAGTTACTGATTTAGTTAGATTTAATTTGAAGTTTAAGGTGAAACAGGTCATACATACTTTATTATTGCAAACTCAAATTTTCGTTTAGTTACAATTGTGTATGGTCAGACTTGAATATCCATACTTCTTTTATCCTGGTTAACTGTAACTTCAAGATCGAAGCCACGGTAACGGAAGAGTACAATTAATATAAATGAAATGAATAACCCTCATATTGTGCACTTTCTTCTTATATTGTTCACAGCCTGAGTTGGTGAATAAACACGGCTACCAGTTGGAGGTTCATAATGTGGTTACGGAAGATGGTTATATTTTGGAAATTCATAGAATCCCGTGTGGAGGACGGGCTGATTGTGGAAGGAATTTTTCAAACGCGAGGCGGCCAATTTTAATTCAGCATGGTTTAGCGGGCAGTTCCGCGGACTGGATTCTGATGGGGCCGGGAAGGGCATTAGGTAATATGAAAGATCCACGGAATGTTATACATTTAGAGAAAATTTAACACCACAATTATTAATGATTAAAGTGTATTTATTCGCATGGACGGAACGAAATTGAAAATTATATGAAAAAATATCGAATATGTAGAAAACGAATCGACAGTATGCTTCTAATGGCCTTCTTTTTCTATTTTCAGCATACATTCTAGCAGATGCAGGATATGATATTTGGCTTGGAAATAATAGGGGGAATGTTTATTCGAGGAATCATAATTCTATACTACCGACTGAACGACATTTTTGGAACTTCAGGTATAACGATACCCACTCACCAACATTCTTATTTTTTATTCTTTCTTTCTTGCTTCTTTGTTCGTATCGGTTACGAAAATTTCAGTATTTACGATCTTCTAACGGCGACGAATTATATACTCGACGGCAAATGTTTGAATGACAATTGTGTTAATAACAATTTCATGACGCATGCTTTATGTACTCTTTATAATTGAAGAAAAGGAAAATTTTGAGTTTAACATTTTAACAATGCCTGACTTTTATCACTGGCTATGTAGCATTGCAACTTAAAGCTTTTCTCTGAACCTTACAATTATACAAAACTGAGGTATACATATAATATTGTTGGAATAGTTTTCATATTTTTACTTCAACATATTATATTATTATTTATTTAATATATTTTTAATTGTCTACTAGGCTTAGGATGACCTCCAGTTTACATCTTTACATTTCCTCTGTACAGTCAACTACTACTATTGCACACATTTTTATCTCTTTCTATTATTTACCTTACAAACTAATAATCTAGTAGTTAACAAATCTAATCTGATCTAGCTTAATAGTTTAATAATCCAAGAAACAAACAACAAAACAAAAATGAGAATGCCAACTTATATTAATCTATTAACCTATTACGTTAAAAGTTTAATAATATAGCAGTTTAACATGTTATACATATACATATATATATATATATATCATTTAAAATTATAAGTAAAAGTTAAAAATAAATCAGAATAAAATGATATATCAAAACATTTTGATATATAAGAAAATATATCGAGTTATGACGTTATATTGAAAAAATCACTTTTAATTTTCTGAAAACTGTTAGAATTCAGCATTTCACCTTTTTCTCATCAACCCTTCAATTGTAATGATTCAGACATTTTTCTGCATTTTGTTAAAACGATGGTTCAAATACAACGGTCATTACAAATACATATTAAGATTATGATACAACTATTATAGAATTATTATACATGTAGTAACTATGAATACATACAGGGAATATCATTTTCATTAATCTCTTTTTTTCACATCTCTTGTTTCAGTTATCACGAATTGGGTGCTTATGACCTTCCAGCGACGATCGATTACATACTCGAACGAACGAATTGTGAAAAACTGTTTTATATAGGTCATTCTCAAGGTACTACTCAGTTTTGGGTAATGATATCGCAGAAACCCACTTACAATTCAAAAATTCAGTTAATGATTGGCCTTGCACCTGTGGCCTTCACCGGTAATATGCGTGGTCCAATCACAAAACTCGCTAAATTAACATACATGGGTGTGGTGAGTTGCATACAAATATTTGTTTCAATTACGTACACCCTTGTTGAATACTAACACTAGAACTACCAGACCAGTCGAAATGATCGATTGGTGATTATTCGTAGCAACCTTGTAAGTCCAGTGTGGCACAATTTCCGATATTGACTATCATTTTCTGCAAAAGGTATAAAGATTTCTTTCTTATGTGTTCGGTATATTTTTCATGTAATTTGCAAGTAAGTACTTAATTGTTTAATTGTTAATAGTTCTAGTGCTAATAACGTTTGTCATTCGGTTGTAGTTATACCGTTCTGCAAACATCTGTTTTTCTTCCCATCATAAGGTCTTGGATTACTGAAACTGAATCTCATAACAAATTCGATTAAGTTTTCGAGAAATACAGTTTTTTAAATCAAGAAAATAATTGAAATACTTCAGTTTAATCACCGAGAATCTACAATTACGGATTCTAAATTTGCTCTCAATTTATTTCATTCGATTGAAATTGAAATTCCGTAACAAGTGCAATTTCTTTTGTTTACATTGTATTTTGCAAACAAGGACATTCTTGCTAACTGCTGCATTATAAAGTAAATAATTTTAATTATTAATAATTAACAATTATGTTTCTTTATCAAAAATATCTGATTACTAAATTACATATGTTATAACAATGTTATTCATATTAATAATATAATGAACAAATATTTTAAGGAAAAGAATCTTTACCCACTCGAATACAAAATCCACTTACTGGTCGGAATTCCATTGTGCGGAGATTTATCTCTTTAATTAATTAATACAGTACAATTAAAATTATACAATTTATACGATAAAATTGAAATTATACAACTGATACAGTGAAATTGAAATTATACAATTTATACAGTAAAATTGAAATGAACAGAAAAATGAGGCAGAGTATTTTTTACGTTACAGTGGATAGGCGAAGCATTCGGTTATCCCGAGTTACGTTCACGTTCTGCTTGGGGAAAGTTCGTATCGAATATACTCTGTCAGGATACAACCATGCAGATCTTTTGCAATAACATTCTATTCCTGGTCACTGGTTTCAGTCAGACGAACTTAAGCACGGTAAAAACTCAACAACTACAATTAATTTTCACTAACGTACACAATTATTCTAGGCATATGAGATAAAAAATTATTGAGCGACATCAAAAAAATATTTACATAGAATATTGAAAACTTCAAACTTCTACAAATGTGGAAAAAAGCAATATCAAATTTGGCTGCTGTAATTACGTTTAAATCTGGCTGTTTTATACAATTGTTTTTTTTTTCTTTTTTATTTAGGCACTGTTTAAGTCATTTTAATTAATTTAGTGAAGTGGATTTTATTTAAAGTAAACTGTTCTAAGTAGAACTGTATGTAAATAAACAGAAATACGTAATTATTAGTAAAATTAAATGAAGCCTTTTATGTTAATAAATCCTAAAAATTGTTACCACATCAAAAGTAATACTCGGCCAAACTAGATATATTTTTACATTATTTTCAATTCATAGCTTTTATTTCAAGTCCTACACAGATTATTATCAATGACATTTTACATAATTATCATCACATAATTTTTAATAAAATAAAAAATGATTTAATAAAACTTTATAACCATTTTAGACTTTTGTTCGA
The DNA here is from genome assembly GCA_033822845.1 of Tetrapedia diversipes. NCBI lineage: Eukaryota > Metazoa > Arthropoda > Insecta > Hymenoptera > Apidae > Tetrapedia > Tetrapedia diversipes. The sequence continues at coordinate 539,206 of JAOPTO010000583.1, read as the reverse complement.
TTACTTAGGCGAATTTGTCGGCGATCATCAGTCAAGTTCCCGCTGGTGCTTCCTGGAAGCAATTAGTTCATTTCGGACAAGGCTATATACATGCAGGTAGGCACTTGTATTGACATAAATAGTACTAATATCAGTTAAAAAGAAAAAAAAAAAAAAAAAGAAAAAAAAGTAATAAATCTTTCGATAATTTCAGACAGTTTCAGACAATTCGACTACGATAACTTCGAAAAGAATTGGCAAGCTTACAATTCTTCAGAGCCTCCTGAATATGAGTTACACAAAATAACTGCACCAGTTGCACTCTTCAGTAGTAACAACGATTTACTCGCGACGAAAACGGTAGTAATATAATGAACAATAACGGTGAAGTATAATTTAAAATTTGTTGTTCTAATAATATTTTTAAACAATATTTTCTATTCCAACGAGTTTATATAACATATTAAAACAATCAATTATTCCGGTTAAACAATTATTATTAATTATATTAATAATATTTCAATGAAAATTAATAGATTGTATCATTTTTGCTAGGACGTCAATCTTTTAAAAAGCAAACTTAATAATGTTGTGTTCCACGAAGAAGTATCCATCAAATCCTTCACTCATTACGACTTCATATGGGGGAAATCTTCGGTACCAGTGGTATTTCAGCCTATATTAGACTTACTGGCACTTTACGAGTGAGATCTGCTTTATGCAGTGAAAAAAGGACAAGAACAGTAAAGATTTTTTACAGGTATCATTATATCCTTAATTTTAATAATTATGCAACAAAATTATTAAGCTTTTATGACTTGTGTCTTGGATTGCTCTAAGTAAAAATGTTATTAAAAATAATTGACGGTAATATAGATATCAAACGTGAAATCAAAAATAAAAAGATTGTAAACTCTATAAAGCTGTTTCATTTAAAACTTCCACAAATTTAAAATTCATTAAAATTTATAAAAGTTCTATCAACATTGCATACGTAGTAACATTTGGATATAATTAAAAAAATGTAATTATCAACTCATTATTAACATTGCTACACGTTAGTGCATACAAAGTGAAGGGGATGATTTATATGTATACTTTTAAATGTTATCTACTATGTGAAAGTTAAAGAAATAAATTTACTTCCGTTCATTTCTGTTTGATTCTCTTCATTATATTTCATTATAAACAAAGCGCACTACACAAAATTTCCGTTCTGATTTCGATTATATAATTAATATTTTAATCGACTAACGGATATCTTTTCAAACGGTTCTTACTTAAAATTAGTAATTACATCAATGTACAAACTCGTTCTTCGAACGAATCAGATTTCAGCATGATGGAAAACTGAGTTTCAATTAACAAGGCATAAATTGTAGATTTCTTTCATAAAACACACATATATACAAACATATATATGTACACGTAGTATACATACATTTGTATATATGTGATAACAAACATTCTCTTTCCATCTTGAGTGCTAACAATAGAATATTTAAATAATATAGTTCTTGTTTTATAATTTTATCTCCATAGTCTTTACTTACAGCAAAAGCAATCTTTGCTTAATATACTTTTTCTTTAATTATACTTTAATTATACTCTTGGAACTGCCGTATGGAACATATTTTTCGACACACGAAAAAGCATTTTTTCGTAAAATACGTAAAATATTAACAGTACAATGGAAAATTAATTATAGATGAAATATAAATGATTACAAGAACAAAAAATGCAAATAATATTCATTTTTATATTCACATCTTGTTACGACAGCACTTCAACGAAAGAATACTGTCTATTTCAGTAATTATAATAACAATAACGTAGTAATAATAATAATAATAATAATAATATTGTGGTATAAAATAATTACAATGTTTAGTTACAGATATGGAATATTAAAATTATACATATATATTCATTATATATATTTATATAAATGAAACAACAAAACGAAGTATAGTTGTCTTTTTCAATTATGTACATGCATAAATATATATACATTTAGTATACAGGGCGAGGCACTTAAAATGAAACAACAGAACCATGTTTTTTAACGATAACAATTTCGTTTATAAATACAAGTAGTATATCCTTGTATTTTGACAGTGAATAACAAAAACATTAATCATGAACATTTTAATGTTTTGTTTATATTATGTGATGTAATTTATGATGTTAATTAAAATTAAATGGTTCTTATTGTGTAAACACATTATACCTGCCTTTATCTTACATAAAATGTTGATCTTGAAATACATTTTAGTTTTCAAAAAATACTTATTTAACAGGACGTGCATCGTATCCTTTATAATTATAATACTTCAGAAGTTTGCCTTTATTTTTTAAATTTTCAGTGATATGTTTCATTTCTATGCAAATGATTTACTTATTTGTAAAGCAATTTCATTATTCAAGAATGTAGGAGTATATTCCGTATGTTTATAACAAAACATAAATAATACAGTAAAATTTATCAGATCATTCAAGCAATCAAAAAGAAGAACTTGAATGTTATTAATATAGTATAATACTTATGTTCAAAAATTATTTATAAACATAATAATTATTAATATATAATAAAAACACGAAACGATAATTGCTTATTCACTAAGGAAAAAAATGATTTTGGAATGCATTATCTTATTTATATGTCAAACAATATTTGAAATTATACTGATGAAGTATTAAGTAACTAACACCAATTTGTAATTTATTACACATATGTAAATAGAAGTTATGCAAAACATAATCCAATTTATTCAACAATTTTCACGGAGAATAGTAAAGCTATTCTAAACTAATAAAAACAAATGCAGTTCATTCTTGAAATATGAACATAAAGTTTTTGATAGTTAAAGTCTAGAGGCATGTCTTCCTAATTATTGCATTCTTTATTAAAAAAATATACATATATTGTTAAAATATTTTTGTTAAAATCCATCTATAATATTGTATTTTCTTCTTTTCCAGTTATCTGGATTATTTATTTAATTGTACAGTTTAACTTTGTAAAGGAAACATTCTATCGAATTCTAATGTAATGTAAAGTAGTTGATATTTACTAAACATTATTAGAACTTAAAAAAAATTGTTTCTTTAATATGTATTGGATATTTAAAATCAATGATTGCAGCATTGCAATATTGAATGATTTACATAAAAAATATAGCAGTACATTTTGAATTTTTAACATAAATTTATTAAATATTTAATGGAATAGGTGATACTTTAAATGGAAAATATAAGACCGAGACTGTAATGTTTTAACTGCAATATAGTGAATTCAAAAACCCAAAATGAGCATAATATGACTTCATCATTTTTTGATTGTAAAACATTTATGGCTAATTTTATTGAAGAAAGAGAGCAAACATTATACTCTTAAAAATACAATGGAATGAATTACAATGTAATTTACATTGTTTAACATAAAAGTATTATTTTTATTAACTTAATTTGTTTAAAGAATTATAGTTAAAGCTGGTAAGAATCAAAATGTCTCACTCTGCATAGTATAGTATACATATCAGGCATGTTAGAAATTTATGAAAAGTCACTAATTTTGTATAAAACTTTTTTTATATAACGTGTTTTGGCAATTTCATTTTCGTGTGTGTCTGTATCCTTATTCTAAATTTCTTTCAGGTTATCCTAATATTTATGTCAAACCTTCATAATTTTCTATTTTTTTTTTTTTTAAGACTTTTTAATTGTCTTTCTATATTTATAATTAATCACAGGAACGAACAACTGTCAGCAGTAAACAATTTTGGTTCAATGTAACAAATAAATTTAATGTTTAACTATAGTTGATCGTTTCATTATTACAAAATCAGTAAATATTTTTTTAAACATAAAACAGTAATGCAAAAATGCACAAAAGCAAAGTGCTCACATTGCTTATTTGAAATATTTTTGACCATTTATTAATTCAAAAGTAACTAAAATCTACTTTCAATATTAAATTTCCCTATAAGAAAAAAATGTTAATAAAAATAACAGTATTGTGTTAAATTTCATTTTTGTTTTAATCACATATAAGATGGTCTAACAAGAGAAGAACCCGAATTGTCTGATATCAACTTTCACGCATATTTGTAAGATTACAGTATACAAATTACTAATAATATTTGTAATGTATTAGACGTGGATACTCGATAACTTTAATAATATAAACAATTAAAATTAGATATTATTTGTATATTAAGAATATTAATCAATATCTTGGAAATAGCATTACACAATGCTCTAATCGCGTAACTGATACATTGAAATTCCTCGATATAATTTTTGTTTATATGAAATAATTTTTTCCTTCACAATTTTATTGCAACAGCAATGCATACTACATTAGATGATAATTAACATGCATATATTAAAAGCAAGGAAATTCAACATTACGAGTATATATCAAATGTATGTATCTATCAATATCATGATAAATTATTCTTTTAAATATTAGTAATTCTTACAAAGCATAAATAAGATAAAATCGATAGTACTCGTTATCGATTTAAAGTTAATCAGACTATTTAATCTTTTATGTGCAAATTGAATCAGCATAAATGTAGAAAGTATATTTCATAATAATATAAATAACATTTATCATTTCATAATAAATTGTGTACCATGTGCATTGTGTACCATCATAATACTACACATTAAAACAAATTCATAGAAATGGAAATTGAACCCACCAAAAATTTCGATCTATCAATTACGCAATTTGTTATATCATGCTATTTTCAAAATCTAGTTTACAATATTTAGTACTATGAAGTATCTACAACCTAATATTTTACAAATATCATTACAAATCTGTATACTATCCTCTTAAAATTACTGGTTAAGATCAACCTCAGGCAATTCGAGTCTTTCTTTTATAAGTTTTGCAAGGGATACAAAAAGATGTGACAATGGAAGACCTTTTTATGTTACTACAATTGTTTTATCAAAATGATTAAACTTCTACATTTAATATTAAAAACATGGAAGTAGCAGTAGTAGGCTATTAAATTTAATCTCCATTAAAATGAAACCATTTAAAATATAAAATGAATGTTTGTCATTTTGTGCAATTTATATTTTTATCATTTGTATAAGTTATAAAGTACTTTATACTTACTATACTTTTTCGAATAACAATATTATAGCAAAATTCATTAATAAAAATTAATATAATCTTATTAGCAGAAAAATGTATACCAAAATTATTTACTGTATAACCATATTTACGTCCTTAGAGCATGAACGAAAACGTTTAAAAAAATGTATAATACTATATCGTGATGTAATTAACATTTTCTTTTTCCTAATATACATCATGATCAACAGTTTTCTTTTAAAAGTGTTTCACTAATATATATTATAGCTTTAAACAGTTCATATAAAAAAGAAAAGAAAAGTATATAGAAAAAAAAATTAGTTTTCTTAAATATTTTATACTTACGTTTGCTATACTTTTTTCAAACGTAATTAATCTATAGTATATAGCATTTTTGCTTAAATAGATATTAGTTTGTTAGAAATATCTTGTTGCTATTGTTTTTAGTGAATACGTTCATGCAAGCGATATAGTAGATCGTACAATGCTCGTAAATATTAATAGAACGACTGCACAACGGAATGACATATTATCTACGAGATTAATCGAAGCAGTCAGGTACGTTTTCCGTTTTAATTTATCTTCCTTCTAAAAATAGCTGAAAATAATACCCATTAATACACTTAACTTGCAGCACCATATGAAAGAAGAGTTTAACATGATTGTATATAATATGTGGCGCAAATTAAATACTTTTTTCTTCCAATACTTAAGACAAGGATTCTGTAAACTTTAACGTTGTTACAGGTTTCAAATCTCTTGCAGTCTACAAAATTTATATTAACTATTGATTAGAGGCAACCTCGTAATATTAAACAAGCCTTATTTAGCTTAATTTAATGGAAGGCAAAACATTTGCTTTAAGAGTCCTTTCTTTGGACTTTCATCTTCCTCATCATCGTAATTGTGTTCGTCATAGTTACTAATGATCTCATTGTTATTGCTAGAGCCGTACGTAACATCTGTAATACTTAGAGAACTGGAGCATATCGGACTTTCGTATCGAAATGGAAAAGGTGGTGATAACCGATATTCATTATAATTATTGTCGTTCTCGTTCTTTTCAGAGTATGTCATTAAAAAAACATTGTTGTGATAACCTCGATTTCTTGAGCTGATATTCAATAGGGGATCGATTCGAAGCTTCGCAAGCTTGTCTTGCAATTCATACATATAACATGGTTGTAATTGTTGCTGATTTTGATTGTGACGTGGCACAATAACAAGCGGTTCTTGTCACACGCAGTCTTCTAAAGACATAAGTAATGGGTTCACATATTCGAAGCCTTCAAATTCGCTTTGATCAATCTTGTCGATCACTCTCCTGTAAAATATTTGACTGTTAAAGGTATGACTGTTTAAGATATCTAAGCAAAAAATAAATCCTTTTTTAATTTAATAATCTTCTATTTTATATATTAAAAACAGACTCAAAATTGTTTATTTAGATTATAATACACTCTTAGATATACTATAACGTATAATATTTTCCATAAAACTTACGGATCATCCGGTGTTAAATGAACGGGTTCGTCTGTAAACTCTGGTGGGAAGTTTGCTAAATCACGATCAGAATCTAATCTAGGTTTATAAGGTGGTGTTACTTGTTTCTGTTCCAACTAAAAATTTAATAATAAATAATATTAAAAATAAACTTCTTGTATAATTAATATCTTATATAGCTGAGGAAGGATATATAGTGAGATACTTGAGACTGATACATGTAATATAAAAAAAAATATTATGTTAAAATTATGTGTTGAACTATGGAAGTACAATCTGTATCTAAGTTATAACCAATTATGCTAATCCTATTTTTATCTACTACCATAAGGTGACAAATATCAAACTGAAAAGAATTAGTCTAGATTCCTAAATTTAAGGACACTATTTTATCTTCTCACAATTTTTATGGTCTCACTATATAAACTTTTAATATTCTAATACTTTTATGTAATAAGAACTACCATTTCCCAATCTATTGCTTTGAAGAAGGAATGGGCAACAATATCAAGAAAAGCAGTTGGCCTCTTGCCACAACCTAATCTTTCATTTGGATCTTTACAAAGGAACCCTTTAAGAACAGAAGCTGCTTGGACCGATAACGATCTTGGTACACGAATTGTTTTCTGTAAAATAACTTGGAATAGATAATCTTCGGTATTTTGGTCTGGATTTTCTGACGCACCCGCGATATCGAACGGGCTGCGACCTGCAAGCATTTCATACAGAAGTACACCAAGTGCCCACCAATCTACAGAGAAACTATAATCTTCCCCCCGCAATATCTCAGGTGCTATATAATTGGGAGTGCCACAAAACGTGGCGGTTGTGTCACCCTCTCGAACACCTTCTTTACACATTCCGTAATCAGTCAATTTCACATGTCCTTCATGATCAAGTAATACATTGTCCAATTTCAAATCTCTGTATATGATGCCTATGTAAACAAAAATCATAAGTTAATTTATGCATCAATATGGATAACTGTACTATGTGTTAAAAACTAAAATATTAAAATCTCTCTCTAAAATATTATTGACAAGTGTCATACACTGACAAAAGATTGGAAGTTTTTTTTTAATATTTCGATGAAATACATAAAATTAGAATTATAAAACATTACCAAAAGTAAAAATTTTCAAAAAATGTTCACAACTTTAAGATCTGTATTAATGCGATTATTGAGGGAATCTCACAAGTTTTTGTACAAACATATTATTATTTTACAACGTGTCTCGGATTTCTTCTGCTAAACTGAAATTTCTGCTAAATGAAGCGTTTATTATCAAATTAATATTTTTTTTAATTAGTTCTAGATTAAATTCTCAACATTTGGCGAAAAAACCTGGAACATTCTATATACTAATGGTTTGTACAGAAATTTATAGGATATCACTCTATACATTGATCATTCTCAAATGAAAGCTTTCATCCACTCTGAAAACAACAAAACAAGTTCTTTTTACCTTTCTCGTGTAAAAAGTTTAATGCAAGACTGATTTCAGCTGCGTAAAATCGAGCATGCTTTTCCGGAAGACGACGTTGTCTTTGCATATGAAACATCAGATCACCACCACGCACGAATTCAATCACGAAGAACAGACGAGAGGGTGTCTGAAAGCATGAATGAAGTCCCACGAGGAAAGGATGATTCGAGGCAGTTTCGAACACGTGCTTCTCCGTTTGAACCCAATCGATGTCCTCGTCGTCTGTTACTAAGGCCTTCTTGATCACTTTCATCGCGTAGATTCTTTTTGTACGCTTTAATTCTACCATCAAAACTTTCGCGTAGGAACCACGACCGATTACCCTAATCAGTTCGAAATCGTTTAATGAATACTGCCTTTGCATATCATTCGAATTATCCGCATCATTTAATGTATCCAGTGGCAATTCCTCTCTTTCTTCACTTCCAGTTCCTAGAAATATATTTAATTTCATGAATGAATACTGAAGGATATACATAAACGATCAGTATCAGTACATTTTAATGGTTATGGTTTTATTTAAACATTTAAGTAGGACTCTTTTTACTTTTGAATAACAGATTTTTTAGACGAATGGGATCCATTTGATTTTTTATATTCAGCAGTTTTTCCAAACATAATGGTATTATACCTGCATTGAAAAATGTAAATTAATAAAAATCATCAAAACTAAATTCTGAACTCCTTTTTTAAACTACTAGAAGTATAAAAAAAAAAAAAAAAAAAAAAATCACAAAAATACATTTTTTCAAATGATCATTTTGAACGGAAAACTATAATTCTTCTTAAAGCTATTCAGTAAATTAACATGAAAACAAATTTTTTTTGTAATTTCTTAACTTGGAAAATTGAAGGTCTTTAGATTTTAGATTACAGGTAAATAAATTTCGTATTTTTCTTTTTAGATATTCAAATAGTTCTTACGATTGCGTGAATGCTCCTCGATAATTGGTGACTCTGAGATCTCATCCTCGAGATGAGCCACCGGGCTCGATTGAACAGAATCAAGCTGTTGTTGATCGCCGTTCCTGTCGATCGTCTGCGACTCTGTGCTTGGTATCTGCTGCTGTTGCTGTTGTTGCACACTCAAGCATGGTTTGCGTACCACTTTGTGGCATTTCTTGTGCACTAGTAACTTGCATTGGATACACTTGAATCCCTGTCGACCTAGCCCCCAAATCCGATCCTGGCAGAACGCGCAAAATGCTCGCTACGAAGGTGACAGAAAAAATTACTTGCAAAAATACCAGCTTTCAATTTCTAAAGACAGACTCGAACATTATACGAAATCTTGAGAATGAGAAAGATGCAAGTTAACATAATTGAAAGATTAAATTGCTATTCATGACATTTTTATTTAAAGAAAAGAAATACTAGATTTGATTTCATCTTGAACATTCAAAACATGTAATAAATTATATTTCACTTAAACATATTTCTTTTGAGATAATAAAAATACTAGATTATGTATAAATCAGCTTTAACAATAGTTTTATTTCTAATTTATTATGAATTTAAATTAATTTAATAAATATTGATATATTAATAAAAATTATGTGCACTTTAGTGAAGAATTAATTTTCAGCAGATACTAAGTCACAAAATCAAACATTAACAATGACAAAGATTATATATACATTCTCTAATCCTTCTTTCTGAAAGTATTTACAGGGAAAATTCAACAACAAAAGTTTTCTCTACATTTTGCATTAGTATTTTAAAATTACCATCATCCATTGTGTTAAATGTGTTGTCTCCGAGGAATCTAGCAATTTCTAAGCATACATTACTTATTCTAAAAATTACAGCTTGCAATATAATAAATTAGTAAATTCACTACTTGTACATTAAATCACAGATCAACTTCTACCAAACAACAACTTTCGCATCCTTTATTTATTACACCAAAGTTATGCATTAACTGGTCACCACTGAAAATGAGCATAACCACAGATCTACATCATTCTCATTCTTAAGCATTCAAGGGGAAACTCATCATCAGAATCGACATTCAACAGATAAATGTACAAAATAATTGTCGACGTTTCACTAGCCAGCAAGTTCCTCTGATCAGGAATTACAATCTATCCACCATGGTGAGATGTTGTTTTCTGTAATGATGTGTAGCAAAAAGGTAACACAGTACATCGTGCGTGACAGGCGAAAAATGTGTGTGAGAAATAATACAAAAAGAATGGGGAGGAAAGAACAAATAAAAAAAAAAAGTGAAAAGTAACAGTGGGGACAATAAGTTGAATGAATGATGCTTACCCGATTGAAACGTTTCGCTTGAAATATATGACCATTCACTCGGTACAGCTTCCTCCATCTACGTGCGCCGCGTCTGTAGATGCTTCCTTTGGAAAATGAAAAAACATAAATATCACGGAAGAACCAGAGGAATGATCTTCAAAGCCTGCCCTGATTTCTACAAATTATTCTTTTCAAAAGGGATACGACTGGATCACCCAATAGTTTACAGGTGACTTCTGTCGTACAAGTTTGCATGCCTTTAGTAACATTAGTTTCTCATTAATTACGACAAGGAAAAGTATTTATGGTTTAAAACTAAAATATGAGTATATCCCCGTTTGGAATACCGCACTGGAAGATCTGTAGTAAAAATGGGATCGGCCTAAGTCCCTCCATACTTCCCGACAGTCAAAACTATCGTATAATCTTGACAAGGGCGAAACAATCGTGCCAGAGAATTTGTAAACACGATAAGACAACATCAGGAACCCGCGATGTTTGAAATAGAAAATCACATTGGGCGCAACTCGATGCTTCTCTTTGAATTCTATCGATTCGTTAATATATGTTACACCTAATTCTTTATTTATATGGTATTTATAAAAATTTTTCAGAAAATATAGAAAAAGTTTATTACCTATGTTATTATTATCATTACACAAAGAAATACAGTAACTTGCAATAAATACCAATATATCTTTCCTTTTTCTTTATAATGTATTTTGATTTACTTCTTTATTTTTTAATGTTTCTTGTAATAAAACTTTTACCTCATCACTGGCTTTTTAGAAAACTCTTTCAACTAAAATTTAAGAATCCTTAATTTTACTTGTAAATTATAGTTTCTATATAAACAACTGTCACAAAATACAAGGTAACACCTTATTTTTGTCATTCAGATATTAAGCAACATCGTTCATTTGAAATTATAAAAAAGCTTGAAATCAATTCTTCGTTTTTTATATGGATTGTACGAATTTCTTCCATATGAGTTAGGAATTAGGTGTATACAGATTTATGTTAGTGATGAAAATTAAAATAAGCGTATTACAAAAGATCGCCAATGTTTCATGAGAACTAAAACGAATCTGCATGATTCTAAATGCAGTAATATAACACTTAAAAGGAAGAAGCGTCGACGAAGGAAACGAATAACTGTTCTAACATTTCTTCTTTTCTTTACAATGAATCAATCATAGCCAGACACTACCCTTTCGTGACAGACACTGCAACTTATCGTTATTCGAACAACTCGCTGGCTAGTATTGTACAATGTTGAAAATCGTTGAATTGCGGGGACGATGTATGTGTTAAAAATTGAATTGATTTGGCGATGAAAACTCACTGTCTTCTCCTTGACAGGGCATCCCTGGTGCAGGCGGCACGTTAGGAAAAACTGTAACAAAAATAGAAAAATTCTTATTATCGCATTCTATAGAATCTATTGTTTTGTTTAACATTAAACAAAAAATATGCAGAAAAACGGTTTTAAATTGGAGCACTAAGCAGAGACAAAAAAAAGAAATAATCTTTTAAATAAGTTTGGTTTGAACTATTCATTTTATTCACGTTAAAGGAAATAGAAAAACATGGTAAATCAATCACGATTAATTTAATAAATATAATGCAATAAGTTTGCTGATTATACATAGAGTCTCTAGTTTATTGTAGTGTACTCTGAGAGCTCAGCAATTCAACTCTAAAGCACGGAAAGAATATCTCATGAATATTCAATCATGCAAAACAGGCGTGTCTATGGAAATTAGTTCAAGGATCCACTCGTTTTAATAACTGATTCATTATTTTTTTTTGAATTAATTAATTAGGACGCTTGGATAATATACATTTACAAAGATCAACGTGAATTTCTTTGTCACTATCGTCGGATCTATGAGAAGAAACTTTTCTATTTTAATTGAAAAGAAAAAAATTTCTTCTAAGTGTTCTATATTTGAAACAGCAGAGCATGTCTAAAAAACGAGTTAAATTTAATTTTGTCAAAATATAAATAACATGCTGGAAAATATTAAATTAAATGTAATTGTATCAGCAAATTGGGTTACTTAGCTTCCTAAGATTATAAACGACATCAAGACACTTCATGCTGAACAATTTAAAATTACCGGAATTATAATACAATGAAATGGAGAAACGTTGATCGAACAGAAATCTTCATATCAGCGCGATCATTGTAATAAATTTATAAAATTAAAACACCTTTAAATATCAAGCACACTGCGCTGTTAGTGATCCATATTTTCACAACTGGAGATTACACTTCATTATAAATGGGTATACATACAGTCAAATGTGTGAAATATAAATGCTTGACAGCCCTTCTTATTGCATAAAATATTACATACAACATAAACAATCATTTAAACATTCGTAATCTGAAAACACAAAAAAATAATTTTTAACAAGATTTCTAACTTTCAAGTCTATTAAATTTATATTTTACGTATTTTAATTGTATAAAATCTAGGGACAAATTCGATAACTGAACCAATTAGATTTATTCTGAAAATGAATAATAAATAATGTCGGTACAGTCACCCAATCGTTTCGTCACATGTACATTTGAATAAACATGAATTTTCATTGTCATAATATAATGTGCTTAATATTTCTTTTCTTGTTACTCTATTTATTTACTTCAGTGTAATTATATAGAAATCACTCTCTATCAGAGGCTTGTAATCAGTTTTCAACTATACGAGCAACGTGAATTTTAACAACAGCTTTGAGGTCGGTAACGAAAAATTACATCTTTGTGTAACAGAATATCGTGTAATAAGAAATCGATGAATTAAATTTATCTTGAAAAAATTATACTGATACTTAGGTGAAAACTGTGTACATTTTTATTGGTACAGTGACAAATTTTTATAAAAGAATGTAGAAACTGATTGAAAATGCCGATTTTCGCTGTGTTAAATTTCATCTCGACTAGCAATATTAAATCATGCACTCTTTCTAATAACAATATGAGAAATATAAACATCATAGCAGTATATAAATATACAATACCATCCAAAACTCTAGGAGCTTTTATCTTAATGTCATTAACCTTTCCCTTAATAAAAGATTTAATAAAAGAAAATTGTATTACATAGCTAGCAAAGGTTCTAGATTATTAAAATACTCATAAAATATCATTAGCTAAGAAATTAGAAAACAGATAATATATAATAAAATATCAAGAAATACGATTCGTAGAAAGCAATGTATGGTGCCCTAATCATTTGAATTGCAATGTATATTACTCTGTTCCAATTGTAAAAATATAACGAAGCTTCTTTCTTTAAAATATTACTGATTAGGATGAAATATCAAACCTAATTAAGAACCACAAAACAGTTAAATCAGACGTTCGCTATATACGAATATATAAATGCAAATACTAACGTAATTCATGCATTATATATAACGTGATCATGACGTTATATATGTCTCTCTCTGTGTAGCCCTCCTTAACACAACAGTTAAGACAGAGTTAAGACGCGACGTTTGGATGGTATTATTACACCGTGTAACGTGTTCCAGCACTCACGTCTACCAAATCGTGTAAAGAGATAACAATCGGTATTAGATTTCAAAAGCCGTCGCCTACCGCGAAGTATATCCTGTACTGTTACTTTTATTCCGTAACCTGATCATAAAACGCGGCCCGATAACGGATAACATTGAATTCAATTGATGCGATCATCGTTATCGCTTTTATCGGCATAGGCTTGGGTAGACATGAGAGTAACTGCAACGTTGATTTCAATGTTCACCGTTACATTTCGCTTGGCGAACGCGTTCATCAATTGTTCAGAAGTTATCCGCGATTTATCAGAAGTTATGTCTTCAAAACAAATTGAACGAGTTGAATATTTCAGTGTAATTGATCATTACGGTTTTGGTAAAATTATAACCTATTTTCTAAGTGTTTTTAATTCGGTCTCATAACATAAATATTGAATAGAACCAGTGTTTGTAATTGTTTTGTTGGTGCAAGGTATTCACAATATGAAGTAACTAGCCTATGGATGGCAGATGACGATGTAAAGTGTGTCAAAATCTAACGTAGTCGTCAAAAAATCGTGTAACGTGTATCAAAAACTCTATTAACGTAGGTCCACGACTTAATCTGAAAAAATATAGATTAAGATAAAGACAGCAGTTTATTTTAAGCCAAATTTTTGTTTCAATTTTTACTAAATAAAAAAAATGTTCTATGTTTTTACCTTTTATTTCCTGGTAATTGCAAGTTGAAAAAGTTTGAAAAGTTCTTGATTTATGTCGAATTCGTACAAAGGAGTTCTACATTCTGAATTCAGATGCGGATCTAATAAGGTTCCTATGTCTTCGTGGAGATTAATTTGTGGACCTATGTTGGCAGAACATTTTATTTATTTATTTTAGCAACTGTTGTAATATATACGCTTGATTTGTTCGACCATCTTTTTAGATCACCCTGTATTTTATCATCAAGTTTACCAGAGCTGTCCGATGATTTGAAATTTCAGTCACACACAGACGAAATTCGTTTTATTAACACTCGCGCGGCCATTGATGGTTCCTTTAGATTAAATCTGGCCAATTATCGCGGTAAGGCAACTAAATCAATATAAAATATACTCTATTTATATAATATTACAACTATGTATATTATCAAACAACTACTGTTTAATAAACTATGATAATGAATTAATGTCTAAATTGATAACGTTATTTGGGTTTTATCATAAAGCAATTAATTTGTACTAACGTAACTGAAACTGTAGAAGAATCGTATTTCATTGTAATTAAGATTAAATTGCAAATATTCATAATAACCATATTATTAACCATGTGTATTGTGCATCTAATTAGGTAATTACAATAAAGATTTGTTGTAACGGATATAGACATTTATAGAAATTTTATAGTTTACTTTATTACTCCACATACAAGTATTATTTTTTTTAAGGACACTCCACATTTTATTAACTGTACTCATTTATATAAGAGTGTATAGAAACTAAATCATCAGGAAATAAATGAAAATAAATTATTCATATATTATCTTGAACCTGTATCAATGAGATATCTCGAAAAGATTATTACGGTATTCGACTACTTTGTCTTTAAATATTATTTTATCTAACATATAGCCCGTAAAATATTGAAAGTTACTCACGTTTTTTTTTTAGTTTCCACAACAGTGAGGTTCCTAGTATTTCTTAAATATTTCATGACTATTTTATTTATCATCATATTGGTATGCAATCATAGAGTATGGATCTGAAAAGACCCCGTAATTCCTTTAGCGATGGTAGTGTGAGTGTTAATTATTACAATAAATAATTAATTACTAGAGTAACATTCTGAAAACTAGTATGGAAGAATTTATCTCCTCGTTAATGAACTTAGAGAAAATATTCAATAATTTAAGTAACATGAAAAATTAGTTCATAATATTTACACAAAAATTTATTATATTACTGAAAAGAATTAGTTTGTACATTATTGTTTTGTTTTATAATTTCCGGTAATTATGAAGATATAACTTCTGATAATGTTTCAAATAGTTTGAAGTAACTTGAAAAATATAATTCCAATAACATGAAAGGAAATTTATTCTTTCATAATTCATCGTAAAATCTCAAAATTCATCGTAAATTAGTTCTTACAAATTATATAAATTATACATAGCATACCTATAAAATATGTAATAAAAGTAAATAGTTGTAAAATTATTTACTTCAACAAATTGGTCATTTAGTAAAATATTCGTAAAATAATGTAGTTTATATAATTGGAAAAAAATAACTTTTTATTATATATTATTTTAAATACATTCAATTCCTTTTCTACAAAGTAAAAATCCCCTGAATATTTTAAACAATTTCCTTTTTCTCCAAAACTTCAGCAAATCTTTTGTTACAAGTTTATTTCATTAATCATTATTTGATAATTTTATAATATTTATAAAATTTTTTTAATTTTAATTGGTGATTTTATTTATGTTACAACTTTTTTTTATCTTAAACAACATCAAAAATTTCATATATTATATTATGAGTTCCTGAAGAAATGATCGATATCTATCCAACAAACGTATCAATAATAATACAACGAAAAATTATAACAATAAAAAGATTTGAAGAAGAAGAACAATAAGGAAGTCGTATAAATTCAGGAGATAAAAATACTTCTTTCGTGCTGATGAATACAGTTTTAAGGTCATCTTTGTTTTCTCAAGCGAACTCCTTCATTGTTTTACTCCTAATACAATACCCTCTAGCACCCTGCGGAATTGTATAACTTATATACATTACGTCTTTCTTTCTCGTCTTCAGAAAAGAAAAGAAAATACTTCAAGTGGACAGCTGCAGCTCTCTATCGTACACGTTTATCTGAAGGTATAACGTTTCAAAGAAAAGACTGCTGTGATATTTAAAGAGTGTCTGCATTAGAAGGTTTACTAACAACTATCTGGTATGTTCAAAATTTTATCTATCTGATACCTATTAATGTAAAACAATGAAACTAATGCATTAAAACACCAATAATGTAAGTGATTATATATATATATATATAAATATTCGAAAAAGTGAAATAATTGAGGAATAAATTGAAGAAAGATATTTATAAAAAATAATAGCAAATAGTGAAAGAGTTCTTTTTATAACATATAGCTTCATTAAAATGAAATTTAACATGAATACTAATATGATCGAACTGGTAAAATTAAAAATAGTGCAACTGATTTGTAGTTAATAAAATTAATAATATACAATAAGAAAGTTCATTAATGTGACGAATAAGATCACAGTCATTAAAGAGTTTTAAAATACGCGTATACATTGTTCAATATCATTCAAGAGAATTACTTATTAGAATAATTAATTTTTTAATTAGTTATTAAAATATTTAAACTCTTTTGATACTACAATTCTACATTACTTTTCAATTTTCAAAATTATACAAAAATAGTCTATTTGAACTTATGATTCTGAGAAACAAATATTATAGTAACTTTAGATTGCCTAGTTTTAATGCTACACTAATTCCAAGTACTTCAGTTCGTATTTCAGAAACTGGCAAAAATTATTTTGCCACGTGAACAAAAATTTTTGGATTTATTAACTTGACACATTTAGATTATTGAGAAACTCCTATCTCTGCAGCAGATAAAACCGTACGTGTTAATTATCACGCATTAATGCAATTATGAAGAGTTAATTACTTGGCACCTAACGACAGCTATAATCAAACGAGAGCAAACAAGAGATATTGATTTGCAGAATATAATAGCTTATACTGCCACTTTATATGATTATACCTTTTCATCTTAAGCATTTATATTAACAATTACTAATAATTAGTAAACATTATGAAATACAAAAAAATAATTAATTTCCCACCAAATTAAATGCAGAATTAATTTATGCTAATAAAAATTGAGAAAAAGTTATACTGGCTAAAACAGAAATTAAGAAATAAACCATTTTTTATTAACAATAGAGTTATTTAAAATACTAATGATCACTGCTACCGCCTGTTTTAGAATTTTCTACTTCTAATTAAAAAAAATGTTTTCTATCGTTTCAATACTATTTAAACCAATAAACGAGAAGTATAATCTTCTATTGAATAACCATTTAACAAAATGTAAAAAGAAATGGGTTAGAACAAATTTCACGTATTAAGTTTCAGGCTGTCACGGCGATTCAATAAACTGTTAAAAGTGGAAAAATATTAAAATACGATATTGTATATACACGTTAGAAATCGGATCCATACATAGGAGTAAACGAAAAGGCCCGATGACACAGATTAGATAAGCGCACATGTTACCACATTGCTGCATGAAAAACACACGATCCTTCGCGATCGATATCCAGCAATTCCATCAGGGTCCTCGAGTTAACAACGTGTTAATTAATTATGCTTTTTCGTAAAACCAGTTGCTGCTCGACTAAACAACGACAACTATAATAGTACGAGGAGTACGTGCAATAAAAAAAAAACAAAAACAAAAAGAGAATACGAAAGAAAACAAGTACAAACTGCTAATGAAATAAAAAGAGGCTTTCAATAATAATCGTGCTTCGTCGCAATGAAATCGACGGAATTCAGAGTTCACTTTAGCGAGGAGTCAGGTCAAAACCTACCCCAGGTGATGTCGTTGAACCAAAATTGCGAGGATCTGGTTGTGTCGTCGATCAAAGTCGGCATAGGTGCTGCAGAATCCAACGACGGATTAGGGGGGCCATGCACGCGACACGTACCAGTCCCCATTCCCCGATTAGCAGTCGCGTACATCATCTCCGTCGCCGTGACTTCGTCGAGATCGACCACGGACGCGTCATCGATACCCTTGTCGCACAGAAGCTTGATCCTGGACGAGGAGGAACCGGGCTGCGCGAATATGTCGTCATGGGGACTGTTGTGGGGTGAACATTCACTTCGTAGACCGGCAATCGGTTGCTCGTACTCAGCCGAGTCACTGCTGGGCGACGGCGGATAAGTGCTAGTGCTCGATTTAATCGGCCGCTCCCTCGGTAACACTTGTATACCGGTAGAAGAAGTGGACGGTATTCCCTCGATAGCAGAAGGAATTCTACGCCCAACCGCAGCTGCAGCCGTAGCCGCGGAGTAAGAATAGAAGGAACCACCCTGTATCATCATACTGCAGGGTGGCTCCTCCACTGCGGCACCGGCACCAGTGCCAGGCCCTGTAGAGACAGCAGAGGAGGAGCTGACACCGGCGAGCTCACCTTGTATTTGCTGCACACCGTACATCCCCTGCGAAATTCCTGTTTCAGCCTGGTGATACTGTTGTTGTTGTTGTTGCTGCTGCTGTTGCTGTTGCTGATGCAACGTCTGATGCTGTTGTTTATCCTTCTCGCGACGAGGTGACCGACCTCGATCGCTGACTGACGTTGCGCTCCAGTAACCCCACGCCATTTCGCAAGCAATTTAGCCGTATTTATCTCGAGCTTCTACCCAGGCTGCCTAATATCGTCCACCAACAGTAGCACACCACTGGCTCCCGTCTTTTGCTCCCTATTACCCTCTAACTCCCACCCCAAGTTTTCCCTACTTTCCTTCCTATGGATACGTTGCGCGCGCTCTCTCACAGTCTGTCTCGCTTTGGTCCGCTGTGTTTCCCCAGACTCTCTCTCTCTCTCCTTCTTCCTCTTCTGCCGTTCTCTGTCCTCGTCTTTTACCGTAGTCCGACCTCTTGCAGGAGAACCCGGCTGAGAATGCGACGAGTCAGCGCGATCGATGCTGGTTTATCGCCACTTTTGCAACCTCTTCACTGACAACAGCGATTGTTAAAGGTATGCTGTCACAACCTCTCGACATGAATCACGGACCATTGAAATTGTCGTCTGCCACGAGCCTCTCCAGTGCTGCTATCGTTCGTCAATGTTTCAGGCTAATCGACGTACTATCTCTCTTACCTTGTGCCTCAGTGCGAGTTCCTACTTTCGCTGTTTCATTTTTATTTCAATTTTTCTTGTTCGTTTACTTTCTTTTTTGGGGGGGTTTAATTTTCTTTCCTGAACGAGATGTGACGAATTATCTTCTTGTGTTTGAGTATGTCTCGACGGTCGGTTCTGGAATATTTTCGTGGGAAACTTCGTGGCTAATCGGTCCGCGTAAGAATATCGACTGCTGCTGCGGGATTCGTTAACTACCGTCGCCACCCGATGCGCTTTACTCTACGAAATGCGCAAACGCTAGAATAAAGGCACACACTCTGGAAAACAAGACTGATTTCCCTTTAACAAACTATCAAACCCTTTTCCTTTCTTTTTCATCCGTTTCCCGCACTTCTCTCTCTCTCTCTCTCTCTCTCTCTGACCCCTTTTATTCATTTATAGTCTTTCTTATTCCCTATATTCTTCAACCGTTATCGTTTCATCATTACTTCTTTTTCCCCATTTAGTTTTTTCCCTCCTCTTTTTAATACTTTCCTCATTTTTTTCTTTTTCCTGACATTCACTTTCCTGAATTATTCTTTTAATCTTACATATTTATCACATATATTTTTCTTTATCTTCACTGATATTTCTGGGGTTCCCATATTTTTTTAATGAGTAGCTTTGAAGATGTAGTTCTTGTTTTTTTACTAACATCTTAAATTGCTTTCTTTTTAAGTTTGTTTCATAGTTGCATGGACAAACACAATATAATAAATGCGCTAATTGTTAAGTAGAAACGAATAATCACAAAGAATAAAAATACATAAAATGATACACGATTCTCGTATCTTCCATAATTAGGCTTTACGTTAATTACAAAAGCATATATAATTATTTCTAAATGTTCGTTGATTATAAGAAATAATACGAATGGGAGTTACGACCATGTTATTTAATCAAGTTCATTTATGAATTAACGCTTAGCTTACCGTTTATATTACGACGTAATATATAACAGTATGTTACACTTTATAAAATATAAAAAATATCGGAATAACGTTTTATAAAGAAAACATAAACAATATTAAACTGAAGTTCTGATTCAACATTTGGGTAGATTCAATATATTAAGTACAAAAATATTTACTAGAAATTTTAACATATTATACCTAGACAATAATATAACTTATAATTTTTTTAAATGAACAATATGAAATTAATTTCTTTTTTAAGCAATTCCAACATCAAAAATTTTCTTTTAATATGATTAAATAAAACGAAAACTAATTCTCCTAATTATTTGTATGATTGTAATAAATTGTTATCAATTAAGCTTGGAAATTTTTTTTAAACTAAGTATTTAATTGTACAAAGTTTTTAATCAAAGAATTTTTTGAATATATAAATTGAGCACATTTACATAAAAACTAGTTAATTGTTATTTATAAATTAAAAAACGTTTTACTATTTTTAAACTAAATTAATATATACTTCTCTTGTGAAATAATATATTTATGCATATACTCTAATTAAATTAAACATAAATATTTATAATATTTTAGAATTTACCAAAATATTAATAAAATAATGAAAAAATTATACCATTATGTGTATAACATTTATAGTGAATGTAAATAACCATCTGGTGCCATTTGTACATCAAATATACAGAAAATATATATACATATCTGTGTGTGTGTGTGCATGTATCTTTTTAATAAACATGTTTATAATGATTACTTACCATGTATAGTTATTTCAGTATCCTTTTCCAATTCAGAGAGACGTAAAGCTTCATCCAGTTCCTGTTGAGAAGCAATTCTACATGGATCTCCTTCGTCGTCAACCCATTTCATTGTGAACTGATCTGGTCCCGCAGCACCAAATCCACATATTGTACGCATTTCTTCTCGTAATTTATCTACCGAAATGCCAGGAGTGATATACGTAATCTGCACTTCCCTAATACAAATATAAACAACTATAATCTTCTTTCTATTTTAAAAATTTTCACTATAATAAAATTTCTTTCTTTGTTTGCTGTTTACATGTAATAATATATATTAGTGATATAAGGTACTTAAAACCTTAGAAAATATATTTCTTCGCTTCAAAAGAATGAAATAAAAGGATAATATGATAAATTCTTTAAAGAAGCTATTAACAAATCAATTATTATATGGAGATAATTCAAACAAGCATTACAGATTACTTTTATTGACATCAGATTATTTTATTTTATATAAATAAAATCTCTTTTTTACTGATATATTGTAATATGCAAGCATGCAAAAAACAATAATTGATAAAATAAATAACTTTAAACAATTATTTACTTAAAATATGATGTTGATTTCATACATTATAGAAGTTATATAAAAAAAAAAGTTGCATACAAGTTAACATATAAAATGTTAATTCCTATAAAATTATAGCACTGATTGAAAAATCATAAAAGAATATTTTATTTGCCACAGTTACTTTAATTCTAAGTTTTCCTTAATGAAAAGGAAGAACTTTTATGAAAATCAGTTTTACCTCAATTGTTTTTATTATAATAATATTATTATACATGTCTCAGCAAGCATAATATCTAAAATTTGGTTAATTAAATAATATATAACTACTACATAATTACACAATTTCGTACATTTTGTAGTTAAAATAATTTTATAGTTTTGTATTACTTTTCTCATTATATCTAAATATAATATATTAGCATAAAAATAATTTTATAATTCAAATGTATATAAAATATGTGTACAAATATATTATTATATGTAACTTCATTGATCTTAAACTATAGTCAAAAATTATTTTAACAAAAGTTTAATCACTAATAAAAAAGCTGTATTTTTTTAAATAATAATGAAAATAATCTATTTCCCTTTCATCTATTTCATTATAATGGTTATAAATTATTAAAAACAAAATTATATATAATTCTTTTAATATTAAATGTTTAAAATCAAATTAAGACGTATTTAAAGATTATTTTAGTATTTACATATCACTTAAATCTTACATGTAAAATTTTTCATATGTATATTTTTAAATTTGTAACTATTTATCTTAGCAACTTAATTGATACTATAATGTATATTACTTTTACATATAGTATTATTAAATTAGATTAGATTACAAAAAGAATTATATTTATTACCCATTGTAAACAATTTTCACTCGAATATCGTCATTCTCTGTGGTCTGTGTAGGCATTTTTATTTAATATAAATATTCTTCCTCCTACAGAAAAACAATTAAATTATTAATTTGTCAAACTATTATTTTGAAAGTATACTTTTTAGAAGCATTATTATAAAAATATAATACTCCATTACCTAAGCCAATCTTAGTAATAAAGATAACTAATCAATAGCTGTTTATAAATATGTATGATATGCAGTATTATAGAATACACTACTGAACAACAATTTCCTTCATAATCAAAATAATGTTAACTATGAATTTGTAATTGAATTTATATTAAATACAAGTACATTGTAACTATAACTAAATTAAACAATACGAAAATATAATAATGAAAGTTCACTAAAAATTTATGAAAATGATTATAATTTGTCATGATTACGATAAAAACATAACTACAATTCAAAGAAGGATATTTCTTTTTTTCCTTTAAATATCTTAAAAATCGTTTGAATTGGCGGAGGTTTATAAATAATGATCGACTTTAAAATATCTATAACGATTGCTATGTAAGTATAGTTCCATTTGAACTGCTTTAATTTTAATATACGTACAATTTCTGATTTACTACGATGAATTTTACAATAAGTGTTTTAAATATAATGTCAAATAGACTGTTTTTTTAATAGAACAAAACAGTTTTTTTATCTTTTAAATTACTAACTAGAAATAATCATGTAATAAACACAAAATTGAATAACACTTAACACAGTAAAACGCGTTGTCACTTGGCAGCCGCCATGTTTATTACAAGTACATCCTTCATAAGGAGTGATACCTGTACACTCCCTAAAAAAGTATGCAATTTATATATACTGTATTTATGCACGATTATATATAACTTCTGAAAATTTAATTTAAGAATTATGTTATAAATGTAGGTTCCATTATTATAATTTTTTTGTTTTTAATGCTAATGTAATTAAATAAGCCGTTTAATTGATTGCGACTCCGATGAAAGTTATCAATTTAATTTTTAAATAATATTACATACAATACCGTTTTTAGAAATCAATTTATAATTTAATTTAATTATGTGTTTAACTATACACTGCAAATTATACTTTAACAATATATTTAGACATTATTTTTACTTAAAAGCTACATAATATTACTTATATGAGTCATCGATTAATGTTGCAGAATACTTTATGCATTTAAATTATATCGATTTGTAGAAGCATCTAACTTCATTATTTGTAATTATGTAATATTTTTTAACTTTTTAAACTGTTAAAGTAAACAATTAAAACTGTTTACTATTTATTATATTATTTATAAAAATTTATATCATTTTCAATTGTAGCATGAAACATAAAATTATATAAATTATAACTTAAGAGTAATATAAAGCTATATCATGTAGTATTTACAATTTCTATAAAATATTGTTTATAAATAATAATTATTTTTTAATTTCAAACATTATTTTATAATTTTATGTTCTATTCTTAACTTCATGATTGTGTTATTATGTTACGAAGAGAGGTATGAACTGGTCAAGTGTCACTAGTGCTTGGTATATAATTGAATGGTTTATGTGCTTGATTAGCAACTGCGATTTCATACAATTTCTTAACGGATAATAAAAAGTAACATTTTAAAAATTAATTATTTTTTGTGTGTTAAATTACTAATCATACGTCGTTGCTAATAACTAGCTTTTTGAGGTTATTCTGTGTATGAGATTAAACTAAAACTTATCAAAGCATTATTAAGTATAATTAAGGTAATAGAAATTTATTTTGTAATTAATATTGTTTTTAATTATTCAAAATTACCATTGAAGATCATTATTATTCATGATAACATTGAAGAATATCTTAACATTAAAGTATTCTAAGGTTATAATATTAAAGGTTATAAAACTATTTTATTAAAATTATTTATGAATCACTTAAGAATGTTTAAACCTATTGTTTTTAATTTTCAGTAGAAAGATGAAGAAATCACATTCTAAACAGGAAGAAGATGAATATGAACGTCATAAGCATCATTCTAAAGACCGTGACCGAGATCGTGATCGTGATCGTGATCGTGATCGTGACAGAGACAGAGATCGAAACCGAGATCGGGAGCGAGATCGAAACCGGGACCGAGATCGTTATTATCATAATGATAGGAATAATAAAAAGAGTATTTCTTATAAAAGAAATCATGATTTTGAAGAACCAGACACAGAAGTACGATTATATGAACGACGTGATATAAAAAAATCAAGAGATTATGAAAAGGAAAATAAAAGAAAATTAGAGAAAGATAAAGTTACAAATAAAGAAATGGAGAAAAAACAAGAAACAAATGTTTCTAATGAGGCAGCAGAAAGACAAAACCGAACAGTTGAATTATTAACATCAAGAACAGGTGGTGCTTATATACCACCTGCAAAGTTACGTATGATGCAAGCAGAGATTACTGATAAATCAGGAGCTGCGTATCAACGTATTGCATGGGAAGCCCTTAAAAAATCTATACATGGTTACATTAATAAAGTTAACATTAGTAATATTGGACTTATAACTCGAGAACTATTGAAAGAAAATATTGTTAGGGGTAGAGGTTTGCTTGCTAGATCCATTATTCAAGCTCAAGCAGCATCACCAACCTTTACATCTGTTTATGCAGCTCTTACTGCAATCATTAATTCTAAATTTCCCAATATTGGAGAATTGATATTAAAACGGCTTGTAATACAGTTTAAACGTGGTTTTAGAAGAAATGATAAACCACTTTGTATATCTTCTGGAACATTTATAGCACACTTAGTAAATCAAAGAGTAGCACATGAAATTTTAGCTTTAGAAATTTTAACTTTATTAGTAGAGACACCAACAGATGATTCTGTAGAAGTGGCAATTGCATTTTTGAAAGAATGTGGTATGAAATTAACTGAAGTTTCTAGAAAGGGTATTGAAGCTATATTTGAAATGTTAAGAAACATATTACATGAAGGACAATTAGATAAAAGAGTTCAGTATATGATTGAAGTTATGTTTCAAGTTCGGAAAGATGGATTTAAAGATCATGAAGCTGTACCAGAAGAACTTGATCTTGTAGAAGAAGAAAATCAATTCACTCATTTAGTAACATTAGATGAAGCAACTGATTCTCAAGATATATTGAATGTTTTTAAATTTGATGCAGAATATGTCACTAATGAAGATAAATACAAACAATTAAGTAAAGAAATACTAGGTTCAGATATTAGTGGTACAGAAAGTGAGGAAGATGATGAAGAAGAAGAAAGTTCCGATGAAGATAGTAGTACTGTTGCAACAGAAGGAAAAGAAGATGTAATTGTAGATAATACAGAAACAAACTTAACAGCTCTTAGGAGAACAATATATTTAACAATTCATTCATCACTTGATTTTGAAGAATGTGCACACAAATTGATGAAAATGCAATTGAAACCTGGTCAGGAAACTGAACTTTGTCATATGTTTTTAGACTGTTGCGCGGAAATGAGAACATATGAAAAATTCTTTGGACTGTTGGCTGGTCGGTTTTGTGCTATTAATAAAATGTATGTAACACCATTTGAGCAAATTTTTCAAGATTCATATCATACAATACACCGACTGGATACAAATAAGTTACGTAATGTATCAAAATTTTTTGCTCATTTACTGTTTACAGACTCTATATCTTGGGAAGTATTATCTTGTATAAAATTAACTGAAGAGGATACAACAAGTTCTAATAGGATATTTATAAAAATCTTGTTTCAAGAACTTTCAGAATACATGGGACTATCTAAGCTTAATCAACGTGTTAAAGATATTACATTACAAAATGCATTTGAAGGATTATTTCCTAGAGATGATCCAAAAAACACTCGTTTTGCTATAAACTTTTTTACATCTATTGGCTTAGGTGGGCTCACAGATGATTTAAGAGAACATTTAAAATCTCATCCAAAACCTGCTATAATACCTGTACTAGAACAACAAGATGAAAATGCTTCAGATTCTTCACCAGATTCCTCTCCTTCTAGTTCAAGCACATTGTCTTCATCATCTTCCTCATCAAGTAGTTCAAGTTCAGATGATTCCGAATTATCTTCAGATGAAAAGTTAAAAAAAGAGAAGAAAAGATTGAAAAAAGAACGAAGAAAGAAGCAGAAGATGAAGGAAAATAAGAAAAAACATAAGAAAAAAGAAAAACTCAAAAAAGTAAAAAAAGTCAAATAGAATTTATAAATAAAAGATAGCTAATAAATATTTTTGTCTTTAATAATTGTTATTATTTTTAATACGCATATGTCAAAAACTTGTATGCAAATATAAACTAATTGTAACTAAAGAATTTGAATACTAGATGATGACATGTATAGGTAAATATACATGTATTCTTAAAATATTTTTTAATTTTAATAAATTTATATAAAACAATAATTTTATATGATTTATTTTAGCATATTTGTTAGAAACTAATAGACAGTATATCTATTTAACCATCTATTTAGATATTTATATATTAGTTTATTCTGTTCCTTGTTTAATTTATTTTGTTCATTAAATGGTAAATTTTTTCAATTTACAAGGTAATAAGCAAATACAAAAGGAAAGATAATAAATTATTCTTCATTATATGCAAAATTTACTAGTTAACTTTAAAATTGTAAGAAAGTTACTTTTAATATTATGTCAAATAAATATAATTTGTGAAATAAGTTTTTCTAAGTATTTTAAAATAAATTATTAACACTGGAATTTCTTACAGATGATTTCTAAGAAGTTATTTTCTATAATTATATTTCATTTCCTAAGATATAATTTTGTTCCAAGAAATGTACTCTGATCAGAAATAGTGATATTTATACCAATATATTTATGTAAAATTCAATTTTATTTAATTTACACAACTTAAAAGCATTTAATTCAAAGAGTATTGAAAAGTTTTCATCTGTATGAACGGAATCAAAATAAACCATTACCATCACAAGAAAAGACTAATGCGCACATCGTATGCTAAGTTTGCCCTGACAATGAACGCGGAATAGCTATGTTTTTATCCATGTGGGTGTATAACATGAAGGCTATTTTGACGGGGGAGTCACGTGATTAAATTGGTCGTCGCCACCACCGCCACCACAGCTGTCGTCGTCCGACTTGACTGACACCGTGCCACAACCCGTAAATACGCAGACTCAACCATTCCCCATCTTTCAGAAACGAGCACGACTGAACGCTTGATCTGTACATGCACATACACACACATACACAGGCGTACACATGCATATGTATTACACAGTCTTGATAGATACGAAAGTATGATAAAGACAAAACTGCTAACGTGGTAGACAGACAGAGCACGGTAAGAGGCCAAGTGTTATGCTGGCTTGGTGGAAGGAGGCGATGTTAACAAGGAGTATAGTGAACTTCGCTTGACAACGTGATACTTGTGAATGAGTATCGAAAGGTGTATAGAGTTTATAGTAATTCTTTGTCGTATAAACAAACATGAGTGCCCGAGAGAATTATATACAAACGCATACATACATCAAACCGTATGCAATTAAGAGTACAATGCTCTATTTGGTTACGAAAATATACAATGATATGTGGCCCCTGTAAGGACCCGATAATGTCTTCTTGTGTTTACATACACGTACAGTTACAGTGTACGTGCATAAGTGTGTAAGAAAAAAAAAGTAAGGTGGAATATTTGTACCACAAAAAAGACATACTGTAGGAAGAAGGGAGGAAGAAAGAGAAGGAAGGAAGGAGAATACACGCATGCAATCGACAAAATGTCTTGCCACGAGAAATACGAGTGTACGCACTAGGATTGAATCGTATTAATATCACATATCGACAACGAATGACTGCAGTGTGGATAATCAATGCTGCTTGCACGTTGTTTGTAGCTGACATCGTGCGATGCCATAAAAAATATGCGTATCTTTTTGAGTGGTTCTTCATTTCTCGCTCTGTGCGCGATCAATACGTCACTTGGTTCTGGTGTGCTAAGTCGATCCATTGTTTAACAATGTCATTCATCGTGGTGATAATATCCATCAATCGAACGTATCATCAATTTTATTACTGTAATAAATAGCATTAACAACATATTTATTTGTATCTTAGTGATCGTCACAGTGAACGACGGTAACAACGACAGCAGTATCGGTGGTAGTGACAGTGGCGACGACGGTGGCGGTGATTGTGACGGCGGCGGCAACGACAGTGGTAGTAGAAATAGCTGTGGCGGTGGCGGTCGAATGGCGGTCGCGGTGGCGATCGTGATAACGACTGTAGCGACGGTAAAGACGATAATATCAGACGATAGAAACGACGGCAGTGATAACTAAGTTCGCAAAACAATGGATATATATTACCTGAAGGAATATATAACTTGCATTAAAATAATATGAGGGATGGAGAAATATATAAACGAAATCAGCAAAAGGTTGAAAGAAAAGAAGTAATTGCGAATAACCGTGTTTCGTTAATAGTGTGCGTCAGGAAATCTATAAAAACAAATAAAGTGTGATAAATGAGAATGTAAGCGAGAACAAAACACTTCGATTATAGGTTTGTTCGCAGTGGCAGTATATCAGTTCGGGACATCTGTGTATAAACTCGTTCAAGCAAGAGCGGAATTATCATGTACATGGAAGCAACATTGCGATGGACAATAGACTGTGGATAATAGATAGCCGGATTGTTGTGTTGAATATAATATTGCACCAAGGGGAGCAAACTTGGAAAAAGACATATGAACGGGTTAAGCTTGTTCTCGACTCGCGTGCTAAAAGAGAAGCGACAAGATGTAACAGTGCATTGGCTGAGATGAATACTGTATCTTTGCTCGCTTAGTAATATTTTTCTCTTGTAGTCAGAACGTGGGTTAAATGAACGATACGTTGAATTAAGTGTTGCAAAGTAAATGTGTGTAGGTTTAGTGTATTGTAGGTGTAAATACGCCTATAATATGAATTGTATAAAATAACGTGGTATGTCACAAGCTTTTTTGAAAATTTCGCATAACGATCGAACTTGTTATCTCGTTGAATTTTTTTACGCACGATACAAATAATGGAGACGTTATTGCCTGGCAATACGAATAATCAATCGTATAGCCCGCAATTGAAGACCGTCTTAAAGACATATCAGCTATCTGCTGTGAAAAGCTTACAGGGTCCGAGTTCGGCTCTGCTTGGTATGGACTGCAAAAGTCTTTTGCAAGAACAGACACCTTGTTACTCTCCTTCGAGCCGATCGAGTAATTGTGTCATTGATTCAGTATCAGAACAGGTCTCTACGAAAGATGCTGAAAAGGATAATAATACGTCGGTAACGCCTATTATCCCGTGTAAAGTTCGCAGAACGGATCAACCGCTAGAAGATTCGGACGAAGATCCGCAATTGGAACAGTTGAAGAACGTCTGTGAAAAGAGAGAATTAGAATTTCAAATACCTATTTTAACAGCACCTGACCAAAGTTGCTCTGAAAGATGCGAGACGATTTTAGAGAGCGAAAGAATATCGTGTTTTGTTGTAGGAGGCGAAAGGAGGTTATGTTTACCACAAATATTAAACACAGTCTTGCAAGAATTTTCTCTTCAACAGATCAATCAAGTTTGCGATGAATTACAAATTTATTGTTCACGTTGTACACGAGATCAGTTAGAAGAACTTAAACATTCAGGAATTCTGCCGCGTAATGCTCCTTCCTGTGGCCTTATCACTCAAACAGATGCCGAAAGGCTTGTCAGTGCTTTACTTTTACGGACAGAATCGTGTGATCGTTCTCAAATTGGTCAAAATCAAGATAATATTGAAAAGAAAGTGTGTACTAAAAATGATAACAACGAAGAATCTATTATTAAATTTAAAGTGTATCATGAATGTTTTGGAAAATGTAAAGGCATTTTTGATGCAAATTTGTTTGAGTCTGATGATTCAGTGTGTATAGAGTGTATTGAATGTGGTTGCCAATTTTCCCCTCAACGTTTTGTCAGGCATGCTCATAGATCTCTTGAGAATCGTACCTGTCATTGGGGTTTTGATTCTGCAAATTGGCGATCATATCTGTTACTTTCACGGGAACAAGAACATTATAACAAATCACTTACCTTATTTCGAGAATTAAAGGAAAAGCATCATGCATTGGGTTCCAAACGAAAATCAGAGGTATTGTACTTTCATATTATCTTTATAAAATTGCTAAATTATAAACTGTTTTTAAAAATAATTAGAGATTTACATATATTTAAGAACAATGATATTTCTATGTTCTCTTTATAGAATATTAAAATTTATGTGAAAATTTAAAATGTTAAACATAAATTAATGTTATGATTTCATAATGTTGTTTGTGTATTGAAAAATAAACAGAATAGAAAGGAGAAAATAAAGAACCCTTTTCCAGTTGCGGCATGATTCAGAAAAATTAAAACGAATTAGAAAAGATGTGGGAAGAGATGATTGTCCAGGAATTTATAATGGAAACAGCTTAGGCATGTATCATCCTGTATCTCAAGTAACTAATGCAACTGATCCATATCTACAAATGCAATGGGCAGTTTTTGAATTGGCAGCTAGAGGAGCATCAGCTTTTAGACCTTGGAATACCACAAATACTTGCAAGCATAAGGATAAGTAAGTGGGTTAAGCAAATATATTTAAAATAATTAGATAAAATTATAATATTAAATTTAATTGTGGTGCTTTATAATAAATACATCATTTTTTGTGAACAGTTCATCATTGGTGCCTGCATACCTTAGTAGAGGTCCACCTGTATTACAGCATCCAGAACGTGTGGTTCCTCTCTCTGAATGCAAACGTTTTGAACCACACTTTCAACCAAATGTAGCCTTAGCACCTATACCTGCACCATCAGTGCCTGTAGTACTTCCACTATCTGTTCATCATCAACGACGACATCATCACGAACATAAACGTTATAATCACCACTCATTGAGTCCTACAGAAAAAAAAGAAGTTTCATCTGATAGTGTCAAGCCAGAGAAAACAACTAATATTGCATCCACTGTGAGCACATATTCTGCATTCCCTTCTTATGCACCTGAAAGCAATCAAAAAGAATTGCCACAGAGAAGTAAACATGAAATGGGTGAAGAGGAAGAAAGTAGTGCTGCAGTAACGTCCTCCACAATAAATATAGAACCACCTTTAGCTGAAATTGGAACTTCTTCGCTAGAAAGTGATTCTGATTCAGAAGGAACAACAGCGATAGATTTAGAAGAAAGGTTATTAGCTTTGGAAGTACCACAAGATGTTTTGGAACTGGCACGTCGCATAGTTTCGGAAAATGCACAATTACGACGTCATCGACGGTCGGACGCACGTGAAATATCACGATTACGTAATGAATTGCAAATGCATCAGATACAATCATCTAATGGTGGCGATAAAAAAGAAGAACCAGCAAATGCAGCAAGTGTAGCGGATAGTACAGAAGGTAGTGAAGAAACTGAAGCTATATTACTATCAAATAATAAAGAGTCTGAACCTGTTGTTCTAGCTATTAGTAAAGAATAAAATCAGTGGTTAGAATTTTTTAAATTATTTAACACAAAATTGCTCAGCAATTTTTTGCAACGCTCATCTTTTGTCAGATAAGCGTGCATTAAATTTAGTACTATCTATAGTAATAATAATAATAATAATAATAATAATAATAATAACAATAATAATAGTAATAATAATAATGAATTCTAAATGAATAAAAACTGTTTAGGTTATGTGATATATAGGGTGAACTACATAATGTAATCATCACTATTTTCATTTTTAATGGATAAATCGAAATTTATTTGTCATAAATAATATTTTTAAGACTTTCACAATGAATACCACCAAAGTCATAGAAGTTTTGTCCCATTGTGTGCTAATACAGGCGTCAATTGATATTGCGGCAATCGAGATTACACGTCTTAGGTTATTTTCAAATGCTTGGTTCATTAAATGGTACACATCATTTAAATCATTCAAATGGCCCTGAGCGGTAGCCATTGGAAGCTCAGAGCCGACAAAAGCTGGGATATCGTATTTTATAATTTTTCCTAGCTGGCCTAACGAGTTTGACCCGATAGCTTTGCATTAAACCGGCCTTTCGTAAGATTCTGGAACCTTACCCATTGTCAGAGTGTTAACTCCTTCAATGTAAACTCGATATATGTATCAAGGAGAAACCGAGATCTCGGAGAACTGTTGACTCAATCATAAATCTGTTACATTCAGCACGTTGGAAGACGATTGGACAAAACTTTTGCGAGAATTTTACTGCTCTGAAACTCACACATTGTTTGTATTAAAGTATCTATAAAATGGTAACATTAGAGTTTTATATTTTCTTTAAATAAATTTTTAATTTTTGTATATATAACTGCAATTCTTTTGCTTATCAGTTAGTAAGAATTGAAATAAATTCAATAAATTTAATAAAAAAACATGTTCTTTATTATATAAAAGGAATCGATGCAGGAAAAGGTATTTAATATTTATAAAAAAAAAAACGTAATTCTGCATAAATTGTGTAACATCTTTGAGCTTAAGTTCCAAATTTGTTTATATCCATAGTATATTTCAAAACTGTCGACCATTAAAAGCACTACACTTTTTATGTAGGATACAGGTAATAATAAATTTCTATACATATTAGCCACCAATGATAAAAAACCAATACACTTGTCCAAAATGTTTAAAAATACAAGAAAGATTGCAGAGACATCATATGTACAACACGAGATAGCAAATAATATATTGTACAACGTGTTCAGTTTGCTTATTTTATATATTTTACACTTGGAGATACAAAAAATATATGATGTACTATGTAAAAATATTGGGAAGTCTGTAGTAGTGAACGTGTTAAAAAGATATGTTTTACTTAACTTGTATAAAATCACTTTTCTCCAAAATATTTTTTTCAGTGTATTACTTTGATAAAAGAAAATATTTTTTATTATGCTCATTGTATTTATTTCAATATATACAATAGTTAATTGGTAGACATCGAATGTGTATTATTTATGACAAAAAAATTTCGATTTATCCACTAACAATAGAAATAATAGAGGTGCACATGTTAATGTGATTCATCCTGCATAGAAAGCCTTTAACGTTGTAACCATTAATTTGAAATTGTTATTGTAACCATACTTTGATTATTTCGATTTTAATTAAAATCGAATGTAGATATTGTAATATATGGAAAAGCAGTATAAGTTAACCAGAATTTACCACGCCATTTAATAACTATACTTAATGGTCTTTAATTAAGTTTCCCGTGTATATTAAACATGCAAACACCACAAAGATTTTTATGATCATTTGTTTAATTGTAATATTAAACAGCGATCAGAAAATAAGAGATTAGATTGCTTTTCATTTACTTTTTTATAGTCATGATTGCATAATGTAAATATGATTCAAGTATCATAGGTGTATGTTTATATTAATAATATTATCATGCAAAATATTGCTAAAGTACAAAAAATCTTTAGGTGCTATATGTATTGTTATATTAGGGATATTCTAAGCATAAATCTAGGTGTATTTCAACAGTTCGTACTAGACTATAATATCAAATATTTTAATTATGCTTTAGTTATCGTCTTCATAACGTTAAATAACAATAAAATTTTATTTCTTGCTAATAATTTTAATATGAGTGATTATAAATAAAATAAGTTAATTATTTTAACATTTTACAATAATGAAATTATTATTCAAGTGATATTACAGTAAATTAGCGAAATTTAAGTTATATAAAAAATTATGAATTCTTTTATATATAGAGTAATTTGTGCATTACTACTTGATGGGGAATTAATTTTAAACTTCTAAATTTATTATATTTTGAATAATTAGATTGAGAATGAATATAAATGTTTTATAAAAAATGCGTGAAATTGTGTTATGTGTACTTTTTTCGTTCTTTATTTTTACAACATCGTATAATATCTCCCGATAATAAGTATCTTATTAACAATGTTTAAGTTTTAGTAAAAATATAAAGCAAGTAAAACTGCTATAGCAATTTTTAATATTAATATTTATTTGACATATCTACATATCATTTTAGTTATATGTAACACTTAAAAGATCCGACCCTCTGGGTTTCGGAAGATTCAATGTGATTTATTAAAAATATTTTTACATGATCAAAAATTAATTTTTATTAAGATAATATAATAAATATTTATAGAAGATTCTGAAACGAAATTATAAGCATAACTTCAACTTTTATTGAAAGTTAATATTATTTTAATTCATTATTATGACATTTACATGCAGAAATAAAAGAAAAATATTTTACCGAATATGCTTATAAAAACAATACTGATTTAGAGATATACCTAGATACGCACTAGATATCTAAGAATTAAAAAGCTTGAGATATAAAGGTATAAATATTTATGTAATATATATTTATATTTGTATATATCTTCGATATGTTTTTTTAATTTTGTGTAATTTTTAATTCTTTTTTTTTTTAATTTTTCATTATTATTTTACTTATTTTATTTCGCAATATACAAAATTAGCAAAATTCGAACATAAATTTCTTACGTTGAATGAAAATTTTAGGAATTTAATATGCTGTTATTGAATTGTAAAAGTATGAACTTGAGTTTTATTTAAAAATTAATTAGAAATTTCAATTGTAAAGATTATTTAAAAAATTGTACATGTATTGAAGAGATTGTTTTATAAGCTTGAAAAGCTCTTTGTATTCAGTACATAATAGAATAATATGATATAAATTTTACCCCTATTTACATATGATATAGTAAGAAAGAAACTGTAATTATACATTTGTGTATTTGAAATATACATGTACACATATTTCGAGACTGCTTCAAAGATCTCTTATCATATACATTTTTCTAACATAACAAGAGTGCCAGTAATTCTTGTATCACACAACAAAGCACAAGATATAAAAAATTTCCATTTTCAATTTTATTATTTATGACACTCGCTTTAAAAACAAAGTGAATCAAGGATTTTCAAAGCAATCTGTTAGGGAAGAAATTGATGAAAATGTATAATATAATTGATTACGTAGGATAAATGTATTCATTATTATACTCCATGTAACATTTGGTCATATATATATATATAAATATACATATATATATGACATATGTATGTTACATCATATTGTAATATCATAAGCATCCCACCTAAGGTGAAAAATATAATAATTTATGATTTTCATACACTCAGTTTATTATAGATATCTAGAATATGTCGTAAATAGTAAATGTACGAATTGCATACAACTCGGTTTTTTTTAAATATATATATATATGAGATCTGCGTATAAAGTTTCGATAAAATCATGTAACTGCCATGACTAAAGATGTATTTTAATTTCGAATGGGTGATGTATTATAAGTTCAAATGGGAAATTACAAATAAACACATAATATGCGACACCTGACTTTATTAACATTTATATACGACACGCGACGCGTTAATGTGGATTTCGTTCGTTCGAATAGATATTATTGTTCCGCCAATTAGCTCTCGATTGATTAAGGTGATTTATAAAAATGAAGCGTTATCGAGTGTTTCTTAAATAGTAGGCAACATTATTGTTAATGTATACTTATTTAGTTCAATTTCGAAGGAAACGGAAAAAAAATGAATCGTGAACAGTAAACTTAGCATAATTACTGCATTATTACATATGTACGCTCAATATTGTACGCGTATCCAATATGCGTATGTTAATGCATTAATATTAAAAAACTCGTTCGATTTTCATTTCAAATATTAGGCTATAATAGGAACCTGTGCTCATGTTAGACGTAGAACGATGAAATATTAATCGAACGGGTTTGCAACTTCTTCTTTTCTCTTTATGTGTCCATAAATTGGAATTCAAGAAAATAAACTATTGAATAACATAGACAATGCGCTCATTGGTAAATATTTAAGAGCGATAAAAGATGATTCGCTGCAACTTATTTCATAGTATTAGATGACCTTAATACGTGATAATTATAAGATAAACAGTATGCGTAAAGTATTGCTT
Source organism: Tetrapedia diversipes (assembly GCA_033822845.1). NCBI lineage: Eukaryota > Metazoa > Arthropoda > Insecta > Hymenoptera > Apidae > Tetrapedia > Tetrapedia diversipes. Next base: position 502,226 of record JAOPTO010000583.1, on the reverse strand, counting down.
TATGGATAAACTTCATAGTAATAACTAACATATTTATTGATCTTGACAAAATACATAGGTAGCGTGCACATTCTTTCCGATATCGTATTTGGGATACTTTGTTTTTAGATCGATCTCGAATGTTTTGAAATATGATACCTAGAGTTCGTTCCATCGACGAGATAAAGAGTAAGCATAAATTGTTAGCTATTTCGATTGATTAGTGGTAACGTGAAAACGGTTTATATTTACCGGGGACGTGGTATGTATGTATTAATAATAATTATGCCTGGAAAATGTGTCAAAATTCAAATGTAAATTATCTCGTGTATACTGTCAATAGTTTATTTTCTTAACTTACATTTTAACTTACACTTACTCTTTGAATAGATGGCATAATAAAGTTAGAATAAATGTGTTTCATACATTACATAATTAATAGATACTTTTAAGAAAGGCGTGTCACTAAATACATACAACAAGTGCAATATGAAAGTACAAAATTTGATGTTTCATTTGAATTTTGTATGTCTTACGAAAATGAAAATGAGGAAAAGGAGGAATTTTTCAATATTCTAAATTCTCTTAACTAATAAGAATTTGGAAAATGTTTTACTATCAGAATCTTCACTATGTGTAAGACCATGTCCCTGATAACGTACTTATGTAGCGTTGAACTTTTGAATAATATTATCTAATGATAAAAAAAAAGATGCGGTTTAGTACGTTTTAACGTTATACAATTTTCTAATCACTTTAATGTTATCTTGAATTTTGTATCATCGAATTTCTATATTCGAACGACGAATTCCATATTCTTATGGATCGATATTTAATAATGGATATTAAGTAGTTGCAGTAGTGGTCTTGATTTTTCGCATAATGTAGAGTAAATGTACATATAATTATTTTCCAAAAAAATACTCATTGTTAAATGTATATGAGGGGAAACTGTTATAAGTAAGGCTATTATCGTCATTTATATTAATTGAGATAATAAACGACGTTTCGATTAAATAAGATTTTTTCACGTTATTGCTTCGATTCTTTTGTTAAATATGTTTATTCATATCATACCATTATATTTTAAATATAACATAAATCTTTTTCACAAGCATTTTATTTTTGTTAACTATATTACTTCACTCTGATTGAAACTTTTTTCGCACATATATTTATAAAATTTTGTTACTCATAATATTAAATATTTTCATTTCATCCGTTTGTTCACCTAAAAGACAGTATTATATGTTATCTAATTGATGTAAACGTTTTAAGAAATTTTATTCGTTTGAAAGTTTACTGCATGTATATTCATTAATTATTTTCATCAATTATTATTCATTAAAAAATTTTTAATCATAAAAAGTGTCATTTATCTATTTTTTATTATGTTTAAATAAAGACGTTTACTCTTTAAGTTTTGATATAGATATTATAAATCGCAAAAAACATACAAAGTAGTAAAAAATACAGTATTGGTAATTGGAATACATATTATAAAATTCCTTAATTATATAAAAGTTAACATCGATTATTTAATAATTTAATACAATTTTTTTGTATTTCAAAAAGAAACGTTTTTATTTTAACGTTTTGTTTAAAAATAAGTTCTTTATATAATTTTATAAATAATTATACTTATTAGCATAATTTTAAATACAACTTGACAATACTTTATTTGTTTTATAAATTATAACTAAATATTAAAAAATATATAGCGATAAATTTTATTCCTGTATCTTCAATTAGCATATAAAATATCTATGTTACATTATCAATAGTTTGTTTACAAGTGAACAGAATAACTAGTTCTCTCATTTATATGAAAGTAAACTTTTTGAGGGATGAACATTTTTATTAATATAATGAAACACTCTCATTGATATATATATTTTTATACAATAATGTGTCGTTGGAGCGCCGTCTACCTGTTGCATTCATGACTACAAGTATCTAAATTCCAGTTTCGTTCAATATCTTTCAGGAGAACGAAGGACAAAATAATTGAGTTTAATTGGATTCAAGATTTTACCGTTACATCTTTAACGTATTAATATTTGTAAATACTACAGTTTTTGAAATGATCAATATCATTTACTAGACGTGAGAAGTTCTTATATTTTTTATGAGCATGCTTAATATACTTACCTTTGTTATGTCTTGCCCCAGTAATGTTCTGGCACTTAACAATTCATGTTCTGCAAATGTGGTTTTGAGTAAACTTTAAAGAAGCAGAATGGCTTTTTTGTGTCCAGTTCGCATACGTCGAGGAAAGAAAAAGAAACGTATGTAATTAAATATTGAATAATTTCTTAAAGAAGTTATTTATAAATTCCATTTATATTAAGTCATATGTATATTGCATTATATTTCTTTTTTACATATCTTACCCAAGTTGCATGTAAATATTCAATTATATTATTTACAAAATTTATTGCTAACATTTGTTACATTAAAGTACTTGATCTATTTTATGTATCTGTATTATATATTGTAATTATTTAACTTTTCATACAATATAAATAATTAAATAATTTGTGAAATTATCTTTAAATATAATTCTTTAGTATTAAACGATTTTCAGCATATTTTAAATAAAATAAAATAATGTATCATTTGTCTATAAGTTTTATTGAAAAAATATTAAAATCGTAGTTAAAATATAATTAAAATTTGTTAAATAAATATCAATTATGTAGAAATCCTTAAATTAGAAGTTTAAAAACCAATAGATTGTCATCCTTGAAGTAAAGAATAATTTTCAATATATATTGTAACATCAAAGTATCTATTTTAACGATTAGAATGATTTAAAATTATTTGTCTATGTAATATAGTATATTAAGCTGTATTTTACAAATATTTCTTTTTACCTTAAATGAAATTTATATAGATTTATTAAAAATATATCATTTTATGTAATAAATGATTAATTATTATATGAATTATACATTAAAAAAGACATATAACAATAGATTTTACGCTTTTATAATATAGCTGGAGTACATAACTTTAATTTGGAAAAAGACTGTGCTGGAACAGGAGGTACAGGACTTGGTTTAGGAACAAAAGTTCCACTTCCTCCTGGTCGTATAACAGGAAGTGCTAGTATTGAAACATTAGTCAGAGTAGGTATAGAAAAAGAAAATGGACTGTCACCAGATAGTAAAATGGTCATTGTTCATGATTTTACACCATGTGTTGATGATGAGCTTCAAGTAAAACGTGGTCAGGTTAGTAACCTTCCATCTTTCACCATCTATTAAATGAAACTTAAATATATGTGAATAATGTGTTGTTTGTTCTAATTTTGTGTCCTTACATCCGTTTTATGTTACAAATATTGCGTCATTTATTTTAAATTCACCTTCCATAATGTTAAAAGTACAATACATCTTTGTCAGTGTTATTTAGTTTTGTTTTTTTGCATGTCATAGGTTGTAAATGTTTTATATAGAGAGAATGATTGGGTATATGTAATAGCAGCTGATACACGTATGGAAGGCTTTGTACCTCATTCATACTGTGCACCTTACACATCTCAGCTTGCTGAATTAACACTTGCTACTCTCATGAATAATGTGAAAAAAAAATTACCTAGATCTAATGAGACTGATTGTGATTTTGCTGGTACAGGTCGTTCACAAATAGTAGATACACAACAAACTGACACTGGATCAGCATCAGACTGTGAAAGTTATGCTCGTAATGTTACAACTGCTGATGTAAATGTTAATCGATCTAATATCACACAGTCTCAAAATTCTATACAAACTATATCTTCTCAACCAGATGTACACCCTTTCTTTAAGGTATATATATAAATATTTTATTTGTATTATGGAACTTTAGTTATTAATAATTTTCAGAAAAATATAAGTAAATATTATATTTTTTTACGTGATGTATATTATAGGATCCATCAGCAGGAAGATATATTGTACTTTATACTTTCGTAGCTAGAGATGAAAATGATGTTAGTGTAGAAAGGGGTGAATTTGTAACTGTGCTTAACCGAGATGATCCTGATTGGTTTTGGGTGCTTAGACATTGTGATGGTAATGAAGGATTTGTTCCATCTGGATTTGTATATCCAGGACATGTTCTTCATTCATATGCAACGACTACTACTACTACCACTACTACTACTGTAGCTACAACATCTACAGAAGCACATAGCTTAGGTTAGCTTTTATTTTTTTTTTATGCAAATTAGAATTAATAGTATCATGAATACAAATACAGTTCAGTTTTATGTCATTTATAGTATTATTGTAGATGTTTATTAATTACAGAAGTAAAAAATCATTAAATTCATTTTAATTTTGAAGTTCAAGTTTAATTGAACAAATTAATTTAAATCTGAGAAAGAAAATTTAATACTACTAAGAATTTTACTTTTATGCTTTTATAAGGATTTGGGTAGTCTTGATTAGTAGTCCTGGCTGATTATAGTTAATTTTAATATTCAATTTTTAGGAAAGGCAAGTAACAATGTGCCAGGAAATGAGTCATTACAACAGAAAGGTTTACGAGATTTTCGGGATGAAACAAATGGCACGGAATTAGTTGTACTTTATGACTATAAGGCGCAGGCGCCAGATGATTTATCTGTGAGAAGAGCCGACTGGATATATGCGGATTTAGGAAATCAAACTGTAGATGGTTGGTTGTGGGCATATGCTCCAAAAACTCGCAAATACGGATTCATTCCGAAAGCATATGCACGACCTCCTGCTATGACGAGCTTATAACATATAAAACAGTTTTTTTATTTTTCTGCATTTTATGCATATATTCAAATAATAACATACTATTACATAGTATTACATTTCAAATGGTATCCAAAAATTTGGATATACATAAAAAATACAATTTTCTCTGTGTAAGTAATATTGTTAACGCTGTTAATGGAAATATTGGAATTTAATATATCTATATATTTTTGTAATATATCTAATGTACAGTAACATTAATATTGAGTGTAGCACAATCTGATGTAATGTGACTGAGGAGACCTTCATGCAGAACTATACAATCACCTGTTGAAAAAATGTCTTGAGGACATTGAGCTGTTCGTAATGAGTTTACTGGACCTGTGTATGTTAGGGAACGTAAGCCTTCATTATCAATCTTGTCCACAGCCTGTTGTGGAAGTAGCCCATTTCTTATTATACACATATCATTTATTATGTACATAGATATTAATCATTTGTTTAATGGAATGTTTTTTCTTAATTATATAATATACCTGAATACTACATAAAAGCTTGTCTGTCGTGTTTCCAATATCCAATCCAGCAACCCAAGCGATAATTATATCTTTTTTTTCCAAATTTGTCTTTTGATTAATCTTGTCATTAGATATATATTGATCTGTACAATGTAGCCGAGCAGCTAATACTGGTAACGGTAAACGATTTCGATATTTTGGGTTGATTTGACTACCATTAAACAATCTTGCAACAGGATCTCTTAGTGTAAAGATTTAAATTAATTAATTGTATTTTTAAAATATTCCGAATTATATTTAATATATACTGATGACTGTACATTTAAAATCTTTTCATTACTATTAACAATAAAAAGTGTTTAAAAAATATGATGTTATTTTTATCTATTTTTACAATGCTCGAAAAATAGAAATCACATATTCATTGTACAGAGAAATGTGTTATGTTTAATAAGTTTTCATATAACATATGCTATTTTTGAAAAGCATACGGTTACTTCTAAGTTTGTTGCTTTACATTGTTAATGGTAACAGGTTTTAAACGTACAAGTTAAGGAAAATACGGTATATAATTTTATTTTCATTTATTTAACAATTTAAATAAAAACGATTTGTGTGTAATAGTAACATTTTATAAAAGAACTTAATATATTTGTTTATACTCACAAGAGTTTACCGGAAACTAAAAGAAGAGCTAGACATCGACTGGAATTGGAAGATAATGCACTGAAACTGACGATGAGCGTACTTTTAATACCTGGTTCCACATTCAAGATAGGCACTTCCGGATGATCAAAAATGAAATGATGCGTTAATGCTGAAAAAGCTACATTTATGGCACAATCAATTCGTGGACAGCGGATCGGTCTACGAGAACATTCCGCGGTGATTTGTCCATTAATTTTTGCTTCAGATATATATGGATCTGCATTCCCCTTCTTAAATAAATTACAATAACTTTGTTGCTGTCTTTGTTTAGCGCTATTTTTGTTTCGTTCGTCACGAATATTATTTTGGTCCCTAATTTGTTCATAGTCAAAAGTCTCCTCAAGATCATCATTATAATACTCCAATATATTCCTTTCGATATTTGGTACTGTGGATGAGTAATTCTGATTCGAAGACTTGGCATAGGATTGCTCAACATTAATAGGCATGCATTGTTGTGGCCGTTGATGTCTCGAATGGTATTGTGATTGTTGTCGTTGATTTTGCGTTTTTTTTAAACGTACATATGTAGAATTCAAGCTGGTATTACTTGCTCGTGATGAAATTAGGTTTGTTTGTTGATACTGTGCGTGACAAAGAATGCAGTCTGGATCTGCAATATACAATTTGCATATATGTATCTCTCTAATTAAATTTAAGTTAATTTCACTTAAAATTAAATATCTAATATAATTTCAAACAGTAATCTATTAATTACATGGACTGATTAGTTAGATGAAACAGATAAATGGTATAAAAATAATTTTCTGTAAAGTACAACTACAAAATGCTAGTTTTATAATACAGAAGGCAATATAACTTATTATAGATGATACAAAATTGCATGTGCTGATGAAGTGATAATGAAAAATAACATTGTTATTAGTTATTTCAAAAGATTTTCATTGACCTGATTGTACTGTAATATGTTGGGTACAGCGTTGACAAAGAGCATGCCCCTTGGAACAAGGAACACTTTGATTGAGATTAGAATTTATGTTTCCAAGTGTGAGGTGACAAATGGCACAGAGTCCAATTATCGCGTTCTCTCGCGACGTCAATAACTTCTCATTTTCTTTTTTATCTTCCTCACCTTTTGTTTCCCTTTCCATTGTCGTTTCGATCCTATAATATTTCTCTTCTTGTAATCTTTTTTCGTCATTTTGTTCTTTTACTTCTGCATGCTGAAAGAATTCTATCATGCTACTGTTACATTTAACCAAATCGTAAATTATTATTTTTAAAATATTTTTTAAATCTTCCTATTATGAAATTGAAATAATATTCAAAAATAATAATTTCTCTGTCCTATGCTATCTTTTATATTCAGTTACATTCTATATTGAGCTACTAATAAGTGTAAAATTACATTAACATTTGTAATTTTATACAATTGTTTTAAGTATACAAAAGTGTCAAGTAGTTTTCAAAAAAAAGGTGATTCAAAGCATGTGAAAGAATATGCATTTAGTGTATAAATATATACGACAAAATAATTCCGTTCTTTTTCTACTTAAAATAAAATTTAAATGATGAAAATCAAAATGGAATTCAATCTATTCACAGTTTTGAATCTCGCCTCCCTTGAATACTAAGTCACGTGCCTCGTTCTGATTCTTTATCAAGTTGCAGTTAGGTTTGTTAACTCGGTAATTTTCTCTTTCCATCTTTCTTTTAATTTCCGGGTCAGCTCGAATATGACATTAAATGATAACCCTTTTAATATTTCTCTATCGTATTCCAACGTAGTACAATCTTTAGTACTGTAATACATTATGAACATTATTATAACTTTTATTGATATAATTCGTGCATTTCCTGACTATTCTAACAAAAATATTTTTTTCACATAGAAAAACAACAGTAATCTAAGAAAATATAAATATCAAGAAGCTAACTATTTTCATATCCGTAAAGTAGACAGTATGTCTACCATTAAGATACATAAATATATGCATCCTATATAAAACTATTTTATTATTATTTATCTTTTTCATTTATAGATTGATAAATGAAAGAGATTCAAAATTTATCTAAAATATAAACATAATTGCACTTCGAAATAACGGTAAGGAGTTTTTATATAGAGGTCACATAATTACCAGATTCAAAAATCTTAAATAAGTCATTGTGTTGATAAAAATTATTTTTACAAAACTTCTACGATTTTCTTGATTTCAATGATTTTATAAATAATTTTTGGCGTAATATTTCTAATAATATATCTGACTGAATAAATAATTTGAACGGGTACAATAAACTGTTTGTTAACTGTTGTGTTTTCAACTCGTTATAATTTATTATTTAAATTCGTTTTACGTACACTGACGATGTAAACTTCGATACGTATGATTTGTCAATTAGATTTGATGAACCATTTTGACACCTGTCTCCTTTGTCACTTTTCGATACCTTCAAGTATTTGAGAACTCTTCAAGAAAAGTATATATTTTTCAATGTTTAATTTAAACTTATATCATTTTGCTATACATATTTGTGAAGATTTATTTAGAATTTACTCATATTGTTTTTTGAATTCAAATTTTTGCTACGAGAGTATTTTAATAAGAATAATTATATGCACAGCATTGATAAATAAACCATTTTTAATGTTACACATAAAATCGTTATTAAGATTCGTATATATTTTTAATTACTATAGTAATCATAATTACGTTTGCCTAGACAGATTTTTATATTTACGATAAATATGGTCATTGAACGCTGAAAAGTTCCTTATAAAATTATTTGAAATTAATTTGAATTGTTATAAAAACAATATGTTAAGCATCTTTTATTGTTCACGATCCAAGGGAGGGTAATTTGAATATATAATAGTAATTATAATATTCACGTTTCAATTATGTCATTTAAATAAGAACCATATGATATTTTCTGTTATTTAAATGTAGAAATACTGTAAGATTTGTACAAAAAAATAATAATATATAATTGTTGTCATCAACTTTTACCATTAAAAAATATAAAAATTAAGATAACTGCTCACAACTAAATATTAAACAAAATCTTTAAATTTATCTGTTTTATTATTACATATTTATCTGTAATATTACATATTACATATAAATATTTATTACATTTCTTTTTCTATACAAAATTTTCTAAAAAATTTTTAATCTGGCCTACTACAAAAAGTGTATAATTGTACTACCTTAACAAGAATGTATGTATCAATTAGCATTTTTTCTTGTTTAGAATTCTATAGACTTTAAGGAAAATAATACATTTTAAAGCTTCCGTTTCTCTATATTACAGTATATCCAAATAATTGTTTTATTTCATTTTGCTAATATCAATGTTTCAATACAGTCTTACATGCAGTTTAAATATTAATGCTATATACAAAATTACTGTTATTAAAGGAATCACTACTTTAAACTAATAATCATATATGTATTTGTACCTGAAAGTATAATTCAGAAAGTCATTTTCAGTATAACATTTCATTTCTACAGATATTAATAAAATGTAATTAAATTTGAAGGATAGTATATACAGTTCAGTACATAAGGTACTTTTACTAAATTATTAAATTTCCATTCAAAGTTAAGTGTTTATTAATATAAGTTATTTTTAAATCAACAATATAAATAACAATATTAATAAAATTAAATAATATAAAAAGGAGACTCCAAAAATTTGCAGAATACTTTAACAGATCTTTCCAGTACTAATTAAGCTATAGTACCACAGTTATAATACAAAAAATAGGTACATATTTGTTAATATAGCATTTTCGTAATAGAATTACATCGTAGTGAAAAACTTTGTCAAGGTAATAGACATTATTAAAATATTATTTAAATTTTATATAACATAGAAATTGGTATCAAACATGCACAATTGAGTAAAATACTACAAAATTAATAAAATACTCTTAAAATAGACAAAAATCGAAAATAGTTTAATGAATAATTAGAAACAAGTATAAGCTATATACTTGTGAAATATGATTATAAATATATAAATTTTTTGACACAATGTTTTTTTATGATACAAATGCGTTGTACACATTGTAAAACTTCAAACTCCATTACATCTAAAATACGCATGACTTATTTTGCACTGATATACTGTAAGTTTATAACAGATTTTTTTTATGTCTGCTCCCTGATAAATAACTAATATTTATATTAACTTATTATACAAATTTATAAAATTAACACTATTGAATCGCAATTGAAAGAAAAGAACGATGTTTAAACTTATAGAAAGCTCATTAAATGTATAATATATCACATCTGTAAAAATTTGATTTTAATCTTCACTTTTTATCTTGCAATTTTAAACAATGAATTATCATTTATGAGTGCCAATTTTTCTGTACTTACAGTTTTTATACTATTTAAGTATGATTCGTCTAATGATATAAATTCCTTTTTGTCATGTAAATTAACCATACTAAAACTCTTACATTTACTATTTTTTAACGAATTACCATTTCCAAATAATGTCAATAATGGCAATTCATTAACATTTGTTCCATCTTTTGTTAATTTTTGAATAGTAAAAGATTCATTACAATCACCAGTTAATTTTTTATTTAAACAGTTTTCACTTGATAAACTTATAATCTGTTTTACTTTTACTGGTGATGAACTGGTATTAGAAGATAAGAATTGCATAGAATTAGACCTAAACCAATTTTTCGTAGGTACTGTCTCTGTATTTGATTTTAAATTTATCCTGCTAGAATTACTTAATTGTGCATAGTGCAACTTTGTTGCAGCATTTAGGCCATTATCATCAATTTCTTTAATTGTAAACGGTTGTGTATTATATTTTAGATTTGTGACATGTGTATTAAATTCGAGATTATCAGTCTTATCACCTACAATATCATCTAAAATTTGATATTTTTTAATAGAATTGGTATCAGAGTTCATAGATACGTTAATGTTATTACTACTCTGAGATCTATTATTACTAAAGCCAAAATTGAAAATGTTATTTGGCACATACTTCGCAAGACTTTGATATATTCCGTTTTCTGTGTACTTCGAGCCCAAATTAAATATGTTCGTTTTTATAGGACTACTATTTAAAGATTTTGACATACTGCTTTTTAAATTAATTTTACGTTTATCTAAGATTATGGTATCCGTAATTTCGTTCTTTACAGCGCTTGATTCTTCAAAGTACGTCATTAAAGACGTATTTACAAATGGATTTTTTAGAATTCGAAAATGTTGTAATAACTTTTTTGGTTGATTTAAATTTTGTGAAAAATAATCTCTACTTTGCAAAAAATTAGAATTTAATTCCTGCGAATAATTATTTGATTTTGTACTTCCCTCATTATAAAAATTTAAGTTAGATATATTTCCACCTTTGCTATCAAGATCAAGTACAGTGTTTTCAACAGACAAATTATTCAACTTTTCCACATTGCCTTCTAATTCTAATTCCCATTGAGATGTTGCTTCACTTCCATCAACAGATCTTTTTCCAAGGTGTTCAGTATCTTCTTGTAATTCATAAGTATTCTGTAATACAATGGTAACTGAAAATTAGTGCACAAATTTTTATTATAACAAAAATTATGAAATCCTTACTAACATCATAATTTTGTATTTTACTGTATTTCTTCATTTGATTACTTGTAATATCTTTTATTTTATTGCCATGTAATTGATTGAATTCCATGTCAAAATTTGTCATTTTTTGTGGAGTAACTAATTCTGCACCAACACCTGGTTCTCGAGGTCCATTAGCTATAAAATCTGAAAGTATAACTTTTATATGTTATATATGATTTTTATTTGAAAATTAAGAAATTTGACTATAAAAAATTATTGATGTATGAACCATAATCTTGGCGCTGTTGATGTATTTGATTACTAATTTCTTCTAATTTACGGAGACTTGTAGCATAATTAGTTTTTGCATCTTGTATTGCTTTTTGTAAACATTCAACTCGTTGTTTTTGAGTTGCCAACATTTGATCACACTGAGCTTTAACCTCGAAGTATGGCCGAGCCTTTATTATGGAGCGACGATGTTTTTCTTCTAGCTGAAGTAATCTTTTCTTAGCATCATGAAATAACACTGCTCTTCTATAATGTTCTCTACCACATTCTGCTTTCTGATTTTCAGCATCCATAACCTAGGTCAAATTATTGTAAGTTAAATTATTTGTATTTTCTAACTGTTCATCAATTTGCTGAAATTCAAATTTATCTCAATATCTTTATTTATATATATTTTAGTATAATCATCTTAATATTTCATGCTGTACATTTTAATATATAATAATTTGTTTCATGAATAACTCACTTTAAGAGTTGCATGATTTAGCATATCTTGCCAAGCTTGATCAAAATTCCATTCATGTTGATGTGACATAAATCTACTTTCAGCTAATGTCACAGTTTCTTTTGCTGCTACATGAATTTCACTTGCCCTTTGAAACAATTGTGCTTGTTGTTGACATTTTATCTGCATAAAATATTCTTTTTTAATTAGCTCCTAAAATCTGATGAATTTTTAAGTATTTTCCCACCTGAGCTTGGCGTGCAATTTCAAGTGCTTCATAATAACATCTTGCTTTTTCAACACAGCTATTTCCTACTTTAGTTAATATTTCCTTTAATCTTTTGGTAGTTTCAGATAATAGTTGTCTGAATGCAGTGTGAGCCTCCTGAATGATAAATATGCTTTATATTATTTTTATTAAATTCCAATTACTCTTAAAGCTTAAATATCATTAACAGATGTTAATTAAAAGCTATCTATAACAATTTGGTTATGAAATTACAATATATATCCCAATATTTCTTAGAGTTAATTAAAAATTTAATAATTAAAATATTTGTATTTATTTTTAATTTGTCACTAAAAACATATTTTATGATATGCATACAAATTTTGAATGAATAAATGTATAAAATTACAATGTATAATATTATAAAAAAATTATATATTTCTATTAATACATAAAACAATAGAAATAAAATATAAAAACATAATTTCATTATAAAAATATCAGTAAGATAACTTACATCCAGTTCAGTTTCAAGTTTATTTATGTCATCTGTTGCATCATTTAAATTCTCCAACTCAATCTAAAAATAGTTAATTAATTATTAGACATTAAATAGAATTCAAAATAATTTATATTAAACATGGAAATACTTTTTATTATTACAACATAAGAATTAAGAAAAATATATTAGCTTTTTATCAAGGTTTACATATTGTAGTGTTATAATTTAAGAAATTTTGATACCATGCATATCATTAAATAAAATTACTATCATTATAATAGTAATTTTTATGTACAAAGGTAAACATGATTATATAGGTATTATATATGCAGAGGGTAAAATCTTTATTTATGTTTCATTTTCTTAATCATATTGATAAAAATATGAATTTTTATAGATATTCTATTTATTAATAATAATTATACCGACAATTAATGTTTATTATATTTTTAATCATTACATTATATTTTTTTTTTGCTGCAGAAATATTTATAATTTACATAGTGACTTCGAACGCAGGGAACAGCATCAGAGTCCGCATAATATACGGACCCTGTCTTTGAAGGATTAATAAACATCTGAATGAAAATAAGATAAAAAATTATTCTGATTGTTAATAGCTTGGTTTTTATTCTCATAAAAACCTTCTACTCAATGAAAAAAGAAGCTTTCTTCTCAATAAAAGCTGAAATTTTCAAGTTGTATAACATAACAAACAGGTGTGAAAAGTAAAAGTGTATTAAATATATTGTAATAAATAAAAATTAACATATTCCTATTTTTAATAAATGATGATAACTGCATTATAATAATAATCATTGTTACATATTAAAGTAGAAGTATACATGATTATTGTAATAATGAATGTTAATTGATTATTAATGTTAATGAAACAAAAATATATGATTATATGTATATTGTTTGCAAAATCAGATGATACAGCAAACAAATATAGCACAATAATGTATTCATATGTTTTAGATGATGAAAATTTACAATAAAAACAAAGTGAAAGCAAAGTAGAACATGGTACCAGGCTGTGTTAGGCGTTCCGATCGCACTTAGTAATTATATATTTATGTACATAACCTATAATACATAGGTGTTTCATAAAAAATATATTTACTACCGTAACAATACACACATAAAAAGCTTATTATAAATAATTACCTGTATACGAGGATCTAACGCTTCATCAGTACTATCCGTAACATCCATTCTTTAAATTTTGGCATTTAAATGACTTCACCTGTAATCACGAAATTTAATCCATTGTGACTTTATATATACATATATAAGTGTCTGAATTATATATGACATCTATAATTCATAATACGTAATATTATTACCTATTATTCACATCATAAAAGAAAATAATACCAAACAATTCCACGAAACATCATAAACACTTAAAAGTGGTCTTAAATCGAGTTGTTGTGTAGCACAAATGAAGTATATAAGGATAGACCACAGATCAGGTACAAGATAGACCTAATGTTTTATAGAATTTCGTGTTCAACGGTCTGAAATACCGACAGTACAACAAAAACGAGAGCCCTCCACAATTTAGAACGGTAATTTACTTTTTTTATTTTTTAATATTTCAAAGATAATGATTAGTTATTAGTTTGTTAACACCGTTGTTGATATATTGTTAATAACTTAACGGATATGAATGTATTAATTTTTACTGTTTCTTGAATTTTTAATCAAGTATCTAAACAACTGGGTAATATTTGCAACATTTTATATAAAATATATATACTTACAAATATAAATATTTACAACTGCTTTAGCCTTCTAATGTTTAAATAACGATGGCTTTTTATTAATTTATTAATATTGATATTTATATATCATTTATAATTTAATGAATATATTATACTATATTGGTTTTCAATGATTCTATGAATTTTGAATCGTAAAATAATTACAGGTTCATCATAGGAAATTTGCTTGTTTACAAATTTGATTATAAATTTCACTTTGTACGTGTATAAATTATTTAACAAATGTGTTTATATTATTGTTATAAAGCTGTAATAAGTTATTAAATAAAAAGTCAAATTAAATAAAGGTCAAATTTTTTAGTGCATTATTGTAATTTCTTTTTTTTTTTTAATATACTTCACATTATGACCTTATAATTAGCTTAATAATAACTTGATATTGAAATTAATTTTATTTTTACACAATCCTCACATTTATATACAAAATCACTTTTCTAATAATAATTTTTATGTACAATTTCATTAGATAAAATTATTGAATAAATTGTATAAAACAATTTATAATTTAACATATATGTATATAATTTAACATATTTAAGAATTATTTTGTATGATTCATGATCAAAAAAATTGTAAAATTCATTAACTTAATAAGTAATAGCGAATTTGTACAAAAAAACGTACAAACTTAATTTGTTAAAAAAATACACAATTGTATGTAAAAATTATAAAGATATTTTTATCACTGGGAAAACAGTTCTTCTTCAGATGTTTCTTCATTGAAATTCAAACTACTTCTTGACTTCCTTTTCTCAGTTCTGCAACTTTGATCTTCATGGGTATTTATATTTTTCATTGTTATATTACTTGTACAATCTTTGCTGGTAGATGGTTTATGAATTATTTTATCATTAATAATATGTTCCACTTTTCTAGTTTTCTGTATATTTTTAAGATTAGTAGTGTCAGGAGATTTGCGTTTTGTGACTTTAATAGATACTGTAGGATTTTTTTCTGTAGTTTGGTCTTCTTTTTCTGATTCCTCACTTTCATCTGTACATACATCAAAAACTGATTCTTTAATATTTTGTTTGTTATTTATGACATTCATTAATTCTCTGATTTTCTTTTTCTTTGAATTTAAAACAATTATAAATTTTCTATAAAGATCCTGTTCCATTGTAGTTTTAATTTCTATCATTTCTTCTATTTTTGAATTTAATTCTTTATTTATATATGTTAAATTTTTATTTTCTTCTTCCAATACATTTATTCTATCTTGCACATTTTGATATAATTTTAATAATTCTTGAAAGCTGTTACAAACAACTTGAATATCCGAAACAACATGTAGTTCAATCTTCCCAAGAAGAAATAGATCATTTTTCCATTCTAAAGTTTTATTATTTACAAAAAATTTAATATTTGTATCCTTTCCACAAAATATTTTCTTTGTCTCTTCAAGATATTCATTATATGATTTGTATAATTCATCACAAAAATACTTTATATCTTTGGTACTCATCTATAACGTTAAAAGTTTTTTTATAACAGAAATATTATAACTTATAGAAATATAATACCTGATCTTTAATTAATATACTAACCTCACCACTCAGTGGAGGCATTGTCGTTTCTAATAACATTATTTTAAAATGTGAGTTAAACCATTCAGTGTAAACTGCATAATGCTTATTATCCACCTCATTAAAAATTTCACATCCAATTAATTTCATCGTTACAATAATAACTTTAGATGTGTTTAATAAAGGTTAAGTGAATTAAAATACTTAAAATAGGAAAAATTAATATCATTGCCATACTGCATTTACAGATATTAACATTATTTTATTAATAAATTATATTTATACGATTCACACTTTTAAAACATCAAGTATCAATACGTTTCAACTGTTAATATATTATAATAAATTTACTATTTTTAGTTAATATATTTAACTAAAATATATTATAATGAAAATGTGAATGCACCTATATTCAGATTTAAAATCGTTCTTAATTAATGTTTGATGTTTCAATGAGATTTAAATAACATCATTATGCTCACAATTATATAAAAAATATAAACTGTCAGTTTACTTTCGATTTTCGTATAACATTACACTAAACGTTTAATAGAATCCTGAAAGTAACAATTACGGGATATAAATGTAGAACAACATAACTTGCTAAAGATTTTTAGTTCATAAGTTAAATATGATGCGTATATAATTATAGATAACTTTCTGTATAACGGTATAAACAATTGATTTATTATAAAATAAATGTATTATGAATTAATAGAATTTAGAAAACGATAAGTAACATATTTTGAGGTTTATTTAAGAAAATTATTTATATTTATAATTATTAAATCATGATTGAAATAACAGCAAAATTAATTAGAGGACCTGTATATTTTTCTGGAGAAGTTATAGAATGTTTGGTTACATTTAGTAATCCACCAAATCCAATTCATCAAATCTCTCAAAGTCACAGGTAATGTATGTATAATTCATTTCTACTAAAAAACTAATCTCTGTTAACAATAAAATTTGGTAACAATTTTAGTGATATTTTTGAGAGCCTTGCATGGGCTAGTGCTCAGGTTCATTGTCAATGTTCCACAAATAATAAAATGGTTTTCTCCGAAAAATTGAATATGACTGCTCGTTTGGCAGCTATTAATGCAAGTAAGTTATTAAAGGCTTTTAAAATAATCATCTTCCTCATTTTTCGTTGTATAAATAATATATAAACATCATAATTTATTAAATACAGCATTTGCTTTTTTTGTTTTTATTATTATTGAATAATAATTCTTAATTCATTCAGTTTATTTTTTATAATAAGTGTTTTGCAGATACAACATTTGCACCATGGCAGCAAGATAATGGCCATGTTGTTTTGAATACAAAGCCAAAAATTTTATTTTGTGACTTAAGATTGTCTCCTGGTGAAAGTAAAACATGTAAGTTTTAAAGTAGAATATATATATGAAATTAAGAACTACATATTCAAATTTTATAGATATTTATCGAGAAATAATCCCAAGTGATGCACCTCCATCTTACAGAGGACATGCAGTGAAGTATTCATACAAAATTACAGTTGGTACACAACGAGTAAACACAGCTATAAAATTACTTAGAGTTCCATTCAGAGTACTTTCTTTAAGTGGTACTGTATTATTTAATTTTTTTTTTTATTACTTTGTGAATATACATAATATGTATGCATAGTTTTTTATTGTGTGTTATGATTTAACAGAATTGCCTGAAGTAACTGCTTGCAATGATAGTGTTGATTTAAGTCCAAATAATCCATTTATGGAAACACAACATAGAGAAACTCCTTTGGATGTTGCACTACAAACTCTTCAGGTTTGTTAGATTTTTTTATATAAATCTTATATAAATGTAGTTACTTAATGTTTGATTTTTACTTATAGAATTTAACAGCTAGACGTAGTCCAAATTTCTACAATATCACAAATGGACGTGGACGTGTAGTAAGGTTTTGTCTTTTCAAAAATTCTTATAAACTTGGAGAAGATATAGTTGGAACATTTGATTTCTCAAATGCTACCGTTTCCTGTGCTCAAGTATCTGTTGCTTTACAATCAGAGGAACACATTTCAGAAGAGTACAGACGAGGAAAATCTACAACTCCAACTTTAGTTAGTTATAACAAACACCATGAAATGTGTATGGGTTTGAAGTACTCTCATTTAGTATTGCCCATACCATTACATGTAACTCCAGATTTTACCACTGATTTAATGACGCTAAAATGGAGATTACATTTTGAATTTGTTACAACTTCTAAATTGTTAGAAATGCCTAATGAAACTACCATTAACTGGCATGGACCATTTACTTTGGATGTTGAAACAATGATTTGGGATTTACCTGTTCATATTCATCCGACAACCACACCACCCAATACTGCACAACAAACAAAATACAGTATAGTAATATAGCAAATTGAGAAATATTATTGACATTCATAAATTTATTATTTTTCATTTAGCTTATTCAGGCATATGCTTCTTTAATTATAATATATAAATGTTGAGAAAATAATATACAGAAAAATGTACATACACAAAGAACTTTATTTATACTATACATGCAAATGTTTTGAAGTTGATTATATTTTAGCAACAAATAATGTGCGCGAAATATTAATAGCTCAATAATAGTCGATAATGTGGAACATTTTTTTTATGTATCTAAGAGTTGTTTATTAAGCATTTAAGAAATATATATATAAATCATACATCTCGTAAAAGGGATAGAGAATTGATTAAAAATTTGTATAAACAATTAATAAATTCAATTAATGTTGGTTAAAATTGTTTGTTTATTACATAATTACATATTATTAAAGTTAATTTGATATCATCATGTACTTTGAAGTATGCAAATAGTGATTTTTTTATTATTAAACTTATATAAATTTTATTATTAAAACTGCGAAGAAAGTATTATTTGCAAAAATAAATGGTGAATTTTCATGTTTATGCCTGTTCATGCATTTGGATAATTTAGTCGTTCACATGAATACATAACTTTAGAAATGTCGGTAGCACGTGAAGTGCGTATAACCT
Source organism: Tetrapedia diversipes (assembly GCA_033822845.1). NCBI lineage: Eukaryota > Metazoa > Arthropoda > Insecta > Hymenoptera > Apidae > Tetrapedia > Tetrapedia diversipes. The sequence goes on along the minus strand of JAOPTO010000583.1, from coordinate 482,954 downwards.
TATTGTTATTTGTGTACATATGAAGAAAAACGATGGATCAGAAGAAAGGTCTGAAAAGAAAATCAAATATTATAAAAACTCAAAATAATGTTGCCGAAGAAGACAAAATTTCAACGAAGCCTGTACTCGAAGAATCGGTAATATTTTTTTATTAATATAGTTCGACTTGCATATACGAATTTTCAATGAAACTTATTTTGAAAAGTATTTTTCAAAAAACGGGACATTAAAGAATAAGTTAAAGAAATATCTAATCTATTGAAAGTTTTATATCATATCTGTGAAATATGTTAATTTATAAATAATATAGAAATCCAAAGATATATACATACACATAGTTTGTAATGCAAGTAAAATGAGAAACGTGTTTTAAATAAAATAAGTAGAAGATGATACATTAAATTTTGTCACATAAGGCTTTCTTTTACAAAGATATGACTTTAAAAATGTACACATATACTTGATTAAACAGGTAAATAAATTAATGTTGAACAATGGTATCTTAAATAAAAGCAGTTATAGTAGTATATATCAGTCAAATGTACTTAATTAATTTTTAGAATTACTGTTCTAATAAACAATGGTTTGTGTGACAAAAGTTACTTTGCAATATTTATTTATTTTTAGTTATAGTAATATTTTCATCTCATTTCTACATTAAGTTGTAGCTAATGTATATGATATATACATTTTAATGGATATATAAATTATATAACTTAAATTAAGATTTGATTTAGGATTCAGGTACTGAAGATTTGTTATTAGCAGAAGTAAACAATAATGATGAGAGCACAGATGAAGAAATAGATGAAAATGAAGATATTCCTGAATCAGATGTTGAAAAAGATCCAGTCGTTTTTGAATCTGGTGATGAAGAAGATGAATTAAGTTTCGAAACAGATTCTGATGACCTTGGTTTGGATGAAGATTATTCAGAAAGTGATGAAGAAAGTATTTCTCTCAATGATAGTAGTGATGAAAGTGTAGATGAAAGCTGGGAAAAGAAACATACAAATTCTAAAAGTACCTCAATATCTAAGGATGGTAAATCCAAAACAAAAAAGAATAAACCTTTTTTGTCTAACACTAATGATAAAGATGCATCTATTACATCAGAAGGTAATAATCAGAATAAATCTGTCAAGAACAAAATAAATAAATTAAATGAATCAACTGCTTCTAAAGTTACTCAGAGAAATAAAAAGAACTTAAAATCAAATAAAAATACAGAAGAATCGAAAGAAGAGGTTGTCAAAGAAAATACTGTATTTAACATAATTAATAAAAATGAAAATAGTGCTAAGTTAATTGCAAATCAAGTGGATGAATATGAATATGATAGTTCTGATGAAGAAGATATTCGAAACACAGTTGGAAACATACCAATGAAATGGTATAATGATTATGATCATATTGGCTATGATTGGGATGGTAAAAAAATTATAAAACCTCAAAAGGGTGATCAGTTAGACAATTTCTTGAAAAGAATGGAAGATCCAGATTTTTGGAGAACAATTAAGGATCCTCAAACTGGACAAAATGTTGTGTTAAGTGAAACAGATATAGATTTAATTACAAGAATTCAAAAACAAAAGATTCCTGATGTAACTTTTGATGAATATGCTGTAAGTCTTTATAATTAAATTTTCGTCTTTAACTGTTTTATAATTTAATAATCTGGAAATTGTTTTTATATTGTTTCATTATTATAGCCTTGGGTAGAGTGGTTTACTTCAGAGGTAATGAAAACTCCATTACGTAAATTCCCTGAACATAAACGTTCATTTTTACCATCTAAACCAGAAGCTAAGAAAGTATCAAAATTAGTTCATGCACTTAAAATGGGCTGGATGAAATCTACAGCTGAATTAGAAAAAGAAAGGCAGCAGAAGAGAAATGAATCACAATTTTACATGTTATGGCAAACAGATGACCAAGCTGAAGAAATGCGTAGAATTCACAAACATATCCCACCACCAAAGAGATATTTACCTGGACATGCAGAAAGTTATAATCCACCACCAGAATATCTATTTGATAAGAGAGAATTAAAAGAATGGAGTAAATTAGAAGCAACACCATGGAAACGAAAATTACATTTCATTCCACAGAAGTATAACTCACTTCGTGAAGTGCCTGCCTATCCTAAATACGTTAAAGAAAGATTTCAGAGGTGTTTGGATTTGTATTTGTGTCCTAGAGCATTGAAAATGAGATTAACGATAGAACCTGAAGCTCTGGTTCCTCAATTGCCCAATCCAAAGGATCTACAACCATTCCCTACAACAATGTCCATGGTATTTAGAGGTCATGTAGATATGGTGAGAAGTATTACTGCTGAACCAATGGGACAGTATATTGCTTCTGGCGGCGATGATATGAATTTAAAAAGTAAGTATATTTTTATATAAAATTTTTTATTGTATTTAATAATGTTAATTGTTTTACAGTATGGGAAGTAGCAACTGGTAGATGTGTAAAAACAGTACCATGTGGTGGTGTAATTAGGTCTGTGGCATGGTGTCCGAATCAGTCTCTATCACTTATAGCAGTAGCTGCAGATAAAAAGACGCTGTTGATAAATTCTGGGGTTGGAGATCATTTGATTACTAATAAAACCAATCAGTTACTGGAGATAATACCTCAGAGTGATGTTATAGGTATTGTAAAATATATATGTTTTATATAATGTTTTGTATAATATTCTATTTTTTGTTATAGTAAACGAAAGGGTAAAAAATGCTGTTCAGTGGGAACAAGCAGAAGATGAACATTTGAACAATGGAATTAAGGTAATCTTACATCATTTTAAAATAGTAAAACAAGTAACGTGGCATGGTAAAGGTGATTATTTTGCCACTCTTATGCCTGATGGTCAAAACAGATCTGTTCTAATACATCAGTTATCAAAACGAAGATCTCAGTTGCCTTTCACTAGATCAAAAGGTTTAATACAATGTGTTTTATTCCATCCAATCAGGCCTTATTTATTTGTAGCAGTAAGTAAAAATTATTATAAATTTTATAAAAATTTTAAGTGTAAAATTTGAAACTAATAGCTCTAATAATATAATTTCAGACTCAACGAAATGTGCGGATATACGACTTAATAAAACAAGAAATGATTAAAAAATTATTATCAAACTCGCAATGGATATCAACGATGGCAATACATCCTGGTAAATAGATTAAGCATTATACAAATAATATATTTATTTACACTATTATTATGTTCTGAATAATTTTTTTTTGTGATTTTAGGAGGTGATAATGTTTTAGTAGGCACCTACGATCGTAAAATGCTTTGGTTTGATCTTGATTTGAGTACAAAGCCTTATCAGACATTACGTTTACATGGTACAGGTGTTCGCGGTGTTACATTTCATAAACGATATCCACTTTTTGCATCTGGGGCTGATGATAGAGGTCTCATTGTTTCCCATGGAATGGTGTATAAGTAAGATAATTTATATTTTCAATTATTTGATATCACTAATTACTAATTATCATATATTATTTTCTAAATAATGTATTTCAGTGATTTATTGCAAAATCCATTGATCGTACCACTCAAAAGATTATGCAATCATGAATCTTATAATGACTTTGGTATTTTGGACGTCATGTTTCACCCTATTCAACCATGGGTGTTTTCTGCAGGTGCAGATTCAACAATACGAATGTATACTTAAACTGTGTATGCACTTATAGGTTTAATTAAATGTTTTCCTTCTTATGCATTGTTTAACACTATTTTCATCATAATAACATATAAAATATCATTACATCAATATCATAAAAATTCTGATGGACAATTTTTTTATGATAACTATAAAAATTTAAATAAACCTTTAAATATTTTATTTTGTGCCAGGATTTGTAATATAACTTTTGCATAATAATCATTTATAAAGACTAAATGTATAGGAACTTTTACATCGCAATAAGGAGTCATGCGATAATGTAATTATGACGAGAAAGTCATAAATCATTATATAATAAATATTTCATAATCAAAATAATAAAAGATTTATCTAGATGTACACATCACAATTTACAAAATTCTTAATAGCTCGATATTTAAACGGTTCTTAGATTAAAGATTAGATAAATTCTTTTAAAATACTTAAATATTGGTGCATTTGCGAAAGATCCAAGATTACTTTCTACATATATAAAAAGAAATTTGAAAAATGTACAAAAAGAGAATTAGTACCATTAACAGAGTTGCTAAATAATAGAAATATAAAAAAATATTTAAAACGCTTATTTAATCGAATAATATTTTACTTTTTATACGAAAAGTAATTTTATATGTAATAAATGTTGAAACAGGCCTTTTAAAGATTTACTTTTGAGATTCATTTATACGTAATGAAAATTCCATTATAATCAGCAGAAGAATTCTTTAATGTTTTATTTGCAGATCATAGAATATTTTACATGTTTGAATTTTAATATTGATGAATAAGTTATAAATACAATAAAAGGTTTTGTATGAAATTAGGATTGTGTATATAATCATTTATAATTTGTCAGTTAATGTTAAATTAGAAGTATAGTATATTCTGTAATCTGCAAATAAAACATTGAATAGCATTTCCATCAAAATTTTGTAACAATAGAAATTTTTATAAATGTAGGTAGTTCATTTCTTCACAATATTATTAATAAATTTAAACATATAACAAATTAAAATTAATCATAATACATACGCATATACTATATGTGCATTCATATATACATATACATATGTAAATATCTAAGATGATGGTGGTGAATGACCTAAACATTGCCATTCGGGTTCTCCACATTCACAAATACGACCAGCGTGTTTAACTTGAAAAACTGTAACGATACCCCTATTGTCATCGAATCTACAAGTGATGTGTAAATCATGAATTAAGAAAGTATAAAACTGACTACCCCAACGTTGCCTTAAATACACTGATCTAGGGTCTTCACGAAGAACATTTTCAATGGCTACCTTTTGGTCATTAATTTTAGTTCCTAAAATCTCATTTAACTGTATTAAAGCACGATCATTAAATATCACACATAGAGGTGTTCGAGGTCTTGATATCCATTCTGGAATTCTCACTTCTGAAGAGGTAACTTCTGGTTCTCTAATTTCAATGTTTCTTGGTTCAGAAGAAAATACCATATTTGCATCCCCACTGTCCGGTAAGCTATTATTTGACGTTGTTCTTATTACTTGATTCGGTAAAGGTTGCGAAGGAGTGAGAAGTTGTGGTTCTAATTCTTCTTCTCCATCAGGGGCTTCTCGTACGCCCATTCTTACAGGAGAATTGTCAATTCTTGAATTTAATGACCGTCTATGAATTAAATCTATATCGGTACCACAAACGGTATTTGGTCCATCAGCTCCATCTAAAAGTCTGGAGCGAGAAGCATGTGTTTCTGTATAATTTGACCCTATGTTTCTCGTTCCATACAACGATTCGACATTAGTCCGACTACTTATGCTAATACTTTGTAATCTGTTGTTTATATCTGCTAAACTTTCTGGTTGTTCTAAATGAGATGAAAGTACATTATACCCAGTTGTTACATTCAAACTTGATCTTGCATCGGACAATGTATTGGAAAATGTATTAGGTGTTCTGTGTATACCTGTTACATCTGAGTTATATTGTAGTGCGCTATTATTGTGCAAATTAATATCGCTTAATTCTGAATAATTTCTTATACTAGTATAACTTTCAAAGTTTGAGGTTCTTTGAAATTCTTCAGCTTGTAGCCGTAAAGCAATTTCTTCATCCCTAGAAACATCTGTTTCTTGACTTGCTTTATTAATACCTTTCCTGTAGTAAGGATCTGAAAGCAAACTTCTTGTCTCATCTCCAAGACCAATGTTCGTACTAAATGTATCACATAACTGATTTCTGGCAGTTTCTTCTATGCATTCAAATGCATCATCCAAATTAGATTCTTGTGATCTGTTATTTAATTTCTCAAAAAATAATGGACTGTCATAATGTGGTATGTAGGGTTTTATATCTAGTACAGGTGATTGATCAACCATATCTACACCTTCAAAATAAATTGTGTGATTTTTTATACTTGTAATCTTTACTAAACTTAAACCAATTGGGCATGGACGATGTGGAGAGCGTGTAGAAAATACACCTGTTTTTGTACCATTTAATCTAGGTGGTGCAACTTTGGCACGAACATGTGTTGAATCATTTCTATGAAAGTAGAATAAGACCCTGTTTAAAGAAAGGAATGATTTTATATTAAATGTATAAAAAATGTTCTTTTTATGTACACACTGTTACATATTAGATATAAAAAATAATAAATATTATAACACCATCACCAAAAATAGTTGTGTTTATTAATATGTATACTTTACATGCATAACATAGAATTATATAGCTATTGAGACAAAAGTAAAATTCTATATTTTATGAATTTTTAATGATCTATAATTGGTAAAAATAAAAAGTTTAATTATAGAATATATAATCCAAACAAGATACATACAGAAGAAGATACTTTAAATTTAATCAAAATGCTATTTTTCTTTAATTAAATATTTGAATGTAATTAAAATTCTCATTTTGATTGAAGTTTTGCTAAAGTATTTACAGTTTATAAATAAATTAAACAAGTAATCCTTTTTAGTTTATCTTACCACATGTGTGAAAAATCTTGCAATCCCTCAAGTGCATGATCGGGATTAGTAAATATGGAATTATATAGCAATAGTTTTCCTGGTACTTTTCCACAAATTCCTGTCTGCCTAGGTGTACCACGTTTACTCGGAAACCATGTAGATATTACTCCAATTGGTTTCAACTTTATAGCATCATCATCTGTACTAGTACTAGGTTTTACATCATCTGGACCTATAACTTTTGCTTCAGACATAGATGGTCCATTTTTGTATGATTTTAATAGATGCTTTATACTATCAATATCTTTCTCATGTATGTATCGAAGGCTTTTTATTTGTTGTCTGTTAAAATGAAAAATGAAATGGTTAATGAATATCGTTCAAATACAATGATCTTTTACACAATAACTTTTAATAAGAATTGTAATATCATAATAAACAACAACAAACATTAATCAATATTTTTTGAACACGTTGATTGTTTTATTCATGTATAATATGTAAAAATTTTCGTACATTCGATGTGTACAAACTCATGAATGCGGTATACACAGAGACACGTATATGTGTGTATAGTAGAAATATGCAACTATGTAGAAAACAGCATGTTTGAATGGAACTTGTTGATATCTTTTCGAATAACTTTTTTAAATCTATAAAAACAGAGTGAAAGCAAAGAATTTAAATAATACCTTAAATTGTTAATTTCTTTTCTGGCTACGTTTAATTGACTAAGTAAGAATTTAGTATTAAATTCTAAATTTTGACAAGTAGAATCCATAACTACCGACTGCTCTCTCGAGCGTAATCACCGTTTGAATCAGATAGAATGAAACGAGATATACCTGTACCATAGGTCAAATAAATGCAATGTTAGTTCCAGAACTGAAATAATTGATCAAAGAACCCATGTAGAGGCGATAGTGTCGCTCGAGTTCTACCTGTGTTATTGTGACAAAAAATAAATTGCAAACATCCCTTTATTGCTATTTATATTCGATGACATAAATATTATTGGTAAATTTGAAATGATTTACATAACAAATAATACAAGAACCGATATGAGCAATTTATTTATGTCCTAATGTCTTTTTCTTAAAATTTTATATTTCAATTCATTTTAATTAATTTATTATTACAGGTAACCAATATATTAAAATCCAATTAGTATATTAAAATTACTTTATTTATAAAGAGAATAATAGATATATGATAATTTGAACAATTAAAAGAAATAATGTTAAATAATATTAACAATTTTAAATACATTTAATTATACATTTAAGTGAAAGATTTTAGAAATTTAAAATAATTTCGGGAAAATAGTTTTGCTTTTTATTTATTTCATTGAATAATATTAATTGCGATTATTTTTTATACATCATTATCAAATTTTTACATCTTATAAAATATTTTTTATTTAAATATACAAAATTAACATTTTATTAATTATTCTCTACTTAATGACTGATTTCCCCATTTGCTGATTTAATTTTACCAAACAAAGAATTATATAATTCATCCTTTGCATGATCCATCCAAGTATCATTTATTGTGATAGGAGACATAAAATTTACTAACTTATTATGTACATTGTACCGTATTCTTCTACCTTTAGTAGCTCTTGTATCTATTTTCTTCTTTATTTTATTTCTCATATTTTGTAACTGAATCCACTGTTTACTAAGTTGTATAGGGTCAGTAATATCAGATGATTTGTATTCAATTAAATCTCTCAAAAGTTGATGATAAAAGTCATCATCATCATAAATTTCAGAATCATATTCTTGAACTCTTCTACCATCATTGTCTTCTATTACTTCATCCTTACCAACAATTTTATATTCTGAACGTTTTAGTCTGCTTCTTTTACGTAATCTTTCTTTATCACTTAAAGCAAATTCAATTTGTTTTAATGTTGTTTCACTTGTACCTTTGTTTAATTTACCACTAGCTATTCTTGTCTTTTCATTCCATTTTTGGATAACAGAATTTCTGTATTCAATATATGCTTTATGATTATCACTTATTATATTTTCATAATTGTCAAGTTTCAGTTTTTTCTTAAATATATTCTCATTATAATTTTCTACATCTTCATCTGAAACTGTGCCTTTATCTTCATCTTCATCTTCTGTATCTGAGGGAATCTCTTCATCCATGGGCTCCTCTGTATTTGTTATTTTCTCATCATTACTTTCATCAGATTTTCTTTTTTTACTTTGCATACATAAGTTTTTTGTTTCAGGATGTTGTTTTAAGAGAGTGGTTTGCAACTGTAGCATATTATTTAATAACTCTTTTAACTTGTTTTTTGTTTCATCAACTTTATTTATATATTCTGTATCTACCTTTAAATTATTACAAACATCATGCTGAGGCATTTGATTACTTGTAGTTAAACATTTCTGCAATTTTATTCTAACTTCCAATAAATTTTCCCAAACTTGTAATTGATTTCTAATGCAGTTACCTTTTTCAATTTCTGATCTTACATTTGTTTGTGATATTGTTTGAATATCTTTTTCCTGCTGTTTAGGAGAAATATTATCACTTTCACTTTCTACATCTGATTTATTTTTCTCATCTTCAGAATCCTGTTCTAGATTAATGTTAGTTAAATTATTGCTTTCATCACTGTCCTCATTCTCTTCAATATCAGTATTAGTTTCATCTTCAACGCTGCTACCATTATCCTTAATGTTTTGTTCATCGTTACTATCATTTATGCCATCATCACTTTGTTCTTCTATGCTATCTATTTTTTCATTTTCGCTTTCTGATGTGACTTGAAAATTAATATCATCATCATCATTATATATATCTTTTCTTGAAACTTTTTTACCTTTGTACCTAAAATAAAAATTATAGTAGCAATAAGTTTGTGATACCTTATATCAGTTAAACTAAAATAAAAGTTAGTACTTACCTTTTGTCTACCTGATCCAAAAGATCTACATTTCGCCTACGTATTTCCGAAACTTGAAAATTATTATCTGAATTGTCACTTTCGTCATAATAATCGACTACTTTTGCTTTTGTTTCTTCATTTTCATCATCGGAATTAAAAGTTACTGGCTTTGTAGTAATTAATGAATTTATTTTGTCTGCCAGAGTTTTCGTTTTTGTTTTTAAAGCCATTATATTATTAAAATAAATCTAAATTAATTCACCAATAAATGATAATTTTTAACACGTGTATCTTACTCCATAGGTAAATAAATATAACCTATACTTTCAAACATGGTTAGATGTTCAGTTACTAAATTGCATTGATGTATGTATAAAATAAATTTATATTTTATAGTTAATAATTACTGATTAATAAGAAAATATTATTACTGTTTTTATTAAAGTAACTATATACAAAAGATCGACCACTTTAATATTCGTTGAATTTAATAATCGATATATTTGTGGCAGCACTAAATATTATAAATATTTTAATTTTCATTACCATATAATATCAATAATGAACAGGATAAATTATGAAAGAATGTGAAATGATATCATAATAATAATCATTCCATTTCAAATCGAAATTCTTCACCATCTTATTAATCCATTGATGTTTTAGATAGTAATTAAGTGGAATTATTTTATTCACTTAGCTAAGCAGGTAGTTTGTTTTGTAAAATAATGAATAATTCGCAAAGATAATTACATGGAGGAACTATAATAGAATAAGCATAAAATATATCAGTTTTATTGGAGTACATAATATACAAAAATATGCAATATGCATTTTGAAAAAGATAGAAACGGAAAATTAAATTTTCATTTCCTTATTTATTTTCTATAATAATGTACAATTGATAAACATGCACAACTTGTTAATCATAATAGCTGAATATTAAAGTTATAAAATTATGAAATTGAATTTAATAAGTGAAGGTGATATTAATTTTATTCATTAATTTATAATAAGTCGCGTCTGTAATATTATAATAAAAAAATTCTCAATTTATTATGAAAGCTAGAAATGTATAAGTATTTCGAATAATTAAACAGTTATGTATTGTTTTCAATTAATAACAATATAAAACAATTTTTTCACATATATTTATTAACTTTACATAAATCGAGAACGTGTAAATTGTTTTGAAAATATAATGTATTGAATAAAAAATGTTCATTATATATTTACAAATTTTAATAGCATACAATATGTAATTGTATTTCAGTCAACATACGTTTTGTCTTCATTTAAACGAATTTAATATGTACAACGTTCAAAAAGGTTTCTGTAACTTAAAATGTATAGCAAGAATTTCTTAATACTGTATAATGACCAATGCCACATAACATGATCTTGTTCGTTTTACATAAACCATTATAAGGTCGATTAATTCTGAACTTAAAATTACCTTTAATAATGACATTTTTACAAGTACAGCAACGAAAGACATAAAAAGTATATTATAGCAAAGAACATGACAATGGTCAAATACACATAATAATAATACTAATTGTAATATAAGTTGAACTATTTTTTTCTGGGAATGATACGAATATGATAATACAATCTGTTAATAATATCACAGCGTTGGTTTCTCGTCCGTTGGTTCTTCTTTTATAGGATGATTACATTCCATTAATGCAGGATTTGCTACTGCAATTATATTGTCTCCACGCGAGGCTATTACCTATATTTCATTAAGTTATAAGCAAAATTGGTAGTTAATATATACTGAATAAAAAGAAACTTCATTTAATAGAATAACATCAAAGTAAAAATTAAATATCTTATTAAGTAATAATTAACTAATGTTATTTAAAATTGAATTCTATTACAAAATATTTTTTCTTAATATTTTGGAATGTTTGTCTATTTTGTTAAATATAAGAATAAATTTTTGTTCAATAAAATATACATTCACTTTTACTTTACACTGATAAAAGAGAAACATACCTTAAGATTGAAATCACTTTCTTTATCTGTATTATCTGCTTCAACTTCATTAGTGTCCTATAAATAGTTATTTGTTAATTGTGATTAATTACGTTAATTACGAGTATATTAAAGATTTTTATTGTTTTCCTTCTATAGCTATAAAAAGATTAAAGCAATGTGAATTTAATCTTGATGTTATTTTATAAAGAAATTTTTCAAATTTTTTGTTGGGAAAAATACATTTAATTGAAAAATAAGATTGTTATAAAAATTACTACGATTCGTTCACTTACGTGTATCGATGAAGATTCTTCGTTCGAAAATGAGAGCTGACTATCGGAATCGCTAATTTCCTCGATACTCGCACTAAACATACCATTGTTATTCTTCTTCCTCCAAACTGGACTAAAACAATGCAAATGTCTGAACATCAATATATACTTACAAAATAATTTATTATCAAATTATAAATGTCAGCAAGTGTTCTTAGATTTAGGAATCAGCATTTTTGTTCACATTTTCCTTTACGTTTCTATAATACTTCTAATATTTTTTATCAAAATCGATTTTGAATATCTATCATGTACACGTGCAATTTCTTAAAAACGATGCACTATTCAAAAGAATTCTATTTTTCATTATCAATTCACTATTTTATGAAAAATTATACATCAGTAATTAATATTTGCCAAGATGTTTGATATAAACTAAATATTCATGATGTTTGCTGATATACAATAAGTACAATATTAGAAGTAAATCTAAAGTAAAGTCGATACTTTACATAACTTTTTACATTAATCGTAACGTGAGCGTTAAACTTTATAAAATATTAATGTAAAACAACACTTGAAAAGTACTGATACTTATTTTTATGAAATGTGAATTTAATTATGTCACATTTAACAGGAAGAAACAAGATCCAATTGAGCTCAAAGTAATCACCTTGAAGATCTATGTCTTCTAATTGTAGAGCTATTTATATCCATTTCAGGACAACGTAGATCCAACTCCTCCTAGAACAGTGAACTGCTACAGACAGTAGAAGTAACAAGTACAGCATAAAATATGAAAGCAGGAAAAAAGCTAGTTATTATTACAATTAATAATAATTATTGAATGATTAATACAACAGGTATACACAACTCGTAAGGACACCAGGATCAAAGCATAGAGTCCTAACAAGTGTGTGAAGTTCATTGTGTCTTAGACAATAATTTATTTTTTAATATATTAATTCCTCGTGTCTTAGATATTTAATAAATTAATCCTTAAAATATTAATTTATATATAAAATAAGTCAAATAATTTTTTATTCTATTTACAAAAGTTAATTGCTAACGTTTATGAAAAGTTTTATACATGTAAACCGTACACGTCTTAAAGACGTTCCTTTCATGTCTACCTTAGGTTTTAATGGCTTACAGTCTACTCAGTTTGGATGTTTCAAGGACGTCCTGCACAAGATACATTCAAACGGTAACAAAAGTATCTAGTACAGAACATTCGAACGATTTGAATAACCAATTCAGGAAAAAGCAATTTCTTAAAAAGTTTCTTTAATCCGTAAATTTATAGAACATTCAATATTTTTCTAAAAGTTTAAGATTCTAAAAATTCATAAATTAGCAAACATAAGTATACAAACAATCAGTGCAAAGCCATGCATGATGTTATGCAAAAGCTATACTTGACCTTTTCTGCTTGCGCTTCGTGTCTATATCAACGCAGTGGTAGTTTACGTGCTGGATGCATAGTTAGTGGTTAGCGCTCATGCGAGTTCAGCAGCTCTTTAATATGCCAAAGATCCCAGATCGAATCAGAACTGTATGGGATTACATCAAGGATTTTGAAACATGTTCTCCTATATTTAGAGCGTACAATGTTTCATAATATTTCGAAAAATTAATGCTTCTATTCCTCTATGAGTAATGCTTAATAATTTCTTAAATTATCGATTGTAGAAATTATTAATTGTTTCAATTTATGTAATACTTGAAAGTATTACAACTTTGAAAGGAGCATCAAATAAAAAATTTGTTGCTATTTCCCTCTATACAACTTTTCTCTAAAGATAATTAAATTTCATAATATGATTTCTTTTAATGTAGCATAAATATTTTCTTACATTAAGAGTATGTGTTAAAAGTAGATTACGTTCAACTGTTATCAAAATCCCTGAATTTGTCCCAAGTTTATGACAATTCTGACCTGGAATCACCTGGACATGGCTCATTTTTATGTTCGGGGTGAGCTAACCTGGGTCGCATCTTCATTCTCACCCTCAAGTTCGAGCTTTTGCCGTTTAGTGCGTTCAGCTTCGTTTTCTTCGCCATTTTCGCGTGGCCTTGGCACGGATAAGCTAAAGCATTTTAAATATGACACTTTAATCAACTTCACAATCACATACGAATTTTATTAGACTCCATGTATCCGAAGAACATGGCGTTTCTGGTTACAACACACGCTTCTGTTGTAACTTACTTTTCCTTGTTCTATTACTTATATCTTCCTCAATATACAATGTGTATCCTAAATACGTGATAGAGTTAACAATATTTTATAGAAACTAAAGATACTTACTAATGACTTTTTGAATAATGATACCCAGAATCTCTCACAACACGGCGGGCCAAAGGAAAAAGTTCATCTCTTCTAGTAAGAAGGGCAGGTACGAACCTGCAAATTTGCGCAGCAGCTTCATTTACTGACACTTCGTGTAATGTCAACGGTTTCTCCGGTTTCCTCTTACAGTCAAACCTTCCATAAATTGCTGCATATTTGCGAATTTCCTCCATTCTACGTGGGTCACTATCAGGCATGGCCATTACCATCTGCAAGCAACATAATTATAAGTTACACGAATAGCTACATAAATACATTAATAATACAGAACATAACATACATTACATAACAGTAATTATTTACATGAATTAGAAATAATTTATATTTATTACAATAATATTGTATACTTAATTATAATTTGTATTTATTTGAATTTATGAAAATTAAGTTTATTTATATAAACTACTTAATGTTAACAGAATAATGCCAATTTACAAGCAGGAGAGAGATAATTACCTCTAAATTTTTACAAATCTTTTTCTTAACATTATGAGGTTTTGGGTCAACAGGTCGAATAGTAGCAGCAAGTCTTTCAGCTGCCTCTGCAAGTCTTTGTATTTGCGACTGCAAAAGCGTTGGGGTCGGCTGTGTTGGACTCGCAGGTGCACCACCACCACCACTTGGACTTGGTGTTGTGCCACTACCGCAGGATGACTCGCATGTACCTACCTAAATTAATGCTTTTAATAACTCATCTACTTTTACAGCTACTATTAAACATAAAACAGCTATTAAAAAGATATTGATGTAATGAACAGAGTATTTGAGAACTATAGATTAATGGAGTAAGAGAATAAATTCTCACAATCCATTAATTAGTATTACTTTCCTATAAAATGTATATTTTAAACTGCTATATTTTCTAAATCAGAGAATGTGTAATCTTTTTACTTAAATTTAACTTAAACGAAAAATTACACATTTTTTGCAATAATGGCATAACTTAAAAAATATGATTTTCAGAAAAACGAATTTAAAAGTTTTAAACTATTCTGTAAGATCATTTTGCTGAAATGTCAGATTGATATAATAAAATACTGAATAAAAAGAGAAGTGGTGGATGAAAAGATGGTGTGATACCATCCTCAGTTGGTACCATACATTCTCATTTACCATCCTTCCTATAAATACAAATAACTCAAAGAAGGCAATTTTGGAATTGTCATTGCTGTGGCAAATGCATCTTATAAATTTTCAATAAATTTCGTCAATTTAAGTTTTATTTATTTTAAAACAAAATAAACTAACCAAAAGAATAAAAAATCATAATAGTTTATAATTTTATTTTCTCCAAAATAACACCTTAAGTTTTCGTCTGAATCCCTGTGGAAGTATTTTAATATTTCTTATTTGTTTCTGTTGAATTAATCTATAGTTCTAAAATATCCTGTATACAGTACCATACACAATGGTACAACATTTTATATGAACTAAAAGAATCAGATTAAAACAATATACACATCTATTTGATTGGACTTTGATTACACATCAAATAAACAATTGTTAGGGGTAAAATAAATTATTATAACAACATTAGTATATACTACATAATGTTTAAAATATTATTTTTATATACACATATGATATAATTGCATATAATTTAACCCTTTGCGCTCGAGAGGCGACTGTTAGTCGCCAACTGATAGTTTCACAGATTTTCAAACTTTAGTTCATTTGTTCACTAGTCAGATCCGAAGGTTAAAATAGTCATATATGTAAATTTCAGTATACGACTTAACTAAACTAAATGAAATTTTGATATGAATGAATCTTAGTAAATTTTGTACTCGAAAATATTTGAAGTTAATATTGAATTATTATAATATAATATTATTGCTAATATTAAACGGCTAACAGTCACCTCTCGAGTGCAGAGGATTAAGGTATACCTGCAGTACACCAGGACTGTGAGAAGTAGCATAAGGCAAGGGTGTATTGGGGCTTGGACTTTGCCTAAATGTCGTTGAAGCGACCGGTGCTGTTACACTTGTAACGGATACAATAGGGCTGGTACTTCTGCACGGTAACGGTGTCAAGGATATGTGCGATGAGACGTAAGGCGTAGGAGTTGGTGTTTGAGAAGTTGTAAATCCTTGAAGATTCTGTACTTGGGGCCTGGGACTCGCACAGGGGAATCCTATGCCTGTTGAAGTTTTGCATGTAGCACTTGTTGGTACCACTGGTGTCTGGAAAAGTGCTGTAATCAAATGTGTGTTATTCAATTGAGATTTTCACGATTATTTTTTAATTGAATGATTTATAGAATTCATGTAAATGATTATGAACCAATTTTTAAAATATATTAACAGTGTAATATGTAAAGAAACTATGTATAATACTTCTTAACGTTAAGTACTCTATTTTAAGGAAAATTTAATAATATAATAATAATAATAATAATAACAATAATTTCTTTGTACATTATTAAATTATCAGTGAAATACAAGGACATTTACAGTTTTCGTTTAAACGTCTATAATATTATAATAACAGAATAATTTCACTTATGTATGCTTCCTTTTAATGCTTATTTTATGGCCATTTGTCAGTTGTTAGGATAATGTTGAATTTTTTCATAATTTTAAATATTCAAAGAAACATATGCTCTTTTCAAGATTGCATAATAAATATGCAACAAACGAAGTTGAAATAAAGAATTATTACCTTATTTAAAATAGTTATAAATTATGTTACTTTATCATTATTATTTTAAATCGTTATTATTTGACTTTTCGATTTCTACTATTATTAGTAAAAATTTTTTCGCTCTCTTTTTATGTTTTTATTTGTTTTTAAATATTTTATTCCTTAAAAATCTTTATTATGAAGAAATTTATACGATGAGAACTAATTTAATTTTGGTACTTTACAAGGGTTTGTGAGCCATTCCTGAAGAGCTTTTTGAAATCTCCTGACATGAAGAGGCTTGCTTGCCATACCAACGAGCGCCATAATTTCTAGAAATTCCTCTTCTCCAGCATCACATAATTGTTGCACGTCGTCACCACCTAGAGTAGTTCGTGAGAAATGATTCGATCTTTCTTGTGCGATTTTTTGCATTACATCAATGAAATAGTATCGAAAACACAAAGAATTTGTTCGGTAGAAAGAAGTAGAGGAATACAGAAAGATAAAACATACAGATTCAAAAACAGGATGTTTCATCGTTTATTCTAACTTGAATTGTTAACTAGTATGTTTAATTATCAATATAACATTTTTTATGGAATTTTATTGAATTTATTGTATCTGTAAATTTTCTATACATTATTATCACTTTCTTCTATACGTTCATTCCTTTTTTGGTTTGCATTCATTATTATTGTAGTAGATAATTTTAAAAATGCGATTCAAACAATTTATGTAAAACAGAATGGATTCCGAGTTCGTTGAGCCAGAATTAAAAAGGATACTAATTAACATAGCTACATTAATCCGTTTGTTATTTAATTTTAATGATTAAAAATAACTTACTAAACATTTTAATCTAATAAACATGTTAAGAAAATTATGTTTACCCATTTCTAAAAGCGTATCGTAGTAGCCCAACAGACACGCACGTTGCATCACCCTATACAGTTGCAGTTCCGCTTCGTTTTGAGGCACGGATGTCTCTACCACTAAATAATTCATGCAAATGTTTATTAAAATATTACGTTCAAAAAATAAATCGTAAGTGTTTATGCTGTGACGGAGGGATGGTTAAGTATGTTATAAGTTGAAAAATATACAATACAGTGATAATCGATTTATATTTATTTACCATATTTTTTTTTCAATTTTAAGTAGTAAACGTAGTTTCGTGCATACATATATTCATAGATTTGGGTATGATTAGAAAATTTTGGAAATTTTTGGAAAGAAAAACCTTTTTATGTTTTAAACACAAAATCTCAATTTTAGATGGCAGTTTATATAATTTGATTTAATTATACAGGTAATAAAACAGGTAAAATAAAATGGTACATCTATAAAATACTACTATATAACCAACCCTGTTGAAAACTAAAATCTCTTACCCATATTATTAGCGAATTACTAGTTAATGTATTATTTCAAACTCTTCATTACAATCAGATATTTTAATCCTGCCTATTCGTCTACACCTGTATCTCGAAATAACCAATCAGTGTTTCACTGAACACTTATCGAAAAAAGAATACGATCATAATTGTATGTATCAAGTCAAAGAATAATTTATTTGAAAAGGGACAAAAAGGCAGGGCCTCCGTGAATCAGAAAGCTCAACATAATTCACGTTCCTCCAATTGGGCGCAGCCGCCAGATTCGCCGAAAACGATTTCCCGGTATTTCAATGTATCAGGGGATGAATCGTTGCTCGATCGATCATTCGGTTCGCGGGGCCAGTTCGTCGAGCTCCGCTCGCCGCACGGATCTCGCTTCGAACAGTATGCGGCAGACGGCCGAGCCGCCAGGGTGTCCGACTAGTTTCTTGCAAATTTCGAGGAACTGCGAGAAAAAGTGGCGTGCACACACGTACAGCGTATAAATTAATACCGGTACCGCTGGCATGGCATCGGGCTGCGCGACTGGGACAGAGAAAGAGAACAAGAGCAAGAGGAAAAGGAAGAGGCAGAAGGAAACAGTGAAAGAGAGAGCGAGAGAGAGAGAGAGAGAGAGAGGGAGAGAGGGAGAGAGAGCAGTATGTCCCTAAGAAAGAAACGTCAGTATGAGAGTGACGAGGAGGAAGAGATAGAAATTAAAACAAAGGGAAGAAGGATAAAACGGAAGATGAACGAAGCAGGGAGAGGAAGAACAAGAGAAGTAGCGGCAGAAACACCAGCAAGATGAGAAGGAGGAGGAGGAGGAGTGGGAGGGGGAGGAAGGAAAAAGAGAGATATTTAAGGGATGAGAAGAGCGAGGACGACGAAGACAGGGAGAAAAAAAGAAAGCGACAGGAAGCCAAGAGAGAACGATAGAGAGAAGAAATGCAGAAGGAGATACGGAGCAATACGGTAGAGCCGGCCCCTGAAAAACCTGGCCGTCAGGTCTTATTACGAACCTGAGGCCCGGTCTCACGCTTATACACACCGACCGAGATAGGAGTAAGTCCCTGACAGCAGCGGGGTGACTCGTTCCGCGAGATTTTTCTGACGTTGGCCCCTGCAGCCACGGCTGAACCCGAAGGGATATGTGGATCTTTCTAATGAGACGCCAATCTCTGCTCTCCCCACCTCGTCGCCCTTTTTCCGCTCCCCACCATGCTGTACAGCAATTGGTTGGGTTTACTTACGAAAGGAGCGCTGCAACGCGCGGCAAAAGGAGAGCGCGAAGCGTCATTTATTTGAATGTACAGTAGAACGTCGTTTACCCACATCGCGTTGATACGAACGAATTACTGTTCAACCTCAAATATACAAACTCATGATCAAACCTTTATTATCTGAACCATTATACTATTATACTATTACCTACTTTTTTTAAAAAGGATAATAATTAATTGTTTACATAAATATTGTATAATATGATTTCTTGTTATAATTCTTATCTTATATGTATTTTACATAATATACAAATTAGTGGACAATACGGTACTATTCTTATCACGAGTACCTATGAATTAATGAGGATTAAGTGTATTAAATTTTTCTAACATCAGCTAGTACTTTTATATGACTATATATATTTGATGTTATAAAAATCAAACACTGAATTTGATTAAAAATACAGTTGAGATAAAACTGTTTTGGTAAACGAAGCCTGTTGATTCATCTCATTATTTATAAGAATACATGCATATTAAATTTGACATAAAATTTTAATTTAATTTAATTTAGACTATAAATGATTATTTTAAGAAGTATATGGGGATAGAATTTGTACTCTTCTAGAAATAACAAGTACTATGGTTCAGGAAATATTTAAAATCTGAAATATACCGCTATCAGTGGTATTACATGGTATTTACCCTTATGACACGTTACTAGGGTCTCTTTTGACCCAAGCGTTATACCATCGAATCTTATTGTGAGTGATCGATATTAAAACGATAAGAAACTGACAATACTAATAGGGATCATCTATCTCATAATGTAATATTAAAATCATCTTTGTTTAGCTATCATGCTTTACGATTAAGTTCAAATTTTGATCAAATTTTCATTAGCTCATGTAACATATTTTAACACGAGTCTTCTCATTTTTATTTCTCCAACTCGATCTACATAAATTTATATTCTTCAGCTCCCACTTTCAATCTTCCGTACAATTAGTTTCTTGGATAATCACAGGTGCACGGGATATACCGATAACTTTCACGTGAAACGAACGAGCCACGTATACCTATATAGTTCCGAGCGTTTTACGATGATTCGTTAATTAAACATGAGCGATTTTTGCACGCTCACCCCGTTCAAATATTCATGAACCTCATTGATTACACAGAAATCAAACAATTATGCCCATCGATGAGCTTAATTTATAATATGATTTACTGTCCATAAAGTATCGAGGAATTTTAAATTTCTTCATGAAATCCGAGCGGAACAGAAAAACGCACGCAACTACCGATGATACTTGTTTCTTCTTGCAGTCAGTCTTGTTATACCTTTGTATCGTTTAAAAGTTTAAAATTCGTCTCGTTGCGCCGAAGAATCAACGGAGACGTTCAAATTTCTTCGCGAGATAATTAACGAAATCGTTAATTCTCAATTATACTGATTAAATTCAAAGGACATAGCTACGAAAAGATACAATTTTATTTTTCGACGATTTATTCATTTTGTACTCGAAAGGCGGTAATCAGTTATCATCATAAATAATTAGAAAAATTTCCACGTGCAAAGTACTAAAATTCGTTTAAGTTTAGTTAAATGGTATTCAAAATTTACAGATATGACTATTTAACTATTTGTATTCGGTAATTTAAGAAACTAAGAGATTAATTCCATCATTATGAGAATTACCTCTCGAATGCGAAGAAATAAGATTTTGATTTTCTTTCATTTATCGTTACACAGAGAATACTTTCTATAAACTTTCTTCCTTTAGTCTGACAAATCATGAAACTAATTCTTAATGAAGGATCGTACAATTGTAAATACCATATTGTACGAAGAAATTGATGAAGTTGGGTGTGCGGAAAAGAGAGGGTTAGATCAGAAGGAGAAAAAATGGGCGAATCATAATCAGCGAGTAAGTAATATTTTTTGAATCAATTTGAAGAAATTTGAAGCAATATTAAAAATGTTACGTGACGAGGGTTCAGATAATAGGAGTTCAGTAATACGTTCGATATATCGGCTATGTGACGTCATCGGTCCCAATAAATAGAGCTGAGACAAATGGAGTTTTACTTTACCGGAATTACTGCTTTACCATTCCACATATTCGGATTATCCGGATAGTTCGATAATTCGGATCACCCCTACCGTGTACTCGACTCTCGGTTCACTTTCCATCGCTACCATCAGCCACTGGGCCACGGATCCTCTTAGTTCGATCAAGTAGAGTAGCTACACCTTTGACCGACAGCCTAGGACAGGCGGCGCATTTACATAACAACTTTTTCGGCACAGGATAATAGTTTTTGTCGACCGGGAACACGTACGCGAGTCGCAGGCAGAGTCGTCACGGCATAGCGTCCAATACCGCGCATCACGGACGCGCTAAGAAAAACCTGATCCTACCGTGCCCTCCTCAGCCTCCCTGGGAACGATACGTGCACGCTGCCTCCTCGTCACCACCGACTTTTCTCTTCTACGCCCTTCCCTCGCTTTTCAGCGGGAACCCGCCGACTGGCACCGTGCTCTTCAACCTTTTCAGTTTGTTTCCTCGGTGCAGCGTTTAGTAGTTAGGTAAATAGTATTTCGAAATTTATACATTAAGACTTTTCAGTAGTAAGAGGCCTATATGGATAGTTTTGGGAGAATATGATTTGTTTTATTATCAAAGGTTAGGCTAATAATCCAGAAGTTACACATCAAGTACTTTTTATGTTAATAAGGCACAGATAATAGTTTAATCAGAACCTATACCTATGTATACCTGTTAGTTTTAGAGTTGTTTGTTGCATTCATGTAAATTTCCTGTTGTGTCAATAATATACTAATATAGAAATCAAATACTTGAAAACCCCCCCAAAAATTCACAATATTCTTTCCACTTTCCTTTATTCACCAAAAAAAGGAAGATTATAGCTTAATTAGAAAATGTTTCTCAAATTAGTCAATTGAAGTTATTTAACGATAGTTTTAATTGCTAGAAAGAACACACAAATATAACACACAATTATCCAATTAGCTTGTTTATAAAATATCCAAAATGATCAGACACTAACATTTCTACACGAAGCATTCATAGCCCCTCTGTATACCGACCTACATCACCCTATAACGACATTCCCCCGTTCCCTCTTTCGCAACTGACTCGGTAACAAACCCATTTCCGTGCTCTCAATCCGAACCAGAACAAGCCGATCTCGGAAGTGTTCATCGAGCGACGTAGCCTGCGGCAAAGCTGCCGACGAGAAGGAAGAAGAAGCCAACTAGATTTCCTTCGGGAACGCCATCAGACGCCCCGCGAAGAATCAATAAGTCCCCCAAACGTAATGGATAGAGAGAAGACTAGCAAGAGGCGGAAGAGTACACCATCGCGATGCTAAGGAGCAGTAGGAGGGAGAGAAAATAGCCGTTCGATGGAACCTAGTAAGCCAGTACGAAGAGACGAACGAAACGGCGAAAGAAGAAGGGAAGAAGAGGAAGAAGAAAAGCCAAGACAGTCTAGTACTTACTTGCTTGCGCTGCAAAGAAAGGTTAGGAGAGGCGGGAGCAACCATCAGCAGATGAGGGAGAGCGGAGGGGATATGGTCCAGGGTAAAAGACGTTCAGTTGGACGTGGCAGAGACACGAGAGAAAGAGAGAGAGAGTACTGGGTGGGAGCGAACAAGTGCTGCAGCTTCTTTGTCCGATAGCTCACGGTGCGGACGCTCTTCCGATGCTACGCAAAAACGGGTCTAGTTTCTTAGAAGCGGCCGTTCTCGCGCGGCAGTGGCAGCAGTGGTAGTGATGGTGGCGGCGGCGGCGGCGGCAGCGGCGGCAGCAGCAGCAGCAGCAGCAGCGGTTAGTATTTCGCTTTTTGCTGGCATTGTAATCAAGGAAGGGTTAGGTAAGTTTTTGTCTAGTGCCTCTGCCGCCGCTTGGACAAAACACCGGACAGATGGACTGAGTCGCCGTTTCGATCCCCCTACTACCTTTCCATTCTGTCCCTTTCTCACTCTTTCTTTATCTAGTTCGTGCTAAAGCTTTCCCTCCCGTCTTCTTCTTCACCTCCTACTCTTCCTATATAACCTCTCCCCCCTTGGTGCACCTTGGTTATCCCCTGGCCTGTCTCTGTTCCACTGAACTGGGGGCCCTCTTTTTATCATTCGCGTTACTCTCCGTGCACCACCCCTTCCTTTCTTCCCTTCTTCTTCTCCCCGCTCGCTATATCCGACCGTTTTACCTTACTGTTTTCGTTCCCTACGGCTGCTACCCTCTTCGGCTCCTCCCCCCGATATATACGAGCGTTCGCCGCCGACCTCGAGCTTTTCTAGGATACTATTTTACTTATCCCCACTTTTTGCATACCCCCACCACCGCGGCACGGTGAACTCCCCTTCGGTGAGAAAAAACTATATAATTCGCTGGTCAACGATCAACGAGCAGTAGAGGGGGAAGATGATGCAAGGGGAAGATCGTGAGGCATCCTTTAACGAGGCATTTAAATGAACAATTGCTCGGGGTTAATCGTAATGCTTCTCTTGCTTATATGCGAATCAATGTTTCAATTTCTTCGTTACCTTAGATTATTGGAAAAATTTACGAGAAAATGGACAAATTAGTATCTTAATAATTAATGTAATTAATATAATTAATTAATTATTCAATTTGCTTATCCCTTTTACCTCGGAAAATTTTTTAATAAAATGCCGTAGACCGTTGGCTAATGACCAACAAAAAAAGTAATCCTTTTAAACCTTGAAAATTCTTTAAAATTAAAAATTTTTAATTCTGTACTTTAGAAATGAAGTTTTCGTTCAAGTGTCCTTGCAGCTAACGCCTCAATTGTTAAAACAATCTGCCCAATATATCCTCCCTCCCCTCACCCTCCAAAGAACAAATCCCAAGCTTCTTTGGGGCCACTTGGGCAGAAAAAAGACTCATTATGCAGTAGCGACCATAAGCGCTGGAACACCTTTGCAGGGCCCAAGCATTGAAAATGGCAACGTTGCGCGTGGATTGGGCCGTGGGTAAGGAAACGTATTTTCCTCCTCCGGGGGGTAGCACCGGCACCGTCGACATTGGCTGGGTGACGTTCACGAGGTACCGAAGGTGGGGCCTGGGCCAATGGGGCCTCTATGGGGTTTTCCATCCCCCGCCGTTTTAAGCGTCTCTCCCTCCCCTATAGGCGCGTTCAAAAGTATGGTCGACTGATTTCGTGACCCGCCATCGAGGGAAAAAACTGGCGAGCCGTTATTAACCCTTTGCACTCTAAATTATTTTTCAATTTTGTTACTAATAACTGCCTACTATTTTATGTGGTTTATTTGAAATTTACTTTAAAGGACAATTTCTTGAGTGGTACTTATCTTTTTTTTATTAATTATATCGAATACAGCCCTCAAGCTTTGTTGTAACTTATATTTGTTTAATTTCGTTGACTCTTTGGTTTTAACTCTTTGCACTCGAGAGCTTCGCTATGGAGATAGTGCAAATAACTTTCAGTTTATAACATAAGGACAAAGACAAATCGTAAAAACTATTGTATAGAGGATATTCTGCTGTTGGCGACAAAAGACGGTCGTATTGTACACTTCTGTTAAAAAAATAAATAATGAAAAACCAATGTCACATTTGAAGTTTATAAAATTGTTGGTGGATTGGGAATTTTCGAGAAAACAGCACATCTCGAGACAATCGATTTACACACCAAATAGTTAAGGGCAGGCTCAACAACCACCTATACATCTTACTTTCGGGAACCAAGAAAGATTATGTAGTGTGTTCTAATAGAAAAATTCCGGGCGAAAGATGGCAGACACATTATTTTTGTGATACCTGTATAGAAAGGCCAAGATTACATATTGGCGATTGCTTCGAGAGGCATCATACTTTGAACGATTACAAAATGTAATAATTTTATAATTTTTTGTTTTTTTCATATATTACCATATATACTTGTGGACGGTAGCGTATACGACGCAGAGAAATGATGAAAACAGAGATTTGATCAAATCTCTAAGGTATATAATCAATTCGTGGAAAATATTAACCCGTTGACTATGATTTTACCATAGGTGATACTTTTGGTAGGAAAACAGAAATTGACAAGCGCATATATTCGTCCATGGTCCCTCTACCAGCAACTATCGTCTGACGCATATATGCGTCCGTAGCACTTAAAAGGTTAAGCGGCCTCAGTCGTCAGGTGACCGCAATGGGATAAGCGCCAATAGGCGCTCTCTCAGGGCCACAAACGCAAAATTGATAAGCGCCTATAGGTGTTAGGGATCGATATTTATTGTCTGTATTATAAAAACCGACTCTGGTTTATTACTACTGGGTCTGAGCCTGACCATTGCGTATCAGAGTCTAACCCACCGGGTGACCACCCCCTTTTACCAGTAATTTCCCTTTCCCGAACTTTTCCCTCTACCTTACTGAGACTGATTGCAAATATCCTCGGAATCATAATAAAAAAGAAAACTTTGAATATTTATATATTAAGGAATAGGTATACATAAAAAAAGAATTTGAAAGTGCAGAACTCAGAGGGAAATAGATTTGGGTGGGTATATTTGTAGCAGTCCATCAATAAAACTTAGCAAAAGTTACTGGGAATAATAGTGATTATTGTTTGCAAATTTTACTCACCGAGTCCGAAACTCGTGAAATTGACGGGTCTCGTAAACCTAGTTAACCTGGTTAACCGTTTGCGCTCGAGAGGTGAGTGTAGTCATCAAGTGATATCTTCGAAAATTTTCTCACTATAATTAATTTTTTTATTAGTCAGACTCAGAGGTTAAATAGTCACATATGTAAACTTTAGTATATCGCTTAAATAAATTAAATGACGTTTAATATAGGCGAATCTTAGTAAATATTTCGAATTTTAACATTTTTGAAATTAGTATCATTAGACGATTAAAAGCCACCTCTCGAGTGCAAAGGGTTAACATTTTAAAAAACGTTATCGAGGTGGATAACAATAGGCGTCCACAGTAGCCTAGGGATGAAATGAAAAGATAAAATAAACAAGTGACTCGAAAAATTCTCGTCTGACAAGGTTTGTTTTCGCCAGCAGAAAATAGCTGGGACGGAAACGGTAGACGCCCGATCTAAGTTCTCTCTGTTCAGAGGAACGATGACGATGGCACGGAGCAAAAATGGTCCCGGGGCAGTGGTGGAAATAAAATGCAGAAACTGTGCGGCGAACAAAATGAAAGAGTTCGGAGGTCGAGCGAAGGGGGAGGAATCGGCTGGCCGCGTAACGAAAACAGGCGACGAGAAAAAGCCAGGCGACAGACCGAATAAACAGGATAAATCTGGATTCCTTCGCAAACGGCGATGAGTTTAGCGATACACTTGCATGACAAACGTTTTTGCGCGGCTACTTTTATACCTGGCTGTGCCGAGGCCCCGACTGAATCGAGGCCGTAAACGCGAAACGTGTTGGTAATAATAAATCCTGCTGGCCTTTTGCGATTAATAATTGCGTGCGCGCGCTCGAACGGAAGTTAAGGGGTTGTTGGAAACCCGGTGGAGGAACAGGATACGTTGATACCCTGAGTATGGTTTTACGTACGCGACAAAATGATAGCACAACGTATGATATTTAGTGTTTGTTGAGTCTAACGTAAGGTTTTCTGTACAAGCAGTGGCGGATTAAATTCTGTAGCGGCCCTGAGCAGTTGAAAGATTTTGAGGGACATTTATATGGGATGTTTACTTTTTCACATCTTTTACTCTCACATCTATACTTTAATATTGCTGCATTAATATCTCTCATGATACTAAAGTTATACATAAATGGCACAGATATGGATGTTTACTCTTTGTCATATCTGTGGCTTAACAATGCTGTATTAACATCTCTCATGGTTATAAAGTTTTAGTCTTGAATTAGTGTTAAATTGATTAAAAACTGTACTTTGGAAGAGCAGAAAGTGCATTTGATGAACTGTGAACAACACTAGTTCAAGATTAACTAATAAGAATAGAAGTGGATAGAATCAATGGCAGAGGAAAGAATCGGGAGATCTCCCTATTCAGTTGGCTAAGTGTTAACATGTCATTGAAAAATAGTAATTATCTCAAACATAATCGATAAAATTGATCTGTTTCGTTAATGTATACGAGGATAATAGCAGCAAAAAGACAAAAATATGGTAAAACTCGAAAGAAAGGTTTCCCACGGGCAGCCAGTGAATAAACCATTTTTTTCGGCAAGTTTTTTCTCCGATCCGCCGAAGGTGAAGCAAAGGGTTATAAGCAAAGCGTCGAGGGCTAATTTTTTTTTAAATGGAAGCGCTCGCCACCTTTTAATCACGCTCGTACAACCTTCTGGCGTGGTAACGCACACACAGCGTTTCAACTTTCATTTTCACTTCTATCCGTACGTCTGTGCCATTTTCTCATTACATAATACGATAGACATACTACCTAGATCGCCGTTAAATCAATATAGCATAATTCAGTTTAAATCCGTGTTACAGTGCAATGAATATTAAGACGTTAGTAATTCAAATAATTTCGAGTTTCAATAAATTTATTAAATTTATTATTGAAATTAGATTAGAATAACAAGAAAACTATTGCAAACTTAATTAAACATTGTGTCAATCATCATTATTGCAAAATTAATTTTTCAATTTGAATTTCATTAGAAACTAATATTAATAGGTAAATCAAAAAGAAAAAAAGAATTGTTTAAAGTAAAAAAAATGTTTTGGAAGATTGTTCAAATATATTAGAAAAATAAATTAGGTAAAAATTTACATGTACTTGAAAATATGATATCGTTTCACCGACATAGTCTCATTAGATTTGTAATGCACAAGAACAATTAAACGATACCTGTGCAATCTGATCACTAAATTTTCATAACATTAGCGCACTTGAGATAACGACAAATTAACATTTCAATTACTATTGTATGAAACACATCAACGCTTAATTAGAAGTTTACTTCAATGAATATCTTATTTAAGCTGTTAACTACGAAGGACATTGATCAAAAACGCTTCCTAGTACCTATATTATCTCAAATTAAGTACAAATTCATTCAAATTCGTCAAATTCATATATCTCAGTTACCACCAGCAAACTGTTCATTTGGAGTCTTAGGGGTTTAAATCCGACCCTCAAGGTTTCGTAATTAATTCACTCATTATCCTTGATCAACAGATTAAAGTTAATCCCTAACCACATATCTGAATGTTAACTATTTACCACTTCAATATTGTATCAAATCAATTAGAATATTAATAATAATAAAAATTTTAATCTCGAACAAAAAGTAAACTTCACTGAAAGCATAAAGTTTCATTGTTTTATTTGGAGCGTAAGCTATATCGTGATCACGAAGCAGGGGATTTAACATGTGTCCAATGACTTACGACTGAGAGGAGTGTATACGACCCATAAGCGTACGTATGTCCGACCGATCTTCAATTTTCTAACGAAAGAGATATGCCTTCGCATGAAAAATGGAAAAATAGGGAAAAAATGGAATAATAAAAATTGTACTTGCTCCGATCAAAATAAAAAAAAAAAAAAAAAAAAAGAAACCGGGAAAAAGCATCGCGTTCGTCCAACTTCTACATAACATTCCGGCCGCAACGTAACACGCGGGCCAGCAAAAAGAAAGACGCGCGAAAGACGAGCGAGCAAACGAAGCGCGGCTATACATGCGCGAGTATATACATATACGTATGTATATACATGTATACGTTTCCCGCCACCCATCGCTCTTCTTCTCCCCCGGATCGCAAGGTTGAAGACTGATAAAAACCGGGCAGAAAAACCTCTCTATCATGGTGCTGGGGAGCCAACGGGCCAGAGAGGAGTGGGGAGGAGGTCGAGGCAAAAACAGCCTGAGAAAGGAAGAGATCAGATAGAACGTCGGGAACCCGCGGGAAAGAAAGAGGGAACGCGCACAGGAGTGGAGGAAGAGACAAAGAATTCTTTTCGAGCTATTTGTTCTTTTTTTTCTGCCCATCGTTCGTTCTCTACGCCGTTCTTCTGGGTCAGGCCTCTCTTCCGAGCTGTTCTCTTTTTTTTTTCCGCCAGACTGACGGAAAGGGTGACGATATGCATATGTTCGCAGCGGAGGACCGAACGACCGGGGTCGGGCCGGACCAGCGGGTCCGATCGGGGATCACGCTAGAACGGCTAAACGAGCGTTTGTGCGTGTTTTGATGCCAGTTTGATTCCCCACGGGCACGTCGGATCGACAGGTAGAGAAGTGAGGGCGCAGCCGTGCATCAGTTTTCGGGATTATGTCGTTTGGAACGGGAGAAAGAGAGGGGCTAAAAAAAGAGAGCCGAGCAATGGGGAAAGATGCGCGCGAGAAAACAAGCGGGAACTCAAGCTGTCCCCCTTCCCACCGGCGAAGCTGATGGACTTCTTGCCTGTTAATTTATTCGCGAACGAAATAAAGAGCGGGGAGAACCCTCCCTTGTGGGAATATGCCGGATTCCTTTCAACGAACGCTCGACCGGACTTCGGTGCTTCGGCAAACAAACTGTTTTGCAACGCGATCTATTGTGCTCGATGGAAAGGAACGTTTCTTAGATTAGGATTGTCACACCTACGCTGGGCTTAGTTGTGCGGCCTCCTCGTTGATAGTGCACAATAAAAGGAATAGAAGAACGTTTTTTGGTTGTGGTATCGTATATGGGCGCAGTTTTTGGAACGATACTGTATCCATGGTTGCTTTACACTGTACATAACCTGGTAATAATGTCATTTAATGTACCATTAAAACGATAATTGTGACATAACATATGTAGATATAACATAGTTCAAATAACAGTATAAATAACTTTCGAATTCTAATTGATTTGTAGACAATTTGATATCAATTGATAGCTATACTAACACAATCTATGCCTATGTCTATGCCCAATGTGAAAACGATCATTCGTTTAATTCTTAATTTTAACAACATCGATGTAACATTATCGGTTACCAAAATATTACCGTTTATCGGTATCCCATCCTATAACATTGATGAATATTTCATGAAAAGGAAAAACAGTTTTATTTGCTATACTACATTCCATGTCATCACGATCATTTATTCTTTAATTTAGATAATGGTATACAATAATACATACTACTGAATACTATGAAATTGTTAAATGTTTTATAACATAAATAAAAGATTCAAATTCATCCATTTATTATACTATAGGTATATTTTTCATTTAAATACATTACAAATTTTAAATATCTCTCAAAATTCTATTACCGCTATAATTTGATATCACGAAATTGCCAAATGTTTTATAAAAAAGACAGAAGAATCAACAATAATAATTCGAATCCTTTCAATTGCTGTTCTATATTCAACATAATAATTGGTTTCTAGGCTTTTTAATGTTCAACCAGCTCAAATATTAGCCGCGTACACGCAGCTGCTTATTCCTAACGAGCTCTTTGATTCCGGCTGTGTACTCTGCACGCCTTCTGAACAAGTTTTCTGTGCGTACCTCTGTTCCGACGTTAAAAGGATGCCTGAATGTAATCTGAATACGATCAAGAAATCACGCAATTCGTGGGTGGATGCATTCGAATACGGTCTAATTTGAGTGACAAACTGGAACGAAAACCGGTATGATTCGTGATGACACAAGGAAATAAGAAAGCATATCCTATTCTACGGACCATCCTTTAAAAATGATGATAGCATGTAAAATACTCTTAAAAAAGTGAAAAAAATTGAAACTATTAAAACCATGAATTATTAATTTATTAAATGTTGTTTTTGTAACTATTAATTAAAAAACATTAAACACACACACATATATATATCAATTCATTTAAATACAAATTATTGTGAACACTGTATTAAAATTTACATTTGTTTAACAAATTATCTCATATAAAACTTTTATCAGGTAAGGCTTATTCGATTAATTAGTCGTACTTTTGTAACTATAATTAAGATATATGTGAGATACGACATTCAAAAAATCAAATTGATCGTTTGTTTGTTTATACCGTTCAAAACAGAAGATAATCGTAAAATAATAAAACTCGTTGTCTTGAGAATGCGGGAGACCGCTGCCGTAGACACGTTCAACGCGGAAAAAAGTTCTTGGCTCGATAAGTTCTAAGTAAGCGCGGG
Organism: Tetrapedia diversipes; assembly: GCA_033822845.1. Lineage (NCBI taxonomy): Eukaryota > Metazoa > Arthropoda > Insecta > Hymenoptera > Apidae > Tetrapedia > Tetrapedia diversipes. The sequence continues at coordinate 451,440 of JAOPTO010000583.1, read as the reverse complement.
AATCCAGCAAACTTGCCGCAAAAAGTTCAACATTTTTTGTCAAGTTGCATAGCAACGGAGCAGCGAGCAAGTGGCCGTTTTTACATGCGTTCGGCCTCAAATTTATGGCGCTCTGAATTATCCCGCTGTTTCGGATAGGCCGCCTTTGACATACTAATTCTAAACAAACATGGCCACTCACTCGGTTCATTTGAGGTTAACACACAAAAACGCAACATTACAGTTTTCCCATCACTTCGTCATCGCTTGATGAAAGCCAAAAAAAGAACGTTTAACAAAAAAGAAAGAACTTCAGCCGTTGGATTCGTCGAAAATTACGAAACGTTTGCACGGCAAAAGAAATAACGAAAGAGACGTTCTATTCGGTTTTTCTAATTTCGTTCGAGAATTACAAAGCAATTTCTAATGCGTAAGACCGATTCGATTCGCGCAACAGCGTTCCTTGATCTTTCAACACCGGGCAAAACAAAAAGGAAACGAAAGAAATAGAAATTGAGAAAAAGGGGCAAGAACGGAAAGAGACGGGGGAAGGGGAACGAGAAAAGGAGGAGCAACCGTTTGTAACCGGCGAACAAACTGGCGTCTTTGAGAGATATCCTCTCTTGCAATTTCAACTTTCGGAGAAACGCCGGGTAAAACCGCGAAATCAGCGCTTTTTTACCGTTAGCCTACAGTGGTCAACTTGTGCGCTCGCGCGCCTCTATACGGTTGCCTCCATTGGCTGTTTCATCTCGTAAGAAATTGACAAAAACCGTTCTCGCAATAGTTGCTCACCGGCAGCGGAAGAAAAAGCATCTTTTTGCGCGACGCGACGCTTTTTGCCCGTTCCCTGACTCATGCCTCTTCCTATCACGAGTAGACAAAGCACATCTACTCCCCGTGTATTCACGTATCTTTACATTCTGTACAGATGTATCTCTCTGCAATCTTGAAGGTGAAACTTTTCAAAAAGAAAAATAGGTACAGATGTATCTTTCTGGGATCTTAAAAGTGAAACTTTTTCAAAAAGAAAATAAGATATATAACATTAGGCCGGTAACGAATAGATTGAAACGATTGAAATATAATTCAGTTCATCGAATTATTGCAACAACAGTTGTAGATCATTTTTAACTATTTTGTATGATGCTGTGGAATACGGTTTGTAGAATTATGTAATTTACTTTTAATATGTTATCGTCAAGTAATACAGGCCTTTTTTGGATTTGCCTTCTATGTATTGTCTTATTTTTAAATCCCTTTTCTGATACTCAACATTCTTAAAATACAGAATTACTAAAAAAACAAATGAATCTAATGTCTTAAAATAAGTTTTACATCAAGATATAAGAATGGATGTCGGTAAAATTCATTCCCAATTTTTTTAAATTAATGCCATTAAAAATTAATAAAAGTCAACATATTATTTATCAAAATAATAGTTAAAACATTATATAGTAATTGTGAATGTTTAAAAATTGTAAATTCTTTAGTTTAATTCAATTATTTTATCCTTACATAACAGCACAATATAGAAGATAAAATGGTAATCGCACTACTTATTTAACTGCTTTCTGCCGAGTATAAAAATAAAGCAACCTTCATTTTTACAAAGATACAAAAGAAAAAGGAGTCGATCACTGTCGGTATCGAAGCAAAAAAATATGCCAATAAATCTTGTTGAACAAAAATTTTGAAGGATCATTAAAAGAAGCATTTAACATGCAATTATAATATACCATTTAATATACAAACTTACACGTGCCGTTGACGTTTTTGCTGAGTATCTTTGGCACAGCTGCAGTAACGGCGCTGACAGCGGAAACGGCGGAAACGGTTGGAACAGTAGGGACAGTAGGGATAGTGGACAGCACTGCGGCGGGTTGTTGTTGGTGCTTAGTTGGTGGGCTCGCTACCACGACCACACGATTCTGTATGGTACAAGTGGCTGACGTGAGAGTGCCGGCACCAGCGACACCAGGAACCGCGTTGATCGGCGTCGTTGCCACTGGAGAGGGTGTTCCGATACCGCAGCTTGTGGTTACCGCCACTGTCGTCTCCTCCGTCGTGGGCCTGCCAAGCACGCGACTCTCCATCTTCAACGGTTAACACCACTTCTCGTTTTTTCCTCTCGAGGGAGGATCGCACTGAAGCGTTACCTCCCACAGTACGCACTCACTTCACTGGAGCAATAATGTTTTATCGCGTTCCAATGCATGGAAAGGTCTATGTATTTATAATTACCACGCGCGTTCGACTCGGTCTCCTTACATTTCTGTGACGGATACGATTGCAAGGGAGAGCACAAGGTTGTTTATGGTCAGTACAAATTATTCGAAGAAGTTAAATAATTGTACTCTGACATCGTCAACAGGAGGTTAATACACGTGAAAGCATGAGCAAGATCAATGATTAAATGAGTCTGATATTTCTAGATAAAGAAATCTGAATAAAAAAATAGGATAAACGAGTAATAACGATGAACGATTACTTGTTCTTATGAACACATGTCGAAGGAATCGGTGACACTTGGAACGCGTGTAAATATGATTGTGTAAATCAGTTTCTCAATGTTGTTATTATTGTAATTTTCTGCCGAAAAGTTATCATTTCTGATTTTTATGAGTGACGATCGTTTTCTTTCGCGGTGATAAATGCGTTAATTTGTGTACGTGCGTGCGCGTATTTATATACGGGTATTTAAAATTAATTTAATTATTAATTGATTAAGCTGGAGGAAAATAAGTGAAAAGTAAGAAAGATCGCGCTAACACTTTGAAAAGCGGCAGCGAGACACTTAGAACGATGACGCAGTGCACATTGCCGGCCATCAAGTGATTCTACTACGTGTCTGTGCCGTGACCCTCCACTCGACTACACAACGTGCAATACTTCCCCCACCACTGCTACATTCACGTGCGGTTATCCCCACCCTTTGAGTACTATCCCCACTCTGCTCCACTCTCTCCTAGGATGATGAGTAACGAGGGGCACTATTACATTAACCGCAGTACGTAAATCTCAAATTCTTGTATTCCCCAATTCCCACATCAAAGTCAATAATAATTGTACTTTTCTTTATAAACGTTTGATTTATACTTCCTTGCAATTTAATATTTTATTTTTTTAATTGAATGTCGGTATACCAAATATGTAGAGATGGTGATTCCTTCATATTTGAATGATTACCTATTTACTATTATCTGCTGCTTAGCAATTATCATACTTGCTATCATTCATTGGTTGTGATTGTACCATTATTTGTTTATAAATAATTTAATAGTAGAATAATCTATTGTCGTTTATTATACATATATAACTGATCGATTATTTATTTTAGTTTACTTTAGTTAATATTAAAACTCAAAAATAATATAATTAAATCTGATTTCGTTTTATTGTAATTTCCTTAATACTTTTCTATCAGTATGTTTTTAAACTGATGTATAAACATTTTTTTTTTTTAATGAAATTTGCTTAACAAATGACTTCTTAATTCGTATCAACTACTATTCGAACAATTTATATAATAAAAATGTATGTAATATAAATGTAATTCACTCTCCAGATATTAGTCATTCGTTTCGTAACTGTAGTACACATAATGTAGTACTATAGTACTTTAATAAATTTGTACAAACTTTTCTTAAATTCTCAGAATGTTGAATCAATAATATTCGCAACAATTTAAAGTCATCCCACGATAAAATGTGACATCCTTTAGCTACCCTTTTCGGCACTTTTATCATTTTCTCTACATAGGTAGCTACATGTTAGCTGGGTATGTAGAACATACATGCCCCTCCTTAGACCATGATGCCGGTGCAAAAACTAACCCCCTACCATCCCTACCATCTTTACCATCTCGGTAAACGAGTGGTGGTAAGAGAGACAGAAAGAAGACGCACTGTAAAAAGCTATCTTTCCGCCCCTCGTCCAATGCACCCCCTAGAAGGAACGTACGACCTCTTTACCCTACCATTGGTCGACGAACAGTCAACATTTTTGCAGGTTACTGCTTACGAACCCTCGGATCATCCCTGAAATTCACATCTTCCCTCCATTTCAGTCGTTCCACTAGTTTTTGTTCATTTATATTTAATATTTATAATGATGAAGGAGAAAAATGTTGGGAATAATTAGTTTCCCAAGTTTTAAAAATGAACGAACTTGCATTTTTATTGTGTTTTTTTACTTTTAATATTCATTTCAGGTTTAGTGTACACGCTACCGAAATGAATGCGATTAATTTTTTATGTACGAACAAACTGAATATGAAATGCAATAGTTAATAAAATAAAATAAAAAATAAGGTTGTAAAGAATTAGAAATTAGTAAGTGCAAACAAATTGTGTTCATTCTTTCTATTTCAATTTTAATAGGTGTATTATTAAAATATAGTCCATTATCTTTTTACCAAAAATACTAATAATTATATTATTCAATTTTCAACAAACAATTAATTATCTAAATATTCAGTTAATTGAGATTAATCTTTTTGCTATTAATATGTTCAAAGATTGTAATAAATAATTCTTAAGTATAAATAAACGATATAAAAGTATAACAATTTATATATGTATATGATAAAAATAAAAGTTAATGCAACGATTCAGAAATACTTAGAAAGTCTCATTCAAAAATTTTTCATTTTTTAGAAATTTTAATACACTTAGTAAATTTTTGTAATCAATTAAAATACACGCCAAGTATAATATTAATAACTAAAATTCAACAATAAGAAAGAAATACTCAAACTTTGGAAAATGGTTTCCAGTTGCCATTTTGAAAAGTAACGGCAGATAATTCTAGTTTATAATTTCAAAGTAATCGTTAATTTGTCTATTGTTACTTCTTCAGATACAATCAACAATTTTACAATCATTAAATAAAAGCAGATGACAAAAGAGAAATACTTGAAGATCTGATGAAAGATTATTATCGTAACTATTTCTTAAAATCATCATACATAATCCCTCTTTCTTCCCATCAAAAATGACGAAGAAGAAAACCAGAAGAAATTAAGTAAGATCAATTACGCTTACAATTTGTTTCTTTGCCATTACCATTTCTCACGATCGCGACGGATGATTCTTCATTTTTTGTTGTTCAACGGCATCGTAGTTCTTTTCCTGGTCTAGTCTGCTACCCTTGCTTCGGCCAGCCTTATTTTTGCACCCCTCCGCCCACTACTATTACCGCCTGCCCCCTTTCCCCCGTTGTGCTATTCCCACCCCATTGGCCTACCTTTTCCGCACCAGTAGAAATAGGGGGAAAGATTTTTATTCTCGTAAATGGAAAAAGCAGGCTGGAGAGGGAGGTTTTGCCAGCCAACCGCTGCTGCGAGCGAAATTTTTTGCTTCGCCCTCGTCGTCGACAAGCTCTTCGAAAGGTAAGTTAGATGGGGAGGAAAGACGGGACCGAGGCATTTGTTGAAGGTTATCTTGCAAAAAGATTATAATGTTCGTCTGGGATCTTATCTATTTTATTCAATTATTAGACAATTGTGCTAATAATGGGAACATTCTAAAAAACAGCAATGAAGTAAGGAAAAATACGCTGATGGTGGATATTGTTTATAAAATAAATTGGTATTTAAAACTTTAAGTTAACAATCTGAATTTGTATCAAATTTCATACATTTTTTCATCATAAAACATGTTATCAAGTTGTGTCTATAAGAACCTAATTGTATATGTATTTCCACGTCTAATACTCTATTTTTATTATAACAATACGGGTCGGAAAAAAATGTTAACATCTGACCCATGAAGTGGCGATATAATTCTTTGGATACGTGTCATATGCAAATTTTTGAAGCCTGAGAAATAATTCAGAAAGGGTTCGAGCAGACGGTGGTCAGCTTTTTTTCGTTAGAACCTCCTGGTCCCGACCCGTAGGAAAATAACAAAAAATTGTGAGCTATGCATTCCCTTGGGAATGAGACACGTGAGATCTTTTCAATCGTGAGAGTTTGTCAAGGTGCATCATTCACCAAACCTATTAATTTCTTCAGTATTAAAAATCAAACAAAATCCAAAAAAATCATTTTTTTTACTTGTCATCATAAAATTAATTATGTTGTACAAAATTTTATTTCCAACAAAAAAGTAATTTTAGAAATACTCTTTCTTTATTAAGAGACATGTAATAATTTCCTTCATTATTGATATCGTTATAAAAATTATAGGAATTTAATGTGATAAAAAAATGCAGTCTTCTTATATTTGTTATTTCATATGTTTTATAAAAGCAGTAGGCAATACAATTAGTTTAATGACTAAGTTAGAAGCAAGTTAAATATCGATAATTTTTATCGAATATTTAGGTCACGTTCTTAATACTATACACAATTGTTACACTATTCTCAAAAGAGAATAATCTTATGCTATTAATTACAGTCTGATATACAGTGAAATGCATATTACTATTTGCTTATCAATTATTTATAAACGCATGTCAATATAAATGCACAAAATCAATTCGGACGTATTAATAAAAATGATGTATCAAAAATATCAAATGCTTAAAATAAATATTGAATTTGAAAGTAAATTGGCAATTTAATATTACCACTGTAAAAGCTTTCTAGGAACTCGTGAACACTCAATTAAAATTACTATTTCATAAAAGTCTTTTCAAACGTTCAATCGTATATACGAATTTGTATAAAAAATTCATTGGATTAAATAGTAAAAAACCACGTTATCATCTTAAAATACAATAAAAAGCACAAATTTTGTAGCAGCACACAAAGAAATTAAAATAATGTGGAATCAAACGCAACCGTATTCGTACCACACTTGATTACCCGCTTTTGCATCCTTATCTACAGAAGTTTCCATCATAGCCTCCTCTTGCCCTACATCCTTTATCCCGCTGTTATTAAGATTCTTTGATTCGTTTATAACTGCTGACACCTTGTTATATATAAGAACCGGTCGTGGTTCTACTTGCACCTCTGATCGTGGAGTTTGTTCTAGTAAAATTGAACGTCTGTCATCCCCTTGTTCCTGTAATAATTGTTTCGTGGATACACAAAAGAAAAGACGATAAACTAGTCTATTAATAACAAATTAAATAGAATTGTAAGTTAATTAGTTCATACTGGTAGGCTAGTTGGTGGCGGTGGGGAATCATCGGTATAATATACTGTTCTCCGAGTTCCTGGATGACCAAGAGACAATGGATCCGAACCAAGACCTCTAGTTGATCCTTATAAAATTAATGTTATAAAGCTATTTTACAAATTTCTTTATGTACAATAGCCACGATAATATAAAAGCATGAATTATTCAAGTACGAATGAAGTAATTAACAGTAATATTTAAAAAATTATAAAATATATTTTATATTTAAAAATAAAGAAAGAAAATACGAATTAAAACAAAATTATCGAATATTTGAGCTTTTCATTTTCTTACAGTTTTCTTACAGTAGTAACAAGTTTTTGAAAACTACTACAGTACAACTTTTTTGAGTACTTAGGAACTATACTTACCCGCTAATCGATGGTCTTCTGTACTAGCATCAGAGTCATTTCCACCAGATTCTGACTCATAAGTTTTTCCTTCTGAATGCTTAGAATCTTCTGCCCAAGATCGTCGATTCTAATTTATATAAATATATGCGTAAAAATTTATTTATATTTAAATACTTATACTACAATTTGTTTACCTTATTCAGAAATTCAGACCCAGCTTTTCGAACTCTGCGTACAAGATTAGCTCCGAATCCTTTCCTTTAATAACATAAAAAATGAAAAATAACAATTAAAAATTCTATATTTGAGATATACATGTCAAAAGCAAATTCATAATGAATAAAATTATATATAGAAATAATACATGACTTACTTTTTTGGAGTACAACTTTCTAATTTTCTATAATGTTCCATAATCTTATCTTCTAACTTTTCTTTCTGTCTATAGAGATGATTTACTTTATCTCTGCAATAAAAGTTATTAATATAGTACACTATATAGAAAAATGGAAACAATTTCTTGAACTCTTAAAATAAAGTATCATTTTAAATAATTAAATACAAAATAAAATGTAAAAGGTTAAATGTCTACTTTTGAAATACTAACGTATACATTTTTTCTTCCATGTGATAATGTTCCTTGTCTTCAAGAGAATGAGTCAAAAGCTCATGATACTGGCTAAATAATAAACTGATGTGATCCATCAACGACCGCCTATCATTATCTAAGCCAGAATTCATATGCAATAATACCTAAAAATAAAAATTTTAATGAAAATAAATACATATTAAATATATAGTACAATAAATCTCACACTTATACCTCACAACGTTGATTTAATTTATTAATTTGTAGTTCCAAATTGGAACATCTTTCGTCTCTACTGCTAAGTTCACCTTGCATTTCTGTTAATTTAAGGCTTAATCGATTCGTTTCAATTTTATTTTTCCTATAATCTTCTTGTAAATTTCTATATTCCATTTTCAGTTTTTCTGTAGCAGTATATAAATTTCTGAAGTCATCCTAAAATTAACAAGAATTTAGTAAATATAATATTCAGTTTAAATAACGCGATATACATATTTTATCATCTTCCCTCGATACCTTTAGTTTTGAATGTTCTCCTCTCAAGTTATTCAAACTTTTTGCATCATTTACTAATGATTCCTTTTCAATTTGTAATGCTTTGTATTTCCCTTTTAATCCCTCGTAAGATTCACGTAATAATCTAATTTCATTTTTAAGGTCTCGTAAATTCGATTTCAGAGCATCATGTTCATGAAATAGATTTTCATATTCGTTATTTAATTGTTCATGTAAAGATTGTAAAGTGACTTGATCATGAACAAGTTGTGTGTGCGCTTGCTGTTGTGCACTTCGTTCCTTCAATAGCTAAATTAAAAGATTTAATAATTAATATTTTAAAACATATTAAGATATCTATAGTTTATAAGCCAATACATCATATATGCATTAGATCTGTAACTAGTTAATATTTAGTACTTACAATAACAATTTATTGCAACAAAAACAAAATAAACTAAATCTTAAATATTTCTTTTTCATTACTGCATATATTTTGAAAAAATAATAATTTATTTGCTTACTTCTTCTTTTTCAGCGACAAGTTGTGAATTTGCAAGTTGTAAAGCTGTATGTTGTGCTGCTAAAGAATTATTTTGGGATTGCAATGTTGTAATTTGTACTTCAAGCTTAGCATTTTCAGATAGAAGGCTTTCTGAAGCTGTTTGTGCAGTAACCAATTTCATATTCAAATGCTCTTGCTCTTTCTATAAATAGAATCATGAAAATTATATTATACTAATATAATTTTTCATTTTTTTAAATTATATACACTTATCTTTATTATTATTTCAACATACCTTAAGTGATTCTACAATTGCTTCTAATTTACTATGAATATTATTTGTTTCACTATTTTCAGAATTTATAAACTCAGGTTCTGATTTTTCACAAGAATTATTCGACTTTCTTATATAATCAACAACTTCTGGAATTTGCGCGATTCTGTAATTATTGAACATCATTAATTGATTAACAATTTAAATTTTAGCTTCTGTTAACCTTACATTAAAATTTTATTACTTTTTAAGAATATTATCCAGTGGAAGTGATAATAACATATTATCACTAAGTCCAAGTTTCTCTAGAATTGTGTATAGTTGTTGAGTATTTAATTTTTCAGCTACTAAATTTGATTGCAAAATCTCTAACGTTTCTCTATCAATTGCTGCTCGTGAATCCAATTCCTTACTAGATCTTTCGATTTCTTGTAATCTGTTAAAATAAATCATCTTAAATGAAATTTCTTGTGATAAATAAACATATAAATTCTATATAAAATATTTAATACCTTGAAATTTGTGTAACAGAATCATGAAGTTCTTGTTCAAGTTGTGTAATTTTTCTTTCTAAAACTTCAATGGTATTTGTTGCTTTATCCAGTGCAACATCTCTTTCCTGAAATTTAGTATAGTAGCTTATTGTATGGAAAAGGTTTTAATAGAAATTAAAGTTTAAGTAAAAACAATAGTTTAAAATACGAACTGGAATGTTATAATATAATATAATTTCGAATAAACATTAAAACATTTATAGAAGACGAATTAGAAAGTTACAAAACAACTGGTCACACTGAGAAAAGTATTTTATAAAATTCATACTTCTATTGTTTCTCGGTATCGATGAATATCGCGTTGTGCTATATCTTTTTCTTTTTCTATCACCACAAGTTTTGATTCAAGATCAAGACACTTGGAATTAATCTCTTTTATATTATTTTCGACAACTTTTAATTCTTCGACTTTTTGATTTGCAAGCTCTAAACTACGATCTAAATCATCTGCTCGTCTTTGTACACTTTCCAATAAAGATTGAACTCTTTGCTTTTCTTTCACTGCTGTATCATAATTTTTTTCCAATTCTATCATTTTTGTATGCTGAGTCTAAAAATTAATAAACATAACAAAACATTAAACATAAAAATATTAAAATGATGCACAAAAAATCTATTACTCACTTGATATTCTTGTTGTTGCTTTTCAGACGATGTTCTTTGATTTTTCAACGAGTTTTGTAATTTCTTGTTTTCCTCAAGTGCTTGTTTCCATACTAACTCTAAATCTGAATTTTGCTGCGTTAATCTTTCAATATTATCATTTAGTGATTCGATCTTTAATGACAATTTCTTTTTTTCTTTTTCTAATTCCAACACGCGGGATGAATTTTCATGAAATGAATTTTCTTTTAAGGAATCTATCAAGGTAACTAATCGACGATTTTCTAATTCTAGTTTTAATGCTCTCGTTTGTGCATTATTTGTCAACTGCTCAGACAATCTGTTATCAGTATGTGCTAAACAAAATTTAAATATACATTAAATTTATACACAATTAATGTATAAAGCATTCTTCTGTTTTAAAAATAATGTTACTTACCTGGTTCTTCGGAATCGCTTATAGAAGCAGCTAAAGCAGCTTCATTTGCGGCAGCTTTCGATAATTTGTGCAACTGAGTGTTTTCCTCAACAAGCTCTTGATATTTTTCTTTGTCAGCCGCACGTTCCTTAAAAATTTAATTACAAAAGAAAGTTAAATTGGAATATACTAAATATAATCTGTTTTCATACATACCAATGCCATATCATTCAATAATTGTTTATATTTAATAATTTCAGACTCAAGTTCCAATACTTTATCTGCTCTTCTTCTCGATGAATTTAATTGATCTTCAAGCATTTCGCGAGTCTCCATTAAAACTCTAAAATAAATAAATATCTTATGTAAATAAAATGTAAGTGAATGATATTTTAAAGGATAAATATATTAAATACCTATTATCTTCGCGTAGCTCTTCTATCCGAGTTTTATAAAATTCTATATCTGTAAGTTTTTCTCTATATCTTACTACCTCTAATTCCAATCGATCAGCACGATCTGCTCTTTCAATTACCGCATCTAATTCATCTCTATAAGATTTGGCTGTACGTGCTTCGTGCATCAATTCTTGGTTCTAAAAAAATTACAAAAATGAACGTAAATGTTTTTAATGTTATGTAAAAGTAAATAGTATGTACAGGAAATAAAATATCTTACTTCTTGCTTTAATTTAGTGACTAACATTTTATGATACTCCAGTTCTTCTTTACATTCTAACAATGCCTCTGTTTTTTCTTCTCTATAAACAATTTACAAAGAAAATGATGACAAGAAATATTACAACTAGAATACATTATATCATTAAAAACTTTTAATACATACAATTCTTGTCTTTGTTTTCTAACTCTTGATTTCCAATCGGCTAATTCAACTGCATAATGATGATTATCTTCACGTTCTGATTTTATAACAGGATTAGATTGTTGTGCTTTATTTATTTCTTCAGCTTCCACGCTAATTGATGAATCATTTCTTTCAGCACTTTCATTCATAATAGTATCTCTCCATTTCTGTTATATCAATAATATTTTTTTAAATACTTTGATAATATAATGTTTTATTTAACAGTAATATTAACCAAATAAATTGTACCTGACGATATAAATCTAATTCTTGAGTTAATTTCTTTATTTGTGTAAATAAACAACCCATATTTACATTCTCCATTGCATCTTGAGTAATAACTATGTTTTGATGATCAGTGACCTAACATTATGTTAATTTTTTTTAATTAATTTTATACTTAATATACAATAATAAAAAGCAAATAATATTGAACATATACCTGTTTAATACATTCCACAATTGCAAGTTGGGTATCAACATTTAACGATTTTATATTAGTAATAAATTTTTCTTTATTAGGACACTGCACAGCACATCCAAGGAGTAATAATAATAATAACTTCATTTCTGCAACATAAAGTTCTGGCTCTTTACCCAAGTCCATTGTATCTGGTAGCCTTAGAACTAAATGACCTAATTCTTCTTCATAAAATTGTTTCATATTATCTACTATAACTTTCAAGTTTTTTGTACGAATTAATGAACTTCCTTCTGGAGGTATTATTTCATCATATAGTGGTTCTGGATCTCTGAACAGAATCAAGTTATAAATATATTAGATATATTTATATTTTAAGAACAAGTTTTTAATGTACTGAAAAAATTTAATGATATCAAAATACTTACATTTGCAAAAACACATTATGCAGCAATATACCATCCACCAAATCATCATAACTGGTTAATAAGTTAGGATCCTCTAAGCAACTGGCAAACTATGATATAATAAATATATTTGAATTAAATATTATAAATATTAAATAAATTATATTTTCATTAATAATTAAGTCTAGTTAATAAAATTAATAATAATTATAAAAGGAAATCTTTAAAATTAAAGGAAAGTTCTATTACAACTACTAAAGGAAAAATTAACTTTTATGTAATTCCATCATTTTATGGGACAAATTTTTTTAAATTATTAAGATTGTTTTTATCATAAAAGTAAAAGACTTACCCAAGTTACCAGAGGTCCAGATAATAAATTATCAATTTCAGAAGATGCCATTTTTACACATTTACATTAATTCATAAAACAACATTTAATAAATAACCCTATCATTTCCTTTTTTGTTGAAAAGGTACACATTAGAATATAAATTTTATCATTTTTTAAACTTTAGCTTAGAAGAAAATATTACATTTTTAAATGCAAAATATGCATTCATGAATACACTTGATTTATAATTGTATTTCGTTCTATCTCTGTAAATTTTAAATTTCATATAATAATAATTGACATAGTACTTGCTTCATTGAATACTTATATACTTTTTTATATGATACACAACACATTAATATAAATGATTAAAAAAAGAAAAATATGAACAAAAATGCTTAAAAGATTATATTTTACATATTAAAAGATTTTATACTTTGTAGGAATATATTTTCTACTTTCTTAATTAAATTTGTAATGAAAGATTAATTGTCAGGGTATAATTATGCATTTACACAGACACGTTAATAAAATCAAAATACTTCTTTGTTTCAAATAATTAGAATAATTACTGATCCTACATTTGGCTTTTAAACACTGTAATTAATTTAATATTTCAATAATTTCACGATACTTGATTTCATCTCTTTCGTGATGTTTATTCAATAAAAACATTTTACATAGACGTTACTTTAGAAGCAACAATAAAAAAAACTATAATTGCACGGTTTTGTATTCATATTTGATGTAAAATATACTACTTATATACTATAGGAATTGTTTTATACATTATCAATGTCTGCTGAGGTATGTAAGGCATTATGCAATTTTCAAAAACATTTTACACTGATAAGCAAGGAAACTGAAACGATCAAATGCATGTGTAGAATAATATAAACAAAATCTACATTCATCGAACTTAAGGAGCATGTATACATACACATGATGCACTTATGATAAAGCAAAATGGAGTTTATACAAACAACCATAAAAAATATTTCTCACACTTAACGCCATCTAATGCCTGACTATAAGAATTACTGCATTCATTCATTCGATATTATTTCTATAATTATAAATCTTATAAGTGATATATAATAAATTCTTTAAATTATTATTTTAGTATGAGCTATAGATATACATACATTTTATATTCCTTATTTAATATGGTTTTGTTATACGCTACATTTATTAACAATGAAAAATATATTTTCTCATACAATTGTATTATTCTATTCGCAAGGGGATCTACATATTACACAATGAAAAATGTATGCAATTTAAAAAAAAATTAATATATTTTAGAAAACACAATTTATAACTTCAAATTGGATGATATACTATAAACTTCATACAATTATAACAAAGATTATATTGCAATATTTTGATGAAATTTTTTTAATCGACATCTAGGAACGTCAACGCGTGTTAGCCTGTATAAAAGTATAAATACCTACATAAGTCTGTGCAAGAGACACGTTGGCTGTTGTGTGAAGCAACGTAGCTTCAGATTTTTTGAATAATGATTCTGTTTAGTACGATATAATTTCAGTATCATTGTAATACGTTGAAAGAATTAATTTACTGAAATTCATTTTATTTCATACATTCTATGCATTTTTACTTGAGGTAATAAAAATTTTCATGTATTTTCTTATTTATTTTTATCTTCTTTTTACAATATTTTGACAAATGTTTTAATTATATACAAAGTGTATAAGTATTAAAATAACAATCTAATACTTTTTAAATATTTATAATTTATATTCTTTTACCTTTTCATATTTAACCAGTTGCTTTTGTATTTATATTTTTGAAGATAATTTACTTTCAAGTTATATAAATTTACTAATGTATAATATATTTAATTCTTCACATACTGCGTTATAAATGATAAGAAATATATCAACTGCTTTTTATTTTAGGTACAATTATCTTAAATAAAATGCGAGTGCAGCTAAGAAGAAATCGACTTTTCAGTATTATTATCTGTAGTATATTTGTTCTTTTTATATTATATATTACTATAAACTTCTATTCTGACAAACCTATTAATAATTTAAAAGAATATTGGTCAGAAAGTTTAAAGGGTAAACAGGTAAATAAAATATTAAACATTCTTAAAAATAAATATAACTTTTAAAATAAGAAGTTATTTACATTATAATTGAATCACATAATTTTTATAAAAGAATAGTAGAAATAAAATTAATACAAATTGATTTTAGTATTTTATTAAACAAAGGTTTTTGATATAAAAAAGATGAAAGAGAAAAGGATGAAATATTAGGATAAAATACTATATTAATTAGTAAATTTACATTACATTTATGTCTTTTCATTTGAAAGAAAAGAAATAGGTGCACAGAATTTTTGAAACATAAAGACAAAATTATTGTTATATATTTTTATAAATATATTTTATTTGATTTATTATTTCATATTACAGGTTCCGGTTGTTATAAAAGATCTAGGCAACTTTGAACCAAAACATGTATCAATTAAGAGTGGACCTGGAGAGAGAGGTAAACCTCATATTCTTAGGGATGATCAACAAAATGATATTCAGCAATCGGAATCAGATTATGGTATGAATATAGTTTGTTCTGATGAAATCTCATTGGACAGATCAATCCCTGATACAAGAATGCCTGAGTAAGTTAATTCTTACTTTCTGTAATCAAAAATTTTATAGCAGTATTACTCAAACCCAGTTTAATAACATAAGAAACTTCCTATTTAAATATAGTTCTTTTTTTCTATAAGAATTGCTTATAATATATCTTACAATAATTTATGATATAAGAAAAAAGTATAATAATATAGAATATTTTAGTTTAGCAGTACTGTCTTATAAGAATATTATAAATACATTTATAACGATAAAACTGTCTTCTTCTATTTACAGATGTAAACATTGGAATTATCCAGAGGTACTTCCTCGAACTAGTGTAATCATAGTATTTCACAATGAAGGTTGGTCAGTATTAATGCGAACAGTACACAGTGTGATGAATCGTACTCCCCCACAATTTTTAGAGGAAATTTTACTTGTGGATGATTTTTCTGATAAGGGTAACTGAACATTTCTATTAAGTAAAAATAATAAACATAATATTATAAAAAATTTGCACATATGTATTACTCTGAATAAATGAATAATATATTTTTTATAGATAATTTAAAAGCAGATTTGGAATCTTATATAGAACAATGGGAAGGCAAAGTTAAATTATTAAGAAATGATGAAAGAGAAGGTTTAATAAGAACAAGATCACGTGGTGCACGTGAAGCTAAAGGCGAAGTTATAGTATTTTTGGATGCTCATTGTGAAGTTAATGTTAATTGGTTACCACCTCTTTTAGCTCCAATAGCTGCTGATAGGTAATCTTATTACTAATTTTAATATTGACAGTATACTTCGTCTTTTATTAATTTTTGAAATCTTTATCTCGGATAATATACTTCACTTGAATAGACATAGATATTTTTTGCTATTTTATTCAAGTGAGGTAGATGTAAAAGAAAATTAATTTTCCGTTATTTTTTTAACATGTTTAGAACTGTAATGACTGTACCTGTTATCGATGGCATTGATCACAAAACCTTTGAATACCGACCTGTATACCAAGAGGGACATTTATATCGAGGTATATTTGAATGGGGAATGTTGTATAAAGAAAACGAGCTTCCTGCACGAGAGAAAAAATCACGACCCTATAACAGCATGCCGTACAAGTAATTTATGTTAAAAGAATATTGTTAGATAGGTAGAATCTAATTATTTGACATTCATGTATCAGGGAATATTTAATTTAGGTCGCCTACTCATGCCGGCGGTTTATTCGCAATAAATCGTGAATACTTTTTGTCATTGGGTGGATATGATGAGGGATTACTTGTATGGGGTGGAGAAAACTTTGAGTTATCATTTAAATTATGGCAATGTGGAGGAAGCATTCTTTGGGTTCCATGCTCACACGTTGGTCATGTATATAGAGGATTTATGCCTTATACATTTGGCAAACTAGCTCATAAGAAAAAAGGACCATTAATAACTATAGTAAGTAACTTCTTTAACGAAATATTATATAGTGAAGGAATAATGACAACAAAAATTGTCAATGCAATAAGTATATTCTTACTTACTAAATCTATAAAGTTTTTGCTATATAAATAGGAATATAAATTACCTTATTATTTTGATTTTAGATTGTAGTATAGTGATAAATACTATAGTATAAAGTGACAAATAATTTACCATACATTTACAAAGATCCTTTCCAGAATTACAAAAGAGTGGTTGAAACTTGGTTTGATGACAAGTATAAAGAGTTCTTTTATACGAGGGAACCATTAGCGCAGCTGCTTGACCATGGCGATATAACAGAACAGTTGGAATTTAAAAAGCGGAAACGATGTAAAAGCTTTCAATGGTATATGGAAAATGTAGCTTATGATGTTTTCGACAAGTTTCCTGAATTACCACCCAATATCCATTGGGGAGAGGTATTATTAATATTAATGGATATTAATTTTGTTCAATTAAATTAATATCTACTTATTTTACTAATTTAGCATTTCTATTACTGTAATTACATTAACACTTGGCTAACTTTGTATGTATGTATAATGTTAAGCATAATAAACTAAAATGTAAAATTTTGTTTTCATTAAAATTTTAGTTACGAAATGTAGCAACAGGCACATGTTTAGACACAATGAGTCATTCTCCTCCCAGTTTAATGGCTACAACTGATTGTCATGGATTTGGTAACAATCAGGTAATTTTATTATCAAATAAAATCTTTATTACCTTCAAATTTGTTTTTTTATAAATTATAATTTATATATTTATATTTTTCAGTTAATTAGATTAAATGCAAAAGGTCAATTAGGTGTTGGAGAACGTTGCATATCGGCTGATAACCAAGGAGTGAAATTTGTATTCTGTCGCTTAGGAACTGTAGATGGTCCATGGCAATACGATGAGGTAAGTGTTAATAAATTGAAGATAATAATGAGACAGCCTACTTTTCTTAATAAGCGTTTTATTTAATTATAATTTTATCATCTTTAAAGAAAACGAAAACACTTCTGCACAGAGTGCACAAAAAGTGCATGGCACTTCATCCTCAAACTCAACAATTATCGTTAATGCCATGCGACATAAATAATACGTATCAACAGTGGTCTTTTCATCAAATTCATCCAAGATGGTGAAGAAACGTAAGTATTGATGTTGTTTGCATAATATAAAACGTTTTATGCCGAATCAAAGACTTCAACAAAACTTTACCTATGCATTACCTATTTTTCCTTTATACAACAGACTGCGGTTAAGACATGATTTTTTACTTTCTTCTTATTATAAACAATTCACATATTTGTACAAAATTAAAAGTCTGATCTACAACATAAGATCTTACTGCGAATTTCATTTTAAAGTAATAGTTGTAAAAAGAAATCTTCAACTATGATAGAAAAGACAGTGCTATAAAGTCTTAACAGCACTAAAGTAAAACCTATGTCTATTATATTGTATTTATACACAATCAGTGTTTAAGTGCAATTTACAATTTCAATAATTTATAAATTTAATGAAAGTAACATACTTTCGTATGATTGAATTTAATGCAGTAATGCGGAAAATATAATTTATTAAAATACAGTTTTTACCATTTTTTCATACGATTTTCTATACTACTGAATATACTCTATGTTTACCATGTTTTTTCTTTAAACAATTTTTAAGAAATAGAATAAAGTTACTGAAATCAAATACTGTTTTGAACAAATACTGCCTATGTTTGCTCAAGATAAAAATGAAATATTGCTCTATAAAGCCATGTATTTATCAATTACGTAAAATGTTCGCGTACGTTTGTTAACATTTGTTATCGTATGATTATTGGAAGAAACATTGTGGAATCATGAAATGGAGCAAGCTTCAAAGTTTACATATTCAGATGTCTAAATTAGTGAAATCGTAGAAATCTGAGAAAATAAGAATCGAAATCTTTGGTTAGTTTTATAGAAAATATACCTTACTGATTTCAAATACAATAGTTTGTAACACAAAGTTGTAACGTTATGATGCATAAGACTTGGCTATATTTCATTTGTTTTCACCAATCTTTACAAATGTTAACAAACGTTTTCGTTTCTTACACATCACGCATTTCTACCGCAACAATCGAACCATATACGTGGCTAGTAGATACGCAGCTTAAAGACAGTTATTTGGAATGTACGTGATTCATTCGTTTTGGAGTGCGTTTTGCTTATATTATTAATATAACAGGAGAATGTGTGCTTCCATTTTTAACTGATTCTTGTTCAGAGAGCATGTTATTAATGTAGTTTTGTAATGGTTTTAATTTTTTAAAACACTTTCAGGCAAGAAGTTACTTAGTATAATGTAAAGGAACGTAACAAATGTTTTATTAAAAATGATGTATTAATAAACTAAAGCAAATATGATAATTTGTAATAGTTCCTTGTTTTTATAATTGTCTCTTTGACTTTCCTAAATTTTGTTATATTATATTTAATTCATCAATCTAGCAATCTGCGGTAAACGTGATTATTTAAAAGATCACTTATAAATAACATCCTAACAGAATTTGCATGAGAGGAAAGTATGGGGCGCAAAAGAGAAGAAAGAAGCATAAAAGTTGACAGATAACAGTTAGAAATTGCATTCCTTTATGATTTAAAAAATTGAACAGTTTATGGACATTGTGACGGGCTCATCATGGATAGGGTTGAAGGGAAAAATAATGGAAAGAGGATGTTTCTTTCGGAGTCTGGGCTAGTAGACTCATTAGTAAGGCTTACCTAACAAGAAGTCCATAATCTAAACGTAGGGATAACAAGGGATACTTGGGAACTTTTATATACAGGAACTGTGTTAGACTTGAGTACTTGCTAGAAAGGTAGTTAGTTGATCCTTTTATTAATAAGGGTAGGAAGGTCGCCACGACATCGAAACACTATAGCCACCTAGTAGTAAAAAAGTGATATTAATATACGTGTACCTGTCATATATAGGACATAAATTCTAATTTCTCAACTTTTAATTTGGAGAATGTAATCAGGAGGCTACCGTATTTAAATAAATTGTTTATTTTATATACACTCTTTATTATGCAAAAATGATTTTACATGAGTTTTATACAAATGAATGAATAAATAGTACTATTATGGAGATTTTATAATTTAATATTATTTTAAATATATTGAAATAAATTTTACGAGATTTATTCTATTTTTTAACCGATTACCTTGTATGCTTTTTGGTAAAAGGTGTTTAAACATTTTCTATCTACAACACGTTTTATTTCCATGCGAGTTATCGGTACTTATACGTAATTTTTTTGAAATATCTGTTTCCCAAAAGATATTCACCTGTAAAATGTAGAAATATAGCAAAAAATTTGTTAATGTTAGAATAAAAAAATTTTTTTCTTGTTATACCTCTTCTGCTTCATTTGTTAAAGCAATTCTGTACAATTTCAATAATCACAGTCAATTTTGTTACTAACGAGTAGACTTAAATTATATACATATATGTGTATAAACATTAATCGAGAAGCTTGAGCGATAATGACAATGGTGTAACTCGAGTTTCTATAGTAGTTGGTCTCACAGATGTCTGAAACAACATTTAACATCGTTTTAGCAGTTCCCACTTGTTGAATAAGAAGAGAACACAACCAATGATTACCTTATTGCGATCTCGAATGTTAAATGCACCATAAACAATGGGATTCATACAAGAATTCGTGCAGGCAAATAGAAACAGACCTTTCTGAATCCGCTGATCAACTTTGTACGCTGAATGTCGATCAATCCAGTACCTGTACAGGTTAGGTTTATTTTGTATTAACAGTAAATATATCTGTATGTATAGAAATTTTAACCCTTTGCGTTCGAAACCCTTTGGTAGTAATAATGAAAGAGAAAGTTAAGAAAAAAGCGAAATACCTTTTCTGTCATTTAAATTTCTATTAAGGTTTTCATTGATTTATTTTTCCTTTCTATTAGAAATAGTGATTAAAATAAATTTGTTACTACGTTTTAATTTTTAATAGCCAACAATACTTACCAAAGACTCATAATATAATATGGTGTCCAGCAAATGAAGAATACAGCAACGATGATTACCGTCATTTTTAAAGTTCGTATTCTTGCCCGCGTAAGAAAACCCATAGAAGAACGACGAATTTTATCTAAAATCAATTAATCGTTTATCACTTTTTATTAACATCGCTATTTAATTAATTATTAATAAAGCGCAAATGTATTATGTACAGTTTTAATTAATTTGCTAATGTTGGTGATTTTTATATCATATTTAAGTACTTTTCACTAATTATAAATAAATTTTCGAAACTTGAATTAATATCCTAAGAACTTTTTAATATTGAATATTTAACGAATATCTGTAGAAAAGCAATAGATGTTTTTTGACAAAATTCTAAATTAATACAGTCTTGTAAGTAGAAATTGTTACGTATGTACCATCTTCTTTCTTTTTCGATCTTCTGCATATTTCCAGCAGAATACTTGTGTAGGTGTATATTATCACGATAAAAGGAAACCAGTACATCATGATCATTCCAAAAAGAGAATAAGTTATTTCATGAGTGTACGTTGGAAAAGTGTTAAACGTAACACACTGAGAGTACCACGTAATGTTTGGATGAGTTTCCAAGTGAAATACTATTATCTAAAGGGAAAATAAATATTTCTATAATTAATAATAACAGATGTGTTAAATGAGCAAGTGTTATTATCACTTATTATTTGAATATTAATTATTGAGATCCATTTAAAAAAAAAAAATATATATATATATACATGAAAATGTATATAATTATAATTTTGTAAATGTTTTATTGAAAATTTACAATAATATAATACTTGTGATTTATGCTAATGCACGTTCAAATTGCTAAATCAATGATTTATGTTCGTTAAAAAAATGTATTTTCTGAAAGAAATAATTGCAACATATAATAAATTGTTCGTATTTCATTTTAAACGGTTAATACATAAAATTAATTGTATATCATGTTTTATAAATTATAAATGAAACTATAGCTCAATATTTCAGTTAAAACATAAATAAAAATAGCATTCGTATTAATGATCAATAAATTATGTACAGTTATTATACCTGAGGCATTGAACACACGACGGATCCGAGCCAAGCAAAACACAGCATAATTTTTCCTCTTTTATCAACATCCCATAACTGAAGTGGTTTTATTACTGCATAATATCTAAATCAGTGTCATTATTATCATTATTCTTATTTTGTACTATTTTATATCACACACATTTATTTTTAATGCTGATTATATAATAAGTTAATAAAATCAACAATATAATTGTTACTTTAAAATAAATTCTAGAAAAATAAAGCAGTATCTGTTTGTTTGTGAGTTAAGGAAGTATTGTCTGGTATCAGTAATTATCAAAATAATACAAAATGTTGCAAACACCATTAAACAGCGTCTGATAATGGTATTTCTTAATGAAAAGAATTAAGTTTACGTAGAAATGGGTTTAACGTGCAGGAAACATGTTAAAGTAATTAAATCTGTGGTAATAATAGTTAGCCTGCAACAATAAAAGAGGGAAAAAGGAGTGTGGTTTGAAAGGATTACACTGACCTGTCCATACTTATGCACACCAGTATGAAAGACGATAAGTACAGGCCGAACACTCTGAAGAAAGCCATTACTCGGCACATCGGGTCTCCTGCTTTCCAGGAGACAGTGATCGCCCAACCGATCTCAAGTGGCATCATTAAAAAAGTAACCTGGAATTCATTCATATTGTTCAGAGATGTTTATACATTTCAAAAATTCGAAAAAGTTACGACTTCTTCTCTGTTAAACATGCTGCGGTCTTTCGGACATTTTTGTCCCAAATGTATTACCATTTCATTAAAAAAAACTCATTAATTTTATGTAATAAATAAAGAAACAGTTACCAATTCTTTGCTCTCTGCTTTCAATTTTATGCCGAAGAACCATTTTTCTACAAATTAGTTCTTTTTAATGAAATTAGACAATTTCAGGCATACAGCATGACTAATTATTCTTTTAAAATATTCTAATTCTAATTTATA
Organism: Tetrapedia diversipes; assembly: GCA_033822845.1. Classification (NCBI taxonomy): domain Eukaryota; kingdom Metazoa; phylum Arthropoda; class Insecta; order Hymenoptera; family Apidae; genus Tetrapedia; species Tetrapedia diversipes. The sequence goes on along the minus strand of JAOPTO010000583.1, from coordinate 428,370 downwards.
TTTTGTTTTTGTTATCGTAAAGGTATTAGGAATATAGAAGTCGAATCGTACTAATACGTATGATTTAAAGGTAAACGTAGAAAAAGATATATACATATACATATGTATATAGGCAATATTGCACCTAGAGGAATCCATCCTTAGAATTACCGTATCCTTCACCCCTAATCCAGAAACCCAAGGACCGACCATTAGGTCCAACAGCTATCAAACTAGCCCTAATACAGTAGAATTCCGATTACTAGACCCAGTTGCCCATTCATCATGGACATGTATGTATGTATTTAGATGTGTATTTCACAAGCAAAACACTATCTAAAAAGGCTTCGTGCAATACTCAATCTTTCTCCTGCTCTACTGCATCAATATCCACTGTCGATAATGCTTAACCAATAGACATGCAGTTACATATGTATGTATCAATTAATATATTTTATACATTCTATAAACATATCTTCTACCGTATAGTTTATTTTTATCAATAAATTGCATTTTAGTATATGATCCAAGATTATTTTTTAAATTATATTCCTTTTATCACTTCGTATGTATAGGTGTAGTCGAATTATCCGACATTGCCTTGGTCCCAAGTATACCAGATAATCGAAATTCTACCGTTGAGTCGAATTCAAGAAACTTTAGTTTCCATCGTCAATGAAGTTCAGACACAGAACCGAAGTCTTCGCCAGTCATTGACCGACTGCTGGTTCTATACATCTCCCGCTACCTTATGTACCCGAGGAGCCTGACAAACCGTTGGCGCTTTCATAGTTCGATTCACAATGGCTTACTTTGAAATCTCGAAAGATTTGATTGTAATGCTATTTCTGACGTCAAACTTTTTACCAAACTTTGACAGAAATCGGCATCGAAAACAGACCAATTGTTGTTGCTATTGCCAAGCAAACGAAGAAGCCTTGATGTGCTTTTGGTTCGAATGTTTGTACAAGCTTTGGGGTACATTTTTGATATCAGTAAAAGAAAGTAGTACACAGTGAAATGTACATCATTAATCAATAGAATACCTTTGTTTCTTTAACTGTTGCAAGTTGCAACATTAGTCGGTGTCGATCATTTGTTTTTTCGATCCATATGTAATTTCATGCCGTTCGATTACTGCAAGAAGAAATCTCCAAAATATTTTATGTTTTCATCGATTGAATGTTATATTAAGTGCTGCTTTTCTCGAAGTATCATTAAACGAGGCTTGAAATTTATTGATTCTAAGTAAGTACATCTGATTAGTTATTTAATTAGATGTAAAATGGCAAAGTTCGGTTAGACATGTCCAAGTATGTTCAATGCATGTTATACAGTTAGATAAAAGTTAGTTCTGTTTCATAAAAAGGAATATGAATCTCATAAAGTAATAGATCCAAACACTTAAAAATCTAAAGTGTTTCTAAAAGTACCTTCTTTTAGAATATATGAAGACATTTTTCACTTTTTTATTAAGAAGATACTCGAGAAAATAGAAATTTCTCTCCTATAGTACTACACTTAGCATACAAATCTGACATATTGTGATAATATGTTGGTAAAAAAGCATATCCCATGCATTTCGAAAATTTGGCATCAACAGATATGGTTGGCAGGGAATAATATGCTTGTAAAAAATTAAAAGAGAAATGTTAGAATGCAAAGCTATTCACTTTTTTTTTATTTTATCCAAAAGTAATATTAAAAGAGTATGGCAACTTAACTATATCAAATTAAGATTAAATAAGATTAATTAATAATAATGAAACTAATTTTCGGCTAAAAATAATATGGATGACCTTTAAAAGACACTTTGAAATCCTCTTTGGGGGTAGCGATTCGTGGGTTAGAATCCAGGGATGTAAAGAAAAAGAGTATAAAAGAGTTTGGATAAATGCTAGTCATTTTTGCTTGGATAAGTGCAAGGTAGTCATCCGCACTACTGAGGGAAGAACTTCTTGAATATCGATGAAGTAAATAAACATATGTTAATGAAACTTTTACCCATATATTTGTAAGGATTTTCTGATTAAAATGAAACCAAACACGATGTAATTTGGATAACATTCATTTATTGATATTAACTGTGTATCATAAACTATGAACGCAAACATGATCCAAATTATATCGTGTTTGGACTCATTTCAATCAGAAAGATCTCACAAATATATTGGCTAAGGTCCCATTAAAATAAAATTAAAAATAAATGTAATTAACATTTTGTTTTCCTCCGTTCGCTGTCCTTTTCTACGTTCGGCAAACTAGAAAAGCGAACGTCGAGGCTCGGCTCCAGTCTTTCCTGGAACTGAAACTCGACCATATATCTATACTTGAACTTGAACGGTTCAGTCCTGTGTTGTCATTCAGTTATATCCAATCATATTATTGCATACCGAATGTGTTCTATACTCACAAGTAAGTCAGCGATCGCAAGGTGCATCAACATGGTGTGTATCCTCGATTTGGATGAACGTTTACGACGCCTTATTAATACCAAGACTGTGGTATTTCCAACAGCAGACACTATCATTAACACGCTGTAAACAACAATACTAACAACGTGGCCCTCGTTGAAACGCATATCAATCGGTAACTCCATCTGATTCGAATTGTTTGCCGGTGAGTTAGGAAATTCCGTAGAACTGGCCATCCTCATAACACTTCCCATGGTGTATCTCAGTGTTTCAGAAACGCTATTAGGTGGATAATTTAATTGTGAACGTTTACGAATTATATTTGAATAAAATAATATTGTAGTGTAATTGTTTGTTGGTGTATATTAATTATCGTGTTTGAATAATTTATATATTTTTCTTTCAAACATAGCTGTTGCTTATTTATCAAACTGTTTTTATTTTGTATTTTTCTGAAAATTGATAGTACACATATATGTATTACATTGTTTTGGTTACAGTCAAATTCTTATTACTCACCTAAATGGTTTTTAAAATTATTATTTTAAATTTACTTATTTTAAATCATTTTAAATTTACACATATTTTGAGTTTGTTTTAGTCTACCAATTTTGGAAAACTGTTTCAAACTTTTTCCAACATTTTCGAACAAACTTAAAAATTATTAAACTACGATAAATTTACTATCGCGTTGTGCTACTGACAAATTTGATCTAATTATTTAAATGAAATACAAATATCTTGTTTATTACTTTCTGAATTAAATATAATTTTATCGTTGCAATCTTTTCTTTGATTATTTTTCCATACATATGAAATACAAAATTTCACAACAGCATGAAACTAAAAATTTGCTAATGTTTGCAGTGAATTGAATAAAAACAACGAGTAAACTAATTATTAACGAACAACAAATTATCTTTCGATTTCGTCAAAACAAAAACTTATGCTCGGAAATTAAAGTTTAGTGTTCGTTTTATCAAGTGCTGCGAATGGACACGTAATACATATGTTACAAAGAATTGAGAATAAAACTATGAGTGCGAGATACGTTGGAATAATCTATCAGGGACTGAAGTACACCAGACATTAGCGACCATCGTGTTTCGTTCGTCACGTGCAAAAAGCGTGCCTCCATTAATTTTTATAACGGTCAATATGGATTAAAGGATGCATTGATTATATTATGCCATTTCTACTTTGTCTGTGAACTGTTGTATTGTATACTTTAATTATCTTTCTTTTTTTTTTTTCTTTCAACTTTCATCAATGGATATCAATGATATACGTTTTAAAATTTGCTTACCTTATTCGAAAATCTACTGATCACCGTTAAAGCAACGCATTATTAATTTGTACTTTGATCGCAGTGTGAATATAACAAAAATCACTTCCCATCTTTGATTCCACCTGAATTTTTGTTAAATCACACGAATCGTTGTTTGAGATGAATTCGTGACTGATAATAATTGAACAAAAAGCAAGCAGTGTCTTCTTCTTTTTGAACACATAACGCCTACCGGAGTTTTTACTTTTTTCACTGGACTACAAATTTTCACAATTGTCCGATTCTCGTCATTCTTTTCGTCAATTTATCATCACCGTTCTTTTTTCCACTAAATTCATTTTTTGCCTTCGTACAAATTACAACAAACTATCTGTCTGTTTACAAATTTGTTAACATTAAAATAAACTCTCACAGGTTTTGTTCGTCTCTTTCTGTTTCAGTACAACACGAAACGAATTTATACACATTGTATACAGTTTAAACAGGCACCGTCACTTTTTAAAAAGCACCTTCGTATGTCATTCACAGCATCGTTTCTTTCGTGATTAGGTCGTTGTATGTAAAATGACGATCTTACGATAAAACGGTTCGTTTCTTTACATAAATTTCAAAAGATGCTGCATTTAAAATGTTAGGCTGCAGGCTTTGCTTTATTATTATGTACAGTAGAACCTCGATTATACGAATCGATGAGAAACGAATCCGTTCCAATAAGTAGATTCTAAAACCTAACGAGAAAACATTTCAAAATATCCATCCACCAATTTTTATAAAACTTTGTAAAACGTGGTAGCCTTAAAAATAGTATTGTACACGTGTCTTTTTTGTTTTACAAAATTCAATTGAAATTCGAATAATCGACGTTTCTCAGTAACAATCATCACTTACCAACGATTCTAGATTATAAAATACAAAACGCCACTGCCATTTTATACGCAATGACCTAATAGGATAAAGTTCTTCTGTGTCAAAATGATCGCAAAAATGAATTATACTATGTTTGTTGTAAAATTGACACATCGATAGGGGCTAGAAGATGGCTGACGATAAACTTGGAAATTCGATTACCAAAAAACACCAACGATCGAGTAAAAACTGCAAATTCCGCGAGACAACTAACATTTATAAACGTGCTTGAACGATTGGTCCAGTAATCTGAGGTCAAGTGTTAAATCAAAACCGATAACAATACAAACACGTTGTCGTTATGATGTTACTTTCAAAAGTTGATGACAATGACAAAAACTGCAATTTAGAAAAACAGCAACATCTGTTTATAATATAATATATATAATATTAATGTTAGATAAATATTATATGTAATATAATATAGGAATTATAAATAAATATTATTTACAATATAATAAAATTTAATATATTTCTCAGTCCAATTATATTTAAATTAAAAAAAAAAAAAAAAAAAAATTGTTCATAAATAAGGGGTTAAAAGATGGTATCCAATTAAACGTAGCAATTAAAAGTTATAAAGATTGTTATTTTTCTTTATTTTAATAAAATAAGTTTTATATGTACTATTCTGATCATTTTATACCGATATAATTTAAATTACGATAGTTCAAAAATAATCTTTGAAATTATATTATACAATATTACATCTATTAGTAAAATTATAAACGATTCTAATTGATAAGTTTATGAAGAAATTTGAAAGCTTCACCTAATTTTGAATTTTTTAAATTCAACCAAATTGACAAACTCTCATAATATTTAGATTATTTTATTTTATTTTGAATTATTCTTGTGATGGTAGGTACAGTTTAACCATTACAATCTGATGATTAATGGACACAATAAAATTGGGGTTATTTTAAGTATAACTGTAACAGAACGGTTACGAATTTTCTATAAATTCAATGTAATATACATACATATAAGGTACCCCATCATACGCGAACGGTTAATATTGAAATAGTCAGGAAACAAAGTAAGAGCAAAACAAGAACATAATTAATATAAATATAATTTATGTATGAAGTAGTTAATACAAATATAAATACTTTAATATTTTTATGTTTTCTATTTTCTATTTAAACAAAGTGCTTGTGAAACGAATAAATTTTCATTAAGATAGCAAGATTTACTTTTTTCTTTTCAAAATACATATACAGAATTAACAAGTATTACTCCCATTTTATATATAGATTAAAATATAAATTCATTTATTAAATATCTGGTATATTTATATGCAAAAATTTACATAAAATGCGAAATGTAAGAAAAACAATAAATAACACACCATCTATCCACTATCTGAATGAAACAAACTAAAAATTATATTATATTCGATAAAATTAAATAGTATTACTCATCCCAATCATCGGTATCCGGTTGAGAGTCATTCTCGCTGGTGGCTGAATTTCTATCCGATGCAGCCGCATCGCTTGGCTTAGGGGGCGGTGGAATTAAGCTAGACATCCTTTCCAAAGCGCTGCCTCCAGATCCTGCAATTCCCTTTCTTCTAAGTGCTAGCTTCGCGTGTAAGTCAGCCATTAAATCTCCTCCAACAGACGCAGAAGACCAACGATTTCCTTTTTCCTCAGGTGTTACAGTGTGTCTCAGTTTTGCTCTTCCTATGCCACCAGCGTTACGAATTGCCTCCATTAAATTTGACCGATCGTCCAATTTGTTCGTTCTGCTCGGGTCTTCGACAGGTTTCTTCTTTTTCGAATCTTTTATTTCAGATTCCGAAACAATAGACTCGGATGGAGCTGGAGGCGGTGGAGGTGGAGGTGGAGGCGGTGGTGGAGACGGTGGTGGAGGCGGTGGTGGTGGAGGTGGAGGTGGTGGAATTGTGGGAGTTACCGATGATGAGGGTAATGACGAACGACGATCACTCGCAGAACTGACAGAAATCGAAGTTGATGTATTGGACGAGATTAATGGTGGTGGAGGTGGTGGAGGAGCAGATTCGGTAGCATTTTTTGGGAAATCGTTATCACCGAAACCAGGTAGATTTGGAATAATTTGATCGAGCTTTGTAATGGAATCTTTCTCATCCACCGTTGAAGTTGGTGTTGGAAGATCGAGTCGTACGGTAGGCGTGGTTACTGCTGAAGAAGGTGCAATGGGGCTTTGAGAATTGAGGTCTAAAACAAATTTTTCATCGTCCACGATTCCAGGTAAATCAGGAAGCGTTGGTGGTACATTTATCTGTGGCACCTGTAAAAAGAAATGTTTTAGATGTTAATAATAGTTTTTTTTATTTTATGTAAAGATATTCCCAGATAAATATCAATTTTATTTATATTTTATTGATAACCTTCAGAATTAAAATATGCATAAAATATTGTGTGTATTTGTATTTTGAAATGATGTACCTCCCCTAAAGTAGGTGTGTAAAGATAACTACTAGATGAATCCATATCTGATGACAACCATGGTTGTATAATTGAATCAGGTGCATCTTCTATTTGTTGTTTGTCATTTGATTTACGAGAAGCTTGTTTCATAGATGATATTTTATATGGATTATCTATACTGTTAAACAACATTGCATTAATTGAAGCCATATGAGGGGGAAACGAAACTTCGTTGTTGTCCATATAAACTTCTTTATTATATTTAGATCGAACATGGTAAAACTGTAGCTTTTCTTGCAAATTATTATTTGTCACATATTGACCATCCTCTGTTTTACAATTAGAAGATAAATAAGTTTCAGAAATATCCTTTATAGGTGCAGAACATTTGTAAATTTTTGGTATCTTGTTAACGTTATCATACTGAGGAGGTATGGCCAATTCATATTCCTTATATGTATGACTAGCAGGGTACCTTGCAGCAGAATACATTTTTACTGCTTTTAAGTTTAAATTGGTTTGTAAATATTTTAAGCGATTTTGGAGTTTTGAAGCTCTGTTTTTAACTTTTGACAACCTATAAAGGAACATTTATTAATATTTTTATATAAAATGTAACTATAAAAACTAAAATTTAACTTACTGCATAAAAATGATCAAAGTATAAATTATTTTAATATGAAAATACCTATATTTATATTGATAAAATCTTATTTCATTTACTTATCACTAGATTATTCTAATTGTATAATTATTAGTTGTTAATTTCCAAATTTACTTAATGTATAGATATAGAGAGGTAAATAAAAGAATACTTAATGTACCATAATAATAATACCTTTGATGATTATCAGAAAGTCTCTTATCGATGCATTCAAATATATAATTAAAAGCAGAATTTAGATTATCAAGAGCTTCTGCTATCTGAACGATAGTTTCTTCATGCCTCAAATTGTCAGGAATAATACCTAAATATTAAATTTATATCAAATAAACTTTGATAATAAAAAATTATATAACTACTCATAAATGTATCACAAAGCATTTTTGTATTTATTAATAAGTACAGTATTTATTTATATCTTTTGTGCCTATTTTTTATGTCTATTCATAAGATATAAAATTTTATATAAAATAACCTTTAGAAATTGCTTTATATACAAAATTCTGGATACAGAATATTGTATACGTCAAAATATTCTATGTGGACCAGTTTAAAAACTGTAACAACTATTAAACACATATCAGGAAAAAACAATTCATATATTAGATACATGTAAAAATTAATAATAATACGTAAAATTGTTTGTGATATAAATTAATTCATTTACCAATTTCAGTCCGTTCCGGCATTCTTAAGAATTTTCAAAGCCAGATGTATATATACACACATATATGCGTTAATTTCATTTACTAAAATATAAAAAAAAAAATAAGACAAGTATTGCACTACATTAATATTTCATTAAATGTGAAATATATCTTTCGAATGCATTAATGTAGAAAATAACCTGATTTATGCAATCACAAAATACAATCAAAATAAATTTGAATCAGTTTCAAAGATGTATAAACCATTTTTATCAATCAAACATGTAATTAACAAAAGGCATTTTATTGTATTATAAATCATTCTTAATACATAAAACACTGATCAGTAACAGTAAAGAATAATCCAAAACGTAAATATATGTGTGTACAAAAAATTAAGTTTATTAAGATAACATTTTAATTACAGTTTTAACTGTGGTTTAATGATAAAATTTATAAACGGGCTTTAAATCTGGAGATAAAACTTGTACACATTGATCCCTTTCATCTTAACATAAAAAACATACAGAGAGTTTCTATGTAAAATAATTGGATCTATAATAAGAATCTGCAGCAGCTGTATAATATGAAAGGAATTAATATAACTCACAATCAGTATATATAGATTGACTTTTCGTCTGCTTTATAGTGTAACTACTAATACTCCATCTACCGTCGTTGTTGATTTTTGGTTGATACTCTCTCGGTCTTGTGATTAATTTGATACGAATTTGACATTTGTATCATAAAAAGTGTATATTACGTTATAAGTATTATGTATATGGTAATATAATTATTATAAACCTAAAGAAAGTTGATCAAAATGAATATTAATATTAATTTTGTAAGATTTATGAATATAATACTAATTTATAAAATTTTTGTACATAGTAGATGGTATCAAATATAATTCTATATATTTAGATGATGATTATATTTGGTAGCTAATATATGTATTTGCTCATATTATTAGCAATATTTTACAACATATTTTCATGTATGTATAATTATTTTTTCTTGTTATACAGGTTATTGATCATTATTGATTAATGATATCAGTTATCTTTCACAAGAATTTGAATTATTTTGTAGTAAAATGTAACAAAGTGTATAATGATTAACAGATACAGAATAATTGTGATTACTAAAGATATACAAATATTTTTTAAAAGACAAAAATTATATATATAAATATAAACAACAGATACCTCTTTTCGATGGCAAATATAAATCATAGAATTATAGTTAAATCATTAAAACAATCCATGTTATTATTACATATGAGAGTAAATATAACCACAAAAGTAAAAACACACTATGAAACCTTAGGAATATCTCCTGGTGCTACTTATAATGAAATAAAGTCAGCATATTATGATTTAACATTAAAATATCATCCTGATAGAAATAAAAGTGAATCTGCAAAGACACTGTTTCAAGAAATATCAAATGCATATGACGTACTTAGCAAATATGATACACGTAAGCAGTATGACAGAACTATTATAATTAAATATGGTGATTTAAGTTCGCAGCAGACGAAAAAACATAAATCAAAAACAACAGTTCAATCTTCTAAACCATTAAGTGATCTATATAATTTTGATGAATGGTTGAAGCAACATTATTCAGAATCATTAAAAACTAAGTTCCGATTAAAAGAAGAGGTAACATATTTTCAAACATATTTCAAAAATGATAGTAATATAACAAGAGCAGATATAATTTTTTTTATAGTTGCAGTTACAAGTTTTGTAACAGTAGGGTATATCTATCAGACTATAAAAGAATCAAAATAGTCTAATTCTAAAGTTATAAAAAGTAGAAAATTAATTAGGAAGTTCCATGTTGATTTCTTGTGATTAAACTAAAAATATTTGACATTTTAATGAAAAATTAAATTTCACTTATTAGGTGTGCAAATTAATTCGGTGCCTTTAAATTTAATGCTTTATAACTTCCATTCAAATTAAAATACCATTTCTGCCCTATGGCAATTTGAATGTTACACCATTATACTCTAAGGAACATTAAAACAATCATGACAACCTAGCATAATTTCACCTAATAACGAAAGAAAAATGCTTCTGAAGTTAAAGAAATGTTTTGTTCTGCTTTTGGTAATGACGCCGTGACGTATAAAACGTGCAAAGAGTGGTTTTAAAGATAGGACAAGTACATCCAGGACAGGCAAGAAATTTTAAGAAAATTTTTGAAAAATGTTTGAGAAAACTAAACAAGGGTTTGCATTGCAACCAGGTGTCACCTACCAATGATTATCGTAACGTTTACTTCAGTTAGGTAACATTCGAAAATTAGAAAGGTGCGTTCCACACGAAAAAGGCACCGAATTAATTTGCACACTTAATAAAAAGTGATAAATAACATTAGAAAAAATATTATAGATGTTATTACATAAGGTGGTAATTACACTAAAGTATAAAATTTCCTTATTTATTTGAAAGTTCATATGAATTTTCTGCACAACCTGAAAAATTTAAACAAATAAATGTTAATGAATTTTATGTAAATATCATGTGAAAATACTTTATTCTTGAAAAGTCCAACTAATAAAAAATTATAATGAAAAATATTTTTGTGAAATACAGTATTGAATTTATTTTGTAAACCTTTATATTAAAAATATGTGTCTATATGAATTTTACTAAAAAACAGTAACTGAAGTATCTGCAATATTAAATAGTATTAATTATAAGAACAAATAGTAAGTTACGTTATTCTTAAAAGATTTTGTGAAATAAATTTACAAAAATATGAACTTTAATGAATGCAAAAATAAAATAATAATTATTTCATTTATATTTAACTTAATTTAAATGTACATTTCTTAGTGCTAATTTCTCGAAATTAGAGAATCGTCACCTAAATCTTTTTAAACTTGTTTTATTGTTGATTTAAGGGATCAAATACATGTAAAATCAGCTTAATCAGGATTTCTTGAACCTTCTTCTTCTTCTCCTAATATTAAATATATGTATATATATATGCGTAACTTATAGAATATGCTTCAATTCATTTATTATCATTCTAATCTTTTAATTTATTAAAAGGAAATGTATATTATATACCTATGTTACAGAATCTAACACATTAATTACAAATTATTTTAATATACATCAACTTTTAATCAAATACTACAAATCTTTTATGTTACATCATATACAGTATTTATATTCTTCAAAATTATTGATGATTAAAATTATGTATTTCTTATACACTCATAAAAATTCTGTATTTAAAAACTGAATCATTTTGAATTTAATCCTTTGATTTATTTAATTTTATTTAATATGGCCTATAATGTGGTAAACCAGATGGTACAGGCATTGGCATTGAAACAGGTCCAATTGGATAAGGAATTGAAGGTGCAATGCCAGGAAAATTGCTAGCAATTGGATAACCAGGACCACTACTAACAGAATGTGATTTTCTTATTAAGTCTTTTAATTTATCTACTTTAACTTTCCGTAAATGCATCAGTTTTCGTCTTGACAAAAATTGTTCTAGAAATTCATCTGCTTCCATGTCTCCAGCCAAAAATTTCTCAGCTATAGCCTACATGAAAAAAATATATCATTCTTTAAAACCTTAATGCATTATTGATTGATTACAGATGTACATGTACTTGTTATTATAATGTTGTAAAGTGTAAATATATAACGTTGCATTTTAATTACAAATTTTTGGTATTGTTATATCTTTGAATACGTTTTTATAATTTGAACTTGTGTATTTTAATATTTAATTACAAGAATAATCAATGTTTTAATCCTTACATAAAATAGCAAGTAAAAAATATGTCAACATACTGCCAACTAATTAAGTTTTATTTATATATATTGTAAGAAATTAAATGTAATGAAAATTAATGGTGTAAATATGTACTAAAACTGCTTAGAATGAAATATGACAGTAAAATAGCAATTGGGAATGTTAAAACAGAAAATGATAGACTTCTCTAAGCAGTTATCAATATCTTAATAATTATAAGAATTAATATCTTGTACCTCTGATTCTTCTTCAATTTCAGCTGCTGCTGTTTGAAGCAAATCTAATGCAGTGTCAATAGTCATTTCTCCAGATTTGTCTTCTACAAATATGTTAAATAAATAAAAATCAAATTACATTTATAACAATAATAAATAATTCAAGTTTTCAGTTACAGGCAGTATTTAAAAATCAATAAAAATTATGGAACTTAATAAGATTGAACACATACTTATTTCATCTAATTTTTCCTTTACACTTGTGCATAATCTATTTCCTTTTTCACTTAATTCTTTTAACATTTGTTTACCCTCTTCTAATTCTGGTTGCTTTGACAAATTAAACTCTGCCAGAGATCTATTACTTGCCATTAATAATTCTTTTTCTGTTTCTAAATCCTTAAACTAGTATGAAAAGAGAGTCTAAATTAAATACAAACTTACAATTTAAACAAAAAACAAAAATTACCTGTTTTACATCCTTCACAATATCTTCAAATTTCGCTTCATCATTCAGTAATTCTTTAAGTTCATCGTTTGTTAAATGTGACAAAAGACCTAGTGCTGCAGGTATGTCAGGTTCTTGAGTTGTCTTAAACATGATTTAATATTAATCAATTTCACGAGACTGTGATTATGTTCATGAATCAAGTTTTCCTTGAAGTGAAATTTTTATTATTTATTTTCGTAATGCAAGATTAATATAAATATATTTTTTATGTTATAGACGGTTAGTATAAAGATATAAAGTATTCATTGACGTTTTAACGTGGAGAAAAATTATCATATATTGTTCTAAAATAGACTACTTTTGGTATATCTCTGAAGATCCAATAATATACTTGTAATCACATAAATATAAACATAATTAAATTAAAACAAATGTTTTAATTAATAGTACGATCTACACGATCTACAACTTTTTTTTATCCATAATAACCACAAAACAAGAAAAATATTTGAGTCAGTGTTTCAATTGATTGAAACAATGGAGATATTCACTAGGGATTTTGAGTTTCTTTAGAAACACGCAAGAAGTATGAAATAAATGACTATATCTAATTATAACAAAACAATATATATTTTTAACATTTAATAAATAATAGTGTATATATATATAATAATAAGAGATTATGGCAATTCTTCTTTTTTTTAACTTCGAAGAATTTCTTCTTTTCCTAAACTGTTTCTCTATGCTCCAATAATTCTGTCGGCTATATCCCTCATTATATTTTCAAATACTTTATGCAAGCTTTTTGCCATACTAACATGTCAAAGTTTGTTATTATATTGACAGTAAAATATATTAAAGCTTGTACTAACGCTTAGACCAAAAACTTATCAAGTCTTATAACATATGTTAGTGATAGCGAATTAGTTACAAAATCGTAACAAGAGTTGGTGTTAGCAACAAGATTTGGTCTATTTTTGACGTAAATTTATGTTAAAGTTTAGTAATCGATTTAATATCAGAAGCAATATAAAATAATATTATAAACGAATGTGATTTTGGTATCAGATGTATCGAGATTTGGTGTTGGGTTCGAAATATTTATAAGTAATATTTTTATATGATTTATTGAAAAAGCTTATATCAAAATGCATATTTTTTTATGCTAATAAGAATATCTTATGTTAAAATTTTCCTTCTCAAAATATCAATCTATCTTTCAATGATTCTTCCATAAAGCAGATACACAATACATATAATTAGAACACGCTCTATATATATATATATTTTTTTTTTCCTATCATTGATGCTTTTATCGCTTTCATGTAGCAATTACTCTAAAACGTCTTGGTTTAAATAAAAACTAAGTGTATATTATAAATTATATATTAAAGGAAACAATTTCAGATAGATAAATTAGCTGAATGATGCCGACCAAAACGTATCTGGATGTATGTGGTTGTTCATAAATGTACTCTTAATAATATGTTGCAAACAAACTGCAACTAAAAACGATTATAATATATAAAATTATATTTATAATATTAATTCAAACACTTTGTATAAATCGAAAAAATTTCTAACTTCTATTTCTTACTAAATAAAAATATGAACAGGTTACAGTTGTATTTCAAACATGTTTCAAATATAAAATGTATAAATTATGAAGGTAAGTACTTCCATAGAAATTTAATTTCTTTTATTTCATATAATATAAGATTATTTGCACATCATCATTATGATAAATGTAGGCTGCCGGTATTTTAAACGATGGTTAGCCCCAACTCAAAAGCAAATAACTAATAGAAAGAGGAAATTAGAAACTCCAATTGAATACAAACGTAGCAATTTTATTGAATGGAATAGAAATGCAGAAATATATGCATTTAATCAAAGACTTTCAGAAAAATTTAATATCAACAAATTAAATCAAGCATTTATTCATAAGTCATATATTACTGAAGAAATAGATAAGCAGAAACAATTGGGAATAGAAAAACCTGAACTTAATGTAGAACATAATGAAGAACTCATTAAGATAGGGAGAGCAGTAACATCAGAGGTTGTAAAAAAATATTTAATCAAAAATTTACCACATCTTCCTGAAATTGGTATCACGTATGTATAAATTATATTGTATGAATTATTATAAAAACAAAATATTCTTACTGTATCTTAACAAAGGGATTAAAAATGTTTTGTATCTTTTAAATTAATTTAATTCTATGAAACAAATATTTTTGGTACCTTTTTAAAATAATAAGTTTGAAAAATTGGCTAATGTCAATTAGTCTTCTTTTATTTTATAGATATAACAATAATTTTTATAATTAACATGAAAAATGTTAAACATGTTATCACTCACAAACATTTAACATAATATCTTTAAAGATAAATTCATGACATTGTTTAAATACTTTTCTGATAAAATTAAACTGTAAATAAATAGATGTATTTTTAAGTGTATTATTATTATTATTAACATTTTAAAAGAAGAATGTAATTTGATTATATAAATGATAACACATAACATATACTTTTTCTTTTTTCCTTTAGATGAACATTAATTAAACATTAGACAGTTTTCTTAAATATAAATAATTATATCAAATTTTGTTAGAAAAATTATTAAATTTTAAGCATAAGTATACAAATTTTATAGAATCCCATTACTTTCAATGAATTTTAAAACTTAACTTGCATTAGTTTGGCAGATATCAAAAATAGTTTATCATGTAAATTAAAGTTAAGGTGGTCATTTTTGTTTAAAATTGATCACTTTAGTAAATAATTTGTAATATCTTTTACATCACATTTACATATTTATAAAGATATTTATGTTTTAGGTCAATTCATGATTACCTTATGTCCCAAGAAATGTTAGCCAAGGCATCCTTGCACATTGGAACAAAGGATATCATTTTAACTGCTGTTTGTACATAATTTAGTTATTTCAATAAAATTAGATTCTTTATATAAGTATGTTATTACGTAAATGTAATATTAATCGTTTTATTATGTTTAGGAACATCCTGTATCTCAAGAAACTATGGCACAAACATTTACAGCACTTGTAGGAGCACTTGCTGAAAGTGTTAATATTGACCAAGCAGCTGCTTTTGTTCAAGATTTTTTAATAGCAGGACTGGCTGACAAGGATTTAACTGAAATATGGTGTCCAACAGAACCATTTGAAATGTTAAATAATATGATTTCTAAAGAAAGAAAGACCACTATAGAAGCAAGACTTATTGGACAAGCAGGAAAAAATACTATCTTATCAGCTTATCATATTGGAATTTATGCAAATAAAGAATATTTGGGATCAGGTATCATAAATATTGTAATGTAAAATGTATAAAAATATATGAATAATTATTTTGTAGCGAACAATTAATGAATTATACTTTTAGGCTTTGGGCAAACTATAAAAGAAGCAAAGGATGTAGCTGCAATTAATATACTGTCTCAGGTATATGGTTTATTTCATTCGAGTCAGCCACTTCGATTTGATGAAAAGATAAATATGTCTACTTAAAAATGGCTATTATATGTGATACAAGCTCTGAAATAGATTTGTAAAATGTTAAATATATGTATATGTATGTACATGAAAAGTATGATTGTTATTTGTCTTATATCTTATCATTGAATTGATAATATATTATTAATATGCTATTAATTATTAATTTTAAGTTTTTAATAAATAGGCATTAAAAAATATATATTATCTTGTAAGTACATACAGTTGGTTGAAATATGTTATAAAATGACTTGCAATTATTTTAAGTTTATAACTTCCACTCTTATAAAGCTTCCTTAATACATATTTTCATGGTTTCAGATAAAATTTTTCATAATTCTATTATACAAAATCAGTTTTCTGTGAAAATTTAAATAAATTTATTTATGCTAATAATTTGTATATTATGATGATTTGATTTATTCTTAAATTATTTACAAAAGTTATTTATAAAAATATAGGAAAAACAATTTACATAAAAAACAATAATACAGTTATAAATTTAAAAGAGAGGTAAAAGCATATTAAAAAAGAATTATTATCAAAATAGCAGCATAAATTGTGTAGAATAATACTTGAACCAAATAAGTGTTATGAAATAAAACAAAATTATTTTATTAACTTATTAATTTATTATTAACACTTATTATCTATGTTAGATAATTAATTAACTTGAAGGAATGTATATAATAAATGAAGCAAGGACAGAAAAATCAATAAAAATATAAAAAGTAGTACAATAGTTATAATAAAATTAGCAATAATAAAACAATTATTATTAATTTCAAAAATTTATATAAATGTTTATATCATTTATAAAGTAAATAATAATAATAATATAAATGAAACGATTATTAATTAATACCAACTAGAAATGTATATGTGTTTATAAGTTTATAAAATAGAAAAATTTGAAACATTAAGAACAATACATTAAAAACAATAATACTTGAATCCTTGTATGTCAATTTTGAAATAGAATGTTTCGGAAATTAAGTATAAAACAGAGATAATAACGTGCAGATCAATTTCACGATACATAAATTTATCATAAATAAAGTTGAATATAAATGTAAATTTTTAAATTCTAAATTTTTTTATAGCAAAAGGTGTAGTACTTTACCTTTAGTGACATCTTATGAACGCAACGTATAAACGTACATACTCCTGAACGAGATGAAAAACTGCATAAAGTATAGTAGTGTCCACATTACATGATATAAAATTTTAATTATTACAAAATAACTGAAAACATTTTGTGTTATAATGTTAATAAATCAGTATTCGACAAAACTACAAAGTTTTAGACTTTTGACAAAGATATATAACTTCTCAGATTATAATATGTTAGCAATAGTAATAAAAACAGAAGCTAATTGATATACATACATATATATTTCTTAAAATAGTAAAATTTTGTAAACAAATAATTTGTTTATATTTTCATATTTCTTTATATTAACGGAAGTAAGTATAGCTTTTTATATTTCATATTATTTATACTATTTTACAGCATTTTATATTGTTTTTATTATTTTGTATTAACATAATACAATATATACAACATTATAGCTTGTGTGATAGTTTCACTACACTTAACCAGTAATCACAAATTAAAAAATATTGTAGTAAATATTTTGAAATGCCATCAAATACAAATTTTGTATTTAGAGAATGATCAAAATTATGAAATTTCGCAGTTATATTTTATGATCAATTAAAATTATATAAATATTAATACATTTTTTTGACACCTTTACATATAAACCAAATATTCTTTTTTTTTTAACAAATCATTAAATGAATGGTAAAGTTTCAATACATATATTTTCCATACCAAAAATGTCTGCATTCGTAAGTGTTATTCAGATACCAAATAAAATTTTGAAATTAAAGACTTTTTCAAAGTTACTGTACTTAAATATTGCCCAAAATTTTTCTATATCGGTCGCAGGTATAATATTGATTACTTATGATTCATGCTATCCCCTTTAAGGTGGTTCATCCTTGTCCCCATCCGCACTCCACCGCTTCGAGTTTCCGCCACTTCTACCGCCTTCTCCCTCTTTCTCTTTCTACATTTTTGTTTCTCTTTTTGTACATTCATCTCACTTCTTATTCTATCTATTTCTTTTGCACTTCGATCGTTCTTTCTTCATCCGACTTACCTTCTTTTCTTCTTTCTTTCTTTCTCACTTATTCACTTACATATATATATATATGTACGCGTGCGCGCATACAAATATACGCAATCGCACGTATTATCCCACTACTTGCTCTATTCCTGCGTGTAACGACTCAATGGCGCTGCCACACCCTTTCGCCATCGAGTAATCAGTGTTATTGTTTTACAGTTCCACTTCTGTTACTATTTCTTACTATAAGGAGTACAATATATCGATTGACGATATTTAAAATATCGTTTTCTTATATATTTATAATAATGAAACAAAGAGAAAAATGATTACTAGAAATCGAAAATTGATCTTAACACATTGGTAATGAAGAAATTGTACAGGAACCAATTTATGTGTAGTCTACGCCCCTGGATTCTTGGTGCCTGGGCCTAGTTTTCAGATTCCATTTTTTGTTTGCTTAAAGCAAATTTCAAATTTGCAACATAAAATGCAATTTCACGATTATCGGATAGAGACATAATTTATCGTTTCTTACATATCCGAATTAAAAGATTAGATTATTAGATAATTTTGAATTATTGGATTTATATCGTAAGCAGTATTTTTAAAATATTTAAATTTATTCTTCAAATTCAAAAGATTCAAAGTAATATAATTAATATATTTTATTTCTTTTTTAAGGAGCTTAGATATTTTGTAATCTTTTGTATTTATTCAATATTTGTAATTATACCTATACGATTAATTTATAAAAATGGTAAAGTTGTTTCTTAATATAAGCATAACGATATTAGTATAATTATTGCACGTTCCAAGTTTGGTATCGACATGTGATAATAACACTTCTCTTTACTTCTTAAAACGTATGTGTAATGATACAATGCACAGATAGCAATGCATTCAAATATACAGTACAATGTGCGTGACGCGACGTTAGGTGAACAAAATTACATCACCCATACATATGTGTATATGAATGCTTGAATGTATTTAGAATGTGTCAAACGTTTTTCTGAAATCTCAAGAGATCGGTGGAAAACTTCGTAGCCTGTTTAAGACTCAGTAGATCTCTCATTCTCTCGTGTATTTGACCCCCTCTCCTTCTTTCTATCTCCTTCAACTCAGTAAAACGGGATTCTTTCCTTCTCTGGTCTGCCATTCTCCGTACACTTGTGTGTTGGTGGATTGCTTGGCGTCCATGAAGCCTTTCGCGACGTTGCCATGTGTATACCAGTAATGCATCGTTGCCGGGCCCTCTTGCACTATTTCGTTCCTTTTCGCTCGTTTGCGCATTCGCTCTATCTTTCTCATACCTTAGGATGTGCGCGGCCAGGATCTACCATATACCCTCCTCCGCCAACGGCCGACATCCCTACCAGTACTATTCACAACCCCTCCGCCCCTTCTCATCATTTCTCTACTCTTCCCTTCCAAACCCTTCTCTTCCCTTCTACCCAGCCGCAAAGGCAGCGAGTTTGCTTGTGCCTGATGCAGTACCGTATACATTGATTTGGTTTACGTGCACATACATTTTTAAAAGAGATATTTTACTACTTAAAACCAAATGTAATTTTATAAAAATTTATAAAAATATGGATAGTTGTATTATAAATAATTAATGAAAAATAAATTAAATGAAGATATGTGCAAAACCTCATTTTATAAAATAGATATGCTACCTTTAATAGCATATATAGTAAAGTATAAAACGAATAAAACTCAATGCCTACATAAAAATAACTAACAAGTTCTGTTTATTTTATTATAGTTGTAATGCTTCATTTTCATTCGCTGCGTCGCGTCATAAAGAATAAGACACTATTTAGAAAGATTGCTCATACACACATTGTATCTTTTATCTTGTATTTTACATTACTCCAATAAACAAATTCCATTTCAAATACATGTTAATTTATAGAATCATAATATTTAATCTTGTACCTGATTACAACTGAATAAACAATTATAGCATTTGTATTTGAATCTGTTGATACATTTAGTTATTTATTTAATTTACCTAATTATCTATTGTTTGAAAGATGATACAAATTTAAGAACACATTACAATAAAAAAAAGGTTAAAAAGATTCACTTTAAAATTGCTTAAACGATTGAATTTGTAACGTATTGAACAGTATGAATACAGGTATATGTACATATTTAATATTTAAAGTAAGTACAATGGCAAAATTAATAACAATAAAATGGCATGTAAAAATATGCAAAAGATACTAACATACATATATTCAAAACAACATTGTTTTTAATATCTATAACAGATTTCGTTACTAAGCTATCACCTTTAAGTCGCGAATATCTTTGAAGATGTATACATGTATTTCTCTTTTCAGGATGCCGTTAACATGCAAAATAAGCGTCCTGCATTTTTCATTTGTATATGACAATAAAAATTTTATATATATCATGTAAACTATGAAAGATTCAGTAAGCAGTAGAATATTATAGGTAAAAATAAAAAGAAAAGAAAGGAAAAATGTTTGCGGAACAACGAGCAGCGGAGCCATAGGAGCCAAAATAAAACGGTCCTGAGCTAGTGTAGACCTCCGTCCCCCGCGATGCTACGTCGTCGGTCGGTTCGGTTGCTCGCTCGTTCTCGTTCGTTTTCACCCCACTCCAACTCATACGTCCCCGGTCCCTTATGACCCCACCTGCCCCGTATCCAGAAACTTTACCCTTACCCCGCCGCATTCAATGCCCCTCCCCCCGAACCTCTCTGTGATTCCGCCTTGCCTGCTGCCAGCCAGCCGTCCGTCCTTACGTCCGTCCGTCCACCGTTTGGATCTATGGTTGTGTCGGTGGATCTCGTGACGTTAACCTGGCGGCCCTGAAAACGTTGGACTGACCGTACAATTTCGACTACCCTTCTCGTTAGGGCGCGAATGTAAGACGCGAGTGTTTTTTAATCACCGTGGCTGCTGCACTAGGATATACCACGGACTAGTTCGGGTAAGGGAAGAGAAATGTGTGGTGAAACTAACCGATACGTTCCCGGTCGTGTTGAACTCCTCCTAAGCAGTATAAAAAACTCTTAGATGATCAGTGATTAAAGAAATGTTAGTGGGCAGGAAAAGATTGCCTAAATATGTATCTTCAAGTTCTTTTTCTTTCTTACTCTTGTGCACATAAGCATGCATACGTACCGCGCATACACGCACAGACATATACACAACACTCACACATGATCTTTCTTTCTATCCTTCTTTCTTTGAACAATATGTGTGTATGCATATAATTTATCCTTGCCATTTTCTCATATATATATATATATATATATATATATATATATATACTTGTATACGTATACTATGAAATTACATTATAAAATTCATTCCTTCCTCTTTCTCCCTCCGTTTGCCCCTCTCCCCCCCCCCTCTTTCCATTTATTCTGTTTATTCTATCTGAAGAATAAACAGGGAGGAGAATAATAGAAAAAGAGAGAAAACGAGTATTTCTGCACCTGTATCTAAGCCTAAACAGTTATATAGTTATGTTACGAAGTGTACAATAGTGAAATTATGTATTTTGATAGCATTGTAACCAAGAACAACTCTGTAATATGTATGTGCTGTCCGTGCCCGTCGATTGTAACATTCATCTGCAACATTTGAAGTGCGTTCTAATCGGTCGTTCGTTCGTCGGTGGGTTCATCGATTCGTTTTATCCGTGCTGTGGCAGATTACTTGTTTCGCGTTCTTCGGCCATCCAGGCACATTGCACGTTCTCTCTTGTTTCTTGAAATTCTCGTGTGTAATCATTTTATGCATATTTGAACCGTGTTCTAAGATTATTAAGAGTAATGTGTTTATGTGGTGGTTCATGGTGTCTCGAAGTTACCGACTGGGTGTTACTTCTGTTATTTTCTTGTGCTACTTCGCTGTGCTTAGGCTCTCTACGTATTTAGACTTCGTGTGTCGTGTTCCTTTTGCCTCCGACGATTCTAAAGGTGTTGCTTCAACGAACTTGTGTTTTGGTGACCTGCCGTAATCGTGTGCTCTTCCCGTACCGGCTAGCAAAGGTTTTTTTTCATTTGTAAAATTGCGCTTTATAATGGTGCCCGGAGCAGTGTAAGAGCGTGCTGGAGAGTATTCAAGATCCTGAAATAGCAAATCTAATAATAGGCGATATCTTATTCCGACCACTTTTCGTGTGAACTTGAAGAGATAACAACGCAGCGTGTGATTAATTAACGAACAAAATCGTACGTATGTTATATAATTGTTATATGTTCAAAAACAAAAAGAATTGTTATCGTATTGTGGGTGGGTGCATTATAGCACGATCGCCCTTTTTTTTCTCGTAATTCTCATGAACGGTGCCGTGAAACATTTACCACCTGAAGAACAAGCAAATTCGAACGCAACTGTTGGACCGATGGTGACGTGTCTCGCTTTTTACATTATATCAACTTTATTTTTCTTACAATATTTATACACAGATGCTCATGCTACGTTTTAATTAGTCAACAAAATCAGTGATTTACAACATTCTGTTCAAGTGATAAGAACACGAGATTTGTAATCCTTTCGATAATTGTGCAAATCTTTCTTTAAAGTCGTGCTCTGTTTTACTCAATCAGTAACTACGTTTCTCCATCATTCTGTGTCCGTCGCAAGCAGATTGCTGTGCGACACAAATTTTTTTAAAATGTTTCTTTGACTTACCATGCTTCCATCACTCTTTTTATCTAATGTTAGTGACATTTAGGCTTAGTTCTATTTTTGAATCGATTCAAGTTGAAGACTTCCACTTCATGGTGTATCGGTTTCTTGTAGCTGTGTACATATGTGAATTCCATTGAAGTTAATCTTATGCAAATGAAGTTCGAAAATATCGACGTTTACTTTTACAAAAGTTGCGTCTAACAACGACTATTTAATTTTGAGTATACGCCCACTGTTATGTAAGTGAATCATACAAGAATCGAGTAACTTATCGGTTATCTGTGAAGTACTTTGATCGGAAAAAACAGTTCGATATTGCGATATTGATATTTCAATAAATACTTGCCTTGAATTTGCTAAATTTGTTGTATAATAAATGTGTCGTTTTCATTCTATTTTAACAGTGTCTGTTTTGTTAGTTTGCTTCAATGATTTAAATCCATTTCTTATTTTTAGTTTTATTTCCTTCTTTACATTTATTTTCATACAACTATCTAAATTGTCTATAGTTTTTAATCTTAATTCTCTAAAATGTCTGAAATATAATGATCACGTTAAAATTTATAATTTACGAGAATTTTAGTGTACAAAATATTGGAATTAAGTTTCATGTCTTTCTTCAATTATTTTTTTATTATACTAGAGAGTTATGTAATATTGCATGAAATTTAACAGATTTTAATCAGTTGCAAATAGTTCTTTTCTCAGTTGTTAAAAACATAACATTATACTCCGAATTTTATTCAATAAACAATTTGAACAGCAAAAAGTTTTGCAAAAATTTGAACTTTTAAATAAAGGGTGACAATTTCAATGTAACCGTGAATTTTTTTTGTGATTTTCTATTTATAATTGTAGGATTTTTCAATTTTTTTATAATTTTCTTGCTTATGAAAAGTAAAATATTTTGATTTTAATTTTTTCTTTTTTTCTTTCTGATATAGTACTTCGCGGTAATTCAATTTCACTTTTTCAATTATGTAGCACTCAATTCTTTTATTCAGCTTAGGTTTAGTATGATCTTTATATTCCATTGATTTCAATTTTTGTTCCTTGCCATTCTTTGCTTGTGCACAAAGTTGTTCTTTGAATTCGATTTCTTACAATCTTTTGCTGATACAATATGCAATCCTCCTATTTCAACTTTGATTTCTTGCAATTTTCTGCAGTTTTCTGCTTATGCCAAACGCGATTCTGTGATTTTTACTTCGATTTCTAACAATTCTACGTTATGAAAAAATGTTTCAGTTTTGATTTAATATATTTTTCATCTTACTATTAATGCACAGTTTCTTGTTAAAACGGAAGAAAATATATTAGAAACATCATTGTTTTTATTTTTATATTGGTTCTCGTAGTTAGAATTGTTATTATAGAAAAATAGGCGCATATTAGGTTTTGTCCATTTTATATCATATATTCCTAACTTTCATTTTGAACTCCGATTTTCTAGTTTCAATTTCATTTGATTTCCTCTTCTTGTGAAACTTTTGGTAGCGAACAGTTTTTAAAATATCTTCGGAATATTTAAAAATTATTATTTAGAGTTAAAAAATGGCATTGATCGCCATTCGACTTATATTTTAGAAATTTTTATATTGTTTAGTATAAATTATATACTATAATTTTTTTTTAAGTATTTCGAACATTTTGTATATTTGTTTAACGATGTTTAAATGATACTATATTCTTACATAACAATTGCGTAACGTACTATCATTCTATTATTGAATCTACAAAATATCAAGAATATGTAGTAAATTATATTTCATAATTAAATGTGGTTAACAAAAGTTTTATCTATATTTCATTAAATTTATTTAGGGTAATCAAAAGAATGTAGTAGTTTTCCAAATATTAAGCATAAAAGTAGATATTTTTGTTTAGTGCAAAATTACTTTTTTACAGTATACATTTTAAGTAGCATTCTTATTCAACATGTTCAAATTATGTTAATCTAACTTAAAGAAGATATATTTTATCTGTCATCTACAGTATGTTTTTGAAATCTTGATATGGCTTTGTGTTTCTTTAATTATTATTCATTTAGTTCTTGTTGACTTTGTTTATAAATATTCTCAGATATACATAATGAGGATTATTAAAAAGTAAAGAAATTTACACCCTAATTTCATTTAATAATAGAAATAAATTTTTTTCAATCTATGGATAGGAAACCTATTTTAACTAGTTCTTGTATTAAAAATACAATTATCTTGATTTTGATTTTGTTATATTTCTATACTTCTATCGGTTTCATAGTTTATTTTATGCACAGACAATATTGTAGTACGTATGATCTACTTTATACTCCATTGTTACGTATACAGTAGTAGAACTACGCTATCGTTAGGATCATCTTTGTTCGAATTTTAAACATCTTTCTATTCTTGTAAATGCAATTAAATGTCCACGTTTCATACAGACAGTATGGACATAAATTGAGGCCAATTTTTATGCATGAGAAAACGTGCATTGTATGTGTATATTTATTTTTTAATGTTTTCTATTATTGTTGAAGATATAAAAACATGGATTAATTAATCGTGAAAATTATACATCATTAATGCCTATATGTATCTGTTGCTTTAATAAACGTAATGATATATTTTTAAATAATTCAATTGTATTTACAGCACAAATGCTATACAAATATAGCATTTCCTATATGTTGAGACTTAAAAATAAAAATTACTTTCTACATGTTATTATCCTAATGTAGACTCAACGCGTTTGAAAACACATTTGTAGTGATACGATCAATAAATATTTTTTAAAGTAAACTTAATAGTGAGTACTCTATTTATATGCAAAAAACGTACACAGTACCGCAATTTACTATTATTCAATTTTCGTAACTAATGCATTGTTTATGATTAGTAAAGTTTCGATTTTTTATATTGTTTGTTATATGTAATTTTTGAGGAATAACACAGAAAGTGCAAATTTTGTAGTAATTGAGAGAATTTTTCGTCGTGTCAGTTGACACAATTAGGAAGAAAGCATCGGGATGAACAAAAGATCCCAGACGAAACACACAATCCTTCCATTGGTATGATCTGTCGCTTCGCACTCGCCCTTTTAACGCGTTGACGCGCTACAAAACTACACAGTTCGGTTCGGTTTGATTCGACTCTTCTCGGTTCGACTCGGCTCGACTTTGAGTCACAACGACTGCGGAGCTATCGACCGTTCTAGGTTTAGCAAGATAATAATAATTCGGATGGAATGTATTCAGCGGGAATGGAGTGAATTCTTGTACGCTTTACACATTGCTATATTGATTATTATTAGTTATTATGCACAATGTGTTCTATGATAAACTACAATTCTTTTTAGTCATTTTGAGTCATTATTTTATTTTGTAGTAGAATCTATGTACTTAATAAAAATTGTACTTATATACAACCACCATCCTTAGTTATGTTAGTAAAATGTATGTTTGTTTACTAGGTTTTGGAAGTATAAAGTGGCGTAACATTGTATTTGCACATTGGGCGTTTGAATAGCTTATTAAAGTTGTGTAACATAGTATATTGCCACGTTTTCGTCAATGAGTGCAATCATTTTCGTTTAAAGATCATATGAACTGAAAATAATTTGGGAAGTTGGATTTAAAAATATATTCTAAACGTTTATGCATGCATATATAATTTATTTATAGTTACATCATTAGTTTACATTGCTTTAATACAATCAATTAAAAAGAACATATATTTATAAACTTTAAACAAGAGTTTATTCTAAATAACTTTGACATGTTTGTTTTAATTATCGATCACCATGCGTATAATTTTTAATGACACATCGATAATTATGTTAGGAGTATTGCTTTAAAAAGCTAAGTCAGTACAGAGAATTTTATTAAAATTCATTTGATTTTGTGATCGCACACAAAGCGAAAGCTCTAATATTTTTCAACGTTCGAAAAAATACTCTTTTATTGAAGCTACATTTTATTTAAAGAAGTTACGAAAGAGATTACACTTCTTTGGTTTAAAAAATATGAAACGGTAATTCAAATGGACAAAATCATGGACTAGTAAAATGTAATGTTGTTTTCAAAATTGTATCATCGATTATTTAGTGTATAAATATAGCGAATAAAAGATTTGACTTATAGTATGGATTTTTTTATTTTTACGTCTATAATGCCAAAAATGCTACAACTCTATAAAATCTTAAGACGTGTAAACACCTATGATGCGTCAAACTTTGTTTGTGATAAAATTTCGCGTATTTGTACAGCGGACAAAATTGAGAAACCACATGTTTCTTATTCATTATGTACATAGGCTTGAATTTAATGTGTAAATCTTTCCAGTTTTGAGACGTAAAAGCGCCTTTCGAATGAAGTGTTGTAGCATTGTCGTATACATAATAAAATGCTCAAAAAATACTTTTGTAAGTTTTATTTTCCATTATGCAGAAGTTATTGGGTGTATATAGCAAGCTAAATTTAATAAGGTTTAATTCAGGTTTGGTTATTAATAAAATGAAAAATCTAATTGCAAAAATAGGTATGATAATATATATTCGTATAGTATAATATATGTCATTTTCTTGTAGGTTAACAAAAATGTTATGTTAATTACGTAGGAAGACAAAAATAGAGTTCAGTTATTTTTTATATCATTAGATAATTTTCTTTAAAATCCACTTATCTTCAACATAATTGAAACCATTGAGTTTAGTTAACTTCAATTTAATTGAAAATGTTTTAATTGTATAATAAATAAATGATTAATGTTCTACCTAATATAGAGTATGCATAAAACATGAAATTTCATTAAATAACAGTAATTTGTAACATATCGAAATATCATAAGATCATAAATATATGCTATTGAAGGTTGTATTTTTATATAAAATATCAATATTAAATAATTAGCTATTCTACAATCAATATAGTGTAATATCTATAAATACTACTATATTCTAAAATCGATCTATTCGAAGAACCAAATTTTTGTTATCGTTCGATGTCCTTTCAGTACGTATAAAAAATTACTCAATTAAATATTGAAGTAGACACTATTTTATTTTGTTGTGATTACTTTTTTTATTATTATATTATTCAATTTGTTTATCTATGAGATTTTCGTGTCGTATCCGTTACGAAAGCGGTTTAATGTCCTAGATATACGTTCATCCATCGATTTGGCCAAACTTGATCGTTTCGTAACCTTTTATAAATCAAGATTTATAAATGCGCCACTGATACTTCACGAGACATAGCTATACCTTTACGTTGCAAGGTAAAAGACCTCTATTCTTACTTTGGATCTATAGAACGATTAAACGTAATCAAAATATTGATGTAGTTTAGTGCGCCTTAATAGATAAACATTATTACTTATCAACGATTTATCAATGTTTGTTATTCCATAGTGATTTTTCAAGCAACAAACGTAACCTAAACGTTTAGCAATTTCTACGGTATTTTATAATACATACGAAGTTCGATTGTTTGAATGCTTGATGACACATGTACAGTGGAACCTCGTTTATCCGGATTGAAAATTTTTATATCCTATCGCAAAATTGTTATAGTCGCGGTTGAGGAATTCTATGCTTTGATATGTCTGTCAGTTGTACTCTTATATATAAAATTATTTAAACTGTGCAACATGTAAGTAAAATATACACGTATAAATGATATTATCTGTGTCGTTAATGATTTTTCCGGATTATCCGTTCCTGTTCGAGCCGGATAAACAGGGATTCACTGTATTTCAACATGAATGCAATATTTTTCCTTGTAGATACCAATTAAACATATAAACATACAGATAACTTAAAATTGTTAGTCATTACTTATTATTTAAATATATTTTAATGATTGGGACAAACATCACACATTAACACGTCACTGTGGTCATCTGTAATTATTGGGTGATTGCAAAAGTTCGTGCCGGATTTGACTAAAAATGGATACAATTTATTTTTTCATAAAAAATAGTATTTATTAATTAATAATGTACTCGTTTTTAAGGTTATGTTGAATTACGAAGCATTTAAATAACTGTCGGTTAATAATATGATTATAAAATAAATAATTGAACAGTCAACTGTGGATGCTTTGTCATCTATCAAAATCGGGCACGAACATTTGCAATCATCCAATAACTATGACAACTTTTGAAATATGTGTAATATTTAAACGAAATATTTGAAATATGTGTAATACTTTTCGAAAAATTCTAAAAGTAGTTGAGTGTATTTTAGAACCAATAATGGTGGTCACCTGTGACCATCGGCGAGATATATCGCAGTATTGGTAAAGATATAGTCTCATTCAATCATACTACTCAATATTTTATCGTTATAGATAAAATAATATAAATTCTATTATGATTTGTTAGACGAAACGTATAAAATTTGCGTGGGAGTCAATGTGTTAGTTGATAGATTTCTGAAGGTTCATAAATTGTTACGTAGTACAGGTTTTTAACCACCTTTCTTTTGATTTGAAATTACACATTGGAGGTAGGAGCACTGAGTGTTCAAAATCTGCTTTCCGGCATGAATTGTTGAAAAATTAATTCTAAGGGCAGTACATGCAATTATGAAAAACATATCTAGCTATAAACACGTATTTAATGTATTATAAGTGTCATATGCATTTGTGTACAGTGTCATCATATGCACAATTTTTCTCGTTTTCCTTTGGTTCTGTAATAGTTCATACGTATACGTATCTGATCACAACGTTTTCACTGCCTTTATGAGATGAAAGTAGTAATTTTTAGATAAATTTAGTATACTTATACAATTGTCTTACTATAATTATTAATTACTAAACTGTTTGTTTAAACTCCCCTTTAGAAAACATTTTTTCATCTTTACGAATTATCAATAGTTTAGTTCAATAAACAGTGATTACTGTTTTGTAACCTAAAGATAACCTAAAGATTTCGTATTTAATACGTTATAGCATAGCGCATATATTTATCTTTTAGATATTATAAATCTACAAATCAATATAATCGCCAATCCCAATATTGGTATTAAAATAGTTAATTATCTAAAAAAATTGTATAAGAAAACAAAATTAATGTGAGCAATGCTTTGTTTACAGGAACACTGCCGGGTTATTGCCGTTGCTGCCATTATCGCCACTATATAGAACACAAGAACGAGGTAGTCGCCAAGAATGAAATGTTTCGAGATACGGACTAATTCGCGTAACAATTTGAAAATCGCGGTTAGACGTTAAGGAGAGGGGAAGAAGAAGCGTAACTATCAATTCCAACAACGGGAAAATTTTGATCGAAGGACGGATGGAAACAAAACGCAGAAAACGCACGAAAGTGGCAGAAGAAAAAGTGTTGCATTGTAAATAGCAGTGTCGAAGGAAACGATCGAATGGCGTAAACATTAAAAAAAGAAGAAAACACATCGATCCGATTATATTTTGTGCCAGCCAGTTGTGTATCGAATCGCAAATGCATGTGAGTGCGCGTAGGTTGTGTTCGCGTTGAAACTGTTCGCGCATTGGTGTATTTTCTGTTCTGCCATCTTGAAAGTCATCCAACTTCTTTCCCTTGACGGCGTTGGCTCACGTGCGCGGGAACCGTGCACAGTGCGTGCACGATACACGCACTGTGCTAGACTGCTATAAGCGAAGAAACCTGAATTCGGGAGAAACTGCGAAATAACGGTTCATCAACAACACAGAATAAGTTCGCGCGATGAAAGCGAGTTTGCTGATAAATTTACGTGGTTGTGCAAGTGATAACGAGCGCTCCAGCAGCAGTAGCAGTAGTAATGGTAGAAGTAGCAACGACAACGCCAGCAACGGTATAGCTGTCACTAGTAGCAGTAAGAAGAACAGAAACGACAATGGTTTTAACAAGATCGAGAAACCGCGAGTGGAATATAGTGTGGAAGTTGAGTGTGAGCCACGTGGCAGTGATGAGATTGTCGAACAGTTGCGTTTCTACGAGGAGTACCCGCACTGATTGTGAGTGCTAGTAGAGAAAGAGAAAGTCGGAGACAAAGAGATAGAAGCCACCAAGACTCTCGTGGAGAGCGGGGCACTAAAAGATATGCGGACTTTTGTGCGAACAGCTGAACCGGAAGTTGTGAGAACAAGTGGAGTGCAACGCGCTCCGCCTAATCGGTGATAGGGTCAGTCGGTTAAAGGAAGACAAAATTGACGTTCGCAGTGACGGCAACGCGGCATCTTTCGGGATCACCTTTTTTCTCACCCCTCCCTTTCTCCTATTTTGTTTCGTTTCACCTCGTTTCCTCTCTCTTATTTCTCAAACTTTCATGCAGCTCACTAGTTTATTTTGCATACTACTCTTCTGTTGCTTGTCGAAAGATCTCTTCCCATTGTTTCGATCGAAACGTTCATTACATTTGTACATACATCGTGTAATGGTGACATGCAATTAAAATATTGACGGAAGGATAGTGCATATGAGAATTCGTCGTATAGAAGCCGCGTCGCGTTTCCCCACAATAATGAAGGTATACTTTCCTAAATACATGTATTCAAACAATCGATACTTAAATCACTCAATCTATTCATTCGATATGTGTGTTGTGTATATGTTGTAATTGAATTTGTGCAATCAAATCTATATCACGTGTCGTTAAAGATACTCTCCGTATTATAATCTTCATTCGAACAAATTTAATCTATTATTTAATTTGATCGAAAGTTTGATTCCAATTTTTCATAACCCTGACAATCGAAATTCTTCTTTTTTTTCCCCCTGTTTTATCACACTTGTAGGACCGTGACAAAAGTTACGTATAGAAACGAATGAAAGTTACGTGTTACGATAACACGTCCGTGTCCCTTTGTGTTGTCCATATTTAACTGTACAGGAAGACGAAATGTCACGTACTAATTACATCTTTCTCTAACTGTTATCTGCAGAAATCGCCGCTGGAGCAACAGTGCAAGAAAGTAATTTGAAAAGTCGGTTAAATTGTGTTGTGAGTGTACGATAGCAAGTTGTGTGGAACGTATGAAAGTGTACGTAAGCTACGAAGAAGAGAGAGTAGGAAAAACAACGAGCGTGCAAAAAGGAGAAGGAGAAAGAGAAAGAAAAGCGAGGAGGAGGAAGACAACGTGCAACAACGAAGATATGAAAAGAAGACGGTGTGAGTAGTGGTGGAAGTAAGAGGGAAATGATAAAAAAGAAGAAAGAAATCTACAAAGGGAATAGCCTGTAAGAAGAAAAGCAAAAGTTCGCGCGACGTACAGTATAATGTGGAGTAGCGTGTTCCGCAAAAGTTTTTAAAAGTCGATATAGAATTTATAAATAGATCGGTTGGTATACTCACATATGTGCACGCGTACGCATGTGTGCGTGATTACGCGCGCACATGTACGTGATTTTCACTCGAGACTGAAACGGTGAATTATTCTCGCACGGATCGACTACTTGTGGGGGAAATTCGAGATCTGGCTTACCTTCCACAGCTGACGTCATTACCGGTAAGTTGTTTTTCCGTTACTAGTACAATTACACCCGCACAACAATTAAAATGTTATTTTCAATGCTTTTGTTCCTTAATCTTTTTCTTACTTTCACAAAAAATTCAAAACAACTCTTTTTAACAGGGCTTTATTTATTTATTTATTTTTTTTTTTTAACGAAGATTAATTAATATTTGTTTACTTGTTATTCGGTTTCAAAATATTATTTATTTAGATAAAAAATTTAAACGTGACTTAGGATGCGAAAGAATTGTGCATAAAAAACATGGTTAGTTATGGTATTATTTTCATGAAAGGTATGAAAAAATGTTTCAAGGTAAAAGTTGAACGTTTTTGTAGAATGTTGGTAGGTAAGGTTGCCATGTATTTATACTTTTAATTGAAGCAAATCTTTTATGATACTATACAAGATTTGTAAACAAAAATAGTAATTTGTATTAAAATCCAGTTTTTGAAAAATGTTGAATTTAACATATCAGATTTTAAAGATATTGCAAAATATTTTAACTTTAATATTCTAACGTGTTATTAATATTGTAAATATCTTAGTTACGTATTTCACTTGTCTATTCTACTAATAAACAGAAAAATCATTTAACATTTTTAGACAAGGAATAGATACAAATTTCAAATGTTTTCCGTTTAATAAACAAAATAGGAGAAAAACAAAAAAGGAATATAATGAAATGTTTGAAGTGATGGAGTTGAACGTAAAGCACAAATGAAAGGGATCATGTTGCTCAATATTTTCTAATATTGTACATTTAAACACGTTATACGTCGCGTTGATTTTCTATGACTTCTTGTTCATGCTGCGTAGATTACCGATGACCCACGTTGATGATCTTATTATGTGGCATGTATTTTATGCTATAAGTATGTACTCTACAATGCTCATAAACTTATGAATACAGTTTTGTCAAAGAACACAAAATACTACGTTTAGATAATCCATTTTACTCTGCTTAACCATGAAATATTTTAGTAATTTATTATATTTAATCATGTAACGTAATTTTTTTAAATAACAATTTTTAGTGCTCTGAAAAAGTTAAGCTGTTGAGAAATACTAGATTAAAACGATCGTAAACATATTTTGGGAAATTTTTAGATAACGCATTTGTTAAATAAAATAAAAATACATTATTCTACTTTATACTTTAGCTGAGTGATTTACGTATAAATTATGAATTATTCTTAAATCTTCAATTTTTATCTTGAATAGAATACCTTGTACAACTATAATATCAAGATTTAAATAAACATACAATACTTCTTGCACTAAACATACAAACTAAAAGAATTCTTTAAGTTCATTACTTTATTATTATTAAGAATCATTATATATTTTTTTATTTTTTCTATTCTTATTATTTTTCTACCAAAACAATTTCCTGATGTTTTTTTCAAACACTTTTATGTTACGTAAAGCGTAGGGTATTTTAAAAAATCACATGTTTTAATGGCCAAATAAAGGCATAATAGTTTCATACGTGGAGATCAGAAAACGAGAAAGGATCTGTAATACTGTTGACGACGATTGCTGGGTTGTACTAATAAGGGAGGGAGACACGAGAGATAACAAAGTAGTTCGGATAATAAGAGCTCAGTGATTATTCCTCCCGTTACATTTTATTCGTTCACATAATTATGCGAGCTAATGATCGCATAATAGGATTTCTAGTCTTGGTTTGTATTTCTTAGAAGATGCAGCAGTAACTTTGTACATTTGAAGCATATCCATAATCGTTAAAGCTAAGAAATAATTGTCAACTTAAGTTTTTGAAGTTTGGTATATGTTTTATTAAATTAATATAGAAAATTTAAAAGATTTAAAATTTATTGAAATAAAATTTTCAGTTTTATCAGATTTTATTAGTTTGTCAGGTAACACAGAATTATTAAACATTCATAATTAAAACTAAACTAGAGGCTAATAATTACATGTTTCTAATCAATTAAAATGATGGTTTCTGTAAAAATGATCAATTTGAAATAAATACTGAAAGTGTAAACATTGTTTTCTATGTGTATCGTTTATATTTTAGTTTTTATATTTTTCGTTTTTTATATCTTTTATATTTTTCATATTTTCTAAATTTTTGTCTATTTCTGCTGTTATTCATATCAGATTCCTTTTACTTATACATCTTTTTTTTTTTTCATGCTGCATTTTCCATATATCGTTACTTTTTGGATTTAAAAATACTTTTTTCAAAATTCAACGCATAAAGAAATATTTCGATTAATGCAGGTTGTAGAGAATACATTTGTTCCGTTGAAGGAAAAAACTTGAAAACCAATCGTATTGTTCCTGCAATAGACAGTTCCCATAAATATAGTGTTATTTATCAGTTAATTCCGATAAATGTAGTCTTCTTGATCGGTTAATCCTGATAAATGTAAATATAGCAAATCCGTAAAAATTTAGAAGCGTTATCTTCCTATTTCTATAATCAGAATAAACGAGTATTACTGAAATATACAGAACGTCGTATCATAATTGTGATCTAATTGGTAGGAGATAAGATAAGGTATTAAAGGGAAAATAGAGGGAATGTTTATATTGCAAGGTTATTTTTTCTACCTATTCAAATTTTCATGGTAGACGCATAATATTAAAACACAATTGAATGACTCGTTTTTAACCGAACAACTGCTTTCTTTATTCTCAAAAATTATTTATTTATTTTAGACAATTCGTGTAGACAAATCATCAAGTTGTAATGTTCTCAAGTAACAGAGTTGTTAAATGTATCGTTTAAATTTTATATACGGTTACTTTTTGTAATTCAACTTTTTTTTTTTTATGAAAATTGTTAATGATACTGTGAGTATCTAGAAAGTATATGTATATGTATAGTTTTTTCTCTTCTGTTAAATATAACTTGGTAACAATATGTGATAAAGCAAAACCTTTCAGATGAAAAATATTTAATTTTCAACATTTTATCCAGTAAACTTGTATTCACAACACGCAGAATCACTAGAACTTTGAAGGGTTGTTTTCACTATCTCAAAAATATTTCCTGTCGACGACAAAATTGCTCCATGTACGAATCATTATACTCCATAAGCACACAAATTTTCATTCGATTCAACATTTCAGGACTAAGTGAATTTTAATATATAATATGGTGTACGAATACTTTTTGAAGCCCCTGTATATGGGAAATACCCAAATAATGCCATAAACTATTGATTGAGTTGAGAAAAAATCAGAAGAGATTGTTAATAAACAAAAATGAAACTGCAACATCATAAATAACAAATAAATAAATAAAAGTATGGATAAATATGGATAGACGGTGGTAAAAAAATTATTTGATCCGAAGGTGGAAGGGAAATGTTCAAAGTAATAAAATTAGTTAACGATAAATGAAGAAAAAGTGTAACTAAGTGGAATTACTAGCCATTGTTATTAATACTTTCTCGAGTTATTATTTAGTCAGCAATTGTGCAGGCCGTTTCAGCGGTGCGCTGGATTCGTTTCTCTTTGAGAGGTGATTATAGTACCGTTACTTTGATGATGCCTACCGTTCACGTCCTTGCAAACTTATTTTTCTTCTTTTTCGGAATAACGCGCGACGATCACGCGTTAATGCCGATTTTCATTTATTTCACGTACAAATGTACGCGTTGCACCTGATATCAATTATTTACACTCCGTTAACCGTGTTTAACGTGACGCATCGTCATTGCGATTCACCGGTGTTGTTTCAGTTTTCGAAACAACATTCTTTACGTCAGTCTACCAGGGTATTCAATTTCACAAAACGTCGGCCGTTTTCAAAATTGCTTTCTCGTTACACGATTCAATGTTATACGTTAGAACCTCTCTTATCGGAACATCCATTACAGTGGAACCTCGTTCGTTTATCCGAACATGACGGGGGACAAAGTAGTTCAGATAATAAAGGTTCAATCATGAGTTTCTATATTCGAGGTTGAGCTATTTCGATTATTTCAATAGCTTGACAATGTTTGTTTAATTAAAATATATTATTGTTCTATATAGTAGTGTATATAGAGACGCAGTTTAAATAATTTAAAACTAATTATGCATATTTATAATTCAACGGATAAACTTATTACTATAAACAAATTTAAAATAGTGTAAATAAATAATCAACGAAAATGGTAGCAATTATTTAAAACTATTGTTTCTTAATAAATATTGATAATTGCAATCTCTGCTGATAATAATCACATGTTATTCACATAGTTTCGTTTCGTTTTTCTTTAATATTAATAAAATTAATCGGTTAAAGGTATATGTACATATAGATATTATTTTTAATGTCAATAATAAAAATAAAAATAAGGTTGTAAAAACTATTGCAGTTTAACCAAATATCTAAATATCATGACGTTTAACAAAAATGATATAATAAAGTGTAATTCATATAAAATGGAATCAGAGCTGCTGTAAAAATTGTAGAAAGTTACGTTCACGCATATTCAAAATTATATAATTGGAATAAACAAAACAAAATATGGAAGCTTCGTTTACTGTTGTTTTCAATTGTCACATATTGGTATTATCTATAGATAACTTGTAGAGCAATGATATGAGTAGCATAATATTTACGTCTGTTGCAAACGCATAATATTAATAGCATGATGATTCTTAGAATCTTCGTCGTTTATATAGACTTTAAGCGTTTTACACTGCATTATTGTTAATTAATTTCAGGCTTACAACAAAAGCACAATTTTTGTTGAAGTAACTGCATAACGCGTTCATATGATAGAAATACATCATACTGTGATTCATTTTGTGTATAGAAGATTATTTTGTTAACTTTATTTACCATACTTATAATTATCCTTGACTGCAAATAATGAGTAATGTTAGTATTAGATGTATAATAATTTTTAAGTATTCTTTTACATATACTGATTCACTACTTGTAACCAGATACAACACAAACTTTTAAGTACTACTTACTATGTTTGATTAATTTTGTGTTATAATTTTCTGATTAATTAAAACAAGCATATATTTTAATTTTTAAAATTATTTCATGAAATTTCAAGAAATATGCAAATTCATTTTTTGTAACCTGAATTAAAATAAAGATAGGAAATTAAGTGAAAAACATAACGTTTACATTTAAAATTGATAACATTTATTTTACAGTTATGTTATTGTAAGACAGAAAAAAATAGCTTTTGGCGAAGTGGTGTTTGAAAAATGTAAAATTTTTAATAATGTGCTGTTTAAAAAGTAGAGGAATATGCAATATTTAATGAAGAAGCATTTTTATATCGGTTAAGTTAAGAAACGTATGTAAAGAAAACTGCATTTCATCAGTATGTTTGCTTGTCTTAAAATAACTATCTTTTTGCCATTATTCTTAATCACTTCACTGGAATACTATTTAAACTATCCATTCTTTACAAGAAAAGTAACACATGAAACATAAAACTCTTAATAAAACATATACAAATCAAAGTAAATATGAATGTAATATTTGATTTAAGATTTTAAACAAAAATTAGTTATATAAAAACACCACTGGTGTAGTTGAAACAATTTTTCGTTTTACTGACAATTGTGTATATACTAAATACATAGGATACATCATTCAAAAGTTCATACGAATTAAATATTTAATATTTATTTAATATTAGCATATCATGATTTCTTTTACAAAAAACACAGTGGATAGACCTAAATGATTCATTATTAATAATTTATATAAAATAATTTATTATTTATTTTACCCAGCATACTTTAGTTACAAAATTGAAATAGAACCGGTGACCCCGGTGTTCCTCGCTCCCATCATAAATCCGATAATGGCATTGTGTTTTGCTTGATGTACGCTGCCATACTTTCTAATGTGTAGCGTTCTCATGACCTTCCTCTTTATCTGTGCCCGGTATATCATACCAGCAATCCATTTCGGAATATAAAAAAAGAAACAATACATTTCTGAACGTCTTAAATGAATTTTATTTTGCGAATCATAATTATTAATATTCATTGTCAAATTAAAATATTTCTCATTTTTATATTGCTTCTTATATTATTGTTTATGTAATTAGTAGTTATTAACATAGTTGATTTTAATGTACTATTACATATGTATTAATTCTGTTTATTGTATTCTTCTATAAAATAACAATCAACAAATTAATTGAAAGATATAAAACATTTGTTGAAAGATTGAATTTACACATTTATAGAAATATTTAAATCATTCAAAGTCAATTAAGTTTAACACATCAAATTTAGTGTTTAGTAAAATGGTTTGTCTTCAATAACATATTATCAAATTATCTTTATTAGTGTGATATACCTATGTTGAAAATAATGAAAAAGAAATAAATGAGAGGTTCCGCAGATATTTGGAGAGTGATAACGTTCAAACATACTGTTCCTCGAAAATTAGTGATTCAGATATGAATGAATGTATTCGAAAAATATATTTTGTAGTAAACAAGATTCTTATTATTCATATGATTTGTATTATGTATGCTTTATTTGCAAACTCCTTGCCAAATGAAAACTGAGTGAAATTGTATTAAACTGTAAAACAAAATATTTTATATATAGAGTTTAGCGGAAATCACAGTATAATAAAAGAGAAGATAAATTATTTTATTTATTTTTCTGGCAACAAATTAATTTTTAACATTTTCGTAAACAATTGAATTTTCTGTTTTATATCAATTATTTTTCCTCTAGTTTTATATTAGATTGTCGCCTAGACAAAATTTATTAAATTATAATCCAACTACTACATTGTATTATATATTTAATGTTCTATTTTTGCTTGCTTTCTCTAAGCATTCTCTAAGCATTAATCTCTTTTAAAAATTATGCTATTACTTTATATGATTGTAAAATTCATTACATAAAATTTAGGTCATAGGAGGAATAAAGATTAGGAAATTAAAAACATAAAAAAAACAATGAATGCAACATTTCTAATGGATCTTTATGGGATTTGTTTCAGTACACAATGCGCTAGGGGTGATGGAGACAGTGGGCAAGCAAGTCCAGGTAGTGAGTGGACTGGGGGTGGGGGGTCCGGTGGGCCCTGTGGGGGCAGATTTGCATCACCATCATCATCCTCACCCCCACTCCCATCCTCCACACCCACACGCCCACCCCCACGGTCATCCTCACGGGACCCATGGCCACTCACTGGTCGGCGTAACGTCGACCCCTGGCAGGGGTCAGACACAACCACCGGTCTCGCATAACCAGCATTTACCCGCGAGATCTACTCCGGTACAGCTGCACAGGTAAGTTGTATTCTTGCCTGTGTTCACTTATGTGTATGCACATCCCTATGTGTGTGTATACATACTCATAGATATATGTATGCTTGTAATATCGCTATCGCGGTCACATTGTCCACCACAATGTGTGCGCGTGGTGTGTACGACATAATTAAAGCTGCACCCCTTCGTTTAATCCTGCACGGAAATCGAATCAGCTTGTGTCTTTT
Source organism: Tetrapedia diversipes (assembly GCA_033822845.1). Classification (NCBI taxonomy): domain Eukaryota; kingdom Metazoa; phylum Arthropoda; class Insecta; order Hymenoptera; family Apidae; genus Tetrapedia; species Tetrapedia diversipes. The sequence goes on along the minus strand of JAOPTO010000583.1, from coordinate 388,331 downwards.
GAAGAAACGCTTTTGTAATGTTTGGCTAGGGAAGATATAATAACTAGATGGGTAAATGTAGGAGTTTCGCCCCAACTAGAAAAATAATTTTTTATTTCTTCATATATTTTGTTATTATGCACATCTTTATCTTGATGCGATTAGCGAGCGTTTCAACTGGTTCTTGATCTTAGAAGGAAATCGGGGGAGGGGGGGAGTACACTGAGCTGTAGAGGGATTATTGATAAGATAATTTGGAGAGTAATTATGATATGATACAGTTGAACAATGAATACGGAAAAATAGATTAATTTTGTTATTACTGTAATAAATAGTTCACTCTTTTGTTTTCATCCAATTTATTTTAACAAATTTATGTTAATTATGCCAATGCTAGGATTTACTATATTTTTTTTACTATTTTTCTACTTATTTCTATCATTTTATTCAAAACATGGTAGAAATTATAATATTACAATTATGTTTCAAATAGCATTTCAAAGAAGTATACTTTATTTTCTGGAAAACGGCTTGATATTATCAAATGTGGATATTCTTAATTCCAAATTTCATAAAACTAGATGAGCTCTTCTAAAAACAGCTGTTAGTGGTAATTGTACATAATTTATATAATGATCATGAAAAAATGCGATTTTGAAATACTGATAAATATTAGTTAACTGATTTTGATCATTGACCGCCGTATATTAGTAAAGATAAAATATATCGATTAAAAATTTGTATTTATATTTATTGCGGTAACGTAATTTTATTTAAAGACTTTGTAGTATTTGTAATATAAGTATATAATTGTAGTAAAACATTGGAAGGTATTTTATGACTAAATATTTATTAAAAATTGAATAAAATAAAATTGTTACTGTATATAATAAACAAAAATTCCATAAAACTATTCAACTTATATATCGGTACATAAATTTAAATGTTTAAAGCTGTAGATATTAGTAACAAATACTTCAAATGTAAAGCTGCAAACAGTTGTTTTGTTTACTTCAGTAAAAGATCCCTCGTTAAACAAACACTTTTATTATTTAGAAATTTATTAGTTTATGAAGATAATTATTTGCAACATATTGTACCGATTAACATATGTTAAAATATCAAAACTTAAAATACGCGGTAAGCAAAAGATTGAAGTTGGATACGTAATATATATTTGGCGTACTGCGCATGCGTTCTTCCAATTTCACCAGTACTGCTACCTGTCGATTCTAACCTCAAACGTCAACGTGCAACGTTGATTTTTAACCTCGCCAGGTTTACATTTAAGATTTATAATTTATTGAAATATACATATGAGCGGTTGTGTGGTGTATTTTAATGGAATTATTAAGATGAAATCGTGAATTTCAAAACTGCAATGTACCAGATGTGTGAATGGAGAATGTATGCAGAAAGGAAAGATTTCTTTGAAACTCGAGATTTTCGTCCGTTTGCATGATGAAGTAAGTCCATACAGTTATTTCTGTTACGTTGTTCCTTGCGTGAACAATACCTTTGTTATATTCTTTATATTCACAGAATTCGATTTCCTATCAGTATACCACAATTCTAACAATAGAGTCAGTTGTTACACCCACATAAATATGATTTTTTTTTCAGTATCCATTTTTTGAGACTATGTAGAGAATTACAAAGAAAAGATCTTATTTGTTTAATAACTTACAATTTTACCTTGAAGTAAAATTTCTAGTTTTTCATGTTATTCAGCATAATCAAGCTCTTTGCCATCACCATAAATAATTGTGTTAATTACCGTTAACTGGTGTCTTTAAATCTAGCATAAGTAATTGCTACCAAGCGCATGGAACGTGAAGTAAATAATGTGTAAAACGCGGGAAAGGTAGTTAGATTAGGTACGTTGTGAGAACAAATGCACAAATGAATCGAGCAATGACATGTAAACATGCATGCAGTACGGGTTATGAATTTGCTCGATAGATACGAAGCATTTTAAGGGTGGGGATACTTTAAAATTAAAAATTAACTTCATCACTATTTATTTCTGAAATCGTAGTTGTGTTATTGATATAAATTTATTTTATACATGTTGAAGTTAAAAAAAGTATTAATGAATTACTACGTTACGCAGAACGATATATTACAAATTTTTATTTTTTTTTTTTCAATGTTCAATTATCAATTTATACTTGAGTTAGTAAAAAATAGGAATAAATCTAGAAACTTGAGCAGGGAAAGAGAAAGCTAACAGTCCGTCGCACGGTGGGGAATAGAAGATGGCGGTGATGACAGAAATGCAAAAGTTTTTCACCTGTGAATCAGTCAAAACAAAACGAAAAATAATACAAATGTGATACCTAAAAATGTAAAAATTTTATAAAATTTATAATTTAATTATGTAATAACAGATGAATTCTGTTTTAGAAATTTTATAAATTACAGAGATATTCGATAGTATCGTTTTTAATGATAATTAAAATTTTAGTTATCACTATTTGGTAATATTTTTGTGCTTAATAAAGTCAAATAAAATTTTACCTTATATTGATCAAGTTTGTATTTAAATGTTGAAAGGTTTATGTTAATATAAAACATGTAAATGTTTTGTTGGTTATAAATTTATATTAAAGAGATTAATATATATCTTTGAAAGAAAATAAGCAAGGAAAAGGTCAGAAGCTTTGATAGAAGCGAGAAAGAAAAGTAGAATTGGTAGAAGGGACGCTCAAGGCTATGTTGATTTCTATTTCCTGTAATTCTCTTTTAGAAGAGAACACGAAGTATATTTCTTAATATAATATTCAATTGTTTAATAGAATATATGAATTACAAAATTAATGTTCATCTTATTCTAATTAATTATTGATCAAACATTAAAATGTTTCTTTTTGCATATAATATTTAAAAATAAATATTTTCTTAAAAGCTAAAAAATATTATATACTAATGATATTACAAGTAAAGCAATTCACATTTGGTCAGTTTTTTCACTTAAAGCACAAAAATATATCAATTTACAATACTATGCTAACTATATATAGCAACATTAAACAATTATTTTGTTGAGTTTATTATTATTCTTTTGAATAAATTATTTGTAACGTTTTTACAAATGTAACGAAATGTGCAAATAATTGAAGGTATTTGTTATTGTAAATTCAAATTTTGTGTTTTATATATTAACATATTCATTGGTATTTGGTATTGCACACTATATTTACGTTCTAACCTCCCAAATTACGTTTACTATCTGTTGTTATTGTTTATAATAGAAAAATAGTATAAAAAATGACATTAGAAATAATATTAAAATAAAAAATTTTATATTTTCATATCTTTTTTCTCTTAGTGTACATTGTATTATTGAAGATTATTTTGTTACCTAAATACGTTTATCAAATTCACCATCATTAAACCTGTACAAATTCATATATATATACATGTTATTGTTCTCTTCGTGACCTACGTATGCACGTATAAAATGTTCGCTTGCGCATCATTCATAAAATGGAAAAAGAATAGGTTATACATTGAACGGAGATTTTAGAAGTGGCAGGAGGGGGGTCAGTGACCGTTACATCATCGAGAACTCATAGTCCAGGAAAATTCATAAAGCCACCATTTAGTTGCGATTAGAGATTTAAATGTAAAAAAAAAGTAATGATTTAAATTCCGATTATTTGTTATAGAAATAGTAAAACAGTGTTATGACATTGGTATAATGTTTTACCATCTTAGTTGTTTTTATAACACCTTTTCGTGAATATTCGTTGAAAGTATTTATATATATATTTCATATTATTTAAAATCCTTTAAAGCAGTTGTGAAAAGTAGAATTATATACTATTATGTACTAACTGTCCAATTTTTACTGTTAGTACCAAATTATTAATATTTCAATAAAAAAAGAAGTACAAAAATAATAGTATTAATAATACCAAAGCATTTACACGCTTTTTTTTTGGATATAAATCAGATTGTTTCGAAATAAACCTATAACGTACAATTATTTCAATATACTCAGCTTTTGTAAGAAATGTTTATTTTTGTATTACTTGCGATATGTATTTTTAATTTTTTCATACTATTCATAGTTTTATTCGATATTGTAATTGTTGATAATAATGGTCTATGCTTTAGAAATATGTTCATATATTGCAATATTGTTTGTGTTTAGTAGAAAAGAAAGATGATTGAAGTCGTAGTCAACACAAAATTTGAGAAATTTCAGAAGGAAATATCTATAAACGTGATAGTGGCCACTGCGTTGATTAATCCTTCACCATAATCCGCTAGCAAATAATGCCAGAAAAGCTCGGCGCGCCTCGAATGTATTCGATGATGTGGCAACGCTGCGACAGCAACGTTGCCTTACAAAAGCAGACAGGCACATTCACCCTTTGTGATGTTCAACGCATGCGCAGTCATTCTACAGAGAATAGGTACCGATGCACCGGCACGCGGAACCATGATCTGTGGAATACTGCGACACCGCATATCGTTATATCCTATAACGCATGCGTGGCGTATTTTGCCACATGTGACAAACACCGCCGAAAGGTCGTGTATGTACTATTCTGCTATACATATGTATAGCTAATGGTAGATTTCACGTGAAGCATATTTTTACCACGTGATGCGATTGGTTAGTTGACCGTCATCCGTCATCAGTCATCTTTTATATTCATTTATTTTTCGCGCTGTATCTCTTTGTATTAATCTAATTTAGTGCATACAGCTCTGTGTGTTATTTTCATACGAAATATGTTTCCTTTTAATACATCTATGCATATAACATGTGGGTTGGGTTACGTTAATCTATGCGTATGCAGTGCGTACATATGTACACAGTAATGTGTTTGCTAGGAAATGAAGGTTGATCTTCCATTATTTAGATTTGATTATGTTTATACGTAATGAACAAAATTATAGCGAAGTATGGTTATGTAAGGATGTATTTAATTTAAAAAGTTTGCTAGATAATTTAACATTATTGATACAATTTACTAGTTATTTTAATTTTTCCATTAAATAAACGAAAATGCCTGAAATATGTATGTTTTCAAATATTTTTGTTATTTCATTTTACGTTCCTGCTTGTTCGTCAGGATTCATGCATCATAAAAACATCTATCCAGTAGTGCACATTACAGTAACGTATGATACATCAAAGATACAAATAGAGACAACCGTTACCATTGTAGAGATCTGAAGTGTTTAATGCGATTTTCTCATTGAGAATTTAAGGAGTACACGTTAGATGTATGTAATCCTCTAAAAATAATACGTGCAATTTTAGAATTTCGATCAGTATAATAAATTTATTCATGTACAGTTTTTCATTATAATTCATTGTTTAATGTTTCAAAAATCAGTACTACTTCTTCATTTTATTCATGTTATTTATAATGTTGCTAAAAATGTTGCTAATTAAGGTGAATATGTTTGTATCGTTTGTATGTATTAAAATCTAATATCGATCGCCTTTTTATATAATATACACATAATATAGACATTGGAGTTAGTTTATTATTAGATGGTAGTTAACAATAACCGTTAAAATTACTATACTTCAGGCGACGCATTGTATACACAATGCATGTACACTTTTTGCGTATTTTTCTCACCAATTATTCTTCAGCAATCTTCACACTTTTAACTCAACGTCGCAATAGACCACTTTACAAATTTGCAGAAATCTAACCTATAACCTGAATATTATCTTATAAATAATTTAATCATTTATCTTCCGTTACTCAGTTTCATTGTATAACATATAAATAATAAATCAAATATTATACTATCCGCGGAATATGTGAAGCTCCAAGCTCTGTAGTTTATAGAAAAAGTATTTTATACATTCTTTTCCCTAACATTACGTAAAAACAATATTTCTAACCGAAAGTAAATTTAACACCTGATGTATTAGTGGATAAGTTGCAAAATAAATACAACGTTGCGCAGACATTTTTTATGTTCACCGTATATGTTGAACGTCGTTGTTAGTATGTTCTTTTAGATTGATTGTATGAATATTTGCAGGCCGTCGCAGAGTTACGTAAACATCAAGAGCAGCAGTCCTGTGTCTCCAAGAACGATTGGAGCAGGAGTGACCTACGTGCAAGGTGGCGCGGTTGTGTCTTCGGCGGCGGCGGCGGGAACGACCGGAAGTGGAAGTGGCGGAGGTCCTGCAATTGTCGGAGGCGGCAGCGGCGGGGGCGGGGGTGGTATTAACAACACTGGTGGCGTAAACAGCGGAACCGGAGTCGTCGGGGCTGTAGCTGGTGCCGGTGCCGTAGGAAACGTAGCGCCGACCGGAAGTGGGAATAACAGCGGTACCAGTAACAGTGCCGGTGCGGGGAGCAATAGTGGCGGGAACAGCGGTACAGTGAGTGGCGCACCAGGAGGTTACGTTGCTGTACCCATGGCCGGTGGTCTCCGGTATATCCATCCGTACCCGTCGACACCGACCTCGGCGGCTGTGCCAGCTGTAGCGACGATGGTCACCTCGGCCTCGTCGGCACCGGCTCCTGTACCAGTTCCAGCACCCACGGCAGCACCTGCCAATTCACCTACAGTTAGTCAAACACCACCACCCTCCCTCCCTGGAACTGCTTACGCTGCGAGAGATGCATATCGCATCGCCACCACGAATGTAGGTATTTTCTCTTTCGATTTATCCTACGATAAATCGTCGTGCCCCCTTCTACTCTTCTTATCCATAGATGTCGGTAGTTTCGATCGATTAACGCTAGGTTTAATTAACGCGAGTTTTGTTCTCAACATTTTCAACACCTTTTCCAGTCAAACTTCTCTTATCTGACAGAGTATGCAAAATGGCAGACGTTTAAAGGGAATGTTTTGATTTTTGACGTAAAATGGCTGGTTTTTTAGGCTGTAGAAATCAAAATACTGAATCGAAAAAGTTCTGCTGACTGAGCATGACCCATTAATGAGGTTCATGTTATAGGCTAGGGCGTATTGAAACGTGTAGTCGTAATATGCAAGTCGTTGATGTTTACGAACAATATAGGGCATTTGTCGTATAATAATTTTTTAAAGCTGATCGAATGTTTGGGACGCGTTACATGAAACGCACGTGTACATATATTGTGCTCCTACTCTGCCCTTGACTTCCACCCCCCCTATCAGCCCTCCCGCTTTTCCATTCTACTCAGCGAATTTATCCTCTTTGTCGCGAACGTTACATGGATCTGAATTAATTTTGCTGTGTTGTCGAAATAAAAATTTAATAGGTAGACTAGAGATTTTTATGTATTTATAGAAAATTCAAATAAGCGGAAATCCACAGAATACACATAGTACGTAGACGTGTGCAGAATATCAAAGATTAATTGCAATTTATGAAATTTAGATGGCGAATGAAATGTTCGTCTGAATTACATTTCTTTACTTAACATTGCAAACATTTGAATTTGCTTAAAAATTCGCAGTTTAGTTGATATTTCTATTATAAATATAATTTTATTTAGTTTTAACAAGCTTAAATGTTAGGTTACCAGGTGTATTGGTAGCAGTATCAATGTACAGATTGTTACGTGACGAATTATTAATTGAATTTGCAGTCGTACGTTTAATCACGCCATTATTGCATTCTTTACATTATATATTTTTGTTATTCATTTAAAAAAAAAAAGAAAGAAAGAAAAGAAAAGAAAAGAAAAATATGAAATCAGAAAACTATTCATTAAAAGTAGTGACTTGTTTATTATTTCTTTATACATCGTTCTTTTTAAGATAAACAGTACTAATGTACGTAGTTAGAATTAGATGAACAGCCTTAACATGAAGTCATATATGTTATCTGTTTGGATGCAAGATTACGATCATAAGGCGCGGTGTAAGCAGTACGAATAGAATAGAGGGCGGGAGAAAGAAAGATGAACCGACTAAAAGCGGAGTTTAGTCATAATACGAGTGCAAGGAACGTATGACGGTGTTGTAGGTATATCGATAGTCTACCGTCTGCCCTCTTGAACCGGGTCATCGATTTTCTTGAAATAGGTTTGTGCCGAGAAGGTTAGGCAAGATAAATTGAATAAAACGCGCGATGAGAAGAGCATAAGAATACCTGTATGTCTGAAAGAGATGAGAAAGGAATAGAAAAAAAGAAACAGTATAGAGGGCGGCAAATAAGATGAAAGTCCAAAGAAAAGACAAATATTGATTGTACTATATGTTTTTCAGGTGAACGAAAGGATCGCCATCAGCGTGAGCAGCAGTCCTCTGTCGCAGATAGGAGTCGGTGTTGGAGTAGTCACCGCCGAATATGCGGCGAATAGCGGTATAGGTAGTAGCATGGCTGGTGGAAGAGGGGATAGACCGAGGATATCTCTTTTGCCACCTGCTTCGGTGACACCGACACCTTCGCCAACAGCGTCAGACTATCAGCACGTGTCAAGTGCAAGAAATTCACGTATAGGCCTGATGCCCGTCCAGCCGGATCAGTATTGCAGCCGTTCGGCCATTGAGATGGCCAATTTGCAGGAGGCGCCGCCCTTCAAAAAGATACGCCTCAGTCAACCAACCCAGGTTCAGTTGCAGTCCCAGTCGCAGTCCCGTTGTTTGTCACCCGCTGACTCGTGTATTAAGCAAGAGCACGTGGTGCAGTTGCAGCAACCACTTAGGATAGACACTAGGGTGGGTACATGGGTGTACACGTGCACGGGGTATTTAAAGATGAATGTAAAAGTCCTTGATGTACAACAGATTGTTTGGGAAATAGGTTGGAGAAGAAAGTATAGTCTGCCACAAGATGTATATGTTAGATGGTGTCAGTTTTTAACATCTTTGCAAAATTGTATAAGAAAAATCGTTAACGAATGATATAAAATTAAATAATTTAATTAATAATTTATAAAACATATCAGATTTTGTGGTTTTATTATAATCTTTGATAAATCTTAAAGTACCCGTAATTACTTAATTGAAAGGTCTATATTTTTTATACAAAATGATTTTCCAAGTAATTTATTTGTCAAAGTTTTTTACATTCCTCTTTAATATATTCTATATGTACTTGAAATATTTACACTTCAAATATGTACATGTAATTCGACAATAAATTTTATATCCGTTATCGTTATTTACTGGTATGTGTGGTAAATAATTAGTAACAGTTGTATTTTGTTTTGTTAAATTCTCTTATACATTAATTAATCTTTGTTTTAATTATTAAGAAGTTTTGTAATCTTTTAAATTTAAGAAACATCACGTGTGTATATATTAGTTAAACCAAACATACCTTACATTTTGACTTGGGTACCTGTTATACTAGTACAATTGTATTGAAAAAATCAAGTGTTCTATTATTTATAATTATAATATATGTTTGATGTGGTATTATATGAAACATTTCTACAAAGAGCAGCCAGCAACAGAAGCGTATACACCACAAACTGAAGCGATTTCACCTACGCTTCCGGAACCGAATACGCAAGAGGATGCACAGTTCAGAAGCACGAAAGATGATCTCTTGCAGCAAATCGCTAAGGTCGACAGGGAGATTGCAAAGAGGGAGTCTCAGATAAATAAGCTTCGAAAAAAGTTAAAGGAATTAGAAGAGACGGCGAATAAACCTTTGGAAGCCAGCGGTCTAAAACGGCAGGTTGAGGAACAATCTCAACAACCAAAGCATCAATCCCTGGCACAAAAAATTTATGCTGAAAATAGGGTAAGGTCAAATTTCAAGTTTATATTAGCATGTATGGCATACGTTTTGTATCAAATCAGCCTAATAATCGAATTGGAAAGTCAAAGTTTTATAGAATACTACCTCACAATGTTAAAACTAAAATTCTTTACATAAAAGGTTATCTATAATTCGTGTACCCTTTTATACGTGAAACTTACAAGTAATTTACATAATATGAACTGATATTTTTCATGGTTTGACTGAAACGAAATTTTAATTACAGAGAAAAGCAGAAGAAGCTCATCGACTCCTAGAGAGGCTGGGTCCAAAAGTAGAATTACCTTTATACAATCAGCCGTCAGATACGAGTGTGTATCAAGAAAATCGTACAAAACATCAAACATGTATGAGAGCAAGGCTTATAGCAAGGCTTCGACGAGAACACGCTGAACGAGCATCTCTCCATCGACAACAGTCACAAACGTACGCTATTTTAGTACAGGAGTGGCATCGTAAAGTGGAGCGATTGGAAGCAACACAAAAAAGGAAGTCGAAAGAAGCGAAGAACCGCGAATTCTTTGAAAAAGTATTTCCGGAGTTGCGAAAACAAAGGGAAGACAAAGAGCGTTTTAATAGAGTCGGTGCTCGTATTAAGAGTGAAGCTGATCTGGAGGAAATTATGGATGGCCTTCAAGAGCAAGAGGTATATTATTTATGGCAATAACATCGACATTTTATAATGTTACAAAACTAATTATATGATGGATTAAAAAAAGGAATAAAGGGGAAATTCATAAGGGTTATTACAGGGGTTGAAAGAAAAGCTGAAAAAGCTGATATTATAAAGCTAATTAGTTATTTTGCTTTTTTAAGTTAAAATATCCTATCCTGCATTTTTTTTATTTTTCAAGAGATATTGCAATATTTAAAGTTCCATACCTTTTTTACCCTTTAAATAAAGCAAGAAATTACTAAGGGCTTTCTAAAGATCTAGAAAGAACCTAATTCATTTGTCTTAATTAGTTCTCAAAATATATTATTAAAGTAATTAAAATTCAGTTTTTTAGAACGTTTCAAAATGTGAGATAGGATATTTTAACATAGAAGAACAGTGTCATGGATAATGAATATTTGAATGTGAGGAAGATAGATACTCAGTGGTAACCTTTGTAAGGTCCTAAAGTAACTTAAGCATTATTCTTTTGTTTAATACAATTCTGTATATTATTTATTGCAATGGAAATTTCTAACTTATTTAATATTCACAAAGTCTTTATGAGCATGAAATGTTGCTAAATCAAAGTATAGAATAATTTTTTTGTTCTTTTATTTGTGTTTCGATATTACTTTTAAACGTGATTGTTTCGAAAGTAAAATTCCAGACGAAAACATTTTATTATATACATATCATTTAAATGTATTCTTGTTTGCCTGTAAAACCTATAAGCTTAAATCGTAGAACCGTTGATGTAATATATTACGTTATTATATTGTAGGACAGAATTAAGGTCTGTATCATAGTTTGTCACATAAAACAGATTATTGTGTTCTAAATAATCAAATATTCATGGATATATTAATCGATATCTTGCTTAAAACGTTGATCATAAAATAATCGTTCCTCAAATTTTATTTACAGATGGAAGATAAAAAGATGCGCTCGTATGCAGTAATACCTCCTTTGCTGTTGGATACAAAGCAAAGACGAATCGCGTTTCAAAATCGGAATGGTCTTCTTCAGCCAGAAGAATTAGAGGCTCTCCACAGTGAACGAAAATTAATTAACGTATGGAGTTCTGTAGAGCATGAATTGTTTAAGGAAAAATATTTACAACATCCTAAGAACTTTGGAACGATAGCTCAATCTCTAGAACATAAGTCCGTTCCAGATTGTGTGCATCATTACTACCTCACTAAAAAAGCAGAAAATTATAAGCAGCTCTTGCGAAAGTCGCGGCAACGAACACGTAGCTCTCGGAACAATCCTAATAATAAAGTAAGTTTATTTTCAATTACATTTTTAATATAGCTTTTAGACATTTACGTTATTTTTAATTCAGTCAATTGTATGTGAAAATTAAAAAAACAAATTTTTTTTGTTATAATTGTGTTTGTACATTATAATTATGCATTTTATTTCATTGTTCTATTCAATTTTTTTTATAAATTTATTATACAAACATAGAAACAAATTATTTGGCGTGTAAAGCTTATATAATATGTTAGGTTTAGTATCATGTATTTTCCTATCTTTTTAAAAAGTTATTTATGTGGGAAAATATTAATGAGGTGACTGTTTATTTTACGCATATGTACGATAAAAACATAGTATCTAAGATTGTGCGTGTAAACTGTTTTTCAACACATATTTTTCGACCTTAAAATTGTTGATAATCCTGATAAAAATATCTGAAAGAAGTTGTTTAACGTTACCCTTAATATATAATCTTACTGCTTTCTGAGAACATCTATTTATGTATTAAATTTTCTGTTTCTGATTTCCGTTTCTTTCTATTTTAAGTTTAGCGATGAAAAAGTATGTGTGTTTTGTACATGTTGATATGCTCAGGTTCCTAATTAATGCTTTCAATTAGTTCATTACAAAATTTTATTTATATTTACTAAAGTGTAAAAATATATTATTAATTTTATTTATCATTCTTTCAGGTAAATAATACTAGTTCAACTATCGGAACTCTAGACATTTTAACTACGGGTGTTACGACAAGGTTGCAACGTGAACAACAACAAAAAACGCAAGAGAATCCCCAAAATAGTACGGCAACAACATCAAGTACAACGACGACGACGACTACAGCTACATCTAGTGTATCGACGGCAGTTGCAACAACAATAGTTACTACCTCGACGACTCCCTTAAGTTCATCAACGTCGAGTATATGTTTAACGACAGATTCTGTAATAGCATCAACGACAGCTACAACGACATCCGTGTTGAGTACCACATCATCCGTGACGACGTCGTCAACAAGTGCAAAAGATAATAGAGAAACCAACAAAGAAAATAAGGAGAATAAAATGGAGTTGAAAGAATCGCACCCTATCAAAGTGGAAGTGAAAGAAGAACCGCAATTAAGTTTGGAAACGGTGTCAGGAAAGGACGTCAAAGTGATGTACGTAATATATTGTTTTTTTTTTTTTTTTAATAAATATTTTATATTAGTTTAATAGAAACTATTTGATTTACAACTAGATTACTTTAATAATAGCACGTGATAAAATTGTTATAAATGAATTTTTAAGTAGTATATAAGAATTTGATTGGTAAGTATTTAAAGATAGATACTTTAACGCGTTCCGTGACCAGATTAAACTATATATTTTGGTGAAACTTTAAATGTGCGAAAAAATTACTTAGAGAAAAGTATTTATCGCATTTTATGTGCATAGTGTTGAAATATTATAATGTATAATGTGTTTGATTGTGTAATGAAAGCTTTTTCAATTATTATGCGCTACAAAAATCCCATTTGGCGCAGAACGTGTTAAGTTGAAAAATATTTACAGGCTCGTAAAGTATCTTCATTTCAATATTAGTAAAAATCTGTTGAATTTTCCTATTATTTTTGTACAATTTTATTTCATATCATTGCAAATATTTATAATTTCGGAAAATATTGATAGCATTTAGGTATTTTTGCATGACTAATTAATTTGTATGAGTAAAGAGTTTGTTAATAATAGTTTCTAGCTGAGTAGTAAAAATTGAAGTATGATTATAGTTATATTTATTTTGTTTATTTAAAAAAACAGCTAATTGGGGCATAATAACTATTATATGAGATGTTCCTTCTAACAAATCCTTATGAATTTCCAATTTTTTTCAACAGTTCAATGTAAAGTGTTATTAACAAAAATTTATGTTTGGTAAATGATAACAAGTACTTGGAGAATATCTCTTTTTCACAGCGATTACAAATCAGTAATTCGAAATCATTTATAAAATGAACTTAGAAAACATCCTAATGTTGAAAAATTAGTAGAATGATTTTAATTATAATTTATTTTTATGAAGACCATGACACGTTGTTTCATCTACTATGAGATATTAGTATTTATAGCACATTATATAAAAAGGAGAATATGAATAATTGGTGGTATGTAGTAATTACTCTTCTTGAAACTTACATCTGCTAATTCATAAATGTAAAATTTATTTTGATTCACTTTCTGCATATTAAGATGACGAGATAAATAATCACATTTGGTGTACTGTTTGGTAACTGAAATTTGAATACCACCGATATTTTGGCTGCTAATTTATACGCGGACTTTCTCATCGGAATAAATAACTATTTCAATTTCTATTTCTGCTGATTTCGGAAACTATAAATCTTAAATAGGATTTTGTAGTGATCAGATGTTATTAAATTATTATTACTTCGTATCCTTCATAATTTGAATTTTAAGCTAAATATAAAATAAATGCACGCATATAGTATTTAGAGAATCAGAAGTAAAGATTAGTGTGAATTACTTTAAAGTTAAAAGTTTATATTGGACAATAATATAAAACTTTTCTTCGAATGTCTTAATAATCAGTAAAATCAAAGTTCCTAATTAAATAAAAAAAGTTTGATCAATATTTGAAAGAAAGAATTTAAATATAATTACGAAATTAATTATTTGTTTTTTTTTATAAACTGTTTTATATTTAATTTTAAATCTTTTTAAAAGTTATGAGTTTATGAGAAACGTTATGAAGTTTCAAGTTTAATCAAAAGTTATTAAATTCTAATAGTATAGAATATTATAAAAATTTTGTTTTTGAAGGTTACAAATTACAAATAAATATTGCAAGCATTTTTTAAACATAGTAGTTCATAGGAAACTTATATTTTATCCTTGAGGATTCTAGTTTGTATGTACTTTTGGAGTGTTACTAATAATTTATAACAGTCTAAGTTGTTTCATAAATGTCTGCCTCTGCCTAAGTTGTTTCATGTTTTAAGCTTATGTGATGTATGCAGGTCGTTTTTAAAATGTATGTGTTGTGTATAGCTTTCTATCTATAAAACAGAGTATACTGCTTTGATAAATCACCTTGCCTGTGCCAAGAAGCTAATATTAAAGTTATAAAGTTAATTTCAAGCAAAAAGGATTTCCTTACAACAGAACATACTGTATTAATTTTAGTTGTTATATTTTGTGCTTTAAATTTTCATTTTTAATTTTTAACTTTAAGATTCTCTAATGTTAACTGTATTTTGAGACTTTATTGATGATTCATACAATTTAGAAAAAATGTTTAATGTACTTTTGATTAATAAGATAACTTTTGTGGAAACATTTGAACAGTACGAATATAATGTTTGTGCACATTTAGATTAGAAAATTAAGAAAATATATTAGCATTTAATAACTTTAATATTTTATGAGTTTCGTAACAATGCATTGAAAATTCACATAAATATTTTACATCATTAAGAAATATATAAAATACATTTCATATTATATTACTTATATATGAATAACATTTAAGGAAAATGTAGTTTAAGGGGAAAATACTACTAAAAAGATATAGTCAGGGTAATTCAATTTAATGCTATGTATTGAAGTGTTTTAAATAAAAGTTGTATGATTTCAGGAAGGATTCTATATGATAAGAAATAACTTTTTTGTGGGTGGAAACTCTGGATTATTTTCTCAACATGGTAATATATTTTAAACCACGTTTAATAGGGCATAACTATAAAGGGTCATTCAAAATCACAAGAAGGTTGTAAATTAATCATTCCTATTTCATAAATATTTAGAAAGAAATATTTAATTCACACAAATACATTGTTACATTGTTATCTTTAATTTTTAAAACCCTTTTATTTATTATCTCGATTACTTTAATGAGTTTTAACTGGGAAAAGATTTTAAAAACAAACACATTTTTTCAAGATTTTTGTTCCTGTTACTGTATGTTAATTATGCGTAAAGCTTTGATCATGAAGATACAAAAAATAAACACTGAGGGAAAAAACGGATTTTTCCTATGCTTACAAGATTATAGCGCATAAATTTTTTCTTATTTAACAAATGTCAATTTATAACCTTCAGTAACATTGTCTGATTCTTTATTTTATATAAATCATTTCAACAAGCACAATGAAAAACTTGTTATTATAATAATTCGTGAAATTATAATAACGTTTCCACTTACAAATCAGGTTTATTTCTATTATATAACATTTACCTTATACAATTTTGCTAGCAACTGAAATACCTAAGACATGCAACACTAAATAAATAATGTAAGGTACCATTTTTATGTTTTGTCTATTTATATTACTGTAAAATAAAAGGATTCAATGATTTAATATAAATTAGTATGAAAATCTGTATGTTTTGTATTGTCTATTACTAGATAATAGTAGTTTGTTTTTATAAAGGATTTGATAAAGGAAGTTTAATTATTTTCATTAAAACTATTTAAATAATTATTCAATGCTTGTTGGAGATTTACATTTTTGATAGAATATTCATTATGTAAACAGATTGATTTCACAAGTGTCCTAATTCTTGCTTACTATCTATATTACTATAATGAAGATATTTATCACGATAATTAAACTTATTCAAACTGTTAATAATTATGTATTTAAAAAGATTAATTGAATTTTTATTTTTGTGGAGAATAAGGGAATCTGTATAAAATATTTATGTGAAATTTTAAGCTATTTAATCTTTTTTTGAAATATTATAATGGAAGAATTTTTAAAATAATTTTGAAACATAGTTTCCAGTTTTTGTTTACTACCACTGTTAGCTCTCTAATTTTGTTGGTATTTTGCATTTTGTCCCCGACATTTCAAACATTTTTATGTGCCTTTCAGAATATAGAAGAAAAACCTGTATTTTTATCTTGAACGGGTAAATATTTCCCCGGTGAAACATAAAATTATTCATCTGCAGAAACAATTCAATCATTACTTCGATCGTTTTTACTTCCATTTTCTAGGAAATTTTAATTCTCAATTGTCGGTTTTTTTGTAATATAATTGTTTTCAATGAAATTCAATTTAACAGCAATAATGGGGAATTGCAATAGGAATAATTTTGACGATTGCAACGATTCTCGGAAGGGAAAAATTAAATTGTCCTAGGGAATGAAGAGTGTGTGTATGGGTGAGGGGATGAATGGGGGTAGATGGGGGGGGGGTAGGAGTGGTGGTAAAACGGTGGTTCCGTGGAGGCGGGTGAGGGTAGTTATTAGCAGATTGTAATGCTAATCAATGGTTACTGGTTAGTGGATTATGTTTACGTAGGCATCCATCATCGAAATTGAATCGATCGTTGAAAATCTGATTCTGAACCGCGCGAAGACCGGAATGTTGACTCTTCTCGTTCGTCTAGAAATGATATATGGAGAGTGTTTTATTAATTCCCTTACAATCGTATTCATGATATCTCGTTGAATATTGCTCTTGTTGTATTACTGTAAGGGAGGAATATTTAAATTGTAATTCAATTTTAAATTTATTAAATTGTAAAAACCACGGTGATAAATGATTGAAGGAGATTTTTACAATTCTTCGTCTTTTTCAGGAAATTTTTCAATTATGAGTGGAATAGTATTTTCCATTTTTAGTTCTTTTGTACGAGTCGCTTTAATAAGTATCGTCTCCGAACAATACTTTTCCGATAAGTGGGTGAGTGAGTTCTCGATAGATCTATCGAGTTGCACTTGAAAGGGTTTAAGAGTGCAAACGGTTAAAGCAGTGATAATTAATATTTTTAATGAAATTGTTTCATCTTTCATTTGTTTTAAGAAATATAGAACTATTGATGATACATAACAAAAAGATAAAGTTGAAAATTATATGAGAAAAAGTAATGAAAATAGAAGGAACAAATTTTCGTAAATCATAGTGAATTTTCCAAAATGCACCTCAGTAAATTTACAGAGCTTCTACAG
This sequence comes from Tetrapedia diversipes, assembly GCA_033822845.1. Taxonomy (NCBI): domain Eukaryota; kingdom Metazoa; phylum Arthropoda; class Insecta; order Hymenoptera; family Apidae; genus Tetrapedia; species Tetrapedia diversipes. The sequence goes on along the minus strand of JAOPTO010000583.1, from coordinate 370,785 downwards.
TACTTACTGTCCACTTTAGCGTCCGTCGCTATCCCCACTATTTCTCGCAGTGAGATTCATGCCTGCTAAGCGATAAATTTCATTCGACTCTGTCGTCGTATCAGGTGTCAAAATAACAGACAAAATTCGCGTATTCTGTTCACGTGGATTAGTTAAATTCAAGGAAGTCACCACTTCGCATAAGCATTACTGTATATAGCTGCAATTTTCAACCGATTTTTTTGTGTCACAAGAGGTTTTCACATGTGTCGTAAGTTTACAATCACATTACGAACGAGATGGACAAATTTTTCTTTTTAAATTACTACGAAAACTAATAAATTATTTTTCTGCCTACTTTGAGCAAAAATGCTACAAAGTTATTATTTTCTTTTTAATGATCAGCCGAAGCTGCATACCTTTCTTAGAGATTTTCAAAAGATGTATATTTTTTGGTGTACCGTAGGAATATAGCAATTAGTAGACTCTGGACTTTTGTACATTCTTAGAAGAATTCAAATATCTGAAGAAGCATAGAATGCATGTATCTATGCTAATCAATAAATATTGTTCTACCATAATGATAATAAAAATTAATAGATAAGCAATATTTGCGAAACATAAAATTATGTTTTACATTGTTCTATTTTCTTAAACTTTTGTCCGCTACTGTATATGTATAAGTGTTAGTATAGGTTATGCGAAACCCGATTTTAAACTGTTTTTAAACGCGTACCCTCGCAACGAATATACGGTATTAGTTTTTAACGTGGGAAACTGTATTGATAGTATCGAATGGGTCTCTTTTTCGTCGGTGATTCTAACAAAAATAAACATGGTTGCAGAGAGGCAGCGAACAATAGCGGCGGCGGTAACAGCGTGGCGACCACGAGCAGGATGAAGGACAAGAAAAAAGATAATCACGCCACCCCGATGGAAACTAGCGACGAGGAAGCCCAATCGATGGACACCATCGGTAAGTTTCATTAAACAAGTATCATCGGTTTGCTTTGCTAATCTTCTGCGATGCGTCGCCGTGATTTTTTCCCAAATATTTTAGAAGCCCGTGACATTTAAAGTCAGTCACAATAAAGTCTACGTTAACCTGTTAAATTAAAAATGTTCTAAATCAAAACGACAAAGATTTTTAACATTTTACGAACATTAATTCATAATGTTACATTTTTTAGTTAAAATAGACACCCGGTATATTCGATAACAGTATGTGTCATCCTTCAAAATCTTTTATTTTTATTTTACCGTTTGTATGTTGTTGGAAAAACGGATTAGTTTTTTTATTTCGATTAATTCTTGATAAAACAGAAGGTTAGTGACATTGTTTTTATGGAAGAAACTGATATTGTTTAAACTTTTAACAATTTTTATCACTGCATGCATGTGAACTTATTCAACTGATTGTTTAACAATTATGATTGGATAGCTTTTTGAACAATCCGGTGGAAGTTCCATTAGCAAATCTGAAAATCTACATAAAAGTGAACAGAACCATGATATTTAATCTAGTGAAATTGAAAATAAAAAGGTTATATTTATTAAAGACTCGATTGTGTTATACAAAATCAAATTCATTAGAAAGGTTGAAATTGAATCACGTGGAATGATTTAGAATCTTTGAGTAGATACAACAGAGTTAAAGTTAAAAGGTTTTTTTTTCAATTTTGAAGCGCAGCGGTTATAAAAAGTACTCATACATCACCATTTTTATTATTACATATATGTGTATGAATTAACGAGAATCAAGTTTACATTTATTATCATTTGATAACCCTTTTATGTAACTATATAATGTATTTGTTGTCGTTAGAGTTAAACATTACATTTAATTAAAAATATTAGTACAATACTTTTTATGGCTACCGCATTTCACTTCGTTACCTTTCATCTAATTATTTCTGTTATAGAAAAGATATTTATAAAAATTTAAGTTAGATCATTAAAGGCAAATTAAAATGATTAAGATTCTCTAAAATATTTTAAAACGCAAATTAATATATTTATATAGGTAAAAATTTAATTCATCTACAATAATCACAATAATTTAAGATATTTATTATAATTTATAATACATTATATTACTTTTTTTTTTTACGAAGTACTTTTCCCAGATGATTTCAAATATTATACAATTGATTATACATTAAAACGTTTTTTTTTTTTTTTTCTTTGTAATAATTCTCACTCGTCGAGTATTTATTTTACAATATTTGGTAGGTTTTTTCGATTTCGATACAATCTAGTAATTTTTTTTACAATTTCCACGCATTGCATGCGTGTAAATTTATTTAACACATTTTGTGCACACTGTCGACGTGCAGGCTTTTTCATTTAGAAAATTTTAACTATCGTGCAATGTAAATCTATGGTAGTGGGGGAAACCAAGTAACGCAGCATCTACTCTTTCCATAGAGTCTATCCATTTTTGCTTTTTTCTCAGTTCAGACAATATTTCTCCCGTTGCTGATCGAATTGTTTTGTTGAAAAAGTATTGGTTGAAAGTACTATGTGAAATTGAAACCGCTTCCAACAATATCTTAAACATTAGCAAACGTATGATTGTGTGTGATCTTAACACTGGAACTGCCAAGGGGGTCAAAATGACCCAGCTTGTAATTTTTCATAGAAACGTGGTAAATTTATCGTGGTGTCTACACATTTGAAAATGTAATTGTTAAAATTTGTTTCCTTTATATTAAGAGCCTTTTCGTACAGCTTTCAATTTGATTAACTTTATCTCCAATAAGTAAACTCTAATCGTCAGTAGTTCTAGTGTTAAAAATATTCAAGTCGATTGACAATATCAAACTACATTGACAATATTACTAGCGAATTGTATTGACGATGGTACGTCAACATTATTGACATTATTATTACAAATGATTAAGTGCAGCGAAAATATTAATTAATTGTTTCACAATTATGATTGGAGGATAGCTTTAGACAAATCTAATGAAAAATCTATTCTCATATTTGAAAATTTCAATATAATTTAGTAATCGATTAGATTGCTAGAATTATAACACTATTAATTTTTTTTCTCTTTCGCACATCTATTTCCAAAACGCAATTCCAATTTCAAATATGTCAGAAGTGTAAATAATTCGATTAACGATTACTGGACGTGTGTGCGTGTCTTCATCCAATAATTGTCCCTACCGTGATTTCCTCGTTTTTCGAGAACACTGAAACGAACATCGCAAATAGTCAGTTCTGTTGTCTCTTTTATATGTCATTAGTACATGATACAATACAGGGTGGCAAATGTAATACACTATTAAGCATTATTTGTCGCATAACAATATAATTTAACACATTAACAGTCGGTAGTTTCGAAATGAAAATTGCTTCTGCAGCTTGTTATTAATTAATAACGGACCTAGTTTAATTACATTATTTATGTATAATTGTTAAGTGTCGTTGTTAAGGTTCAATGTATCTTCTTTCCAATATTTTTGTTAATATTCGAATTAATACCGATAATAATATTCATCCTTATTTATCACACACTTTCAAATTACACCTTAAAGTATAATGTCAACTATTAACTTATTGACATTATTGGCTATACTTAATACTTTATTTCCATTTATTTAACATTATCTTCGTTGTTCCTCTACAAGACACAAGATCTATTTTGTTATTTGAAGAAAAGAAGGGAAACCAATTGTTAATGTATTAACACTATAACTACCAATGGCTAAAACATCCTTACTTGGACCAGAGAAATCAAATTGGAAGTTGCATGAAAAAAACAGCTGATGTAATCAAAATATAAACATACATTACGAGTAGTTTTTAAAACTTTTCGTGAAAAATTAAAAATTATTAATTTTAACCACTTCAATAGTTGTACTCTTAGTATTATTTAATTTCATTTTGCCCGCGTTTCAGTTTCTACCTACTTAGCGCTAGAATTACCAAAACAGTAAAAATGATCACAATTCGTAATTTCCCACAAAACTGTTAGAAATTTAGTATGATGCACTTCTACAAATTTTCTATAACTTTCTGTAAAAAGCAGAAATAAGTGTTCTCTCTTTACCCATCTAATTTTCAATTCGACTTCTCTGGTATACATAAAACACGTGCACTTCAGCTCCATTGCTAAGACAACGTCTGACTAACGAGCTACGGAACACCAACACTCATTATCTTCATTGTCTCTCGTTGTTCGTTGTCGAGGTGGTCGACTCCTGGTCCTCCGTGGCCGTGCTATTAGCCTCGTCCGACTGCGTCCTCTCCTCCGTGTTCGCATGGCACAGCTTCCTGTGCTTATGCACAAAGTAATAACTTGGAAACTTGCATCCGCAAATCTTGCACGGGTAATACTGTACGTTCAAGTCCAATAACCTAACCTCTCTTTTGTTTCGACTAGTCTCCTGTCTCTGCCTATTCCCCAAAGGATCGCTGGCTCTGGTCGGTAAGAGGTGTCTCTTAGTATGCTTCCGATAACAGTATTGAGATTTGAACGTGTGCCTGCAGTATCCGCAGGTGTAATTTCCGCTTGCATTCCCTGTATTGGATCCAGGCTCTGTCGGGCCACATGCAGCTCTAACGACTGCTGGTCCTCCATTTTCGTCGTTCTCACTGGACGTGTTTTCTGACTCGAAGCATGGCCTTTGCAAGCGTGACTGCGAGATGGCGCTGGTAGTACAGGAGGTTGACGAGTAATTTTCATTGAGCACTCTATGGAATTTCACCGGTCCGTCGCAACAGGCGACGTCGTACACTACCGATAATACACCGGAGGAACTGTCGTTTCCTGTGCTCGACCCGCGTCCTCGACGCTTGGAGGACCTTGCTCGATCGTTCTCGACGGCGGTCGGTGTTTCAGTGTTCTTCTCGCGATTACGAGACATGGTAGAGGTGTCTTCCGTTAATGTCAGGGGCGAGGATCGGTGTTGCGGTTGGTTGTTGCTGGTGTGCGGATACTCGTAATCGTGTTTCTCTTTAGCAGAGCATTCTGCCGGTTTCTTGTTCTGGCATACCGGCACGGATGACTGAGAGGCCGAAGATGGCGAGGGTGAAATTGATTGACAGGGCGACGACGTTCTCGTCGAGGTAGCCACGTTGGACGTGGTGAACGCGGTGAACGCGGCTGCGGCCGCCGCGACGAAAGGCAGAGAGCTGGATGATGCGTTCTCTGGAGACTTAGGTCTGGGGTCCATTCTTAGGCTCCGGTTCCGCTCGATTTGATATAGCGAGGGTTTTGACGTTGAGATTTCACTGTTGGCAGAAAGTTTTGTATGATTTGGACAGTTTAGTGGTTGAAGCAGTTAGATTTGATTAGATGTTATTTATGAAATATGTGAAACATGTTTAAGTATGTTGATGTTACCTACAGTTGTAATATACAATCTTCTAATCTTCAAATTTAAAAGATTGATAATAATTTTGTTTAGTTAGTGATCGACTATTTCTGAAACCACAAGCTTTTTTCTAATGATGGGCGTAGAGTAGCATGATTATTTTAATTGATACTTCTGGAGGATTCTGTGATTTTTTCTTTGAGTTTTTTTTATTAAAAGTCAATGTTGCAATTCCGGAATTAGCACTGGTAATGTTTATTGCTTAGAGCAATTAAATTAATAGTAAAATTAGGTACTGATATGTTAAGTATAAGGATTGTTCTAGATACATGTATAAATAACATTTAATCGTGTAAAGTTTAATCGAATGAACATACTTTACATATAAAAAATCATTCTGTGAGCTCGACAACACACAACTAATGTCATCTTTAGTTATCTACGATCATTAACTCAAAATTTTAAGAAACTTCAACTTTGACAGAATTCAAGTTAAAGTTTATTATGTCGCATCTCCCTAACAGCAATTAATACCGTTTGTAAAGAAAGCTGCTAATCTAGATCTCTCATCACGGTAAAAAAAAAACCGAATCTCCAAGAACCTTCAGTTATCTGTTCAACGACCCGCGAAACGCGAGACAAAGGCAAATATAAGAACCTATAAGTCGTGGAGGCCTGCGTTTCCTGTACGCCTGGTACGACGGAGACGTTGAGTGGCGGAACGGTCGATTGCATCAGTACCGACGGTTGCAACTGTGGTAGATGCGATAAACCGATGGAGGAGGGTGCAGCGGCGGTAGACGGGTAGAGCGGGGCTGTCGGTGGCCAACACATGCTGGGGTCTATCATCAGCCTGTTTGGAATCGGCCTGAGTATGCTTCCGGAGCCCGGCGTCGACGTGGACATCGAGGTGGAGGTCAGCGTCGACGTCGGGCCGCCTGGCACCGGAATAGGCGTCGGTAGAGGCGGTGGTGCTCTGAGCCTGAGCAACGCTGCTCTACACTGTTCAAGGGCTCCCGGCATGTGCAACAAATGCGTGGCCAGCAACACACTGTAAACATTGTCCAATGTCACCTCCAGCCGGCCTGTGTACATGTAGTTGAGTAGTGGCGCGAAAGCTTCTCCACCTAAAAATGAGCAATTCTAGAATTTATTGGGAGGAATAGCGTTTGATTGGTGGATTGTTTATGGTTTAACTTTTTGCCTTGCGACTGTTCTCAATCATTCAGTATTATTATAATTATGTTAGATATAAAATGTTGAAATATCATGCTTAGTTTGTATTTGATGATTAAACCTGATTTTTAGGTAGATTTAAATTGTTATAAGTGTTGCCAAAAAGAGTGGAAGTTAGACATCTATTTTATCCTCTAAATAGTAACGTGTGTATACTTGGGATATTTTGTATAGTTTTGCATATTATGTGCACTGTGTACTTTCTTGCATACTTGAATCTGTAGTGTATTGACGATAGTCAGTCTCATAAGCGGTAATTGCAGTTAAAGTACAAATACTTTGTTACACTTGAATTATAATGTGTGCCACGAATATGATTCATGATCATGAGGCAAGGGGTTAATTTGTTGACAGTACAAGTTGTTTGCAGGAAACAGGAATTCTGATATCTGTTAAAAGTTCTGTTCAGGATTTGTTGGATTTCGTATGGTTGAACTTATTGTCTTTAAAATGAGAATTTGGTTCTGTTTGTAACTGTTTTTGTAGTTTCATAGAATCGTGAATAGTTGTTGGCGTTTTGGACAGTTTAGCAGAGGTGTAAACACTTGGTTTCCTCGAAATGAAGAATTTGCTTTTCTGTTTAAAAAACCGTGCTCTTTTTTGTTCATCTCTCTTTTAGTAGTTTGACAGCAAAGTAGTATGATTGGTCATGATGTTTTATTTTAGGAAATTCGTTTCTAGTAACGTGTTCTATAGTTTAGCAGCAGTTACCGATTCAAGTATTTTCCAGGAAATTTCTTTATAGTTTGTTGAATTTTCTAAAATTTGGACGTAAGAAAGAAGAAAAGTTTTATTTCCACTGTTTTTGATTGTAAAATTTTTGTTCACTAACAAATTAATGAATCAGGTTCCGTTTATGCTTCTTCGAAAATTCAAAGATTTTAGTCACGTTTGGTTTTAAAGAAAGGAAGGTGTGAAATAGAAATGAATGAAGAAATATTAATCAATATTTCTCATAAATTTTCCGATTTCCATCATCTCTCTATGCTATGATAGAAGTATTGCTAAAACAATTTTAAAAGAATTTAGCATTTTTCTTGAAATGAGTGACAAAGTTTTAAATCCGTTTTCCGTACATGTTTTCAAATTTACCAACAAATTACATACTGGTATTAAAATTAGTCAACAAAACCAAAGATCGTTACACTTCGAATGTCCTTGTACGCTAATGCTTTCATAAGGAAATATAAGAAATTAAAATTAAAATAGTGGTATGTTTTCTTTGTTCAAACGTCACGGCGTTATATCTTACTTGAAATATTTTGTGACTTCCTCTTTGTTACGCGTATCTTATACTGCTTTGCCTATTTGAATGACTAAACCGATCAACTCCACAAAACAAAAAATAGAGCAACTTCATTAACGGTAGGACGTTAAGCATGAATGAATTGGTTTGACGGTAAATTTTAAATAAATTGTAAAAGTCGACCGGTTTGGTTTATTGGTGACACAGTTGGCAAAAAGGCATAAGCATCTGCAGTGATTACCACTTGAAAATGAACCACTGAAAATTCACTTGTAACGTCTATCAACGAATAAACAGTTGACGCAATATTTACCAATGGACGAGACCGAGACCGACGTGACCGGTTGCCGCGTTGTTTGTCCGGAAATGTTGGTAGCAGTGACCGCGATAGCCGTGGCTGGCAGATTCGCACACGAGGCAACGTTCGCGTTAGCACTAGATGTCGTGCTCGTTAACAAAGCTTTCAAATAGCCACTGTGGGCAGCGAGGACACCTTTGTGCGCGACAAACTGATGCTCTCCTTCGTTCCCGACTCTGACCACCGTGTCAGGTGGTGATAAAGTTTCGTGAAGCCGCGAATAATTGTCTGGTGTTACACTATCACCGAACCAAGCTCTGTATAAACTGTACATCGTACGAACTCGGCTGGGGACCAGTTTTATTTATTAATTAATGCATAAATAATCAGGCAGCATCGTGTACAGCATTTAACAACGCAAATTTCCAACGAACTGTTTTAAACATTCATAAGAAAAATCCAAGACGGATCCATTAGCGGTAAGTTACACGATAATTCCATTGATACGATTCATCTATTAAAATCAGTAAGATATCACACTAGTGGTCGCACTGGGTCATATCAGATCCAGCAGTAGCGTGTCAAGTTCCAAATGTGCACGAAATTTCTGTCACTTATTAATTAGTGATCTCGAAACCGTGTTCGACTACACGTTCTTTCTCAGTTCTCCGTTAAATCAGTCATCGCGTTGTTCGCGAACGAGATCCCGAAGATTCCCGACGGTGTCGCGCGACGATTAACCGCGGGGGCAGCGAGATTGAGAGATGATAAACGAGCGTCGAATAGACGGTATAACCAGCGTACGTCGCGACTGGCCGTGATTTGAACGCCGGGAGTCGGCCTCGGTGGCGACGAGCCAGCAACCGTATCGCGATCGCCCCCGTAGATTTCGCCTTCCGTTTGCCTCCTCCAGACGCCTGCTATCAGCCAGTCCCTGTACAGCACATCCCAACCCCCGGACACCAGAGAACCGCCCCCGACGAGTGGAGATTGGCGGTGCTGGCTCAATTACGAGCGGGCTGCACGTGCGCCTGGTATGTTTACCGTGTCGGGGATTGTAGCCGGCCGTTCCTTCCTTCGTCTTTCCCGCCCGCGTGTCCTCCCGCACCCCCGCTCCCCGCGCTCCTCGTTCCGTTTCTGTCCCTCGTATTGGACAGGGCTAGTTCGTGGTGGTTCTTTAATTTCGTGAGCTGTCTTACATTTTCGTGTGGGTCTGTGTGATGGGTATTGTGTCCTACCTTTGTGTTATTGCCTCTTTTCGATTTTTGATTAAGCGTAGTTGATTTATATGTTTTGGAGCTATTAGATATAGGTTTTAATTTGCTTCGGATTTTGTTCTAGTCGATTCGTTCATGTGGGGTTTGGCGAAAGAACTAAGTTATCCTCGTTTTTGTTTAAAATAATTAAAATCTGTATTTATTTTGCTTTCTAAGGTTAGTTTTTAATTCACAATTTTAAGTTGTTATTAAATTGTTTTTCTAATTTATCCATACATAAATCGAAGCATTCGATAAAGTAAAGGTACTATTATTTATTTTATGGTCTCCTCTCGTGTGGTCACCAACGAGTAGTGTCCATGTTTCAGGTCTAACAAATGTAACAACGCTAGTATTTAACCCGTTGCGCTCGAGAGGCGACTGTTAGTTGCCAAATGATAGTTTCGCAAATTTTCAGACTTTAGTTAGTTTGTTAGTCAGACTGATTGGTTAAATAGTCCTATATGTAAATTTTAATATATCACTTAGCTAAACCAAAATGGCGTTTAATATAGGCGAATCTTAGTAAACATTTCGGATTTGAAAATTTTTCATGTTAGTATCATTAGACGACAAACGGTCACTTTTAACCAATCCAGGTTATTCCTTTACTATTCCAAGTATTGTACCGTATTTTTTCGAATTGTAAAACGCGGTTTCTTACAAATAAAAATATTCTTAGATTTTTGGTGCGTCTTATTGTCCGAAGGTAACGTTAAAATATCGTTTTTTCAAATTATCCTGCAAATTTAAGGTGCGTCTTATCGTCCGAAAAATACGGTAAATCTTGAATAACTGCTAGTCATTCTTACTATTTAGCGGAAACTGTGCTTGACAGGACTACTCGACGTGAGCAGTATAATCTGATTTGGGCTCGAGTATCGATAAAACAGTACATACGCAAAGATAAAATTTTCTTATTTTTAACACATTGCGTACAGGTATATTTCGCTACGAACTTACGCGTGTAGCAGGCGTTTTTCGTGAATTTCGCGGGAGTTTGGTCACCCGGTAAAATCGCAATAAATAGGAAACTACTTCCTTTTTCTCAACGACACTTTATTTATTTTACACTTCAACATATGTTCTATAATTACTTAAACAAAAAAGCGACATTTTTTGAATAGTATTCTTTTATCGTATTTATATGATAATCTGCTCTCCAGCACAAGTCTGCTAAATACGTACCTTTACATGTCCTGCGTGTAATGTGTTAATTTCTGTTTTTTGTTTTAATCACGTTTCTACCAACGCGTTCGTGACGCTTTTACGATTAAAATAAAACGATGTAAATATCGTAAGGTGCAAGCACAGGAGTGACCGCAAATACGATCCAAATTATATCGGATTTGGTCTTATTTTAATCAGAAAGAACGCACAAGTACATTGATAAATGTTATTAACATCTTATTTTCCTTCGTTCACTGTCCTTCAAACTGCACAGGCGAACTGAAACTCGACCATGTTTCCATAACTGCGAGACCTATCACTTATCCAACAATTACTGTACTCGATCCAATCGAATCGATCAAATAATTCACACCGTTCTAGTCGATGATCGACGCTTCTCAAGGGTATTCCAAAAATTTAAATACGACTGGAGAGGGTTGATCCCGTGCAGAAACTTCCCCCTCTCTTTACTGTCCCGTTGTCACCCTCCAAAAATTAGCCAAAAACGCGACGCCGTTGAAACGCGCCTGCCCCCGTGCAACGAGGACAGGGGAGGCAAACAAGGGAGGGAACAAAAGGAGATAAAAGGAAGAAAAAGGGACCTACGATTGCGATTTAGCACGGTTGTCGGCGATTAGAGTGGCTTCCGAGTTAAAAAGCTAGATGAAGAGGCTGGGGCTCGTGTTCTCCTCGAGAACGGTCTTTCCGGGATGCGTCTTTTGCCTGTTCCCCGCTCTTCTTCCCCTTTTCGCCCCTTCCCCCCCCCCCACCGTCTCTCTCTCTCTCTCTCTTCTCTTTCTCTCAGTTCCACCCTTTCGTTTCCTCTATCCAGGCTGCTCTCTGATGTTTTTCATCAAATTAACTCGCGGTACGAGTACTCTTTCTCCGCGGTGTTTGCATAATATCGTTTATAATTCAGGTTGCGCTGAATTCCACTTTATTCCGCCTGGTGGCCTGTATACGTACAGGTCCGCTCGTTTGCTCGCTCTCTTCGCTTTTTCGACCCTCTGCCACCCTTCTATCAATGAACCGCGTCTTGCCCCGTCTTTCTGTACACGGTGCTCCCAGCGATTTTCGGTCCGACTTCCTTCAACGTCGCGGAGGAAATAACGTGTCTCGTTCGTGAAACGAACATAAGGAAAGATAAGGAAAGATCAGGGAAAATGAACACGATTTCAGTAGGATCAACTGGATATCAGTTTTGATAGACGCGGTAGTAAACGTGTTAAATTTCTCGCTATAAGTAGTTCAGTATAGTTACGTTCTTTTGGTGGTTCAAATCATGCTGTTCGTACAATTGCACTTTATGGCTTAACCCTTTGCACTCGAAACGTGACTGTTAGCCGTCTAACAATATTAATTTCAAACATTTTCAACTGCAAAATGTTTACCAACATCAACTCTTATATTAAACTTCATTTAGTTTGGTTAAGACGTATACTAACATTTACATGTGCGAGTATTTAACCTCCAGGTCTGATTGATAGACGAACGAACTACAGTCTGAAAACAGTCGCCTCTCGGGCGCAAACGGGTAAGGCTACCAGGTGTATAAAGCATATTTAATTATAGCTACCTGTCATGCTAACTTCTTTTTCCATTATCACTTTCGTTTCATTTTCATAAATCATTTAAATAATTGAAACATTTCGTCAGTTTCGTTGCTCTGTTTCAAATATAATCTATTTTGCCTTTGCATCGCATATAGCGCTTTCTACACGAAGCATGCATCACTTCGTATATCATTCTGCGTGTAATTTTTTTCCTTCTACCTTTTACGCTTTCGCGAAATTTTCGTCTCTTTCTCGTTTGCAAGCTTGTGTACGGAAACCTGCATGTGCTTCCTGGCAAATATAAGAATGTATCTTCGTATTGCTGAGGGATCGGTTTTTCCTTCTTTCAATGTTGGTACTTCACTTTTTTGCCCCCTCCTTTCCAACTTTTTGCACTCAGAAAAATATCGAACTGAAAACATGTAGATTGATAATTTTAGGTATGATCGATTTTGCGATTTCAAATATGCGGCAACTACAAAAAAGGGTGCTTGTGCACGCTCATATTTTTTAGTATTTTCATTTTTAATCGAATTCAGTATTTTATTCTTATAATAGCAAATGTAAACGGTATCGCGATTAATTTTAATTATGCATATAGTTAACAAAATTAAAATAATTATAACATAATTTCTATGGACTTAATAGTGATGATATGGACTTTAAGGTTAATAGTTTGAGAATGAATGATTTAAAATAAATCGAAGTGGTCATAATTCGTGATACACCCATGTATTGTTACGTAAAAGTACAATCGAATGCAAAAATGTTTAATGTGCTTGGTCCTCGTTAAATTATAGATACGCGTGGTAGTAAAAATGATAGTGTCGGAATATTTTTTGCAGCTACTGTATAACACTGAAAACGATCATGTTGATTATTTAAATTATTGTGTGATAAACCATGATGTGATAGTTATGTGAATACCTTCATAAAGTTTGTCAAGTATGGATGACAATTAAAGACTGGTGCAAAAACTGATTATTCTTATTTTTATAAAATAAAAGAACCATGTGATAGTATGCATAAACAAACAGATGGAAATTAAATTTTTAATTCTTGAATAAGCTGTTTTTATTTTCTGAAAAATCGTCGTTTCCAATCAGTTGTTATATTCGCTTTTAATGCTCCACATTCGCTTTTAAAGATCAATTTTCTCTCATTACAATATTCTACTGCACTAAATCACCAAAGATTCTTTTATCTGTGTGTGTGTGTGTGAGAGAGAGAGAGAGAGAGAGAGAGAGAGAGAGAGAGAGAGAGAGAAATATATACAAGAGGGAGGAGAAGAGGTACACTTCCGCCCATAAATCATTGGACACTGAATATACTGAATCTAAAAAAAGAAAGTTAATATTACTATCACAGAAATCTTCCATCTAAACTTCCATCAGTTATTCACCTCACATAGTGAACGTTAAATGACACTCTTTTTCTGAGACTCCACCAGCAACATAACCTCATAAGTATTTTATTCAAAATTTACAAATATCCGATGCTTTATAACCGGCATTGTATAGAGAGGCATTGAAGTTAATCCTGGGTCATGGTAACACGGTGGTGCGGAACAGGCGCGGTTTCGAGCAAGAATGCGTCGCCACCGATTCAGAGTGGGACATGGCGATTACGCACATTTCCCAGGAGGGCAGCAGCTTCAAACCGGAGTTAACAGACGCAGCCGGGGGCCCCCCCATCCGTTTGCTTCTCCTCCTCCTCCTCCTCCACGCTGCCCCCTTTTATCCCCTTGCATCGCGAATCGAAGCAACAACCACTACCCTGTAATCGTCGTTTGCATAGCTATTAGTATCATTATCGTCATTGTTGATAATAATAGCGGCAATTATCGGTGATACCGTAGGAACTACATCTCTCCTATCGTTTTCCGTCGAATTTACTTATCCGTAACTGAAACATAGGTTCATTTAAATGTTTCAATTGTTGCAAGGGAAATTTGTTCGATAGATTTTGAACGAGATGGCTATCTGTATTTTATATTTGAAATTTTTAATAGTTTTGAAACTTCCACAATTTTACATATGGGTTGAAATGTATTTTTTAAACTTTTTGTAATGGATTTGTAATAGTAAATTTTTGTTAAATGACACACTGCTTTTTGAATTGCTAAATGTCACTATGGTCTATCAAGTTTAACTTGAGCTTTAAATGCAAAAAGTTTTGGAAAGATTTACTGAATTACTTTCAAGTATATATCGTTTAAGGTTATAAAATTCGAAGATTTAAAAGAAACCTTGTATTTACTATTGTGTTGCTATACAGTGATAAAAATAATGTATTAAAACGTATAATATTTCCTCATAATCCTTAAAACGTAATTCTCATCGAATCATCTAAAAGTATCGCTCACTCCATTGTCTATTGAACTCGATCTCGTGCTGGATAAATGAGTGACCGGTTAATGCGATAATATCCCAAGTTTTCTTATAACACTGGAAACGTAAGTTCTTTCATCATATGAAAGATATACATTCAAATATCGATGATATTTGATAAGATATATATATATATATATATTGTTTATTGATGTATGGAGTGTTATCTGATTGTGCTATTTAGTTTCAACCTATGTATCTTAGAAGATAGAGAATATATCAAAATTATCAAACAATTACATTGTTTCTTAACTTTTGTTAGTAAGTGTATATAGATATGTTTGTACGTACATATACGAGCATGTGTAAGATTTTAAGGATAGTTCGTTATATGTTAGTTTCTTAAGACAAAAAAGTACTAGAATAGAAGTATAGTATCTTTACTGTTGAAGAATAAATGATCGATTTTATTTCTCCGCGTTTCCTAAAGCATATTCATTCGTTGTAATCGTTTTGATTTGATGAGAACTGTTCGTTACAGCATTCGTCCGTTGCAAGGTTGTTCGTTGTAGGATACTCCTCTGTATTTATTGGCCTCCAAATGCCCCCTCCATGCTTCCGAAACACCCGGCGGATTCCCGGTGTTTCCTCGAGCTGTTAGTTAAATTGTCGCGAGCCCCGGGACAAAGTACATGAAACTGATCGCCGCTTCAATTGGCAGAATCGAAATTCACCACGGTGGAAAGGAAGAGGAAATAGCCCTTCGGGCTCTCGCAACGTATAATCGGGAGCAGAAGTGTACACATTGGAGAGGTCGGTATCGCTCTCCCCGGATCCCGGGGAGACGAGAAAGAACGCTCTCGCGGTTTAATGCTCCGAGCTCGGTCGAGACAAGCTGAGCAAACACTTTTCGCGATATTACCAGGATCCGTGTGGGCTTTCTGCGGTTTCTCTTCACCGCTTCCGCCAGCACCCCCACTACCGCTTCTTTCCCTATCCCCTCCACTCTGGCGAAACGTCACGTGTTCACTTCACTTCTTTCGCTCTCTTTTTTTTTTGTCGTCCAGTCGCGCTCTTTCACTTGTAATGAAATAAATACTCACCTGCTCAAAAATTCACTTATTATTCCGGTGTGTTCAAGTGCCGGTCAAAAGTTTGTGTATTATAAGGGATGCAACAACTTGAGAGAAACGGAGAATTTAGGATTGTGTTACCTCGGAAAAGTTTTCAGTCAAAAATCTGCCGATATGTGAAAGATTGTTATCGATAGACTTCCAATTTTTATGCAATACTTTCACATTTTTTATTCACACTGTTACGAATGTAATTAAACAAATTATTTTATCCTCTAAACATTTTTTTCATACTGTTTTAATTTTGCATATTAATGCTAAAGCATTTAAAATAGATCACATTTCCATTTCTTCTAAATAAACTTAAAGTAAAATTAAAAAAGAAAAAAGAAAAAGCTGAAGTCTGAAAAGGATGCCAGTAATTATATGTGTATCTCCAAAGAATAGCTCTTAGCGAGAGCCATGGTAGTTTAATCAACCCCCCTCCACCCCCTATAGAAAATCGTTACAACACGAATTTAACGTCAAACCAAGCAAAATCTTTCGTTCTCATCGCCGTTTCATTCAAAGCAAATCATCATTCGGTCGCGTCAACAAAAACCACCCTGTCTACCCTTTGAATGTAACTCTCGTTCACAGGACAACAAGAGAAAAGTGTCGCTAATGAAGTGTTGCATAAATATAAACGAGCTAAAATACATGCGTATCATCGAGTGCCTCTGCAATTTGTAATCGTGTAGTTAGAGTAGCCATTGCAAATGGGCGGGAAAATTAAATGGCCGGGGAAACGACGATCTCGTGTCGGTAGCTAGTTACACTGTGTGTCGGGTTGTAGAAGTGGAGCCAGCTGGTTGGAAGGGGTACCAACATTTTGGTAAAGAGAGAAGTGGAAGGGAGTGGTGGTGGTGGTGGTAGTGGTGGCAGTAGCCACCAGCCATGCTTCATGGTCGCGCCAGAAAGTCCTGTGAGTGCCAGAGCGCGTGCGCCAGCTAATTAGCGTCTTGATTTACTTAATCCCAATTAAAGCCTTTAGCTGCAGAGCAACACACAGCCGTCGCGTTCCTGTGTGCATTAGACGGTTGGTAAAGAGAGAAGGGAGAGGGAGAGAGTAGTTGGATTCGACGCGAGAGCCATGGCCGCGTTTTCGTTGTGCAAATAACGGATTATCCGCGTATGGGTACACATCGCGCACGATTAATATAGCCTTTCCTTGTGTACTCTGCTTGTCTGCAAATGTATAGATATACAGGGTGTCCCGCCTTAAACGGACTACACAACAGTGTCAGGTTGACTAGGGTTATATCACCTCCTCCATCAGTTCTTATGGTCTGATTTATACCTTATGACCTCCGGCCGACTGGTATAGTAATCTCGTGACTTATGTATATTTTGTTGACTTTTGTTATTAATGCTGGCAGTGAGATATGCATTTCTTTAAATAATCAGATTTCTGTCCCATTTTTGTCAAGTGTGTACATCGAGAGTTTCAGAATGGTAGGAAAGTATTCTGCATACAAAAATAAGTCGAAAACATTGAATACAATTTTTTTGTTTGATGCTTTGTTTTCGAGAGAAATCATTTTGAAAATTTATGAAGTACGCATGAGTTCGTCTGTTCCTGGCTGACAAATTTCACTATGTACCACTTAACTTGGAAGATTATATTGTTAATTAAATAAGTTACTTGAAAACTACAAATTTTATCTTATATAATGATTAAAACTACCAAATGCGATAAATAGAAGTAGTGTGCACTGAAATTCGTCAGACATAATAGAATCAAATACATGTGATTTTACAAATTTTCAAATTCTATTATCTCGAAAACGAAACATCCTACGAAAACATTTTATTCTACATTTTTTATTTATTTTTATACGCAGAATGACTTCATTGAACAAGATTTATTATTTTATAATTATTATGAGAATAATTCTTATGGTTCTTATACATTTTTCACATTTTTGCATAAAGCAAAAGAAGATATTTATAAAAGATAATTTGTGTTACCGATATATTTGTTATTCGTGAACAAGAAGTAACAACAATAATTTCACACGTTATTTTTACACTGTAGTTATATGAAAGTAATTTATTTTAAACTCAATGCTATTTTCGTAATGAGTAGTTATTTCATTGTGTTTACTTCTGTACTATTCGATTAACAGACATTGTTTACACGGCTAGATCGAATTCAGATTGGGTTCCATCCATTTTCTGCCCCACTATCGCAACGATTATCATATATTTGGTCAACAGTTTCCCTAATTTGTAATAAAGCCAGGTCGCTGGTGTTAAAAAACTTAAAACGAAATGTGATATTTTTTTCGTAACAATTGAATTAAATTAACGATTTAATTAGCCCTTTCATTAATATGATAAGAAAAGAACACATAATTTATTTTTCTGTTAATGTCGGTGAAGAAATAAGAAAAATATTTCAGTATTTTGATTTTAGATTGGTCAGTCATAGAATGGAAAAAATGAATAGATCATATTGGATTCATTTATACTAGTTTTACTAATATCTAATTGAAAATGTTTTCACAAGATTTATTAAAACTTGTTAAAAATACCTTAAGTGTTACAAAAACGATTCGATTTACTATACAGTAATAAATTCTATAAAAGAGGCAACGTAATCCAATAATAAAAAAATTCTCCACAAACGTTTCCTCCCTTATCGATTCTAACGAATTTTTGTTTACGATAAATTCTGCAAAAGTAGCATTTGTACTTCATTAAAACAGGCTGCACGGTTAAACACAGCAATCAAATCATCCTGAACACACACGCACGCACGCACACACAGCTTTACTTATACAATTCATTCCGAATAAGTTTATTTCAAAGATTTTATTTCGTTACCGAGCCACAGCGTATATAATTAAACCACTCTTATAACAAAAATAACAGTCAGCAGAATAATCCCTGTTCTTCCATTACATCCTATACTTTTACCGGATGTATATACATACGTAAAATTCATTTTAATGAAAGTACAGCTGAAACAATTTTCGTATTTTTAACTGTACACGCGTATATCGTGGAAAAGTGAATTTTCGTTACTTCCCAGCACATTACAATTGATTTGACTTGGCTCTGCACATTGTATTATTATATGTATGTTTTACGATTCCTTGTCCTCGCGTTCGTCGGATCATGAAAAACCAGCGCACATGTTTGCTTTTAATCATTTTTGCCGGAACCGACCGTTATGTAATCTCATAAATACGTAAATAGAAAAACGCTTCGTTTCGATGCCTCGAGCGAAACGCTGGCGCAAAGAGGAGAAGAGAACCCTCTTTCTCCTCCCTCCGCTCCCCTTCGGCCCCCTTCAGTTATTCGTTTTAATTTCCGTGCTTCCTCACGAAATCTATCTATCCATCGGACATGTAGAATTTAAAAAAGAATACTTTGAGTTTCGATTTATTTTTCTTGAAGTTTAATTATATGGACAGGGGGGAAGGGGGCATTTGTACGTACGATTGTTTTAAACCAGTTTTCTGCCAAATACTTCGATGTATTTGGTGGATTATTGACCGATGATTGCAAAGATTAGTAAAAGCACTACAGTGTTTGGGATTAGTTTGTGGGTCCTTCTTTTATTTCAATTATTCAGAATCATTATAAATTAAAATAAAACAAAAATAATTGATTATAAAATAAAATATATATTATTCTAAATGTTTAACAGGAGTTATAAGTTCTTTAGAAAACTTTTCAACGCACGTTACATTTAACTAACTGTATTATTTTAAGTTTAATTAATTATTAGAAAAGAAGGGAGCTTCAATATTTTTTAATAATTTAACAGTTGCAGGTAAAGTAGAACAGGATCATGTCACTAATAAATTCTGTTTTGTTTGATAAAACTTGCACGAAAAGACAATTACTTAAGCCACGTTAATCCAGTCTTTCTTTCCGTGCTTAATTCTCAGTTATAATGAATAAACGGGCGATCTTCTCTGTTTGCTGTACGCATAATACATATGTACACGTGGACAATCAAAATCAAAGAGAATATTTTATTAACATGCAATCGCTGGATGCGCGTAGGGGATACGTGTAATAATGCTCACTTGTTGGTTTAACCCATTAACTGGCCCCCTTGTATGCTTGCTTACAGACATTTGAATCATCGATGCATACACAGGTTCTTGTAAAAGAAAAGAAATTAAATGCATTGTTTAGTATGTTCTCCATAATCTTATCTTTATTCTTTTTAAATATAATTTTAGGAAGCATGGCAAATTTTATTTTATTTCAAAAACATTGAATTAATCCTTGGAATAATTTTAAAATCTTGCTCATATTCAGTAATTAAAAATTAAATTGATGAGTTCCAGCTCTGTATATAAGTATTAAGATATCTATTTAAATAATGTTATTTCTTTTACAAATCTCTGTCATTATAGAATTTGTAAATTTCTTATAACACCTTTCTTCGTGTTAAATAACTTTTACAAAAATATTTTATTCATACCTTCAATACCATATCAGACATTCTAATCTCTCCGGTTAAAACCGACAACTTATATTATAATTATACAATATGTTAACATTGATTGTATGAATTTGTTATAGTCCAAACTTCTAAATTAGATAATAATCTTTGAAGATTTTTATCATTTCCTAATAGTTTTATTAGTTTAACTAATTGTTCGCTGCTATTCTAATACCTTTGAACAAGACTGTACTTGTGTTTAGGTGACCCCGGTATACGTTAACGGTATATCATGTCTAACAAATCCACTGCCGTCCTAACCTATCCTTGTCAACACGACTCACGGAGGACCTGCATAATGAATTTCGACTAAAAATCGTGCGCCTAGTATAAAGAGAAACGGGAATTACACGCGTGAACGAAACTGAAGGCAGATAAATGAAATGGAGAGGAAGGGAAACGGGGAATGGGAAAGTGTACGGGACGAGTTCTCTCGTGATACCCTTTGTGAAATATTCAAGGTATACTCCTTGTCATCGCTCTGTTTCGAGCCAACTTAATTAGCACGTTGCTAATGTCGTCTCCCCTTACCAACGGTAACTTATCTTTCTATTTTTCAATTCCTCTTGTTTCTTCTCTCTTTCTTTGTTTCTACGTTTTCAATTTATCGTTTGAACAAACTTGACAACATTCTTCCATTTCTAGTCTTTGTTGCACGGCCTTGAATGCTTCGGCACAACGAAGAAGGATAGCTTCGTGCGAAATGTCAGATATTCAATGATCCGTGCCTCCTCCCATAAAGATACGTCGTATGACCTCGAAACGTGACACTCATTCTTAATTCTGTCTTAGATTTCAGACAATTTGCTAGTTGTATTTTGAGAAGGAATTTAAAATTAGATGAAGAACGTTTTAATAAATTATTGCAATTTGCAAAATGTTTAGCACTAGCTGCACCTTTTAAGTATACATTCTTTTATAGCTTTGTAGAAAAGTATTACTGAAGATCAATTCATTTCTAGTATAAACAGAGGGAAAACTAAGAGTTACAAACAAAACATATTTATCTCATAAAGTAACGGTGATTTATTATCCTGTAAAATTTATTCCATTTTCACAATATAAAAATGATAGCGGTTAACCAATAACTGTTATTCTAGCAATGCAATAAACACAGACTCGCTTCGGTCAGCAGTCAATAACTTATTTTCCATTTGATGCAATTGAATAAACGAGAACTAATTTTTCATCGCTCTAAAAAAGGGAAATGCCACGCAACATCAATATTATAGCAATCATCAGCGATTTTAAAATCGTTCAAAGTGATCCGTACACCTTTGGTGTAGTAAACTCATGATTCACACACTAATCTCTGGAGGCCTGTCAAGTACTATTCTCGTGTCTTTCGGAACACGGAGAAAATTATTGTTGACGCAGGACTGCCAATGGGAGTGTATCGGCTGAATGTAGCCAAGAGTGATGGAAGGGATGGTAAGCGGCGCACGAGAGGAAGAATTGTCTACCGAACAATCATACAAACGCCATACGTGAATATTCGCGACACTGATTGGCAGCTATTCCCCTGTGCATGACAAATTGCCTCTCATAATTCAGCTGTTGTATACGATTCAGTAGCTAATTTCATGCAACCTGGATAGAATTGATCGGATAATTGCCTCTATAACATCATGTGATTTGGAAGTCGTTAAATGTAATTTATCATGATTCTGATATCATGTCTTATATTATTTTTTTATCTGTAAAGTAACAAGAGATACTACTTTTTATATCTTAACAATGACATTATTAGATACACATTTTATCTTTTAATTATAACATTATAAATATTATTATTTTTATTGACTTGCACAACAAATATGACTCGAAATAATGAAGTAAATGATTATTATATAATATATATAGAATATATAATGTAGTATAAAAAATATAATAATATATAAAGAAAAATTTTCTTTGATTACGTGATTATAGATAATATCAATAGATAGAAATATGTAGGAATAATAGAATATTACAAGTTATGAATTAGTTTATTAATTTGTTTCATTTGTTTGTCAGATCAAACAGTTTGCCAATTTATTTAATGAATGTGAATGTGTGTTCGATGCTATTTATGCAAAACTATCAAAATATTTAACTGATCACAGAAATTAATTTATTACATTACATCTGCATCGAGAAAGTCTATAATACGTATAACAATTAAATTAAATCGTTGCATACTTTGTGAATGTTTATTAGTTTTTCTATAAAAATTTAAACATTAGTTAATACATATTCTCATTTCATATTTTAGTTTTAATTATTTTCTTACTTTATTTATATTTAATATATTTATTGAATTATTAACATCATTTGTTTTGTAAAAAGCTTTTTAATATGTAAAATCTTTTACGTAAAAAATGCGTAAAAATTAAATGTTTGTAATTATAATAAATTACTGCATCTCTGTAAATCTCTCTATGTCCGTGGCTTAATCAAATACTTAATTGCTTTACTCTCAATTGGGAAAGAAAAAATAACTTTTTGACCGAAAAATTTAATTCACAGTAACCTCTAAAAATTTGCTACTTTTCTCACGAGACATCCTTCAGAATCCGTTCCTAAAATAACAGCCTAGCGAACCTAGCAGAAATACCTGATTAAATACACTGATTAACAATTATACATCCAGCCTCACCTCAGCCCCAAAATCCTACATAATCGCGCGAAGGACTGGTTAAATTTTTTCGCTCCGTGAAATCACAAGAGATTCACACAATCAGCCAATTAAGTCCACCTCTGTTTCTCTACACACATATACTAAGAAAAATATATTTCGAGGACACTAATACATTCACGCACACTCTCCCCCTTTATCCTTACATATACACGTACACTATTCTTTGGTCACATTCTTTCGCTTTCGAGTGCTTTTTACGTATGGTACTTACGCAAATGACCTCGCGATTCCCGGCAATAATGGTCGTGGAAAGAATAAACTTAAATTTTTCACCTGGCGCCCACCGTTCTGAGGGTAAAACCATCAAAGCGATTTTACTATGCCTCCCGCCTCTACGCTAGTGTTTGCGAGGCCACGGGCGAGAGAGAACTTTTTAATTGGCTACCCTTAATTAGTTAACCAGCAGAGTCTCGGTAATTATTCTGTTTCTCGCTCCGTTTCCGTGCGCCACTGCTGCCGGTCCTCGTCCCACCCGACCTGCTGCTGCTTCATCGCTTTTTCCATCCCCTCCCTACGCTCTATGCTCGCGGAGCTCTCCGTGTTTTCGCTCGAGTTCTTCCTTCTCCACTGTGAAGTCCGTGCGTATCAAGCGATCGTTCGTTCGCTTGGTATTTGCACAACTTCATTACGAAGAAAATGTCAAAATAGGTGGCCGCGATGAGAGTAGAATTCGTTCGGCTGATCTCTAACGCCATGGCCAGTTTAACAAGATATTTGTTAATATGCCGAGTACCGTGTGAGTCACTTATTGTTCATGCTAATCCGCTTATTTCGTTAAGGGAATAAAGATATTTACCGTAATACTGATGTAAATATTGATGTAAAAGAACATTAAAGTATTAATAATCTAGTACAAATGTTATTTTACTCTAATTAAGATTCTTTTAACAATTCTGTAGTGGTAAAGTGCGGTTATTGACGTTATAGGAAGTATGGATGCAATATAAATTACTATGCACTCATATTGATATCAACCAAGCAGCAAACTATTATTATTATATGTTTCATAATACAGATTTTACTTCAATAATATATATTATAGCGCTTCACCATAATTCAACTTCGTTTCTGATCAGTTGTGAACTTTAATTCACTATTTCGTTCCTAATATTAGCTATACTCGTTGTTCGTGCAATGAGGTATGCATATTAACGTCGATCGTAGTCGTACATGGATTATTCTTACTCGTTATTTTGTTATTCTAATAAAAATTTATTTAACTAGCGTCCAATGGATTTATCCATTGTAGATATTGTAATAGCTAATAATGAAAGAGTTAATTAAATAAATAATATAAGTAACATAATGTAATATTAATATGTAATTTATTATTCTGACGTATTTTTGACGATAATCAAAATTTTTGTTTATAGAAGGTGGCAGACAGATCGGCCCCCATGCGTGCACAGTTTGTCAGAACATCGTTGAGGGTAACGCGCAAAGCAGAGCATTGCCACGAAGTCAAGCGTCCCAGTATGGGCTGCGAGAGGATCAAGTTGCACTTGGCGCGCGCGTGTGCAATACTTGCAGGTGCAAGGCCGTTAGAGGACGATACACCGCGTGTCCGTTGCCCGGTTGCCCGAATTTGAATAACGCCAGCTCGAAAACGAGAGTAAAGAGACTGCGAGCGTTACCTGCCAAGTGGCTGGATTTACCGGCTGAGATTCGTGATCCAATCATCCAAGAATTTCGTAAGTGTTGTATAATAATAATATTAATATTTTTATTAATATATTGATTGTTTAATACATAGGTTATTAATATTGTTTCAATACATAGGTATTAAAATTGGTGATAGAGTTGATTTATGCAAATTAATAAAACACAATTCATTTTAGTTAGATTGTTTTTAGTTATCAAAATTTTAAAGAAAATTAGTTTCTGACAGAAAAATTACTTAGTCTAGAAGACTATAGTAAAAATTTCAATTTACTTGTTTGTTGCATTATACTTTAATTAATTACAAGTAGACTACGGATATTTATGTAAATTCATGTTTTTATAAATGTATACCTAAAGAAGTAAAACTTATCTAAAGATTTGTTTTGTGATATGAGAGAGAAGTAGGTCAAAAATTTTGTTTTTTAATTTATGTCATTTTTCTTGTGATTTGACAGGTTTCCCTGTAGTTCAGTTAGTAAAAGAACGCTTTTTAAACATTTTATTTTAATGTATACTTATACTTAAGGTATTTTGTACATTTTTGCATATTATGTGCATTCTGTTTTTTAAATATTACATAAATGCATACAGATCTACAGTCTAGTTGCAAAACTTAGTTATCCATGATTATCTGTACTGCAAAAGAATTAAAAATGATTTAATTTTTTTCCATCCAGAAATTCCAAGTAACGCGACGAAATGTTGTTCGGCTTGCTTCAATCGAATTTCTCGTCGGTTAGCACCACACCTTATCGGTAGCGCCGAGGTACCAGAGGACTCGGCCGAGTCCCTTGCTCGACAATGGACGGACGAGGAGCTGGAACAACTGAGGAGAGCCCTTCGAGAGCACGGCACCAATTGGGTAAAAGTCGCCGAGCAAATACCTGGAAAGACGAACCATCAGTGCAAGAACTATTACTTCGCCTATCGAAAGAAGCTCAGCCTTGATCAGGTAGTCGCCGAGTACTATCAGTCGTTAGGCGAAGAGAGGAGACCTTGTTTAACTGATGAGGAAGAGAGTGGCAGCAGTACAAGTAGCTGTGACGAACTGGCGGTAAGCTGATAGTTAATAAGAAGATTATGGAAATTTATTTATAATGATCTATAAGTTGAATTGTAGCCATGAATGAATATTCAAAGGTTGCGTGCTATATTTTTTTTGAGGTTATGTGAGCGGAGTATAACTCAAGCGTTATATATTTAATGTAATCTACAGAATAAAGTCTTTGACTTATAAACACAGGAAATAAACTTTAATAGTTTGTTCAATGAAATAGCTTAAAGATAAATGAGACCATCCGCCAACATACATGCTGCTTCTTCAAAACATTCGCAATGCACTAGCTTTCATTCTTACATCCATTCGTAGATGACACTAGAGGTTCTGTTTTGTCTCAACAATTTTGAAAGAAAGTTGTATAATTCCATTGAATTCATAAATAAAATGCAGTAAAAAATAGATCACAAATATAATATTTTCAAATTTGTTACTTAAATCACTTTTGTGAACCTTGTCACACATGCGTGCATGTACAAGAAGTTCATTGTCTTTATATCTTTTTCCTCAGGTCCACGATTCGAGCGATACAGCCAGTGCAGGCAGTCCAGCGAATAATTTGTCCACTGGAACACCTGGAACACCTGGTGTTTCAGCGTCCACTAATCTACCGATATCCTTCTCGCGATCGACAGACCAGAAACTCGGTGAGAAATTAGTCGATATCGCAGTTTCCTTGGTACCGCCGGTGAGCATAGGTCCTTCACAACAGTCTTCCACCAGTGGAAGTAGCAACGCTGCTTCGGCTGGCACTAGAGAAGATTACGATAGCTCTGCCACGGTAAGACCAAGTTTTTATCCGATTGTCAATTAAGGTGGAGATATTACAGTAAATTATGTAGCTTGCATTTGAGAAAAAGGAACATTTTAATACATTACTTGTGATATTTACACAAACTAAATGTTTCACTAATTTAACTTTATATTTCATTTATACCTTATTTCCATTAAATTAGGTTATCTTTTATTCTTTTTTCTAATGTTTAAATTGTTTAAAATAGTTTTTGAATTTATGATATATTTTATTAAGATTTTGTAGAGAAATTTACATAGTTCATAGTTACCTTTTAGAGTATTATATTTTTTACAAGATGTCCGCCATAGAGTATATTTTTTTTTTATAATGGATTTAACATGATTATTGAAATTAAGTTTTCAAGTTTCGAATTTCAAAATAAACTTATTATGCATTATTATTAAATAATTATTAAGAGAATTTAGGATTATTCTTAACATGAGTGTTATTACTTTATTGAATATGTAGAACTACAATTATTTTCATGCCTCATTTTTAATTAATCACTAATGAAATATTTTACTGTGTTATTAAAACTATGCTAAACCAAGCACGAATGACACAGCATTGAATGTGTTAAAATGTTTTTGACGCTTCTTTATGTTTCGTTTTCTTTACTTTTCCAAAATTAAATATAGAAAGAAGTTTGTCTCTTGATAGGGCCGTCTGATAGAGATTCACTGATTGTTTCAGGAGACGGCGGACGAAGGTCAGGGAGGTACTGATTTAGAAAATAATAGTGTGGTCGTCACACTGACAACTGCCAACAACTCCACACCATTGCAGCAACAACACCAGCAAGTGCATCAGCAAGTTCCACCGCCTTCACACTCGCCACCATCCACCACCAGCAACTCCAATCCCCTCACTGTAAAGGATCTTATGCTTGGTGTTATTGAAATGCAACTGAAACGCAACCCTAACAGTTCGGCTAGTACCGGTGGTTCCTCGGTACCAGTCAATTCTGGAACACCAACGATATCGAGTATACTGAAGACGGATCACAGGAATGATATTACCTTTGTAAGAGAATATAAACCGTCGTCTACCATGGCGAACACTAGTATGCCTAGGGATTCCAATTTGGCTACCTTATCGGTGGTATCTGGTCCTCATCATGGACATCGTTCTGCTCCTAGTCCTCAGCAAATTGGTAAGTTAAATAAAGTTTTGATATAATACATGCAGGTTTTAAAAGCTAGGATAAGTTTAAGATATGTTTCTAATTATGTAGTTTGTGAAGAATGTTACTTGTTTTCATTGTTTTTTTTTTCAAGGATTTCAATAATTTTAGTTTTTTATAGTAAATTTTGTAATTACTTCAAAGAAGGATCTGAAATTTATATTTCTGTTTTAAAGTAAGTAGTTTCCGTGTATAAATTTTAAAATTTCCGGAAACTGTTCTACTAGGGCAAATACAGGCAACAATTACCCCCTGTCCACCCACGCCTTCGAGCAACCAGCCATCAACATCGGACATACTTCCAAAGGAAGGTTTAGTCGTGATGCAAGTGCAGCAGGCGCTACGAGAGAGTACCGAGGGTACTCTTGACCTAAGCATTAAAAAACCAAGGCAACAACAAGAATATAATCATTCCTTACAAACGATTCACAAGCCACCAACTGTTACCCTCTACCGGCCAGAACCTCCACCGGGTGCTTACTACCATCCTCATGCTCATCCAGAACAAGGACGTGGCGCGAAGAGCCCCCTAGTGTATGCGTCTTCACCACGACCTCAAGCACCCCTGACACCCAAAATGAACAAAGTCGCCGTACCACCGCCACATCCTAAGTTGTCACCAAAATTAAGCACTATAGGATCGCAAAGTCATAAAAGTGGTTCCATTACACATGGCACCCCTGTGTCCAGTGCACGCTACGAGGGTCTCCTCAGACAAATGACTCCGCCAGGAAATCCAGGCAATGCAGCTGGCACTCCTGTTGGAACAAGTGGCGCCAGTGTCGTAAATGCTCCCAGTAGTCAAGGACCTAAAGAGACAGGATCCATAACTCAGGGAACTCCTGTTCATCCCTTCGCAGTGGATAAGCGTGCGCCAATGTATGATTATCATAGAACTATTAGACATTCGCCTGTGACAACGGGTAACATTCCTGGACAAGGCCAGACCCAAGCCGGAACGGCAGCTGTCGTAGTGACCCATAGCAATCAGTACAACTCTTATCCTGGACGGCCACCTCCAAGCTACACCATGGAACAACAGTTGTCATCGAGGCAGATCATCATGAATGACTATATAACCAGTCAGCAGATGCATGCGCGCAGTCGAAGCAGTGTCACATCTGAAGGTGGCAACAAAAACGAGGCGCCATCGACATTATATTATACCAGCACACCTCCACCACAGACTCATACGCAATCACGACAGGGTGTAATACAGAGGCATAATCCACAGAAGCAGATTCATTATCCACCGCCACCACCAGGGCTGGAGGCATTCTCGAGTTTAGTGGACGTTGCTGTGCAACAACCAAGTCTTCCTGTTCCTCATCCGCACAGCCATCCTGCATCCGGCAGCAGTAGTCATGAAGGTCTTGGTAAGACTATGGCGGACAGATTATTGGCTGACCGTTATGGTGACAAACATCGTCTAGCTATGCATCAGGATCATAGAATGGCTGTGGCGGCTCATCACCATCAACGTGACAGAGAAAGAGAGCGAGATCTGGTTCATCTACGTGAGAAAGAGGAATACAGATTGCAGAGGGAAAAAGAAATTCAACAGCAGGAGCATAGATTGGTTCAGCAAAGGGAAAAGGATGTACAACATGTAGAACATAGACTATCAATTCAACAACGGGAAAAGGATATGCAGCACCCTGATCATCGTCTTACCGTCCACCAACAGAGAGAAAAGGAAATTCATCAGCAAATGGCAGCAGCTGCTGCTCAACGTGAAAAAGAACATCAAGAACATCGTTTAGCCGTGCAACAGCAAAGAGAAAGAGATCTGGCACATTTACAGCAGCAGCAACAACAACAACAACAACAGCAACTTCAGCAACATATTCAACAGCAACAGAGAATGGAAGCTGAAAGAAGACATATGGCCCAGTTATATAGGGATCAACAGCAACAACAGCTTGATAGGGATAGCAGATTAATAAACAGTGGATTTACTCAGTCATCTAGGCTTCAACAACCGCAGCAGTCGCAACAACAACAGCAGCAGCAACAGTCATCTTCTAGACAAAGCCAATCCTCCAGTCAGCAACAAAACGAATCAGCATCTACGTTAACTGCTGCCAGCCTGATAGATGCTATTATAACGCATCAAATTAATCAAAGTGTCGAGAATACTGGCGGAAATTCTCAGCCACCACGACCTGGAGATCGTCTTTTCCAGGTAAGTTAAAGTTTCTTTATGATGATACTTCTATAAGTATTATTTTATTATTGATCGTTCACATACATAGATGAGTTTTATACGGTAGAGAACATTTCAGGGATTTCATCGAGAAGCTCCAGTGGAACCTAATGGAATGGCTCACAGTCCTGCTGGCGAGGGAAACGGTGGCAATAGTGGAGCGGGCAGTATTGGTGGCAACGGAAGTGGAAATAAACCGATCACTCTTGGAGAACACGTCGATCATATTGTTTCTAAAGATTATGGTCCTCCACATTCCTCATATAGATCGTATAGTGGGTAAGTTAACGAATTATAATTTATTATTTTGATATAGCATGTAATAATTTCCTATTTATTCTGAAATGCTATGATATAATAAGCAATATAAATGATCGAAGATAAAAGCTTTTTGTAAAATAGTTGATTGGCTGTGTTCTTATTAACATATTAAATATTAAATATTTTGATACATTCAAATAAGTTAAATGTGTTATGTGTTATTAAATAAGTTCAAAATATTTTTTAAATAGATATCAAATCTCGGAAGATCAATGGAAAAGACGAAAAGCCAGCGAACCCGATTCTATTAAGACCGGAGATGAACGCCAGATAATTCGAGTTACGCAACAGCAATCACAACAGCAGCAGCAGCAGCAACAACAACAACAACAACAACAGCAGCAGCAGCAGCAGCAGCAACAGCAGCAGCAGCAGCAGCAGCAACAACACCAACATCAGCAGGCAGCGTCGTCAGTAGGAAAGCAACAGTTCCATTCGGTCGAACCCGTTTCGCCTCCAGAAACTGGTGCCAATCACTACGGACGTCGCCTGTATGAAACAACCACTGCCACATCGACTTCCGGAACTCCTTCCAACAAGCCGCACCTTTCACCTCTGGATTACGTTAAGAACAAAATCGTTGAAGTGATGCGTACATCCGAGGATGATAAAGGCGGCAACCCAGCCGACAGAAACGGAGGGAGTGTTACAGCCGGTGAAAAAGAAGAGAAACTCGGAGGAAATGTTGAAAGTCCCTCGAGTGGGGAGATGATGGTGGACGAGACACCTAATCAAGCTCCTCAACCACCCGCACCGGCACCTACTACGACCTTCTATCCGTTCAGTGCATTAGGAGTGCATACCGGTCCGCCGCCAGCACCACCACCTCCGACTTCCGGATCCGCTTCTGTGACCAAGTCAGAGCAGTTGCAAGCCGAGCCGGCGCCGTTGCTTTCCGCGCAATACGAACCACTTTCTGACGAGGATTGATAGTCTAATAATTTAGCAACGTGTACTAATCGACACGCTGTGACAATGTTCTTCTTAGGATATTTTATGCGATTTGTTTATGCTCGACGAAAGTCTTATCCAGACGACGGTAATAAATATCGAACGTTTCACAATTACCAATGTTTTTTCGGGCGTTAGCCGCTGCGTTCTAACTGGTCGTCTTCATTAATCTGTGTAATAATAATCGAATCGAAGAGGTCTCCTCTTAATATCGTTTCGTTTTGTTCATTTTTCACTTCCATACTTTTCTTTTTTTTTTTTTTTTTTTTTTTTTTTTTTTTTACCATGAACTTCATCGTATCCCAAAATGGAGATTATAGTACGATGTTTTTAAATAGAGTTTATTTTATAAAATTCATATTCCGTCAATGTATTCTTTTAGTCGAGGATCGTTTCTGTACTTTCTCTATGTACATGCAAACGTGATCGTTTTACGCAAGCATTATTATTTTTTAATGCTTGTTCAACGCACGAGTAACGATAGCAGCGTAATTTTAATTGATAATCGATATTTTTTTACGCATTACTTATCCTCCGCGCTAATATGTACGTAAATGTTGTGTATAATTATCAGCTAGATTAAATATAATTATTTCTGTTTTTACCATCACTTTTTTTTTCGTTTTTTAAGAAAACGTCTTTTTTAGATATCGT
Source organism: Tetrapedia diversipes (assembly GCA_033822845.1). Classification (NCBI taxonomy): domain Eukaryota; kingdom Metazoa; phylum Arthropoda; class Insecta; order Hymenoptera; family Apidae; genus Tetrapedia; species Tetrapedia diversipes. The sequence continues at coordinate 339,297 of JAOPTO010000583.1, read as the reverse complement.
TCGCTTCTAACTTATCCACCTTGATAAAGGCACGAGGAATTTTTAATTTTAAAATGACACAACGATTCATACAGACGTTAGTTGTAAAAATTATTAAATATTCTGTAGAAAGTCACGTGTTATCATGATATTTAATTTTTTTTATTATATCTGAAACAATATAAAAATAATATGGTGAAACTTTTGCGAAAACGATAGTTTTTCGTATTTTTAATGTGTTCGAATACTCTTGAAGATGTGTTAAATAGCTTTCCTAGGCGAGCTTTTATGATCATTTATTAAAAAGAAATTGTGCATCGTACACTGGTTCTCAATCCTTTTTGGAGCAAGAGTAAAAAAAGAAGCACTGTTGAATAGAATCGACCTGTGGAACGTCCAGGCTAGCCCAAGTTCACAATGGAGACGCTTTTTTGTATATAATGAATGATATATAACCGTTAAACGATGATACAACGCTAAAAAAGCATACGTGTTTTTATTTGGAATGAGTCTGTGATGTGTCTGGGATTTAAAAAAGATAGCTTCATCTGTTACATATACCAGTGTGAGAAAAGTACTAGCCTCAAATTTGACAAGCAGTCAATATGGCGGACGTGTAAGAGACATATAAAACGCATTCTCGTATATGCAGACAATGCACTGTCTTACCGAGATCACATTAAATGTTCTCTCCTTGGTGAAGTGGGTTTTAAACAAAACAACAAAAAAAGTGTAATTCTAAGTGTTGTACATAGTACACAATATTAATTTCTAAGTTGAACAAGTAGGTATATGATGGCTAGTTTAATCGTATGCTATATTGTAAGAATTTAGATTTAGCATAAGTGACGTAGCTAGCATTTAGGAATTAGACGCCATGAACTGACTAGGGAAAAAAAATACTTCCCGAACTACGTTCTCTTATTAATAAGAAAAAGATAAAAGAAAACGTATGCAGGCGATTAAATGAGATCGATGGAAAAATTATCGTCCATCAGACGAATGGATGTGAATTTTATTTTATTTGATTGAAATTATAGAACCCAAATGTACGCTCTGACTATCAAACAAACAAAAAATACATTACGCTGTTACAACACAATTTACATCTTCACTTACTCATAAACACGTATACACATACATATACATTCATCGGTGAACACACGTGTACACATAAAGAATTTTTATACAGCCTAATTTTATATTTGTATGCAAACGTAAGTTCAACCGTGCAGTCTGCTCCTTTATTTAGTCACGCGACACTTCAAACAAGCCTTAGTCCTTTCAAAGATGAAAAATATCGCTTTTTATTGCAACATTTGCTGCACCATATGTTGCTTCCACCAAAACGTGTTATGAATGAATGTATTATACATACATACATACATACATACATGTATGTATGTATATGCATATTGTATACATATATATATATACATATATATATATATTATGTATGTGTAATTTTTATACCTTATTTCATTACGCACTTTTGTATGGTTGAGCTCACGAAGCTCTCAACAAAGAGCAACATTCAGTTAGACAATGCGAGTGGCTCTATACATTTGCGTGGAGTATTGTTAAAAAATGAACATATTTCGTTATCTTTATATCATGGGTCGTGGTAACATTTTCATTTTTGTTTTATATACTGCATTGTTCAATTCCCATAAAGATCATATCGAAAGAGTGTCCAATACATGTACAAAGTGCACACGCGTGAACGTGTTCGATACAGAGTGTCGAACCATGATGTTGGTAAAATAGAGTTCGTTTGCATCTATATAAATATATATATATGTATGTATGATTGCGACATACGATCGTTTCAGTGTATCAGACAATGTCCAAAAAAAAAAAAACAATGTCTCGAAACCGATGTTACAAAAAAGATCTTGCAAAGCCTCCTTGACACGATCACAAGTCGATAAAATAATGATTCTGAAATTCGAAGACTTCTGTGTTAATTTTTCTTGAACATTTTTCACCTTTTCTTGAGATCAAAGAAAAACAAGAGGAAAGGTTGAATTTTTCCTATTAAACGTTCGTACGACTTAACTTAGCCAGGGAAATACTTCATAATTGGTAATGAATAGCATCAGTGGAGTCGGGACACTTGAAGATTGCGAATTCATTATTTATCTTTCACGGGGTTCACATTTCCGTCGTTCGTCTTTACAGACAGAGAGAAAGAGAGAGAGGGAGAGAAAAAATGAGAGATTGAGAGAGAGAGAGAGAGAGAGAGAGAGAGAGAGTGAGAAAACGCAAAACAAATAGTTGATAAAATTGTGTCTGTAAATAAACAAACTATTAACCTTCGCTTTGCCAGTGTCTTACGTTAAGGTTTCTTAGAGTTTTTTCAACTTGTAACTTTGAAAAAGAGAATTTCTGTATTCTACGTCGCGATTTTTACATATTTTTATCGTAAAAAAAGGAGTCTTTAAAGATCTCGTACGTAAAAAAAATATATGATTATCGGTGCGTCCACCATGGCCGGCATTGTCCTTCCTCATGCAATTATGATTAGTGCAGTCGCGTCGATCAAGCAATTATATTACGTTAGCCGGTAATATAGTGTCGCATTATGGTCGCCATCATTATCATCTCGTACTAATCGGCACATCATCGTTATCACGGTATCTCGTCGTAACAGTTGATGTTTCGTTCACTTGTGAAGTCATGAATATTCTTAAACGGAAAAGCATACGACGTGATTCAATGACATTTTATGCAACGTAATTAACATAAACAATGTTTAAGTGTGTTACAAAAGTATTGATCAAGAGGTCTTTTTACCAGTATTATTTTGATAATCAGTTTGCTTGAACTTGAGAAACACAATGAAAAGGAATTGAAGGAACGCGATATGAGGGTAGGATTACATGAATATGTGTATCCTATACATATAAATTTGGTTTCGTACGAAAGGCATCATGGGATTTTTGCAACCTCTCATAAGATATACAGAACATTTATTTTAACCGATCGTAAGGGCGATTCACAATCAATAGTTTGTATTGTTATAAAACTTTACACTCGTAACGCATCGAAAAAATAAAAAAATAAAAATAAACGTAATTTTTAAATCGTACAAAATTGAAGTACCGCAGTATCGTATTTAAATGCTTCCAATAAAATAAAAATTCAGAAAATATGAAGAATTTTAAGGATATTAAGACGAAACGAACGAATGGAACGGTATAACGTAACCGACAACAATTTTTAAACATGGTTATCCATGATTCTATTGTACTTTTCGAAGAGTGCCCTTGGCGTATCTGTGCTTTCTTTTTTTGTCTCAATTAGACAGTCGAACGTGTTTACTTCCCTCGTACATCGCGTTCTTAAATTTAATTAGGAATGCAGATTCCTTACAAATATTTTAATCGTAACAACAATAAATCTTGAAATATATAAGAGTCGCGTTGAATCCATGCATACATATTAAAAAGGTTATATTATACTTGTGTGTTTATGTGTATGTAAACATTGTGAACGCTCTTTGATTCGTACGTTAACCTTTGTATATATACAAATACGACGCGATACCGCGATTGCGCGTAGAAATATTTTCAAGACTAAAGTTTGCTCAGATTGAACTCTCGGACGATATTCCTGAACGATAAACGATAGAAGGGGTTGGTGGCGTCTGCTAGGCAGAAAATGGAGTTAGAAAGCGGAGTATATACGTCGAAGGCAGCCTTCTTTTGAGGTACTTTGTAACGTTATAAGACATCGGATAAAAATAAAAATTACACGTGCAAATACGCAAACACGAAAAAAAATTAATATATTCTCGATATGACGGATGAATCACATCTAAATGATTTAATAGACTAGAAACGACGTGAGGTATCGGTGAGACGTCGTGTGTATGTACATTTGTAATCTGAAGGAAGATCGATGCCTATCATTCGATCCCTCTTGCGCGGGAAGTCTGTACATAGGTAAAGAGAAAAAAAGAATGAAGTATAATACGTCGAGGTACTGAGCTCCTTCCTAAAAATATTGTACCATAATAATAATAATAATAATAATAATAATAATAATAATAGTAATACTAATGATAAATAATAATAATAATAACAATAATGGTGATGATGATGACGATGATGATACATATAGTACGGTCACGTGGAACGTGAGAAGTTCATAAGGAGACAAAAAAAAGTAAACGAAACGGGATTTAAAAAGAGGAAGAAAACGAGAGAGAAGAGATGGAATAATAATAATAATTAAACAGGAAAAGGCTAAGAAGCGATATTATCTACGAACCCGCTATTAATGCGATTAATTCAAATAAATTAACTACAATTAATAGCGAGCGAGAGCATACCACGCCTACAGTAAACTACAGGTGTAGCATACACGATATTATTATCAAAACAGTTCAATGTAAATTGTTATTTTTGTTGAAATAAAAATCACCTCCGTTATAATAACGAGCACCCCTTTTGACTCTTGTTTCTGAACGTTTCGTATTGTTTTTATAAGTGACTAGGTATAGATATACAGAGCGTACATGAATGTTTTTTTAACACGTTCAGTGCCGTACGAAATTTGAAGTTCCTGGTAGATTAAAACGAAAAAAAAAGTGAAGTTTAAGGTTAGATCCAAAAATTATATCAAAGCATTAGAGGAAGGATTCAATTACATTATGATCTTTGCAGGTTTTTTTTCAATTGTCCCTGTATTTTGTCGTGATGCTGAACAGAAACGATACAAATTTTACTTCCGGTGGGTCATTAGTGACCCATGTGGCACGAAACGTGTTAATCATTAATAAATGTTGGTTTTTAAATTTAATACGTATTCTTTTGAAAGAAATAGTACTACGTGGTGGTTTTATTGTACAGTTAATCATTTAAGTAGGATCTAACAACGTGTCATTTTTTTATCGATAAATATCGTAATACTTGACTGAAAAATACATATATATATATATATAGAGAGAGAGAGCAAATATCGCGATTATAAATGACCGTACCTGTCCAAAATGATGGTACTTATTATTAAGATAGAAGCTGTTTATCGGACAAATGGAAATTCATCAGTTATCTGTACTTCATCGTCGACATTGTATCTATTTAAAACAATGGTTATTTATAATTTACCTTATTCTGTTTTATATAGAAAGGACGCGTGCAAAATACACGAATAATACAAACAAAATACTTTTGTCGCTGCATTAAGTTAATAATTATTTTAGGTTAAACATATATATAGTGTCGCTCATAATTATTCGAATAATAACAAATTTATATTATAAATCGATGATTGATGTACCAGCTATTTCATAATTTAACGATTTTAATTTAAAATGATGGATGGGTTCCTCAAATGATGTCAAAAAATATTAATCTTAAGTTTATTCAAAGAAGAATTTTAATATACATATTAATACAATAATCTTTACTAGTATAAATTTAAAAGTATATTCACTATATCTGCTAAAAATTGCAATAGTGATTTATTTGTAACTTTAAATTATTAATTTAACTCTTATAAATATTAAAAATATATTCTTTGAATATCATTTAATATTAATAATTTTTGTACTGCTCTCTTGTTTTAAATTGATAACAACAGTCAATATTATTAAAACGTAATATTATATTTTGTAGTTAAAGAAACAGAACTTTGTAATGCTAAATCATAAAAATAAACAAAGAATATATTTCTTAGCAGTATAATTTTAAACCATTTTGATATGTAAAAGCTTTCAATTAATTATGAGCGATACGCTATACAGATAATTATGTCTACGTGTTAATACAAACACTAATTTTTTCATTTATCATTTAATATTTATTACAAAACTTACACACAGGAAGTAATACATAAGCACCTACATGCGAAAAATCATATAAATACAATTAACAAATAAAATTGGGGTTCTTTTATAAGTTTTTCATTGTTCAATGTTTGCTGTAATAGCGTTTTTTATTCATTTTTTTTTTTGTTGAATTAATTACCCTGTCTCTTGAGATCGACTGATTAAAAGTACGCAATGTACTTTTTGAAGCACTATCCTGACTTCAATGTTTATTCATATTATTTAGATCTTTTCTTATCAAATTCTTAAACTAACAATTCTCTTTAACGTTTCGCAAAATTATTTTTTATAATTTCGGAAACCTTAAAATCTCAAAATTCTAAGAACTCTATTGTTTTTTTACCTTTTTGTATTCTTTCTTTTTTACGTTACTTTAAGCAATTAAAAAATTGTAACTAACATATTTTAATATCTTGCAAAATTACTTTCTTTAACTTTAGAAATTTTAGAATTCTTTAAATATTTTCAAAATATGATAAAATCGGTAAGGAGAAATACATTTTAATTAAATTTTTATGTATTTTCAATTGTTTAAATAATTTAAGTATTGTAACATAAAAAGAGTAGTAATGTCTGTAAGAAGAGGAATAGAAAGTTTTTGTGTAGTTTACTTTCTTTCTTTCACTTATATTCATTAGCAACATTAGTAATATTTAATATTTCGTTAATCAATAATAATTTGCATCAACTTCAAATCTGTCATTTTAATATAAAAGTACAAGAATAAAAGTTTATATTATCTTTCGCGCTTATTATTGCATTACTTAAAATTGTGTTCCTACTTTGTGTATATTTAAGAAAGTCATTCGATTATATATATATAAAATATAAACAAAATAAATTATAAAAACAAAAGAAAAGAAATAAATTGAAGATCTCACTTAGTGGAAATAAAAAATGAACATTTGCTTTCTTTGCATATACTGATCTTAAAATTAATTTAAATAATGACAAAATATAATAGGTGTCGTTGTATCTGACAAACATAAACAATTATGGAAATTATTATTAAAAATCTATTTTTTCTAAAATAATAAATAACAGTAATGCTAACACTACTGTTTCAAACGTTCTACCTCGCGGTTCAGAGGTTTTCTCTGATATTTTTAGAACTTTATCATATTATTAATGAAATTGAAAGTAGTCACACATAAAAACAATCGTAACTATTACACTCATACGTTTCATGTGCCAGCTATAGCGGTTCTGTGTAATATCATATTACTTATGGAACATTTAAAAAAGATTGACAGAGAATTAAAGAAATTTCGATATTTCTTTATGTTACATTCAAATATTACTTTTCTAAATAAATTTTAGGAATTTCATATTCTAGAGATACAATTTTATATATATCCGAAACTTAAGTTTAGTTTTAAGTTTAAAAGGCACTTGCAACAAATAGTTTCATTTTATTAGTAGTCAAAATATTTATAAACTTTGTTAATAATTTTTTAAATTAGTAGAATATGAGGTTTTTTTGTCTTATAATCAAATTAGTTTTGTAATACATTAATAGTTTGCAGATCAGGTACATGACATGGTGAGTTATAAATACATGATACAATGAAATACAGTAACTTATTACACAAAAATTATCGAAATTTTTGATAACAGTATTTCATACCAATAATACTTTACATAAATTATAATAATAATAAAAGTTATTTTTTTCAAAATTGGATGTCATGAGTAATAAAATATTACTCTATTATACTATCAAATATTGAAATAATTTTTCTATACTGTAATTTTTTTTCTTCTTTTTATATCTATTAGGACGTAATATTTAAATAATAGTAACATTTTTATTTTGTAGGAAGGTCTTATGTTTAAGTTAGTATATTTATAACAAAAATACCTTATTGTGAAAAATATATCAAGGCTAGACATTTGCATTTGAAATACTAATATACTGCTTTAATTTCGATTTCTCATTGTTCGTTGTTTTGTAAATCACATTTGATAATACTTTTAGAAGAAACAAAATAGTAAAAATGCTATATTATATCTTTTCTTATTAATCTAAAATAGTACTGATTGTAAAAATATTTGTGCTACCATTTGAGTACCATTTTTAATAGCTATTTCTTTTGTGCAATATATAGAGGCTTTCTATATCACAGCATGTAAGATATTAATATTTGTTTCAGATAAGCCTGCTAAAATTAGCAGCATATTTATTTAGCTGCTTTTATAAAAAAATGTTTGCTCATCTTTACTTATGTAGTGGCAAGATTACAAACTTCAGTTGCAGTAGAAAATGTAACATCAAGAAATAAATATATGAAAGTCAAAAAATGGTAATTATTCGTAATAAGAAGTGTACAAAATATTCCATAAAATGGCGGCTGTCATAAGTGCAGTGTAAGTAATAATACTGGCCCACCATACAACTTTTTCCCATGTTTTTACTTCAAGATTACGAAGGACATTTATGCCTACAAGTAAGCCTGCAATTGCACCAGCAAAATGAGCAACATATCCAACTTGATCGTTGGTTTCTAATACATAACGATTATATATCGCTTGACTAATATCAACAACTGTCACAACAAGGAATACTAATAATTGTAAAATAGCAAACTCCATCTGTGACCAGTTCATTAAAATAGTTGCTACATGAGCAGTAATTAATGCATATACACCACCTGAGGCTCCTGCTAGATAAACCTTAGGGTCTGATACTGAAGTACCAAGAGAACCTGCTACTACACCTGCTATATATATAATTAATACTCTCCACCATTTGTGTACCATCTCCAATGGAATACCTAGCATTATTTGCACAAGCAAATTTACTACTAGGTGAAACACTCTGTGTAGAAAAAAGGTTTCGAATTATTTTATTATTTAAAAATATTTCATTTATCAGTAAAAAAAGATAGATACATACCCCACATGTACAAACATGTATGTCAAGTACCTCCATGCTTGGTACCTTTTGTGTGGATTATAAATAAATAATGTAGCTGCTGGTCCTTCAACAGAAGGTGATTTATATACAATCACATCATATAAAAATAATACAATTTCTAGTATGGATATAATTATCATAGCTAGTGCTGGAGGTTTACAAGTATATTCTTCTTCATACTGCCCATCAGGGCTGTCACTGGACCGTGCTACTTGAAAAGTAGTAGGCCTTTGTGGAACCATAGACTGCACATATCGTTGTACAAGGTGACCAAAAACACCTTGCATATCTTTTCTATGGATCTGTAGGAGAATTAGTTATTATAAATATTTGCCTAAGGAAATTATTAGATGAGAGTTTCAAAGGTATTTTAAATTTATAATTACCAGAAAATAGCATAACTTTTATTGTTAAGTAAACTAAATTTTTTATTTTTACATAAAATATACTTAACAACTTTTTTAGTATTTATAAAAATTAAAAAATGAACCTATTTATAGAGAAATGAGAAAACATTAAAAATAAAACTATTAAATGCGAAAGATTCTAAAAAATTAAATATTTATGTTAATTAGCTGATGGTATAATAGATGGTATAATAAAGTTCTGATATATTTTGAAAGCATAAGTTAAAACAAAATTGCAAAGGATAATTGTAATGGAAATAAAAATACCATAGCTATAAATTCTGGGTAATCTAAATATCCTGAATCATCTAGATCTGCTTTACGCATAATTGTGCGAACAACACTGGCTGGAATATCATTAGAATAAGCAGAGCTCCGTATCATAGCTCTTAATTCTTGATATGAGATTTTTCCATCACCATCGAGATCATATTTTTCGAATATTGATTTCCAATGCTGAAATATCACAGTTATAATAATAAATAAAAAAATCTTTACTAAACTCATAGTATGTAGTATTTATAAAGGTTATAAAAGATAAAAATTATTAATATTATAATGAAAATTATAAATGAAAAAAAAGTCTATTCTTACAGAATTATTATACTGCAATGGTATTGTTATACCAGATTCTCCCTCTTGATTAGTTGACATTCTTATTAGCTTGAAACCTCTGTAACACATAATATAGAACAAAACTGAATTCAAAAATGATGGAAAGACTTTAATTAAGATCATACCAAAAAAAATTCCAATAACATTAATAAGACTTATTGTATTTTCTATATTTATTTGAACTAAAGCAAAAGAACTGGTTCAATAGAACTTGAAACAATTTATCTATGTTAAAAGTGTATATTATATTTCACATGAAAAAAACGAAATATATACAAAAATTCAAAAACATACTTAAATCCGATTAATCGGTAAATAGAAATTGAACGTACAAATGGTGTGAATTATATACATCTATTTAGTACACATACGAACACATGTGTGATATATGAAATTATTTCTTCACCTCGGTGTTACAAATATTATATCAGTTTGTACTCGGTATTATTCATACAAAAAGAACACATCTATTTTATCTTATCAGATTGATATATTATCCAGAAAATTGATAGAAAAAACTTACTAAGTAAATTGATGACAGATCTTTAGTTGAAAATGTATTTTACATCCGTCGAATGTACATTTAAGTTATTTGAAAAGAACCATTGACCTTTAATACCTGTACGCTAAACAATTTATTTTCGGATGGAATTCCCCATTACTATGATCAGTTAGTTACAGTGTGAGAGTTTATATCATTAGGTATAGTAGGACACGCTTCAAAAGACTATACAGCTGAAAGTCGCCAGCGTCGCAACAGGTGAACTTAAACGCTCAAGTATCGTACGAATAGAAAGTACCGCAACATGTTGCGATATTTACGATTGACGCGGCTTCCTTCAACTTCATTAGTCACGTTTTGTTTCCATTTATTAGTTACTTTCATTTAAAGTAAAAGAGTGTTACACAATTCGTTAGTAAAATAATTGTTTTATTTTAATTGAGTAATAAATGGTTACATTCTAATGCAATCATGAAAAAATTGCAACTCATATACAACAGTCACAGTAGTAATGGGGAAATCCTACTTGGATGATTCAATGAATTAGTGAATCATGAAATCAGCTTAATTTAGATAAGCAGATTTATCAATGGATATTTAAAGTAAATCAATGTACAGATATACATATAGAAGAATAATAGGATAATGCAAATCAGAGATGTATTCTAAAGTATATAAAAAATATTGTTTCAAAGAAAATTTCACTTAAAAGTGTACTTTGAAATGCTACAAAATTCTATTTAAGGTACTAATTTAATATCATTTAAAAGTATGTTTTTTTTTAAGATCCAATTTGTTTAATGTTTAAAATCAAAGAAAGGAAATATGTAATAAAGTATATAAATTATTACGCAAATAAAAATAATGTCAATTCAAATAATATTTAAGAAATAACATTATTAATAATTATAAATTATATATATAAAATGAAAAATATTTCATAAACATGATAAATGATATAAATTTAATTTTAACTGATAAGTTATATTAAACTTATTCGTATTCGTAAAAAAATTTCCTTTAATCTAGTATTTCATAGTTGAGAATATTGTTTTACCTCAAAAGGAATATGTTAACATATGATCGCCTTAATACTTACTATGTATGTATAATATGCTTGAATAAGTGGTCTATACAATATTGTTACTTTTATTATATATAAATGTGCTGTCATAAACAGCTGACTCAACAGGATATATGAAAGATCTCAGAATTACGTTTCATTTCTGATTTGGAAACAACTCACGATTGTCAAATACATATAAAAATGTGTAAATGAATATAAAAGTCATAGTAATTTTAATTCTGTGTATATTTGTAAAATATAACTGGTTACCAAGCAACAGAAGAATCGATAAACAATGTGTTCGCATGGGATTGTCGGCGGTCCCATACAGTTAGCCTTTTTAACCGAAATACAGGTACACATACAGAGTTCTTTTTAAATTAGTTCTCCATCAAGTAATTAATATTTGATAGTGAAAGAAATGTCAACTAAAGTACAGAAGAAAAAAATAGCCTCTAGTTACAAAGTTAAGGAACCAATAAGTAATTTTAAGATAAGGTGAGATATATTTCAATGCTTAATTTACAGTTATACAAAAACATTTAATAAGTATTGAGGAATAGTTGTGGTTTGATTCGTATCTTTTTCCGTTTTTGTATATTGTTCAAAGTATATGATTAATTTCGATCGTTGAAATGATCGTTACAGTGGTGAAACAACACCACTGTTTTACCACCAAAATTCGTGGCAGGCGTGTCGATAGAATTAGATCTCGGCCATCTGGCAGAGATTGTTTCTACCTTCTAAATTGTATTTACCTCCCGTATGTTTATTATTTCAGAGTCAAAATCGTACAGCAGAGGCCCTTGCTTGCAGAACTGCTCGAAAATGAAGGGGATACCAGGGATTCGAATTTTCTTGAAGAAGAGGATTACACTTTTAACTGGCAAGAAAAAGTATTTAGTCCATTCGAAGTAAGTTTTTATAGCAAAGAGGAAAATTGTCTCACGGAATGTCAGAAGCTATATTATCGACAAATAAAAGAAAACAATATTGAGGGTTCTCAACTTTACACCTATACGCAAAATGATTCCTATTATTTGGGGAATGAACTGCTGACAAAATTGTGTAAAACAAAATTGGCGATCAGAAATCAAACTGCGTTACCGACCTTACGAAATCGGAAGCCTTTCCCCGAAAGGCACAATAAAACAGTCGTCGATGATGCACCTAGCAAAATAAGGATTCGAACAAATCACTATCTTTATATGGAGCGTGCTACAATGTATGTCATGGTTGATTTATCGCAACGAGATAAAATCTTAACAAATTCTGATGAGGATACAGAAACTATGATATGTGCTGTTACGTATGATGGATTGCACAAAATTTTGTCGATTAATCCTGATTTTACAGATGATTATTGTTACACCATCACGAATTCCAGCGGTATGCAATTTAATTATTGGATTGAACATGTTTCTTTGAAACCATCGTCATTGGAATTGCAGGAACAACAAAATGAATCGCGACAAGTATGTATGAAGCGCGTGGGTTTGTTTTATTCTTGTATACTAGTTTGAACATGTACTCATTTTAGATTTTAATATATTTAAAATCGCTTAAAAATGGAACTTACTGCCATATTTTGTATTTAAAGTTATTATTTGAATTATGCTAATTCAAAAATTAGTTATAATAATCATGTGACATTTCATTAGTAATTATTGAATATTAATGTTATTAGAGTTCATTTATATTTCGTGCTCTTTCTATGAGAATATAGTAAAATGTTATATACTTACCCTACATAGGAGATTTCAGAGATTTGTCTCATCATTCTTTGTGGAAAAAACATGATTCTTAAATTTGATAAAAGCTTGTCACTATCACCAATAATCTTTCATAATTGAAGATGTGTCACATTAAACTGACTGTAGTTGTTTTATTTTACATTTGGTTAAAATACATTCGGAAAATGTAAACACATTCATATTTAATCGTGTATTTTTAATCATTTTATTACGCGTAAAAATACAATTAAAATTGATTAATTACATAAAATATACGGAATATGTGAAAACGAGTTTTAATAAAGTATGTTAACCAGTGTGCTCTCAAACCCGACTGAACTCTATGGCAGTGAATGGCTGTTTGAATACTTTCACACTTATTTGTGGTCTATACATGTACGCACTAAACACATGTATATATCTGCTGTTTACACGTGCACGGTGTAGCAATACTGTCATTTAAACGTAAAAGTAACTTTCACATAAACTTTGACAATTATACGACACATCTAATATTTCATTCAAATTTTTATATATAAAAAGTTTTTCTGTAACGAAATTAAGATTTGACTAAAAAATAAAAAATATATTTGAAAATAAAAATATAATTTTTAGTAATTCGTTAGTATTTAGTATTTTAAAAAATTATATATAATTGTGTTTAATGTGTGAAACTATTAAATATTTTAACTTGTATATTTTACAGAAAATTAGAGAACAACTAATATATAAAGAAGCAGAAATATTTCATGGCTTACAGTTAGTATCACCAAGTGTATATAAATTTTTTATAAAACTAGACATTTTGTCAGCTCATAATTTCGTTTTTGATGGACTTTGTATTTCTTATCTCATTGACTTACCAGAACATTGGTGCACAAGTGAAAATGATAGATTATTTGGAAAAACTCAAAGGTGTAACTTAAAGAATAATTCAGCATATTTTAGCTATGCTTCAGAAATGTCATTAGATTTTCAATCAAGTATGCTAAAAACAAACAGTGTTTTGCCATCTTGGCCTCGATTGTTATTATCAGTTACATCGCTTGACAGTTGGTCCAGGTGAATAAATGAAATACTTTAATTTTCATATGTTTAATCAAATTAATAATAAACTTAACGGAACAATAAAAATTTCAGATATCGTACAGAAGGTTATGCAGCTATACCTTTACCTACATTACCTGGTTCATACAAATTTAATATCTTAACTTGGAGACCAGCAGGAAGCATTATTAATACTCTCAGAAGATTTTTTACAGGTGGCACTTATGAATTAGAAGATATAACATATTGTGGAATTCCTAAGGGATATGAAAATAAAATGTTAAATAAATCACAATTAAATATTACATCAAGTGGTTACATAAAATTAAATATGAATATTATTCATCAAACTCATAATTCAATGAAAGATAGTAATCAGTTAGATTACTTTCAGAGACTTAGTACAAATAAACTTATGACAAATATAGAAAATATTTTTGAACAATTTAAAGCAGCTAGAGAACGTATGTTACAAATTAGAAATTTAGATTTCTAATTAGAAATTTATTTTTCAATATAGATTGAAAAAATAATCTATGATATAATAGTATTGTGAAATAGTTTTTTGATGTAAATGGTAAATGTAGAATATTATAATTTCTACAACTTATTTTTCTAGCTTAATTTTGTGATTCTAAAATCTATCAAATGTAAATCTATCTTTAGATAGGTTAACATGTAATAAAAGCAATTAAAACATCAAACACAGCAAAAATAAAAATGATCATAAAATTTACATAATGTAACAATATAAATAATGATTCGAATGGATCGTTAAGTATTTTGTTTAACTAGTATTGGGCATTTATTAATTAATTATTGCATATCAATTTAAAGGAAATATATGAAAGCAATAACAATTTAATACATATATTTTAAAACATTATTTTGCTATTATACATTTTGTTAACATACGACATTAAAAATTATAATACAAATATATAATTATCTCAGAAATTTATTGTTGTATAAATGAATATAGATTTTTATCATTTTCTTCATCAATACAATAATAATTTAAAGTTAAGATATAATACTTAGTATTTGTACAAATATTATCTTATACTTTTTGCTTTACAAATGTTTCTAAAATAAAATAAAAGTACTAAAACAACCAAAAATTTATTTTATTATACAGAACACCAAAAGTTCATTTTATTAACATTTACCAAAATGTATTTTATTTTACTATTCTTATTTTTTTAAGAATTTACTAAACTTGCTTTCACAGTAACTATCAATAAAATATTCTTATTGCATATTAAGTTATGTAACATAATATTAATATATTTAATTATACACTAAAATAACATTTTAAAGTTCACTGTTATTTTTTCAAATATAACAAAGCTGTTATGAAAATCAAAAGAGAAAGATGGAAAGGAGTTATTTCTTCCTAAGATACGGTTGGGATCTAAAAAACTATAGTAAAAGTGCAAACATACATCCTAAAGTTATTTCCATCATTGCCTCTTTTTTGCAGCTTTTATTGCTTTTGATTTTTGCTTCTCTCCACCAAAATAGAATGATGTTATTACTTCTGACATCTCTGGCATATTATAATTAGTAAAATTATTTAATTGTTCTATTTCCTAAAGAAAATGAGAAAATATTAATATTTCAGATCTAACACATTTTTCAAACTCATTTAACAAAATTAATATAATTACATTGTTTAAATTTTTCTACTAACCTTTCTGGTTTCAGGGTCATTCATAACTTTCCGCATAATCATAATTAGTAACAATGGTAGTATCATCATTAAGACCTATGAAAATATTAAGAAATAATAAATGATTTTATTTCTTTCCTTAATAAATACAAATTTATAAAATAATTTTGATACCATTGGATTAAATAAGAAGTCAGTTACTCTCCACTGTTCCCTAATTTGGAAATACCGAAATGGTGTAAGAGGTCTCATTTTTAATGGATATGGAACTTGTATTACTTGCGATGTTTGAATTAAATTAACTTTTCTGGCCCTGAATTTCCCCTTAGAGTTAATTTCTACTCTTACAGGCTCATAAACATAGTTTGGATTTACGACCTCAATTACATATGATCCGGATGGAACATTTGAAATAATAAAAGTTCCATCCTCCCTAAAAGTATTAGAAGAACAATGTACAAAAATACTACTAGAAATGCTAACCTATACAAAGTAAGAAACACAATTATATTATTCCTAATGAAAGAACTATTGTCCTTCATACAAAAAAGACTGTTTTGATTTTCGGTAAATGTTAAGATAATTTTACCTCAAGAAACCATAACGTTCTCCACCATTAGCCATAACATGAGTCATTAATTGCCATCCATTTGATGCTCCATTTTCCCAAGGAAAAACTTTTCCCTCAATGACATACAGATCAGTCGATATATCCTCATCATTTTCAGCAGTTACATATTTATTCGATATATTAATTATAATAAAAAAGAGAAAAACAGCGGTTTTATAGACAATCATGTTAAATACACGATCAATACAAAACCTCAATGTCTTAACTACTGTTAGGTCAGGATAGTAAACTGTAAAAATAAAACTATAATCAGAATGACAAAAACAAGTATATGAATTGCGGGAATTACGCTATTCAAAAGTGGTGAGGGTGACGAAGGAAATGAATGAAATTACCGTCTCCACAAGTCTAACTTCATAAAAATATTTCACTACTTTGTTTAATAGCCATACACCTCTCTGGATCTGATAATTCAACATTGAATTAGACAGTAATTAGTATCTATCAGAAGTAATGATAAACTTAGATATTCAAGAGTTCTGAAGATATTATTTTTATATAAATTATATGAATATAACTTAACACTTGTGCAAGAATTAATGCTTGAAGAAGCAGGAATTACAAATTTAATGGCAAATTATATGTACGACACTAGGACACAGGTGTGATAATTACAATAACTATGGCACAAGAAATTAATTACAAAATTTAATTATAAAATTATGTAGGTACTGATTTCTTTTGCAGGAACTTTCATTTTAGTCCTGAATTGGTATTCTTGATGAATATTACATTTTAGACTATCATGATGGGGCCTTCTATATTAAACATAAACTAAACATAAACCTTCAATATTAAAAATTATCCACGATTCCTCCTGTATATTATTTCAAATATAAAAAATTACTTGTAAAATTCATTATGAAATAACAAGCATATAGAACTACAGAGCTACTATTACAGGTTCATTTATTAGCACAAGTTTTTAAATATGAAAAATGTAATTCATTCATTAGAAATGAATGTAATATTTTATATGAATTAATGTTCAATTAATTTATATTAATCATTATTTTACATTAGCGACGATACCGTAACCTTACTTATTTCAAATTCGCGCTGAGTCGTTCTGCGCAGCCGCGGCCTGCTGCTGCTTCGTGACGCCGGCCGAGGTGACCCTTTCCGGCGTGGAACGCCATCGCGTACGGACGTTTGACAGGTCGAACGAAACGCGTCTCGCATAATCGCCAATCATAAACGCATTTTTACGGGTTATAGTTTCGTAATTTCGCGTAATTTAACCCGTTCGCTACCATTAACGGTCGGGAGTGTTAGATTTTTATTTTTATTTGTTTTTATATCACCGATTCGATACAAATTCAATTCGCCTACAGTATTTCGCGACCGGGAATGTTAGACTTTTATCTTATTTTTTTTTTATTAACGAGTGGTGGTTCCTGGATATAGGATTGCATTCTGGATACTACTGATGCTACTGATGATCTACCCGGTGCAGGCTATGGGGACCACAGAAGACGCGTGATGCTAATCGCCATACGGTGAGTCACATATTTCATTGTTCCTCCGGTTCCCAATCATGTCGTTGGACGAATGGTCCGAAACGACACGGGAATTGGTTGTATTTTTGCTTATTATTGCGAGCATAGTGACCACGAGTATTTTATTACTCGTGTACATTGATATATTATTTGTCAGGGCTTTCTTGTGTTTCGCGTTTGCATAAATTTATTGTATACGTACATTTTTGATTCGTATGGTTTAAAAATTTTTCATGTGCATTTCATTTTATTCGATATTATTATTTGCATTAGAATTTCATATTATTTCATAATAAAGTTTCGATCTGTTATATGTAAAAACTTTGTAAGCACGTCGAACTTGCTTACGTAATCGAAACAAGAAAGCATTTCGCGACGAGCTGGCAGGTGGCATCGAAGCGATAATAGTTGAACATTTTTTGTTCATTGTTTTCAATCCTTAGATTTATCGCTTCGATAATCCTACCACTCGAGGGTTTTTTTAACATGTTCATTCAGAGCTTGGAAATATATTTCATGTAATGAATAGGAAACAGTTTACTTACTTTGTATTAAAATAAATTTCCAAATTACCCAGCTCTGAATAAGTACCTTTTCCCTTCCCATTCTTTCAACGTAATAAAATAAATAAAATATGTGAAATAAATAAAGTGAATGAAACAAACAAAACCCTTCCTTGTGTTTTATTATCCTCTTCTCTGAAAAAAGTGTTAGACCGTTAGCTTTGTTATTAATTACATTTTTCGCTGGGATTTTTAGCACACATGAAGACGGAAGGTTAGTCATATTTTTGTTTTCAATTATTATGTGTAGTACTGGCCGTTTTAGCATCCATTTTTATACATATCAATTTTTTGAACTCGGTATTCCAATTTCGTCATTCGGCGTCGAATTGCAATATTTTCTTCGTGCATATTCGTTATTCCTCGGTGTCAAACTTCGGATGCTTGAGCGGCAGCCGCTACATGTAATAGGTTAGCAAATTATTCATGATACAAACTCCATTTTAAATTCAAAATATTGTTTTTTATCAACTCAAAATTAAGTAAATGTTTGAATCTTCAATTTAAATACATGTCTTTTATATAAATTTACAAGCAAGCAATTCAGGAGATTTAATTTACTTCCAAAATTTTCATTCAGTTACTATAGTCTTGAATTTAGAAATAATATCTATAAATTTAAAATTCATTAATTAGTGCTTCTTTGGATTCTTTATTTGATCTGTTGTTCTTTCGAAGTTGTTTAGCCCGGAAGCTTTTTTTTTTAACGCACGTAGGGAATAGTCGAACATTCATAAAGAAATTGTGGGTGTTTATGCAAATTAATATTTTTATTAGTACAATTAAAGGAATCGAGCTTAAATAAAAATTTGTATCTTGCACATTGAGTGTATTTCGTGCTTCTACATTTATTTGAATTTCCCATTAATGCATAAACATCTGTGGTTTAATATCGAGTTGCTGCAAATGTTTTGTCGAAGAAGAAGGAAATCTACAGCTATATCTTCGAAGAGGCCCAACATGTTACGAAGAGGGCTGCAACGTGATGGTTGTTCATAATAGAGTAAACGTTCTGCTCTATGATGGACTACTATTTTTTATTTTACTTTGTCACTATGCTCGCTATGTGTTATTTGTCTGTTGTACACTATGATCAAAGATCGAGAAGTACTAACATAAATGTCGTTCCCAAATAAAATATAATATTATTTTGCACAAATAGTTTCAAATTCCGAATTTCTAATTAATTAAAGTATTACTTTGTACTTCTTGATCATTTAGGTCATTTATTGTTTAATACGAACGGTAAGTCTTGTTTTATCGTTTTCACTTTCGAGAACACATTAGGTGTTTCATGTAATATTTAAATCATAATTACGAATATTCAACTTTTAATTAAAACTTAAAGCTTATTAAATTGGCGTTGCAAATTAATACAGCCTCTCAAGTTTTCTGATATGAATATTTTACTTTATCTAATATTTCAAATATATTAAATTAATGTCTTGCATCATTAGAGGCTGTCGGGTATGTTTCCGATTTTCTTTTTTGAAAATTCTCACTTTATTTTGGAAAAAGTAATGGTTTTGACAAATGCTTAAATTATCTCTGTTAACATCCAAAGAATTATGATATTATTGCAACAAAATACAATAATTTGAATTCCAACATTAAAATCTTTAATTTACAAGTAGTAATCAATTTTTTAATTTAAACGTTATAATTAAAAAATTTTGTTAATCATTAATTAGTATAAGTACTCCTTTGGGTACTTCGCAAGATCTGTTAGTCTTCTCAGAGTTGTTTAGCTTTCCGGAAGCTCTTGTTTAACAAACGTAGGGAATATTCAAACATTTCTAAGTGAACGTGTAATTTAGGAAAATTTATAATTTGACGAACTATGTTAAAAAAATAGAATCCAAACAAAGTAAAAAATATTTAAATGCTACAACCTATAAATTAGTTTTAATATTTCATATATTTTATGTATTGTATTTTCTATTTCGTATTCGTTTGGCTTTCCCACAGATGTTTCGCTCAATGAAATCACGAAGAGGCCTGTCAGAAAATCTCGGAAATTAGTACCGCGAATTAGCATAATTTGTAGGTTTTGCCCACGGTTTTTTCGCTTTTCAGAGATTTTCGAAAATAGTCAGTATATAGGTTCTACCAATTTAGGACTTATGGAAAGTAGGATCTACAAGGGAAGGGTTTAGGGGTTTACAGATTAGAGAGTTTAGGATAGGGGGTTAAAGGGTAGGGAGTATCTAGATTCAAACCTTCCGTTTAGGCGGAGTTTGGTTTAGTAAAGTAGTAGTTTACTAGTACCTTAAAATTTGGTACCTTTTGTCCAGTAGTCAGCGTGGCCGTGGCGCGTATATACTCTCAGGGCCCTCCGTTCATGCGGAGCTTGTTTGTTGAAAGGTCACAGCCACGTTGCATTCGAGTCATTTTTTATTTGTTAGGGGTACCGTGGGTGGGTTTCGCGGTCGTGACGTTGGGGGTACGCGGTCGTAACGTTGGGATACGCGGTCGTAACGTTCGAGGTACGCGGTTTAAGGGGTGGATTCAAACCTTCCGTTCATGCGGAGTTTGGTTTAGTAAAGTAGTAGTCTGTAAGTACCTTTAAATTTGGTACCTCTTGCCCAGCAGTCAGCGTGGCCGTGGCGCGTATATACTCTCAGGGCCCTCCGTTCATGCGGAGCTTGTTTGTTGAAAGGTCACAGCCACGTTGCATTCGGGTGCTTTTTTATTTGCTAGCGTATTCCGGGGGTGGGTTTCGCGATCGTTGGGTTGGGGGTATATGGGGGAGGGGGGTGGGAGCAAACCCTCCGTTTATGCGGAGTTTGGTTCAGTTGTTCAATTCTGTACATTTTGGTACATTCAGTCCGGGGGCCAGTCTGTTTCTAGCGCGTATATACACTCAGGGCCCTCCGTTACCGCGGAGCTTGTTTCGTTGAAAGGTTATAACCAGGCTGGACTCGGACTTTTTTTGGTTAGGTTAACGCGCGCGAGGGTTGTGGGAGTGGTGGGTTTAGGGAATTCGGTGAGCAGGCGCGCGTGGGGTTCTATGGGTGTAGAGTCAAGGGGTATTAGTAGGGCAAAGATATAGAGATAATCGGTGTAGGAATACAGGACGCCAACCAATCGGTCTGGGTTGTGGGAGTCGAACTCGGGGCGTTTTTTGCTAGGGGTATGAGACTAGGGTGCATCGCGTTTAAGGGGTTTATGGGTTTAGAGTCGAGGGGTGTAAAGGTTAGGATCATGTTTAAGGGTAAGCGGTTTTGTGCGTGTTAGGTTCCGGGGATCAGGCGGTAATAGTATAAGGGTGGGGGCTTTGTGGGTATTTGGGTCGCGGACAACGGGGTGTGGGTTCAAACCCTCCGTTCACCCGGAGTGGATTCAAACCATCCGTTCACACGGAGTTTGGTTTAGTAGAGTAGTCTTATAGTACTTATAGTACTTTGTATTAGATAATCAATGTGGCCGTGATGCGACCCCACCGCCGGGGGCCGTCGTGCAGAGGCGTGATCCTTCCAGCATTTCAGGGTCCTCCGTTCACGCGGAGCTTGAGTGCGTTTTAGCGTTATAGCCACTTTGAATTGGGGTGCTTTTTTATTAGCTTTTTTATTTGCTATCGGAGTCCGGGGGTGGGTTAAGGGGCCGTAGGGTGGTGGGGGGATACGGTAGGGTGGGGGGTGGGCGCAAACCATCCGTTTATGCGGAGTTTGGTTTATTGGTTCAATTCAGTACATTTTGGTACATTCAGTTCGGGGGCCAGTCTGTTTCTAGCGCGTATATACACTCAGGGCCCTCCGTTACCGCGGAGCTTGTTTCGTTGAAAGGTTATAACCAGGCTGGACTCGGACTTTTTTTGGTTAGGGCAACGGGTATGGGCCGTGGGAATGGCGGGGTTAGAAAATTCGGTGAGCAGGCACGCGTGGGGTTCTATGGGTATAGAGGTAAAGATCACGTTTAAGGGTAAGCGGTTTTGTCGGTGTCGGGTTCCGGGGATCAGAGATAATATTATAAGGGTGAGGGGTTTCGTCGGTGCGCGTTCCAGGGATCACGGTAATAGTATATAGGTGAGGGTTTTTTTGGGCGCTGGGGTAAAAGTATAGGGGTAGGGGGTGTTGGGTTGGGGGGCAGGGTGGGTGGGTCTCGAAGCGTAGTCACCTCCTCGTGGTGAGACCTGGTAATTGGTGTTGGTTTTCCATTGAATAATCAGTGGAATACCATACCAAGCTAAGAACTGCGCAAGAAATTTATGGTTCAATTAATTTTGAATAAAACTTCTAATCTGCAATTTGTTGGACATTTAATAATTTTTAAATAACGATGAGGTAAGTATAGCGCAGTTGCACAGTGCTATTATTCAACGTATAGAGAACATTAAGTTGTATTATCGTATTATCCAATAAATTGTTTGATCGAAATATGCACACTTTTATATGCGTTGCATACGTTCACATATAATTTTCTAATAACATAATTTTCAAATCGCAAAAGATACTTTTCGGGAGTAATTTAGTATCTTAATCATTTGCGCTATAACGTTTTGAAACTCGTAGTAATAGTTGCAACTATTGGTTTCCGATTTATAAATTTTATCACCCATTTGAACGGTTAATAGTGAATATAAAAATAAATATTGTTACAGAACTCGTCTGGACCTGGAAAGGAACAATCTGACAACTCCAGCATCGGAAATCTCCGGAAGAAATTACATACACATCACAAAATCAGATTATTTATTGTAAAAATATTTTATACAATGTATTTTACAAAAATCATAATAAATCAGATTAATTTAACAGTATTACAATGGTTTATCATTTATTCCGCCTCGTATCTTATCTACGATAATAATAATCAATATCCTGTAAAAATTAAAAATAAGATTCGAAAACATTAGTCAAAAACGTGGAAAAATAAAAAAAAGTAAAATTCCAAGAAATGACGTTACGTTCTAAGAAAAATATTCCGTGCTACCTCCTCGGCCATTATGTTCTCCTGATACAAAATCTCGATTTTCGAAGCAAAATTTGGTTGCGATTCGAAAATTCCGCGCCCGAGAATTTCTGAGAAATGACGTCACGTTCCAAGAAAAATATTCCGTGCCACCTCCTCGGTTATTATGTTCTCCTGATACAAAATCTCGATTTTCGGAGCAAAATTCGGGTGCGATTCGAAAATTCCGTGCCCGAGAAGTTCTGAGAAATGACGTCACGTTCCGAGAAATCGCGAAATTCCAAGAAATGACGTCACGTTCCGAGAAATCGCGAAATTCCAAGAAATGACGTCAAATTCCGAGAAATGACGTCAAATTCCAAGAAATGACGTCACATTCCGAGAAATTGTAAATTTCCGAGAAATGACGTCACGTTCCAAGAAAAATATTCCGTGCCACCTCCTCGGTTATTATGTTCTCCTGATACAAAATCTCGATTTTCGGAGCAAAATTCGGGTGCGATTCGAAAATTCCGCGCCCGAGAATTTCTGAGAAATGACGTCACGTGCCAAGAAAAATATTCCGTGCTACCTCCTCGGTCATTATGTTCTCCTGATACAAAATCTCGATTTTCGAAGCAAAATTCGGTTGCGATTCGAAAATTCCGCGCCCGAGAAGTTCTGAGAAATGACGTCACGTGCCAAGAAATCGCGAAATTCTAAGAAATGACGTCACGTTCCGAGAATTCACGAAATTCCAAGAAGTGACGTCACGTTCCAAGAAAAATATTCCGTGCTACCTCCTCGGTCATTATGTTCTCCTGATACAAAATCTCAATTTTCGAAGCAAAATTCGGTTGCGATTCGAAAATTCCGCGCCCGAGAAGTTCTGAGAAATGACGTCACGTGCCAAGAAATCGCGAAATTCCAAGAAATGACGTCACGTTCCAAGAAATCAAAAGCGCGGGGAATTCGTGCCACCTCTTTGCACGTCATGTTCTCCTGATACAAAATTGTAGTTTTAATGGAAAATTACAGAGTACAAATAAATGAATAATTAAATTTCTTTATGCTGCATCATAAAATTTCAATTGATTGTTAAAATTAAGATCTGCTGTTGAAAGTAAGGCTTTGGAGAAATAAAAATTAAGTAAAATGATAAACGAAGTTAGTGATTTTAAATTTTCGCGCATAAATTAGGTAACTTTAGTTTGCGGCGCCATCTATTGAAGAATGATTGAAACTATTAACGAAGTAGTTCGACTGTTTACCGTATAGATGGAGCAGCTATGTTGTTCTGTTCTCTGTCTCTTTTTATTGTCGGTAAAAGTGTACGAGTTGTTTGGGTGTTTCTTTGATAGATGGCAGGCCTCATCAAAGTCAGTTAACACCTTTGTTTACTTGTCGGTAAATGATTGTTACCAGTTTGGTCGCTTTTTGTAGAGATGGCACCATTAACGTTATTAAAATGATATAGATATGCGGGAAATTTAAAAATGATTTTATATATTGCAAAAAGATAAATTGTATAACTATTGCATGTCACTATAAGTTGTTAATGCTTAACCGTATGTGTATGTACGCATACATTTATTAAACTGCAACGTGTAAAAAAAGTAAAGCCTTAATTAAAAACAAAAAAATAAAATGGTATGATACAACATTCATAAATTAATTTGAAAACTTTTATAACTATAATTCGAAGTTATATCTACCTTTTGACTATTTAAAAAAATGCAAATAAAATTATGCATATGTATGTCTAAAAATAATTCATTTTCGAAAATTGAATTTTTCTTTTTTTAAGTATAAAATGATCAACCTTCAAATAAGCCTCTCTGTTGGTCGAATTTTTATATCTTAAACCTCTTACTGGAAAACAATCAAGTCATGCATAAACGAGACCAGCTTGAAATGATTTTATAATTTTGTAATCTACAAAATTTAATAACTTAAAAAGATTTGTTAATAAATTTTAGATTAACACAATAAATAAAATAAATAGAATACAAGGTTTTATACCTGTAAGGGAAGTATACAATAAAATACAGGATTTATAATAATCTGTAGAAAAATCTGCGTCTCTAAGCATTGAGTTGATTGCAGCAAAAACAGGACATGGAGAAAGGCGTAATATGTATATTTACTGAAGACGTGTTGTGGAAAATGTTTTTGTACTTGTGATAATATACAAGTACACAATTGAAATTGAATTATCGATAAGATAAATTAGAATCAAAAGTATTTCAGATTTCTAGATTTTTCTAGCGTTTTAACTGTGAACAGAATATTATTTATATTTTATAACCTTATTTGTGCTAATTACTTAGGAATTATAACAAAATTAGGCAACAAAATGAATAGAAAAATGGAGAAAGGAAAAATCACACAAGCTGTTGTTCTTGCAGATGATTTTGAAACGAACTTAATCCCAATACAGGATATGTTCCCAAGTGTATTAATGCCTGTAATAGACATACCACTTTTAGATTATTTAGTGGAAACACTTATTAAATCAGGAGTACAAGAATTATTTCTTTATTGTAGTAACCATGTAGATGTAATAAAAACATATGTTGAACAGAAAAAGTGGTTGAAAATATCAATTTCTTTGATTATATCGGATACTTGTACTTCTCTTGGTGATGCTCTAAGAGACATTGATACAAAAGGTTCGATTCGAGGCAATTTTATACTTATAAGAGGAGATGCATTTATTAACGCTAACCTTATAAGTCTTTTAAATAATCACAGTACAATTCTTAAAAAGGATAACGGTACAACAATGACTATGGTATTAAGAAACTGTGGTTCTATCAATGAATCTTCTTTGAAACAAGGGACATATTTAGTAGTTTCTGATAAAAGCAGTAAAAAGATCCTGCATTATAGTAAACTAAAGAAAGATGAAAAGAAAGTGAAATTGGAATTGAATTGGTTTATGGACCATAGTGAAATTGAAATTAATACTTGTTTTTTGGATACTCATGTCTATTTATGTTCCCCTTTTGTGCTTCCATTATTCTCTGACAATTTTGATTTTCAAGTAAGTTGGTTAACATTCATTATTAAATAAATATTATTTATTTGTACATATGGTACCCAAATTGTTTAATAAGGAAACTGATCAATTTACATAATGTATTATGAGTTTATTTTTTGTTGTAATGATATTATTTGAATGCCTTTTAAGCAAAAGAACAATATTGTAAATTATAATTTTTTTGTAGTAATAGCTTTTATATATTATTGACAGACAATGGAAGATTTCATCAGAGGAGTGCTAATGAATGAAGAAATATTAAACTCAAGAATTTATTGGCAACAATTAAACCCAGAAGATTATAGTCTACCAATTATATCATGGGATGCATATCACATTCTTAACCGAGATATTCTGAACAGACACAGCTATCCACTTACGCCAAATGCTATTCCATTTTTAAACAATTTTATTTATATGCCAAGAAGTACATATAAACATAGAAGTGCTACCCTTGCTAAGGGTTGCATATTGGAAACAGACAGTATAGTATGCCAAAACAGTACACTTGGGAATAATACTTTTGTTACAGGATCTGTTATTGGATATCATTGTTTAGTAGGCTCTAATGTAACAATTAAGAATTCATATATTTTATCAAATACTAAAATCGAAGATAATTGTACTATTGTGAAAAGTGTGATATTTCCAAATTGTCATATTAAAGAAAATGCACAAATAAGTAGATGCATATTGTCCCCTAAAACGATTGTTGATACTCTGACAGAATATACCGATTCCATTTTAGAATCATGTGATAATAAAATTTCTGTAAGAAAAATGTCAGAAATTGATGCTGATAATAAATTTCAATTTTTTAAGGATTATGATATTATAGAAAATTTTAGTTACTCTACAGATACAGTAAGTAGTGATGATGAATCTGAATCTGCTTCACCAATTCAGGATGACACAAACATGTTTTTATCTGAAGTTATTGATAGCTTATTAAGGGGTTTCGAAGACAAGCTTAATTGTGAAAACTTAATCTTAGAAATAAATTCGTCAAGATACGCATATAATATTACTATGAATGAAGTAACATATAATGTTATTAAAGCTATATTAAGCTTACCTTTCCATTATCTTTCAGAAAAGAAAGAAACTATAACTAATCAAAATTACCAAAGAAACTTAAAAATTATGATAACTTATTTTTATCCGATTATCTCGAATTACGTTAAAACAGAAAGTGCGCAAGATGATTGCTTAAATGCGATAGAAGAAGTTGCAAGTACAACTCAAGAATTATTACCATTTTTACAACACTTGTTACATTTACTTTATGATAAAGATATATTATCGGAAGAAAAAATTGTAGAGTGGTACGAATTTAATGATGAAAACACAGACAAGTTCCAGAAGAATAAAGTGAGAACGGCAATAAAACCATTTATTAAATGGTTGAAAGAAGCTGAAGAAGATTCTAGCTGAAGTGAAAATAATTATGTATTGAACTCTTGAATAATTTGGAGAAAGTATGCTTGCAGTTTTTGTGAAAAATATAATAAGATTTTCAAGTATCTCTATGGTAAAAGATAAACGTTTTTAAACCTTCTACATACTAGATCTATAATTTTGATATAATTATGATACTCTGTATAGTTAAAACTCCTTAATCTAAGATAATAATACTTTCCATATATAATATAATATCTTTATTTTTGTGTTAATCTTTTTTTGGAATAATACATTTTGAGCAATAGTAGAGATCACATGTAAATAAATTATATATTTGTGAACCGTTATGCGTATCGATTATACAGACCTTAAGATGTTTCGAACAACACATTAACAAAAGTAGAAATATAAATTACGATTCCATAGGCAAAATAGTGTCAATTAAGTTATGCCAAGCTTGATGGCGATGATCTGGAAATTTGATTGCGTCTATCCAATGCCGTAATCGTGCTCCTTTGCTATTACAACTCAGTTCAAGTCCACCTAAATGAAAAATCATAAATTTACTGTTTCTATAATTATTTCATTGCGAACAAAAAAAAAAATATATATATATATATATATATATATATATTACCAAGATAATCGTTACTTTTGCCAAAATCTTTATCCCATACTGTAAGACATAATGTAAATTTCATAAGGTCTGTTAATCGAGAAGCAAAAGCGAATTCTTCATTCCATTCTGGATTTAAGGTTTTCCATTTAATAGTTGTACTTTGTGAGTTGCGACTTGTCATCTTTTTCGATATTAGCTTTTTAGCAGTGATTCGTGCGATTGAGTAATCGAAGACACGTTGTCGATGATTGTTCATCACGTTTTCTGTAAGGCACAGCTTGACAAATGGATCAGAAAATCCGTTACTGTCCATAGGAAGAAGATTTGTAGCTCGATGAACTGTAACCATCAATGCTCGCCGTCTTGTACAGTAACTTAGACTCACTTGAATCTGCCCTCGTCCACTGGAAAACACGCCCCAAGCTGCCTCTTCGTTGTCCACCTATGCCAACGTCGAGCTCTTATATCTTAGTGTCTGCAATAATGTAAGTAAAGTCGACCGTCGCGAAAAATTGTAAACGCGAGAAATATTATGAAGATCAATATTTAAAAACCTATCATATTCTTAAAGAATGTTGAAACTTCAAATATATGAAATGAATTAATTAATGAAGAGTATTCTAATCTAGAAGAAAAAGAAATCAACCTTTATACGTATGTTTATATTTTCTTACAGTTTGGGCTCATGAAATGTATCTTCATTGTGTATTTCAGTTTTGAAAGAATGTTTATTACAAGTAACAACATTTTAAGTATTCAGTCTCTATTCCTTATAACATTCAAACTGTTTGAAATATTTTCTTACAATTAATTAAGATATCTACACAGAAGTTAAACTTTTTTCCTTCAAGTAACTGTTTTTTATTTATTTAAAAATCAACTCAACATTCATTATTTCAGTTAAAATATCCCTCTAAATAGAGAACAGCATAACTAAAATAACAAAATATAGTGTACTAGATCGTTCGAAACCATGATTACCTTATATTCAGTATTAAAAAGAAATGAAAGAATCGAGGCTCTAATTATACATACTGGATAATGATTGTGCAGTGGAACATTATAATGTTTCGTTTGATGTGGTTGTAACTCGTGAAGAGGAAACTTCGCTTCTCCTAGAAAGTCTTGGCCTGCTGGGTCGTCCTGAAGTATCAGAATGTGCAGTGCCTTGCCTTTCCATATCTGTTATGAAACAATGTTTTGATCACTGTGATAACTAATGCAATTTTTAATCATTTGCATAAAGAATTCACACTTTTCATACATCGATTTCTGTCGTCCCGTAGAAGTTTAGAGTCTCGTTGAACTCCGGATCCTGTGTTTTGTGAACTGTCTTTGTTCGAAGTCGTTTCGTAGTCGCAACTGTATCTATCGGTAATATGTTGAGCTTGCAGAATGGATCTGCGAGGCCATGAATGTCCATTGGCTGTAAATCTCGTGCTCGTTCCACTTTGCACTGGAGGCACTGAACTGCTGGGTCGTATAGCAAGGAGACTTCGAGAGTTCCATAACTTTGTCTCGTTTCTGTTTTACAAAATATAGCCTGATTATTTAAATTTTATCAGTATAGATTCGGGATTCCAAAAATACTTTAAAATACTGAGCTTACAAAATGTTTAGTATTCAGTACACGCTTCAAAATAAACTTTGTTAAATACAATAGCTATGTTACAAATCTGTAGTTTGAAATTCAAATATACTTTAAGGCTCAAAAATTCCAATCTCCAGTCATTATAAAGTATTAAACAGTATTTTTGAAATCCTTAAATAATACCTACCGTACTCCGGTATCTGTTGTCGTGTCAAATCGGTTTGATTGTTGCTGGGAAGATTTAATAGCAGACTCTCCTGTCCTGGATAAGATTGATTTCTTTTCTGATCCATACTTTTCTCGTGTGTTTGAAACAATTCTGGAATTTGTTTTGCTACAATAACTGTCGTTGTCGACGTCGTTGGCACCGTTGTAAAATTTGATCTGCAACGTTATCAATTGGTTTCAGCTAAATTTCTACCCTTTCGTTTATCATTGTTACGTACCTGAGAGATTGTACCTGAGATTTTGTTACTTGATCACACGAATTAAATTCTAATTTACGGGTAGCCTCGTTTAGATCATTAATATCATCGAACTTTTTATTCTTCTCCTCCATAATTTCATCCTCAAATGATACACGTTGTTCAGTCTGAAAATCATTGCTGGTCCTTGGACTTATTCGTGGACGAGGACTTGTAGGAGATGGTGAAAGACGACTGCACTGAGATGCAATAGAAAGGGTAGATCTGTCCAACTGATCTGAACATTCCTCACGACTGTTTAACGGTGAAAGTCCGTTCGACCTTTGACCTGATGACTTAGATGCGCTACTGGTTGATTGAACAGAGTTTGATAACGCTGAATAAGTCTTATTAGTAACACTGTCCTGATTTCTTTGTAGACTACTGATTGAATTAGATTGTCCTCGAGCTAACGCCAGACGTCGCGTTGTTTCTTCATCAGAAGAAGAATCTTGAAGCTCAGTAGTAGATTCAAGAGATTTATTACCTCCGATTGTCCAAGTAGATGTCTTATGAACAGATCGTGACCATCCTCGTTCCTGTATTTTTAAGAAAATATATTAATAAAATACAATATGTTCCCTAAAATGTAATGCTAGCAAGTACAGTGATTCTTTAGGAAGAAGTAAATAAAAAATAAAATAAGCCTCACCACCACTTAACTAATAATAATAATTCATATCTTACAATCAGTACAATAATATTTCCGTTAATCCGTCTCTTTTTCATTTATAATTTTCAATATACCTTTTTCTCTGGTAAAATGTATTTTGGCATCCCTTTGAAAAACCAAGCACCGCTCTTTTTCCACATTTCTCTGGTCTCGGCACAGATTCGACAAAGAAATTGTCTTTGGCTACTGCCCGGTCGTATCGTAATCCGTTGCATCGTTGTTCTCTCTTGCGTTCTTTTCCTTGTCGCGGAAACATTTGACAGAGTTGAGTTTAATTCGTTAGTTTCGATACCGCACTTCTGACATATGTATTTTCGGCAATCTTTACAAAGGTTCGCTGACGCACCCAATACTGTACCAAACTTTTCACCACAAAGAGCGCAAGAACACACGCAGTGAGCACTTCTGGAACATCGACTACTACAACTCTTCCTTTCGTTCAATCTTGTTGCAGTGACAATACAAACATTGCGTTTCATGTTCTCCAATCTTTCTACTAATTTACCAATTCTCTCTTGTTCTGATAAATCTAATGCTTCAGCTCTCTGAATGACCTAATGTAATAAAAAACACAACTCATTAACTCAAGTCAATAGGATGGTTAAAAATCTTACGATTAGTTTCGAATTTTTAAAGTAAAATTATAAATTACAAATTTTTAAAACACATTCAATAACAAGTGCATATTAAATTTAAATAGTAACTAAGTACTTAAATTTATCTTTCATAAATTAAAATTAAAATTTCAGGAAAAATAAAAAGATAGATAATAAATATATACTGGTTTGAAAATTTACCTGTATAATCGTTTGTTGTTCTTCTTCAGTAAGTACAAATGATTGTGCACATCGGTTTGTTCCACTTGGATAAGAGTTTGAATAACTATTCCATCTTGAATCCAAAGAACCAGTTTTTACAGACCAACCTGTTCGCAACCTAATTATTCATATTTTATTAATCATATGAAGATAAATACATGTATTTGTAAATAAAATCAATTTATAACAGTTCAAGTCATAATAAGAAATAGTTCATATAATGTATGAAGTCAGTTAAAAAATTTATACATTTTATTTGTTACAAGAATTACACAATATTGTTATAGAGAGATAGTTATTGTAAAGAAAATGAGTCAGCAAACTTCCATTTAAATATAACTAATTACTTATTAAATATCATAATTTATGTTAATACATGAGTATTAAATATGAGTTTATTTATACTCACTTTGCTCTTAATGCTAAATGTCTATCATTTGGACAAACCCATCTAGTTCCTCTACCTGCATCCTTTACTGTGATATCCATTGTTTAACTTAATAAAATTTTTAAATTATTAAAAATAATCCATAAACATTTTGCAGTGAACATTAGCCTGCAAAAATAAAAATATATAAATAATAAATTTAATTTTAAACACAGTGGAAATATTTTTAGCTTTAAAAAATTAGTTTGACTTTATTAATAAATTATTTTCCTCCTTATAAAGAAAAAGTATAATACTAGCATAGGGGAACTCTTTAAAATATAATATTAATAAATGCAGGTTTATTAAAATTTTTATGTTGTTATAATACCACTATTACTAATTCTTAAAAAGTTAAACTGTTAACATATGTAGGATAAAAATAATGTTTTAAAATATAATTAAATGTAATCAGACTTACTTCAACTTCAATGTTTTATTTAAAAAAATATGTTTATACAATATTACTAAATTCTAATATTTAATTTAAATGTATGAAAAGCAATGTAA
This sequence comes from Tetrapedia diversipes, assembly GCA_033822845.1. Lineage (NCBI taxonomy): Eukaryota > Metazoa > Arthropoda > Insecta > Hymenoptera > Apidae > Tetrapedia > Tetrapedia diversipes. Next base: position 306,394 of record JAOPTO010000583.1, on the reverse strand, counting down.
TAATTTTATACATACAACAGAAGGTCTAAACAGACTATTTTAAATTCTAACAATTATGAAGATCGTGTTGCAATATACGGAAAATGAAAAAAAATTTTTAAACATACATATTCGTTATCACGTTATTTATGAAAAATAATATTATTATGATAAATTTATATGGTTACGTTAAATAAAAAAATTCATTCTCGTATTATTACAAGGAATATTTCAATTAAGAAAGTTTAAAAGAGATTGAAGAAATAATGGAAATAGCGATTAACTTAATAATGAAACCTTATGCGTTATTCATGCAATAAGCTAGTTTATAAGTCAAACATTTTCTGAACAATTTGCTTATAATTTAATAAAATGTATTTCTTATAAAAGAAAATATTTCTTTTACTTTGAAAACCTGCGATTCATTTTTATTGATTTCTACAAAATAACAAATAATGCAATATCTTTCCAAATTAGCTTATTAAATCTCGGAGTAATCTATATTATAGTAACATATGTTTGCATCAATGTCCAGTAGACTTTTATCTTTTTATTTCAAATGAAATATATCGGGTATGTTATATTGTGTACTGACACATTCTTTTCTTTACACGTTGGAATTCGTGACATCTGTGTTACTCTCATCCTAGCATTCCTTTCGTATTTATTGAACGGAACGACGAACCTTTACAACTCCATTAACACCATTCAAAAAATTCAAACAATCTGGAGCTAACAGCAAAATATACGTATGTATTTGTTTTAGTTATCAAACAGTATTCAATATTCTCTTTAATTGAATAACATGTTTTTTATACAAGATTTTTATTCGAATATAAAAATCAATTTTACTAGGAAAAAGATAATAAATTAACAATGTTGCTAAAAATAGATTTTTGTAAGTCTTGTTCAGTAACATATTCATAAAACATATGAAATATTAATTATCATAAAACTATTGTAAAAACTGATGATTTTAAAATTTTAACAACTTAAACTTTTACTTAACATTTCACTAAAATTAAATATAAAAAAAAAATAATGAAAGTACATAATGAAAGTATCACAAAATTTATAAAAAAGTTGGATTAGTGCAAATTAGAATAAAATGCGAATAAATCATAAATTTTATCATGGATATAGGTGGTTAAAAGAACTAAATTATTTTTATAAAATAATCCTGTATTGCATATTGTATGGCTATCAGTCATAATAAGGGTCAAGTTTTAGATAAATTAATTGTTGAATTAAATCAAACACCGAAGAACGTCAATAATGAAGAAAACAGTAAAGTTTCAAAGAACGGTTTTCGCTTAAAATAGACGCGCAACAAGTATTTGCTATACTTCCGTTCCTATATTATTTAAGTAGCTAAAGGGAGACTATATTTGAACCTAAATCGATATCTCAATGGTTCACACTTGCAACGACTCTTACTTTCTTAACGCACCGTTTCAATGCGTTGAAGTTATAAATGGGCGAAGAAGCTTTTTAAATTCAGCATGCTGTCATAAAACTAAAGAAAAACAAAAGACAACAAGTTAAACGACCGCAAAACAAAGTTTTTATACTGCTACTATCGGAATAAACTGCTACTTTGGAACAATAATGAAAACAATAACAAAACGAAACATATGTACACATAAACGTCAACACAGGGAACAGATCGTATAATAGGTGCAATCGGACCGGGAACAATAGGACCTTGCAGAATGTAATACTGTTTACAGCGACATACATATTCATCGAGAAAAAAGAGAAACATACAAAAAGTAGAACAGAGGGGAGAGATTCCTGACGCGTGGCAGTCCTATCGTGGCTGGAAAAAAAAAATGAGCGCGAAAGTCCTACGCTGAAGGGCGATCAATCGAAGCTTGTGACGCGTGCTATCATTATTCACAAGTTGCATTGATAATGTTTTATTGTTCACGTAGAAAAGGAACACGCACAGTTAACTTTAAACGATGATAAACCGTATACAGTTTTAATTAATATATTATTTAATTTATTAATATGTTGCTGAACTATTTAAAGTAATAGATTTTTAGAAATTAAAGTTGAAACTGAATTTTTATTCGTGCAGAATTAAATACAAAAGTGTACAAAAACAGCAATAAAATGATTAGAATAAAAATTAAAAATTCGTGAATTTTCTTATAACAAGTTATTAAAATCCGTACAATTTCTAAAGTATTGAAATGAAAGGAAAAGTAACTTAAATATATGATACTTCGTATTTTGGATAAGTGTAACACGATCGTCGATTTTCGTAAATGGTTGAAATTATTTGTAATCATGCAAATGTATACTTACGTAAATATTTTTAAACGTGCAACGTTTGATTCGAGTATTTCAATCGCTTCGAATTAACATAATTATGAATAATTAGACGATTTTCAAAGAATTACAAAATTCGTAATATGTAATGACGTTAACATCTAAGTATTTCTCAGGGTATTGTAGTTGCGTAGACAAACGGATAAGCACAGAGTTGTACTTGCCACGGCATCAGCTAGCCGACAAGTGGGTGCTATTATCATTGAAACTGGCCTACGGCCTGCTTCGCTTTCGGTACAGGCGCAGAAGGGTGTTCTAGTCGTACGTGCAATTCACAGGGATGTACCTAAGAAACTCATTTACGACACAGCATCTCTATCAAATTAACTAAAAGAACAGGAAATGAAATAACAATCATACACTTCTTCCGTCCCCTTTTATCGAATTAACTTGAACTCGTGCAAAAACATTAGTTTACTTCCTACCATTTCGTAAAAATTAGGTACAATTAAGCGTAAAATTAATTGTTTTATTTCTTATAATGTAAGTTATAATAACTTATACATTATATGGATAAATAAAACATAACAAATTGCAATTAAAATTCATTTTTCTATAAAAATTGCACTGAGATCTGTACTATGTTTTATCATTTTAACGAATGAAGATAAAATTATATATTCAGGCTGAATACTTATGTATTCAATTTTTAATAAAGTATAGTATATAAGAAGAGTAATCAGTTCTTTATTTGTTGTTCCTGCATTCTTTTCCTATTTCTGCTGCACATACATATATGTGCATGCATGCATAGGTGTACATAGTTTGTAATTGTGTATATTGTTGTATTCATATACATATCACGTAATTATGTATACAGAAATCAATCCATGAAACATATGATAAAAAATACCACATAAACTATGTTATAATAAGTGCTAAAGTTTATATGCGTATGTAATTTGTATAAAATGATATGTATGAAATGATATAACTACTGACTTTTCCTGTCAGATGAATTAGTATCATTTTAAGTATAATATATCGTATTGTACTAAGTCATAAATAATTACAAAAAAAATAAAAATTTTAAATAATCCATAAATAAGTTATCTATAAAAACCATAATATGTTATATTACAACTTATCTCAATTTGATATTAATAATCATAGATGTAATCAAAAATAACATATTGCGGTAAACAGGTGTCCTTGTTCTATATTGTAATTATTGACGTATTGCATTTCGCAGCTGCCGACATTATCTAAATCTTACGTAAATATCGAAAATCAAAACTATCTGTATTTAAGTTTATAAACCCTTAAAAACATCAATTGAAATAGTAAAAATATATTATTTAAAACTTGATGAAAATATCTTTTCACGTACTAACAAAGTAGTTTCTATTATATTTTCTTTCAAAAACACAAATTTTAATAGCTTTCGTTTTATAGTTACGTATTTAATTGATTTAAAAATATTCTATTAATATAATTGTTACTATTCATTACTTACAAATTTTTGTAATTAATTAAAGAATAATGTAAAATGAATTAAAACATCTTATTTTAATATGGTACCAAGTAGGCAAATAAGTAACAATTAAGAGGTAGGTAATGCTCTATGTATTCATCACAATGCATACTAATAGGATAATTAGTAGGATAATTTACAGAACTTAATTGCAATAATATAATTTTGTTTCAATGTGCATCTATATTTTCTACATCTATTAAAAATATCATAAACAATAAGAACCATTATTTATTTATTTTTGAAATTAAGAGATACAATTATTTTATGTACACTAAGAAAGATACTTATCAAGGTAATGTAATATTTCAAAACAAACTTCAACCATGATAAGAATAATAATCATCCATTCTAGGCGAATGTGATGACGATCGCTTAAATGCGCAGATACAATTGCCACTAGCTCCACACAATGATTTATCTTTTCATTTATAACCTATAAAATAATATTAATCATGTATACAAAGATTATAAAATATCTATAAAAGATTGAAAAGCAAATGATCCCTCGTGCAAAAGTAATACTTTTTATATGCACAATAATTCTTTTTATACATAGAGTAATGTTTAAAAGAAAAAGAAAATACACATACTTTTGAATAATTAGTGTCAAAAATTTATATTAAAAATTAGTTAAGTTCACACATACCCAATAGATACTTGAATTTGAATTTCTCGAGAATAAAAACTTATATGGTCTTATTTAAAAAAAATCAACCTTTTGATTTAAATGTGTGTTTGCATAAGAAATCACTTCTCCTTTTTTATTGCATCATAACTTTTGACATATACTAAGTAGATTCACAGTATGTGGTAAAATCAATAATTTTATAACTCACTCTTGTGCGTTTTGCAATGTTAAAGTATGAGCAAATTTCTTGATAAAGGCGTTCTAAATCATCTCTTTCCCAATAAAAATCAGGAGTATCTAATAAATCTGAACTTAAATTAATCAAATGTCGTAATGCAAATAATTCCCCTTGTTTTCTCAATACTTCATGTTGAGTCATTTTTAGTTTCTTGCCAGTCTTTAAAGTTTCAGTAACAAATTCTATACTATCTATATAATTATCCAAAGAAGCTTCCCATATACCTAGTTTAACTGACTGTGCCATAGCATTTGAAAATGTATATTTGTCTAAATTTGTTGCATTTGAAGCTAATATGATGGTACCATCCTTTATATGACTGAATTTTCTGTAAAATATTTAAAAAATGAATGAAAAAAACTAATAAACATTCAAAATAATATTTAAATTTTTTAAATCATTACCCTTCATCTGCATAACTATAGCACATAATTTCACTTTCAGATTGTACAATACTATCTATGTATCGATTTTGTTCATATTTCTTTATGAATTGTGATATATTTTCAGATTCAAACTCAGAGATATTCCACATTACTATAGTACCTTCTCGAAAAAAAAAGATTTCTCTTGGTTCCATTTCTACTTCATATTTTGCAACAGCATGTATAACATCAGGTAATGCTGGAAAAATAATTGAAATAAGGTACAACAAAATAATGTATGAATGTAATATAAATAATATTTTAATGATTTGCTTTAAACATAATATTTAAAAAACTGTTTTTAAACATAAAAAAAATAAAATAATTGCACAATACATATAAAAATATTTAACAATATTGTATGTAAATATATCTAAGGGAATTATATAAAAATTACAACATTCAAGATATTAAACTAAAAACATAAAAATTGTAAAAATCTTAGTACATAAAATACTTATTCAAGTTTCTATTCAGTTATCACCATAGAAATTATAAACATGTTTTAGATATCTAATATATACCTTAATTTTAATTCCCTTAATTTAATTTAAAATAAATATTTGTGTTAATAACATTTGATTATCAATATTTGATAAATTTATTATAATGTAACATGAGTATTACTAAGTTATAAATATTTACTATAGTTATTTACGTAAAACAATATAATAATAACATTACTAAAAATAAAAAATATAAATTACCTGAACTATATTTGTAATCAATATATTTATTAAACAAATATTTCAACCAGGAAAAATAATATAATAATAATATATTATATACATAAAATAAAATGTATGTATAAAATAATAATATTTAAATGTTATATATATAATTATCTTTAGTGCTATTAAAAATTATATAGTAGATTATGCAAAATCGGGATAGATTAAGTAAATTTAGTTTTAGATAATAACATTCACTCAACTGTTCAAATTATTTGTACAATAAAAATAAAACCTTGTTCTTTGTATAATTATCAAGATATATGTTTTAATCTATTAAAAATGGACTATCACAAGCACCCAATCCTGTTGCAACACCACCCTCATTAGCAGTAGCTAATTTTGTCCTTAACATATGACCACTCTGTTGATTAATGTATATATTATTTTCATCTGCAATTATAACACCAAATATTCCTAATTCAGAAACTAATTCTTTGATTTCTGTACTCATATTATCTTCAGGTCTAATCATGTAACTTCTATGAATTGGAGGATAAATTTTGTTCATAAGAATCCAAGCTACCCTTTCTGTTTTATCTTTTACAGATTCTAAAAAATCTTTTATATCTAATCCATATTTATTATTGCAACCTCCTTCTCGTTGAGGCTTAAGTACAAATCTATGCGGATCTGCAATTCCCATTTCAGTAGCAGCATTTCCATGTTCATCAAAGTCTAATGCATAAAGCTCTACATAAAATAACACAATATTTCAATTTAGATCTTGATGTCCTTTATTATCGACAAAATAATTCACTTACCAGTGAATATCTCTTTAATTTCTGCACAAATTTTTTCATTTTTTAAGAACTTACTAATCACATCTGGCTTTGCAAGTGCCTGTTGAACTTTTTTAGTTCCTGCTAAGTGATACTGAATAGTAGGACACTTAATTGCTAATGATCTCTCTATCAATAATCTTACATTCCATTCATTTTGAGTATGATATTGTCCTGGTTCATATCCAGATCTATAATAAACTACAGATACAATATAATTATCTACTATTAGTTCTTTCTCAGCACCCAATTTAGCAGTAGCTGCTAATTGTGTTAAACTTCTGCGAATAACTCTAATATTTGGATTCTGTTTTTTAATTTCAAATTCATGAAACCGTTGATCACAAATATTATATGTAAAATCTTCAACAACAAATAGAATTATTGCTCTATAAAGAATTAAATATTAAATATACCTTTAATTAAATATTTCTTTTAACTTTCATTAAATTTACTCCTAAGTTTAAGAAAACAATTTAATTACAAACATACTGTTCATTTCCATATATCTTCCATGCTTCAATCATACTTGAACATATTATTTGTAATGCATTATTTTCAGGAAGATTTTTTATTTCTTCATAATAACCAAGTTCTTTTAATATAAATTTATGTAATTCAGTTGAAGCAGGTCCTAGCCAACCAAAGCCAGAAGCAATTGTATTTATTTCAACTTGTTTCCAGCAACAATATGGTAAAGATAGTTTACTTGTATTTTTCTGTGGACAAGTTGTGTCCAACATTAAATCTGAACGCAATATACCAAAAGATATTTTTTGTGCAGATCCTCCTTCACTGTTTATGATTTTACAAATTTTAAATAACTCTTTAGTAAAATCATCTACTTTAATTATTTCCTCTAAAGTTTCTTTCAGAAAATTATAATCCTGAGCAACTCTGTGTATAAGTATATTTAATATTGTTTGAATCTGACAAGCATTCTTGAATTCTTTTCTTGGAAATGGAGATGGCATTAGAATAAATGGTGCAAATTGTAAAATATTTGTATTAAAATTTTGTTTTGATCTCATGCACATTCCATGCATGAGTGCCCAATCTTTTGCTTTTTCTATTAATTCTTCTACTTCATGTGTATAAGAAGGCAAGCAAAGTATGGAGTCCATAATTATTTCTTCTTTGTTGTGGACTTTTATACAAAATTTTTCAAACCACAGAATTTAAAATGAATCTAGATAATAAAAATTATTATTTTATTTAAAATTATATAAGCTTTAGATTTAAATAAAGCTAATGTATTTTAAATTACATAAAGTTTACTATTAACTCTGATCAATATTAACTTCATAATGCATTTTCTAAATTTAATTTAATTAAAAATAATTTGATATTATTTATTTACCCAAGCAAAAATTGTCTACCTGTATTTTAAATGAAATTTAACTTCATTTGATTAAAAATAAGATATTTAAATACTTATTTTATATTAATTAGAACTTAAATTATATGTACATAGTGAAGATAAAATGAAAATGAATATCTTATATAAATCAGTATAGTATTAATCAAATACATATGATATGTAATAACTTTATACACAAATACTATAAATTATATGTTACAGTTTACTTATAGAAGTATTATCAGAATTTATTAAAAAGTATTTAAGGGTAAGTCTTGCAACTTGATTATTTCAAATAACTTGTGAATGATTTGTAACAAAAAAAAAGATGTTAGAAATAAAAGTTATATGATATTAAAATGAACATAAAACACTATAATATTTTAATGTACTATGTAATTTCTATTTGAAACACTTTTTTCTATTACAAATAATTCACAAGTTATTTCAGATGATTAAGTTACTAAACTCACTCCGTAATTACTTTGGAGTACATTTACAAATGTTTAATGCAGACATAAAATGTTTCATAAATAAAAATATAAAACATACAACTAATATTAAACAAATGATTTATACTCATAAACTATTAATATTTCTCAATATAATTAAATTATTAACATCGATTCGATTTGTTATATTTTACTATAAATACTTATGTGTATACATTGCAATGAAATAAAACAATTTAATCTTACAAGTAAATTATTTCAAAAAAGTAGGCATAAATTACACTAGAATTTCGTGAACCTAATCAAAATGTCTAATCTTTCTTATCTACATCGAACCACACATCAAAAACAACAGAGTAAATAGAAGTATACATGTTTAGATTTTATAATTTTGTTGAAATATATTTTTACATTGATAATATTTTGTATATTTTCCACAAAAATATATAATACGCGAGCGTGTGTGCGTGTATGTTTGTATATATACATATAGCTTAAAAACTTTTATGAAATTCATAAAGTACATACATACATAACATGTGCTATTTTCTCCTTAATTATTTTATATATGTATAAGAAATTAAATTTATATAGTTTTGTTTTAATCAACAAAATCCCCTTAATATATATAAATTTAAATACAGTCTTTAAATTAAATATGAAATTTATTGTAAAAATAGTTACATATATTTCATCTTTATCTATTTAATGGCATATAATCTATTTTTTACATTATTCATTTAACCTTTTTAACAAAAATTTGAATTTTCATCAGTTGAGAGGTTAGGTTCATTCAGTTAATTTGTTATATTTGATCAATTGATCATTTTATTCATTAATTTTCCATACCATACCTACTACTTAACATTTCAACCATCCATTTATTAGTGTTTACTAGTGTTCATATTATTTTATTTTATCACTACTTGAGACAAAATTTATTCATAGTAATGTCCCATAATATTTTTAACAAAATGTTATTAAACCAAATATTTTTACTTATAATTTTGCTTTTATTACATCAATAAATCACAAATAATTTTCAGTGAAATACTTAAAAGAAATAAATGATAAAAATAAACTGAATATCTGTTATATGTTCTATAATTTTTTTAAATGATATAATAACTTTATATAAACGCAAATACATAAAATGTGTTGAAAACAAACTTCTCTTTGAAAAACATTGTTTTATTATCATTGTAATCAATATTTCACTGAAAAAGATCTTATTAAAGGATCTTATTGTGCTAATAAAAAGTTTCTCGATTCATGTCCTTTATTATATTATTTTACATTGAATTTTACAATTATTAATTTCAATTAAAAATATTCTATTTTATTGCTATAAAATAATAGCTTCAGTTTGTTTAAATGCTTGAATAAAGCATTTCAATTTCAAGAACTAAATTATACAGAAATAACGTACTGAATAATTTTTAATTCCAGTTTATTTTGTTTTAGTAAATGAACTAATGCAATATTCCTATAAAAACACAATATATTATTAAAGAAGGTATGTATATATAAAAAAAACAAAATTAATCAATTTCTAATTGTAAAATATCAATGTCTTGCTTAAAAGAATGTTCACCTATGTATTTTATGTATTTGTGTTAATAATCAAGTAATTAAACATAATTCATTATTAATTACAAATATATATTTTAAATTTTTCTATAATTAAATGTCTTAACACATAGCCGACCGAATGGGGAGATCTCCCATTTTGTCTTCAATAGAGCGCTGCAATTGATTCTATTTACTTTTGTTATTAGTTAGTCTTGAACTAGTACTGTTCATAAATTTTTCAAAATATAATTTTTAATAAATTCAACATCAGCTTAGGACCAACTAATAACAAAAGTAAATAGAATCAATAGCACTGCTTTGTTAAGGAAAAAATGGGAGATTTCCCCATTTGGTCAGCTAAGTGTTAAGAAAAGGGCAAAATAATATAACTCCAAATTATTTATATAAAAATATATATATTTGTATTTTAAAACACTAATCTTAAACAAATAAAGTAATTCTTATGTACTTACAACTAGTTGATGTATTTATAGTACTTGGTGCATATAAGTTTTGTTTATTAAGACCCTCTATTAAAGCTTCCAAATTATATTCCTCTGCAGTGGCCAATGCTCTTACAGTCCATGCCTATAAAGAAATTGAAATTGAAATTTATTAATGTTAGTAACAATTCACAGAAAATTGTATTATTTTTTAATTAAATTTAAAACTAAGCATTTGAAAAGATAAAAATTATCTTGTAATCTTTTCTAATCTTTTTATCAGCAGATTTTATTAATTCTTTCATATGAGATAATTTTTATTGGAAAAATTGAAATAGTAGAAGTTTCAGTAACTACAATTACTTACATTATTAGTCTTTTCATCAGTAGAAAAAGATTTTCTTTTTTTAGGTCTTTTTTTCAACTGAACAGCGGAATAATTATTTTCTTCGTTTTTCTTGAGTAATTTTAAATCAGGTTTAGTTTGTTCTAACAAAACTGCGGTAGTACGTAATAAATTATTATGATTTAATTGTAAACTTAATTTTGTTGTAAATGCATATTTTGTCACCTCGCGATTACACGATATTATGATAGTATTAATTTTTCTACAAATATCAAAATTAAAACTCTTTCTACATGTTAATGTAATACATCTTTGTACTGTAAAATTCATTTTATAAAATATTACACAAAACAATGTTTGTTATTATTTATTTAATAATTACGTATCAATAGTTATTTCATTAAACTTATTTTTGAATTTCAAGTAAATATTCACTTTTCTTATAATAGAATTAATAACATTTATACTACGGTTAAACATTCCAGGCTTCTAACTTGAAATGTGATGTAAATATACATATATATATATATATATACACCCCGTGAAAAAACAGATCCAGGGACTATACACTTTATGTAGGTGAATTAACACAACTACATTATGTATTGGCTACGCGAAATGATAAGATATATTAGATATGAGCAATGATTCTATATTACATTTTTCTATGCATATTAAAGTGATGCAGAAGCCCTGACATCTATCATTCAATAATTTATATAGAACAAATGTAGTCTAGGTCTAACACCATAATAAATTGAATGCCGACATATCGATTTTGGAATTCTGATGTTAATATATTTACATAAATTATACGAGTATAAATTAATATTTATATGGAAATTGATAGGAATAATACGTCCATTGGTAGTCTAACAGTGATGAAATACGTGGCGATGGCAATGAAATCCAAAATAGTTCCCGAGTGTATGGTACGTTGCGCTACTATCGCGAGTAATATACGATTGTATGGTAGGAGACGCAAAACTGCCAGCAAACATGGATATCACAAACACTTGCAAAATTTATATATATATATAAATGGTTGGTCAGGGAACACAGAAAATTCTCGCAGTCATTTGGGGGGGGGTTGTATAGGTAGAATGACATGACAATACGATGTGACGCGCAATGGAGTTTCAAGAGTGGAATGTTATTTGTGTGGCATGTGCAGAACATTGTTAAAGTGAATTATGTATTAATTTTTTAGTTATTATAATGTGTATACATTTTTTCTAAATTATTTTACTTAACTAATACACAGTGGGGACAAAGATTAACTGTATGAAAAATTATTTTGACCAGGGAAAGTCGTTTATATTCTCATCAAACATGTAAAGGAAGAAAAGTTTGTAAAATAGTTTTCCGCATATACAGTAGAAAATTTACTACATCCTTTACAAGAAGCAATTAGAAATACAATTATATGGGCTAAGTACCTATGGAATAATAATAACATTAATAATATTTTTTCAAGTTACATTGTATAATCTTCCTATATATACATATAATTGAAATATATATAATGTTTTATATCAATGTCTTTTATTAACAATACATATCCTGCTTAATATTATGAACAAATATATTTCTTTGGTTATAGTCAGTTTCTTCTTGCAATTCAAAATTGCAAGTGCAAGAGTAGATAGAAATTAAAGAAAGCATTAAATTACTCGAAGCGATTTGAAATATTCAAAATTACTACTCAGTTTTAGACTGTATAACTAATTTTTGTGACTTATATGGTGAAATCAATTGCGCTGTAATCAATGTTCCATTAATTAACACAGCAACTTATAGGCCTTGTGATATTCTAACGATATTAAATACTTCGATGAAATCAACAGTGACATATATAATGCAGCCAGTAGCTTATGGCGTACCTGCAACAGACGACGTGAGCACTAATAAATGCCGCATTTAATCACATGACAGGAGAATACTCCTTCAATTTATACAATTTAATCATTAACCTATTAGTTTTCGTTCCATCGTTCTTCTATCCATTTATTCCGTTTTCTATCTTTGCACTGTATAAAAAAAATTATTTTAATTTATATTATCATGTTTTTTAATTCGTTGTTGCTTGTTTTCATTTATTTTGTTGCCTGAAGTCTGAAATCGGTTCAGATAAAAATTACCATTGCTGCAATAAATATGCACATTGCAACATCTTGCGCGATGAAAGAAAGTGTTATATTTTTCGATAGTACGACAAAGACCAATGCTTGCATACATTAGCATTTGAGAGTGCATCTTTTTTTGCTCGTACAGCTTTGAGCGTTGGTCTAGTGGAAAAGGTAAATCCATCCACCTTCATCAGCCGCACTATAGATTTATTTTATTATTGTTGCTATGAGAATCCGCCTTCACTCTAAATGCGCATCTAAACATAAGGCATAATCTTCGTTATCATAACGCAGTAAAAAACTACCGAAATGTCAAGAAGGAAGTATCATGCATTTTCGACCCAGTGTTACATAGTCTAAAAAAAAAATTATTTATTAAAAACATTTTTCAAAAAAATATGGAACTTGCGCGAAATCTTATTACTTGCAAATTGAAACGTTACATTCTGAAAGTACCGAAAAAATTTTGTTTGTATCACGTAAGGCATATCAGGTAATGTACAAATTTATAACAGATTAAATATAGTATTGGGATAAAATAAAATATGCAACATGTTTGCTATCTTAAGACATGTTTCTAGAACATGAAACTTTTCAATCAAATTAATAATTGTATTGTTCACTATGTATGTTGAGTAAGTTTTAAAATTCTTGTATTAATTAAACATTTTAAGTATATAAATAAAATATACATAGTACAAGGCACAGATGAAGTAGTTTAATGAACAATCTAGAAATTAAATATAAAATAGTTTATTTACTTTTAAAAACAAGTTGTTTAAAAGTAAACAACATCAATTGTAAATTATGTCTTTTCTTAAGAAATGATTTCTTAATTATATTAAATGTATTTTTATTGTAGATTGGCAGAAGTGGGAAAATTAGAAACACCAAAATTACAAGGAAAGTATGAAACTGGTCAATTGATATTACACAGAGTGTTTGGTTATCGTGGTGTTATATTGTTTCCATGGACAGCAAGAGTTTATGACAGAGATATTCCAAGTAAAAGAGAAGAGTAAATATCTCAATAAAATTTAACAAATTAATAATGTAAATTCAAGGAATAAATTATTTAACAATTTCATTTTGTTATAGAAACAGAAATGATCATTATAATAGTGTAGGAAAAGAAGTAAAAGGTAGAACTCATACATTTTATCAGGTTTTAATTGACCAAAGAGATTATCCTTATATAGTAAGTACAATCAGTTATTAATAAATTATTTTAGTCTAGGCAACCACTTTTAAACTTACTTTTATGTATAAAAAAAACATAGTTATTAAACAGATAAAAAATTCAACTTTTGTGTGTATATTTCTTCGTATTTTAATTAATTATCTAATTAACTGTCTTCAATATTATACAAAACAGTGACCAGTTAGATCCATTTAAACTCTGACATTATTGTATAAGGGGTGAAACGTGAATTAAATAGAATTTAATTTTTTTTAATGTATATGAATATAGCTAATATGTAAAATAATTGGAAGCATGTGGAATGTTGGAAATGAAGGAAATCCAACACTTCGTATGAGATGAAAAGAGATTGGGTCGGGTCGAGCGGAATTCCGTAAAAATTTCCGTCCCAACTTAACCCGTAATTCTCAGAGTCCTGTACTAAAAATAACATTTAAATGAGGAGTAGTCTTTAAAAGATTAGAATATATGTGAAGAATGTGAATAAATAAGAATTGGTATTATATATTTGATTTTTATGCTTTTAGCGTGCTCAAACAGAAGCTGTAACGTTTTTAAGTAATCATGAAAGCAGTCGTAGCTTATATACAGTACCAGGACTAGATTATGTTGCCCATGAAGATGTTTTACCTTACACTACAAATGAAAAAACTGCACTGCAACATGAATTGTTTGACAAATTCTTAACATATAACCCAAATCGAGATCCATGTTTTGTTGCACAAGAAACTCTTAGAGCATGGCAAAAAAAGAATCATCCATGGCTAGAATTGTCAGATGTACATAAGGAAACTACAGAAAATGTTCGCGTTACTGTTATTCCATTTTATATGGGTTATAGAGGAAATCAAGCTACAGCTGCACATTGGGTAAGTATTATAATATACAAATGTCTTAAATTTATATCAATGTTTGTAACCGTTCAATCTTAGTCTGTGAATTGTGGATTGGCCAAATTTAATGTATATAAACGTGATAATATATTCAAATTCAAATATGAAATATCAATTTATTATCCGAATTTAATATGTAGTGGCGTTATTGCATCCGTCTCGAAAATTTGGGCGATTTAAGTGTACAATTACGTGAAAGACATTGGAGAATATTTAGTCTTTCTGGTACATTGGAAACTGTTCGAGGAAGAGGTGTAGTTGGTCAAGAACCAGTCTTATCAAAAATGTTACCTGCTTTTCAGTATAGTAGTCATGTGAGTTTACAAGCTGCGAGTGGCCATATGTGGTATGTACTTCATAATTATATTTGTTTTCTTAAAGTTATAATGTTAGATAATATTTGGACAACTTACATCTTTTTGTTTTTTTTGTTTTTTTTTTTTAAATGGAAAAACATTTTTTTTAATCTATATCAGGATTCCCATAATCAGTAGTATAAAGTAAAAATTGAAGAGCTAAATGAAAAATGAAACAAATTATTTAAATCATTTCCATTCAGAAGTAGAATGTTATGCATAGAATGATTGATATATAAGGTGTTCTAGTTGAAAGAGGCTACTGGAATACCTTTTTTATTTATAAATAACAGGAAATACTTATGTCACGATTTAAATGACTCAAGTTTATTTACAAATGAAAGCTTATATAAAAAATTTTTTTTAAATATTTTCAATTTGTTTTTTATATTATATAAGTGTTTTATTATCATTAATAATATGATGAAGTTCTGTTATCTAGTGAAACTAATATTTCAGGGGTACATTCAGAATGGAAAGAGAAGATGGATATGCATTTGATTGTAGAATACCACCATTTTCTTTGGAATCAAAAGTAGAAGAGCCATCTACACCAAATATGAATTCATAACTATATTATAACTATAATTGTTTCGAAATATTAAAAATTGATCAATAATGTAAACTTGATAATATATGTGATCCTAACTTATACGGTAATATTTATATTGGCTGTAACATTTGGTTATAAATACTACGAGTAGAATTTAAGCTGTGTAGTTTTTTGTATGTAGTAAATTTATAGGAAATGACTTTTTCATGTTGTATTAACATACAATTTTAAATAAGGTTATAGGCATATAAATAAAATATAATTGTATAAATATAGTTGTTCTGTATCTTGCAATTAGCTTAAGAATAAAAAGATATGTGTCTGAAAGAGTTGTTTACCTACCTAGCTCTAACATTTTAGACTAAGAACATGTCACATGTTTGATTTATAATTACTAATAATAAATGTAATAGTTCATATTAAGAAAAAATTATTTTATTAACTTACAAACATAAGTGAATTATAGACATTGAATATTTATTATTAGTAAATATAAATAAAGTAAACGATTATTTATGCTAAAAATACATTAACTGAATTGAGTAGTTACTAGAATATTTAAATCTTACTAAATTTTTAGTTATGTTACTGTTTAATATTGCAAATATTGAATTATTAAATTATTACCTTAAATATAGAAAATATAAAAATTTCTTCAAAAATACTATAAAAAGCTTCGTTCAATCCCCACTGAATAAATAGTAATTCGTTTTTTGATTGGCTTACAGTATAATTATTTTGTAATTCCTTAAACTGAATTCCAGATTCCATTTTTATTTAAAAATTTATTTCTTCTAAAGTTTATGAATTAAGGCATTACATACTTAACATTCATCATTGTTGTTTCACTTGTCAAAGGAATAAAATACATGCGACAAAAATTATACGTTTTCGTGATTTCTAAACTTCACATAGTACTTGGTGGATACTTGAATCCGTTCCAGTTGAAGCAAGAAGAATCTACGTATCACGATGGTTGCCTGTAAGTTGTGTTTTTATTTACATTTATATTTTCAGTTCTCGTATTTTTTTTCTAACATAATGTTTGTATAATGTGGATATATAGAAATTGAATTTTTTATTGCACCAAATATGATCTATTAAACATTTTGTTTAGCCACTCCCCGTTTTTATTCACAATTTATTGATACTTGTTATTTGTGAAATATTTATCTTCCAAGAAAAAGCTAATCAACTCATGACAACGCCTTAATTTAGCAAATCTTATTAGTCATATAATAACTTCTCCAAAACATTGTTTTGATTTTTTTGGAATGTTGTATATTTCGATAAAATCAAAAACATATTGATGATGAGATATTTTTACATGTATAATATTTTATATTAAATAGAGAGAAATATATAATACATTTTACTTAAAAAATACATAATATATGAAGTTTATGATAAATTACTATTAAAAACGACTATTTATTAAAATTTTTATAAATTTATGCGAGATTAGTTCCTTTTTATAAACATTACAATACGTAACATATGTATACTTTTATTTCTTTTTTTTTAAACTGTTTAGAATTTAATTTAAACTGGAACTACATCAATTTGATGATTTTATTTATAAAAATATTTAATAAAAAAGGATATCAATGATAGCATTAGTACGATAAGACAAGATAAGTTATAAAAAGTATATATATATATTTGTCAATATACAAATATGTATGTCTATATAATGCTTTTAAACAAAAAGAAATGTATAATGCATAATTACCTTTCCTTTATTTATTAATAAACTTAAATCTCAATGTCGTCTAATCTTTAATTCCCATATTTTATTGCATGTGAAAATGTATTTATATCAAAATGTTAATAAAACATGAAACATGCTTTAACAAACTTTCTCTTTTTAAATTAAAAAGTATTAAAATTTCTTTTTTCATGCATTTTACCAAATTATACTTGGGATCAGTACAAAAAAAAATTAAAAAATGTTTTTTATTAAATTTTTTGTAAGCTATATATTAAATATGAATTTCATTTTTAAGCAGCAGGTGTTTTGACAACAGAAATTTTGAATCAATTACGTGCAAAATTTTATGAAGATAATCGTAATACTTTGGCACAAAATGTATGTACAAGGACTAATCCTTTGGAAGCTTGTGTTTCACGAAAAGTTCTACAAGAATCACAACATATATTTACCCACAAAATTGTAACTGAAGGAAAACCAATAACAAATCAAAAAAATTCTGGCAGATGTTGGATATTTTCTATTTTAAATGTTATAAGATGTGCCTTTATGAAGCAATATAATTTAGATGAATTTGAGTTCAGTCAAGCTTATTTATTTTTTTGGGATAAGGTTAATAAATATTATATTTTTAATATTTTATATTGAAAACATGTGCATTATATTTATAATTATGTATTTTACTATACAGGTTGAACGATGCAATTATTTTCTACATAATATTGTGAAAACTGCTAAACGAAATGAACCAGTGGAAGGTCGTTTGGTGTCATTTTTATTACATGACCCTATTTGTGATGGTGGACAATGGGATATGATAGTCAATCTTATAAATAGACATGGTCTTGTTCCTAAAATCTGTTTTCCAGAATCCTACAGTTGCGAATCTAGTTCACGCATGAATACCATATTGAAAAGTAAACTAAGAGAGTATTCTAAAGTACTAAGAGATTTAGTATCTCGTGGTGCAGCAGAGGAAGAATTGGAAGCTCAGATTCTAGAACAAATGGTCGTGATCTATAGAATAATTGGTATTTGTTTAGGTGTACCTTCAAAAACAATTACTTGGGAATATTATGACAAATCAAAGAATTATAACTGTATTGGACCTATCACACCAGTAGATTTTCATGATAAATATGTGAAACCTTATTATAATGTAGATGATAAAGTATGCTTAGTAACAGACCCAAGACCATCTAATCCATATGGAAAACTTTACACAATAGACTGTTTAGGAAATGTTGTGGGTGGAAGAACTACACTATATAATAATCAACCACCTGAATTATTAATGAAATTATGTGCAGAAAGTATAAAACAAAATGAACCTGTATGGTTTGGATGTGATGTAAATAAACGATTCATAGCCAAACAAGGTTTACAGGATATGAAAGCATATGATTTTGAATTAATGTTTGGAACTGATATTCAAGTTAATCTCACAAAAGCAGATAGATTACTTTATGGAGATTCTATGATGGGGCATGCAATGATGTTTACAGCTGTTTCGATTGATGTAAGTTTATAAGATTTGTTAAAATGTTTCGCATAAATAAATTTCTTTAATCCATTTCATATATATAGGATGTTCTACAAAATAAAAAATAAAAAGAGTGCAGTACTTTATGAAAAGATAATTGTTTTGAATAAGAGTTTTCAAAACAATTTATTTTGAAATAGATATAGTATAAAAATAAGTATATATAAATATCCATGAAATCAGTCCTTACAAGTCAAAAGTGTGCTTATGTTATATATATATATACACACATATATATTAAAATTGAGTTTCTTTATCTTTATTTTTTTTTTAACCATTAATATTGTATTTTGTGGAACATGCTGTATGATTTATGTGTATGTACTTCAGCATATCTCAAAAAATGTGTATATATATATATATATATTTATATATGTATATTATAAATTATATATTATAAACCATATTATAATTTGTTTTTTCAGAATGAAGGTAAAATTAACAAGTTTCGAGTGGAGAATTCTTGGGGAGATGATCAAGGACAAAAAGGGTATCTATTATTAACAGCCGATTGGTTTTCTGAATTTGTTTTTGAAGCAGTTATTGATAAAAAATTAGTACCTGCGGATGTTTTGGATGTATTTAAACAAGAACCTATTGTCTTACCAGCATGGGATCCTATGGGTACTCTTGCTCACTGATAATAATGATAGCTCATAATATTTTAAAATAAAATATTTTAGTTAACAAGAGTGTATATAACATTAAAAATTGAATATCAAATAAAGTTTTAAGCACATTGGTACTGTATAGTACAACAAATTAAGACTTTAACACTTTTATAGTCCATTAATATCAGCTACAAAACATTCAGAAACTTAAATTATAACATTTAAATTGTTTAACACTCTTCTGGGAGTAAAATAACACGTCATAATTAATAAAATATTAAAAATGTATATTTAACATAGTTCCTACAATTTCTAATGATCACACATATAATCTATGTATAATCTATCTAGTTTTTAATTTATGGTTCTATTTGTTTAGTAATAATTTTATTTCTTTTTTTTCTATCAAAAATATTATTTAGATTTAAATTTTATAAGTTATATAAATATAAAAAAAACCAAACAAATAAGAAATTAAGATATGTTATTAGACGTTTTGAACACACAATTGTAATAATGCTATGAAAACCAAAAATTCCAAGAATAGCATTTAAATTCACATTTATATATTGTATTTTTATTTGAAATAGTTGAAAATTTTTTAAACTAAATAGTTGTATGAAGATTAATAAAAATGTTGAAAATGTATATCTATAAGTACTATTTTTAATTTAATAAAATAATATATTGTTAAAATTTGTTTAATAATTACAAAAAATACATCTTTGGAAACAATATTTTATAAACATTATTTTTCAAACATAAATATCAAATTTAATTAGTTAACCCTAAACTATATTAAGGAACATAATAATTAATATTAAGCACTTTTATGCCGTTCTTTCTGAATTTTATAACAATATTTAAGTTTAGCCCATATGCCTTGACACATATTTTGCAATCGAATATCACTTTGACTGGTAGAAAATTTATAAATACATCTTACTATCTGCTTTGATTTTTTCAACTGGCCTTGTTGAATTAAACTTAAAGCAATATATAGTTTGCAACGAGCAACCAAAAGGGGATCTCCAAGATGAAGTGCTAGTTTAAACTGCTTTAAAGAAATTTTTCCTGCCATTTTAGCCTGTAATTAAAATATTATATTGTAATTTATGACAGAAAAGAGACTATTAAAAATTACTCATAAAACTATCCCCATATATAATAAAAATGTAATCTATAAATT
The DNA here is from genome assembly GCA_033822845.1 of Tetrapedia diversipes. NCBI lineage: Eukaryota > Metazoa > Arthropoda > Insecta > Hymenoptera > Apidae > Tetrapedia > Tetrapedia diversipes. The sequence continues at coordinate 285,438 of JAOPTO010000583.1, read as the reverse complement.
TTTAACTTTAATTTTTTAATTAAAGATCACATTTTTTATTTAACCTTATTTGGAAATAGATTGATAATGTATAATTGGTAAAAAAAGGTATTATTTTTTGGAATTATTATAATTTATAATTACTCATAAATTACCATGAAATATTATTTTTTGATTGTTAAGTTCTTAAATGGGACTTGCAATCAAAATGAGTTAGTACATATTATAAATGTATATACCAATAAATAAACAGAACTTACACAGTGTTGAAATTCATCTCCTAATGCAGAAAATGCTCCTCCTAAAGTAGATAACCAAGACATAGCGTGATCAACTTCTCTTCTTTCCATTATCATGTATATTATTTTTTCATTCCTAAAATTGAAAATTTGTATTTTATTCTACAGTTTCATGTCTTGATTGGTAAAAACAAATTAATAGTGGAAATTTCACCATTTATAATCCAAAAATTGTTTCTCTGGTGTTCGTAACTTTATTAAGACGACTCCTGAACTTATTTTATGTGATAATTTGTGTGTTAAATATTTTAATAATTTATTAAGTACAGCTATTCGATATGTTTGTAAATTTATTAATGTTGTAACTAATGCTGATACAAAATAGGCATTATATCTTTTTTGGTTTAAACAAATTTTATTCACTTGTATCACGTTATTTTCATTGACTGTGTTTGCATTAAAATTTATTGGACACATGTTTCCAGTTTCTTTCATTTTTTGTTCATATTTAATTATAAAATAGGCTGTAACAATAATACTATCGAAAATTGTACTGCCTCTGTGTATTATCAATTTTATTGAATTATCCATTTTTTTCCTAACTCATTGAATAAATGAGCTTTTTAATACATGATAATGTTGATTCGTTACATGTAAAAATATTATTTCATAATGGTATAAATAATACATATTAAAAATTGTATTACAAATTTGTTTCGACGAACACTACTTATATTTAATAAACATTCAATATAAAATTTATATCAACAAAATTAACGATTATATATAATTTACAAAAGAATTGTACTAATTTATTCTTTTGAATAAAACTTATTTCAGCTTTAATCTTCAAAATACATTTTTGTTTGTTATGCAAACTTTTGAATTGACAATTTGAGGTTAAAAATTTAATTGACTATGCGCATGGGTAAAGATACAAAGCATGGTAGGGATGATAACAAGAAGATTTTGCAAATTAGTTATCAGAATTGAAACAAAGCATTCCTTTTATTTATTAAACATTTTACTTTAATAATCGAGTTATTTACTTAGATATATATTTGATATTGACGATATTTTACTTAATAATTTATGTCTTTTAATTCATAGTAAAGTACACACTGATAAGAATATATAAAAAAAATGCCTACTTTTATCAATTTTAAATATAATTAAATAATATCTTTGGTATACTTTTAAACCAGAGCAGGTGCAATAATTTTATAATTATATTTTTATTTATAATAAGATCATTTAAATTTTTTAGTTTTCGTTGATAAGCAACATTCTAATACGATATATCTATAATATACTCAAAATATTAAAGATGTATTTTTACTTTATTTTTATATACATTAAATAATCTTTTATATTTAATGAATTAATCCCAATGATTTTATTTGGTATGTAAATTATTAAATTATATTTTGTATTAAAGAAATGCGTTTTAGAAAAACATTATGCACTTCATAATATAATACCAAGAATAAAAATATAAATACATTAAATCTTTTATATAATATTTACTGTGGAATTATTTATTTAAATTATATTTATATAGCAAAAGATTATAATAAATATTCTTTGACTTGTTATAAAGCTTAAATTACTTAAGTAAAGAATTCTCATTGGCTGCTTTATAGAAGTATCTATACAACAATAAAATATGTAGAGTTAATGATATAAAAAATGATTGAAATTTACATATTACCACTATAATTACGTACTTTTATGTGTAATGTGATTAATCGTGTAAGAAACATTGTTAATAATACTTATAAATGAAAATATATTTTGATCAGCGTTGTCAATTTGATATTACATAAATTAGAGTATATGTTTTATATAGTAAACTTGTTTGTACGAAATTAATTTATATAAAAATTGCAGAAAAGTATAACTCTTTGTTCGTTACTTATACTTTCTTTGCTTTGTATTATCTGTATATATTTTTTGTTTTATTTTACGATATTTATAGAAAATATATTTTTTAATTTTAAGTATTGAAATTTATAATTTTATGTATAATTATTATATAAATGAACAATGATTGATTAAAATTATGTAAACATTGTTAAACATGTTCTTACGATTTTATAGGATGTCTAATAAATCAGAAATATTAATGTGTAAATATTTATTTTTTTTAAATATATTTGCAAATAATTCATACTTAAAAACAACTATTTACGTAACATACAACTTTTAAGAATCAACTGTTGTAAATATTTTAAAATAAGTAAAGCATGCAGATATTATTGTTTTATAAACATCGTTCATAATTTAAATAATTGATTATAAAAATATGTATGCTAGATTCAATTAAATAAAATTATGTTGTACAGTTCAGGGTAATGTAGAATATGTTTTGCGCCACTGTGCGCGTTATACGACGGCGCAGTTATTGGTTTTTCCCAAAATTTAACCGACCAGTCACATTCAGCAATCTGAACACACCTCTACGATGAACCAATCAGAGGATTGGCATCTATTGTTACGGTGTGGTAATTGGGGCAACGTACAATAATTGAAATTTATTTAGTCGTGTTATATTTGTAATAAATTAAAAAGGAACTTCTTTCGAAAAATTTTTACACATTTTAAAGTCGTTTTTAAATAGGACTTTTGTATAAATTTCATGTTATAAAGAGTATTGTCGGAAGGTAAGCGCTTGACTCGTACGTCGCTGGATGTCTACGAGTACCCCACCTTGTGATTCGGCCTAAGCTTTGACGAGATACCTCTATTGGTATTGGGGTCTCCGACTCGATCGTGGTAGGTTGGATTTACCCCGTCTGTCACCGAGGATATAGCTTTGTCCATAGTTTTATAGTGAAACATTTACGTATTATTGCCTGTCCGCTTTTTTCAGTGAAACTTGAAAGAAGAAAGAGCTTACAACGTTAAACGGGTTGCGATTCATATTTTTAAATAGAGCGTCCCATTGCTGACATTTCTTACATTAGACACGCGACGGCAAGGTATGGCGTTTTTGAGAACGGTGCCGCGTTGCAGTGCCGGTAAAAAGCTAAGGAAGTGTCTACCACTTCCTGTCGGGTTTCTCGAGAATGTAACGAAGCCATCGGTGCAGTTGGTGCAGGTGCACGAACGTGAATACACCGGCTCTAGTGCTGACGTAAAGCCGGCTCCACGACAGATTGATCCTTTGGATTTGAACTTTAACGATCCGATTGCGGCTTTTAAAAGTAAAACTACGAAAGAACTGATTCGTGCTTACGTCGTTTACCAAGTATGTTCAATCGAATATATTGCCGAGCACAATATGAAGGTAAGTTCTTGTATAATCATACTTATGTCCTGTATGATGACGTTACCGTACGAATTACGTGTTATGTATTTATTACAAACGAATTATGCATATGACGTACATGACATGTGCTCGTTCAGTTCCTCCTACCGTACTTTTCCAACGACGTTAAAATATATCTTATTTAACATACTTAAAAATTCTTTATATATTTAAAATCGATATTGGAGGGTTATTCTTAAAATTTCAAAAATTATTACTAGGAATTCATTAGTCTAAATTTTATAACATATTATTTTCATACGTCTAGCCATATCGTCTTTGAATTTTATGAATACTTGACAAAATATTCTGTATTTTAATTTTAAATCTTAAATATTTTTAATATCCAGCTAATAATTTATAGTTATCGTATAAATTATAATTTATCGTATAACCTATACAGCTGTGTATAATGAAAGTATATACAAACTTTTGCATTATATTTAAAACTAATAATTCAATTGTGTATACATTAGCAAGTTTCTAAAACGAAGCAACTTCCTTTGCGGATCTTTCCTTGTATCACATATACCTAGTCAGTTGTACGCCGTTAATCACGTTAGCTGAAATGAGTGTAAGGTAAATAAGTGGCATTTTGTACGTATACGTAAATTACGTATACGGTTTAAAGATCAATTGATGAAACTATTGTCCTACAATATTTCCATTCGAGTAGATAGTATCGGTGTAAGGTATAGTAATATCATTCACGTACAATTCTCAAACGAAAAGTAACAAAACTGTTTGTGAAATCACGTAGATAAGATTTATACGTTGCTCTATGGTACCGGAAGTTATTCATGTAGTTTTTGCTTGTTCGTTACACAATACCTATAGTTGTTGAAAGAATGCACATTCATGCTTATATTTTATATCGCAGTTTATACGAAGGATCGATTAATTAATTTGTTGTTTCTAATGAAGATTACATTTGCAGATGAGCGTGTTGCTTAAAGTTGAAGGAAAAGAAGTAATTTTTGGTTCATTATTAAGTAGGGCAGTGACCGTTTATCGATAGAGCCAGGGATTCGTAGGTGATTTGTACGACGATGTAGCATGGCGCGTTATTGATTTTAGTAATGCTTAATATATTGAATCGACCTAGCAATTTTGTCGCAAACTTATAGTGGCGACCAATTACGTAACTCGTGAGGAATAAATCGGTTGTATTTGCGATTATAAAAATTTATGTGAGTTCATTAGCTACCTCAATGTGTTACTTTTGTAGTAGGGTACGTTCTAATTGCAACTAAGTTTCTGCGCTCGCGCAAAGTAATTTCAGGCTTATGGGTATAACATGAAATATTTCTTAATATCTCGTGAATGTTACATTCGACATATCTATCACACGTCTGTTAAATAATTTTGTATTGTGAATATTTTTCCTTGATGGAACGAAGTGTATTATGAGGGGCGTTGTTTGCATAACTTAATATAAGAGATGAAGTTTTAGATATTTTTCTTAAAACATTTGGTATATATTGATTGTATTTGTAAAATTTCTTTTTCCATAAAAGAAAATGGTATAGTATACTTTCTTAATTACGATTGAAAAATGGCAGTGATTGAACTTAGAAAAATTTATTTAAGTAAGTTCACCATCAACAATTTTACAAGTTTCACGTGTAGAGTATAATTAACGTTATTTAAACTAAAAAAAGAACGTATATGCTAGTGTTTATAAAAAAGTAAAAAAATGGTTAAGAAGTTATTTTATTAATTGTATGGCATGGAAATGAGCCAAACCGCAAAGAAGTAGAACAGAAATTTTAGAAAAAGTTTTTCTCCTAAATCACTTTCATAATCACCGACCCAATGTAAACCAACAATTTAATTATTGATTAATTATATATAAAATAATAATATCAAATAATAAACAATTAAATTTTCAGATATCATTATACATTTTAATGTATTCGTCGGTGTGCTGAATTTCATTGCTGTACGTGTTCCTAACACGTTAACACAGTCAGTCATAAAAGTTTTCATACACTATTTCACAAGAGGATTCACCTAATCAAAAAGGCTGATTTCAATGAAGATTTGTATAAAGCACGATGAAGTATATATGAAGAAGTTTTTCTGCCCACAGAAAATTTTTTAATGAGGTGAACTCAGGTTCTAAAGGCTTCAACATTTTTGTAATACAATGTTTTCTGGAACGTTTTTTACAGTAGGTTAATATAACATCAAAAACTGAACATTTTTTATGGAAAAAGTTTTGCTCTATCTTTCACCATTATGAAGTTATATTTAAAACAATCGAAGGGAACATGGCAGCGTAAGCTCGTATCATTGGGGAGCTCGCCATGAACTTTATTTAACTGTAACTTTGTAACGGTGCAAGATAGAGCAAAATTTTTCCTACAAAAAATGTTCAATTTTTGGTACTCTGTTAACATTTTATAAAAAAAGTTCCAGAAAAGTTGTATTCAATAAATTTAAAAACTATTCAAACTTCCATACCTCGTTCTCACCCCCTTAAAGAGATTTCTTATCGGCAACAAAATTGCTCCACGTTCACTCCATCATGCTCTACGTGTACACAAACGTTCATTGAAAATCAACCTTTTTGATTAGGTGAATTTTCTCGTAAACTAGTATGTGAAAATTTTTGTGACTGACTGTGCCTTCTTTGCGGTGTATCGTATCGATTTCAATCGGATGGCGGGATTATATAAAAAATTTTGCTCCAAATACCTTTGACCTAACACGATAAAAATTATTTGAAACATGCAGCGAGTTTACCGTTCGCGATATCTCGCCCGCCATTATCACGTTACCATTAAATGCTATTCAAAGTAGTCATTAAATCGATTAACCGTGAAGTCATCGAGATCTTAATGCCTATTTGTTCGCGTGATAAAAATGTTTTAGTGAAACGATAGTGCGTAAGAATTGTATGGTCTTTTGTTTAGGTTGTTCTAACTCGGGTAATTATCTGGTTTTTATTTATTTTTTAGGTAAAAGTGTATCAGTCTCATCTGAACGTTTAACGATAACCGGACAACAGATATTTGTGCAAATTTAAATTGATGGAAATGTAACTAAGGTAATTGGGTCTCTGAAGTAATGTACACTACTGCTCATAAGGATTTGCCCCATTTTATTGTCTTTGCTTCATTTAAAATTGTGAGAAATTTTCAAAAAGAAACAATTCTTTTTCCAAAGCATCACACATGCATTGCAATAAATTTGTAACATCCTTTTTGATAAAATATTCATTTTGTATTAATATTTTTATACTAGTTATATCTTCAATAGGTGGGCAGATGTTTATGAGCAGTAGTGTACACATTTCACTGGAGATATTTCGTAGATTCTTGGATATTGTGTGCATTCTACACTTTTCTCGCCCATTTCGATTCTTTCACAATTGCACAAAAATCTGTGGTCTACCGATAACTTACCAGATCATTTATATTGTATCTGAATATATAACAGAACATTTTGGTACGATATTCAGATAATGGGTATTCGTATAAGAGGGGTTCTACTGTAATCCCACAATAAATATATAGGGTGAGTCTCAAAGCTCGATCACCCCAAATAACCTTTTGAGTTATTTCTTAACGGAAACAAAATATTCTTCAAATAAAATCTGGTCAAAGTATCAAAATATTAATATATTAAATTGATAAAATTATTATGCGTATTATTATTAAATTATTATTATATTTATAATTAACTATACAGTACCATACAACTTTTATTCGAAAGATATTTTTATTTATTATTTAGACAAATAATTTACAAGTTATTTGAGGTGATAGAGTTTTTTGACCCACCCTGTACAGTCTTTATAATTGCATCATTGGATATATAACCGTAACGGGCAACGAAAATTATCTTCTTCGTATCTAATTATAGTATGGTTTTCGTCGGGCACATAAATAGAGGTACGCGTACTTGGTGATTCACTTCTTACCCTGAATGTATAAACGGTGCCACATCCTATTGATTATTATTGATTTTTAAAGTGTGACACGACTCCTGGCGTCTTCGCTTCGGCCTCTTGGCCAACGGAGCTAGACACCTGCCTTTGCCATTCAATTTTCCGTGAAATATTAATTGTTTTCGCTCGTTATGGTTATATAATTCAATCTTAAAATTTGTTTCTTTCTTCTTTTTTCTTTTTTGCTTGAATATACTGTATATACCGTTTAACGCTTCAATGAAATAAAGTAAAAATGCAAATTAATGTCTAAAATGCATTCTGCAAGTTAAACATATGTATTAAAATTTTTAAGAAATGATAAAAATTTAAATGATAGGAAGAGTCGATAAAAGGTTTACCTTAAAATCGTATTCGTTCTTGATCACAAAAGATTTTGAAGATACAGTAGCGGACACAAGTTTAAGACCAAAGGGTCAAAGAAAATAAATAAATTAATTAATAAGAAATGACAGTATAAATAAAATTTGTATTTTATACTAATCAATAAATAGCGTTCTATCATAATGATAATAAAAATTAACAAGTGAGCAATATTTGCGAATCATAAGATCACGTTTTACACTGTCCTGTAGTCTTGAATTTTTGTCCATTATTGTAGGTGCATAGTATATTACTGGAAAATTTGTGCAAGTAATTTTCTTAATTTTGCATTTTTTTAAATATACACAATTGTATTTGGCTATAAATAGAATGGAAGCCTTGTCAGTATATACAGATTTTTACCCAAATTTCTTTTTGGTGGCATGGGGGGGGGGGCGGGAGGAATAAATTTATAGTTGAGAAATAAATAAAAAATATAAATCTTTCAATCATAAGATAAAAATCATAAGAAAATTTTGCAAACATAATACCTATTTCGTAATATAGAATATTATTGCTATTCTTAACAACTTTATCGCATAATATGATAAAAATATAGGTATCAATAAATTCTAATTATAACAGGAAACAGAACTAATTATAGCGGTTAATTAAAATTATATAACATGTATGAGCAATAGAATGTTGAAGAAAAAAGACTTAAATTATGAAAAATGAGGACAAAGGAAATTGTTATTATTTAATATATATAATGTGTTCTCTAAACGTTTGGAACATTTAAATATTTTCATAGAACATTCGTAGATCAATTTGTTAGAATAATTTCATAGAATTTTAGCTACGATTAAAATGGTCTAAAGAAAATTATTGCAAATTATCGTTAGATTTTGTAATAAAAATTTTGTGATATTCCATAATGAGTTACGTTACGATTAAATTAAACACCTGTTTTAATTTAAAAAGAGAAAAATAGTAACAGTGTTTCCAAAAATCCTTATCCTTGTTTTAAATTAAGAAAATAAAATTTCCAAACAAATGTGTATGAATTCATCTAAAAGAACTAAATTAATAAGAACTAATAAATTATATACATCAAAATGTGATCAAATTTTTGTTTAAAATACCTATTTTGTAAAATTAAAAGGGAGTATGGAAATTTTTAAACTACATGTAATATTATAATATTGCACATAGTTGATAATATAAGTATAAAAATTTATATGCAAGTACATGAGAAGAAATATATACAGATTTTGTATTTTTATATCGGTTATAATTTGTATCTATATATTTTTATGTTGATTACTTTATGGACAAATTGAAACAGTTTAATAATAGAAAAAAAAGAAAGAAAGTGATAGAAGTTGTAATACTTCTTTTTATGTAAATTAGGCCATCTAAATAAATTACTTTCTTATGAATCATTCTGAAATACTGATTGCATAACATTTTGTGTGAGATATGAAAAGCTGTATAACCGTCTATGATAGAGGGTCTGCATTCTAATTAAATGAAATCCTATGGACCATCTGTTATAGGAATAACTTGATGTATTAAGCCACGTTTTGATAAGGATGAGTTTTAGTAGCCCTCTGTATTACGATATTATTTCTTATCTGGACGAAAGTTATAGATTTTGAAAGTTACACTTCTATTAAGCTCGAAACGCTGTGTAGTGAAGTAAATAATAAATAAAGTATTGAACAGTTGAAAATTTTATGAAAAGAATGAATGAAGAATATTTTTATTTAAAAGTTAAAAATACATTGTTTAGAATTTTATTTTTAAAATAAGCTTCAAGCTTATTATTTATTAAACTAAATATTAAAATAAAAATATTTCTGATTTATTGTAAATGTTGTTAATCAATATTACCTAAACAATATATTTTTTATTAGAAAATATTTGAATATTACATGTTCATCTTTTTGCATTCCTTGTATATATCTGTATTTAATTCACATTTGTCTTCAATTTGTAGTTTTTGATAGATATTGCAAAAATAGTAGTTTTTATTTTATAATAAATATTCTATGAATGTTCAAAGACTATTACAGTTTTTATAAATTTCGAGGAACAAGTAAAGAAAGCAGAAAGATAAAAAACATAAACAATGTTTGAAAAAGAATTAAGTAAACACAATGTTATACAACTTTCCAATTCTTTCTTTTAAATTTCATACAAAATTTTCGTAGCCTCATTTTGCATACTTAAATGTATCAATTCCTTTAAAGGAAAGTATTCAATTATTTTTTTCTCCTCAATTGAGCGATTTCTTTAAATCCGGAAGTGAATCTCTACCTTGAAAACAGTCTTCGAAAATATAGTATAAGAAGAATCAATTTTAACGTCAAAACTATGTGATGAACGATACATGTCTACTTTCGTCAATAGGACTTCCATACAAGTCTTCAGGTTCTCTTTCAAACCTCATCCATCGAGCGGAAAAAATTTGATGAATCGGTTACTTATCTTAGTTGCTTTTTCTTTTATTCGTGAAATCCATTCATGAATTATTATCGACTGATTAAACATACCGGAAATTAAGAATAATCTATGAAAAGAGAATTTATTGTTGGCTCGAGGAATATAATTAAAGATAAGGTTTTTATTAAAAGATTTTAAATGATCTTTCAGAAATATTTTATGAAAAGAAAATTTTTTATTGCCTTGAAGAATTTGATTAAAAACAAGATTTCTATTAAAAGATTTGAGATGATTATTATCATTTTTTTATTATCATAAAATCAATAATTTTATTAAAAAATGCAAATATGTCAAGTATTCTTTATATTCATCTTAAGTGAAATAATAATAAAATATATATTAGAGAGTATGTGGATGATGAAAGATCTGAATAAATTCATAAAGCAGAAATTAGAGGTGTTAAGTTTTAAAGAGAAATGAAAGAGGAATGGTTATTCTCAGCATAAAAGGGTGTTATTTTGTGACATTAAATTACAGGTGTCTTTGATAGTGGTATGGAAAATTAAAGACATGAAATAAAAACGAGTTTATCATGTTACTATAATCTACAGATACTACATTTTATGAGTTTTATCTCTTTTCGGATCACTTTGAACATTGTTTAATGAGTTTTATCAAAATATAAAAATTAAGTCAATTTTATTTAATGATGAAACAGTGATTTGAAACAATGTTTCTATTTAATTAATCCAATTACATAACTTTCATTTCAATCAGTTATTTTATTATCCCAGATATTTTATTTTTATTATAGAATTTTTTACGGAAAATAATACTATTTTATTTAAAAATATGAAATAAAGGCAGTAATATAGGAATAATTTAGATAAAGCTATTTTAGTTTTTGTAAGCTTTTAAATCTGAGGATTAGTAATTATTCATGAAAAAAATATAATATTTGAACATGTAGTTAAATAATAAGGTGCTGTTCACTTAGTATTCTCCTCTTTTACTGTTTTAAAACACTACATGAAGTATTTTATCCTTGATCTTATGTAACAGTAGAATGTTATATAAATATAAATTTGATTTATTGACATAATGAATCTTTGAATTATTGGTTTGAACAAATAAGAATCACAATAATTTAATGAGGTACAGAAAATAGCAGCATAGGAAGATCTTGTGTCATCTCTAAGTAATTCATTAATATATAAGATATAAACATAATTTTGAGAATTTGTAAATTTTTGTTAAATATTTAATAATGTTACAATATTAAAAAAAAATGGATAAGAATTTACAAGTAATTATGATTTAAATCAAGAAGTTAACTTTTTATAAAACACTGGAATTCATTATTTTTAATTCATTAAAAGAATAAGAAATTAACACAGTTAGATACCAATAATTCTTTACGAATGTATTCTTCAAATTATTATCTTACGTTCAAAATATTATCTGGTTTCAACCAGCTTCAATAACCACTACCTGAAAGATACCAACTTCACTTGCATGTATTAATACTCAAACGATGATAGCTACTACTATTACGATTGTTATCAAATTTTTATGACTTGATCACGCAATACACTTGTTATTTTACATCTATTAGCGTACTTAATGTACGTTATCGAAATCATGATTTTAATATCATAGATTTCTAATAACAGTAGAATAAAGTTTAACGTTTTCTTTTTATTGAATTTTTATTTATTTTACAAATTTTGTTTCTGTGTTTAATCTTTTTATATCTAAAATTATTCATTGAAAATAAAAAGTTCATTATACAAAGATACTCTTTTTTACAGTATGGCTGCATATATTATAATAATGACAATACTAGAATGTTTTTCAAACATTAAATATCCTCATTTTGGAATTTTGTACTCAATTTTGGATTACTGTGTATCCACTTACATATTTTTCAATCTCTAGATATATCTTTTTATAGTGTTGTAATATGCTTTTTAAATTATATTTTCATCGTGTTATTTTATTATTTTAATAAAATATTTATTATAAAATATATATATATATAAATTATGGAAAATTTGTTAATCACTGAAACATAAAACTATAAATAAATCGTAGGCTACCCACTGGAAACAGCGGAATTGCGCGTACACTTGCTGAAACGAAATGTTAAATATAGTTGGATCGTAAAGGGTTAGGAAGAGAAAATCATGTCCCTGCTATTAATAGAGTTGGTGATAAAAATTCACCTAGTAGCCAATCAATGTCAATATTATCCATTACTAATAACGTTTTTCGGAATATTTCCTTAATTAACTTAATGAACATTTTGAAATTTTTAATATTGAGTGATTACGATGATATTTCAAATTTTCCTATAAAATTGTAATCGTTTCTGACTTTTTTCATAATAAGATCAAATTCGAGTGAAGTTTTTGTTTTTATTAGAACTATATCTATTTATTTTTCGATTATTATAAGTGATATTAATTGTTTTACAGAATATGACGTGTATTACTGATATATAGAAAAGTTGAATTTTATTTCATTACGTATTCCAATTGCATGTTACATTCCGGGATACAATTACATGTTTTATAAAGAATAATGTATATCACAATTATCAGATTTGTTATATTTACAGTTCAAACATTGTTATATTAACTGATGTACATTTTATATGACAATGTGACGAAAAATTTTCTGAAACGAAATTATCGTTGAAATGCTAGACTTTTAATTTTTCTATGGCTCTAAGCGAAACCTGGAATTTTTATTTTTTAATAAAGTTGCTGCACTTTTTTCCCAATCATCATACAAGTACAGTAAAACGTAAACATTGAGTCAATAGGGAAACATGTCCATTTTGATAGATAAGTATAATACCATAAACGTTCTGGAGAGAAAAGCGCTTTCAATGCTCTAGTATTTTTACTACTTTCGCGGTAATGCCTGTTTTACTGCTTCTGAAATAGGTACTGTTTGCTTTTAACGATCAATAGTACGTTTGTATTATATACATGTTGTTAACGCATACAGTATCAATCTCATGCTAAAACAGTAAATGAAATGTAATTCACCTTCCACCTTCCTATAAGAAGTAACTTCTATCCTTATTTTGCATTTCTTCCAGAAATCATACTTTGTCTGTAGCACAGAACGTGCCGTTAACTTATGATAGTAACATTCTGAGTAGAAAACACAAAAGTTGGTCTTACATATTTATCTAACGTGTAGAATAGAAAGAAATAAAGAGAGAAAGAACGAAGAGCAGAGGTTGGTGCATCGTACGTTCACTTCGCCGTGCTCGCAGACGCGTTTTAACCCTGAAACGCTGACTCAAAGCGGAGCGTGTCGTTCTCCTCGAGACGCTTGGTCGTCACAGACTTGATTCAGACAGTTGCCAGACGATACGGCACTGTTTCGAAATCTTTCCATAAACATCTTGTCTACATTTACGTTGCACATACTGATCGAGCCGCGTGTTAATCACTCGTTTGCATCGCTATGCCTCGTGCATAAATACGACGGATGTGCGGACGTGCGCGCGCACGTGCTTAAGCGCGTTCCACGCGGGATTCAAATGATCTTTCTTTTATTGGGTATAACACGAATTCCCGTATTACACACGACCAGTGCGTGTGTGTTGCATTTCTGATAGGAAAACAAATTCTTTCTGAAATAACATTAGTTCTTCAAATAATCTGCCATATACTAAAAAGGTATTACTTGGGTAATTTATTTGGAATGACGAAGCAATACTATTGGAATATTCGCTCTTGTTATCTTTTGTATTTATTTGGTTCCATTATACTTTATAGAGTTTTTAAGATTACGTTATCAAAATTGATACGAATAGTTCATTTAAACGATTTGAATTATCATTTTGAAATTTTAGACATCATTGTTTACATTTTTTCACTCTGCATTCGATGAACGTTTCCAACTGTATTTTTTATATTTTTTTATATAGGAAAGAAACTGGAATTTGTCAATATTTCGAGATTAGGATTAGCGTAGCGTCCTTCGCCTCGGATCAGTGTAAGTAATATTCCTGTCCTGTACAAATTTATCTATTGTTCTATCTCGTTTGCTCTTAAACTATAGTACTATAACTATTCTTCTGAAGAGGGTGATGACAACTTCCGTTATCATGGTTTAGTGTAACCCCCAAATGCAATTTAACTAATTTATCGAGGAAGCCTGTATTGTGTTTAATATCTAGTATTATCATGGAGATGTTTGATTAGCTTATTAATAGTGGAAGATTTTGAAGTAACATTAAATAATAATAAAAGGATAAGGTTACTTAGATGAATGAATGATGTAACCGTTCTGAGAACAATATAATTAGAGCTTCCTAAGCAATTTTTATTTCTTTCTAGTACATTAAAACGCTCAATTTGTTCGTTTTATCAATTTTCTAAACACTTCTTTTATCAAACATTTTATACGGGCAATGTAAGTGGATGAAACAGAAAGAGAGGGGTGAGAAGAGAGGGGCACTGTTCCTCATTGGATTGGACTGACACAACACGTGATAAGTGGGGTCTCAAGGCTGACTGGTTCATCTGAAGCTGTCGTGTTTGCAGTAGGGTCAGTTTAGTGTGAAGGGAATCGTGAATCGTGATTCCCAACGGAGTCATTGTCAGAGGAACTTTCCTCATTAATAATTCCGACCACTCGGTCACATGAACGCCATTAACCTGATATTTCTTTGCTTTTCGATATATTTGAACTTATTAAAACACTTTTAGGGGACGAACAGTTTGGATAATCGGATCGTTCATGTGGTAGGAGTGCACTGACTTCTATTACTCAGTTTTCAGTTAACTTATTCAGAATCAATGGTGGATAAATGCAACAATTCATTTATAATTTTTTTTAGCTAATTTATATTGTTGAATTTTTGTTTTTTAATATTGTGGTTACGCAAGGAAATTTTATGCATTTATTTAATAATTAAAAATAATTATCAATTGTGATTATAATACGTGGTGGGTTGCAGTGTATTTCATTTATTAAAATAATAGAGATTTAGTAAAATCATAGTGGAGTTTTAATTGTACTTCCACTGTAACTTCGAGTTATAGAAGCTGAGGACCTCCTAATTTGAAAATGTTCACTTCAAGATTTATGAAGTATACAATTTAATAAAATATTTAATAAAGTATACAATAAAATCATTTTTTCCATCGGACTTAATTATCTAAATATTATTTTACATAATGTCATGCTTTCTCTAATTTGTCAGTTTCAAGAAAAATAAGCCTTGAACATATAGCTGAAATAAAAGAATGTTATATACAAATTAATGTAAAATTTTTTGTATATTTTTCAAAATTAGAAGATCCTTAAAAATTAGAAGTCTACCACTAAGTTGAAAAGGATTTAAGTGCTGTAGTAGAGTTAGAATAGTTAATTAGGTGTGTTAACTGTTTCTAATTGCTTGACACAATAGTTCACATAAAGTCTGCAGACATCACTCTATGAATTATATATACCATATACATAAATATGTATAAGCTCAGATGTATTGTATTCCGATCTTAATAACTAATATCCATTACATAACTATTATATTTATAGAATTAAAATTTGAAAAGCATAAATCTATTATATCCCTATGTATCATGTATCTTATGTTGCATTATATATATATGTTAAATTATGTGGTCATTTATATTTAACATATATTATTTTTAACAAATGAAGATACACTATGTTAGGTTTGATATTAAATTATTCCAGCATTTATATTAAATATTTGCTGTCTTAAAGAGATATTAATAATAAAATATTGAGTATCATAGCAAAAGTTTGAGTAAGAAATGAAAATAGTATTTAACTTTATAATGATTCATATTATATATAATTTGTTAAATTAGGCTTGAATATAAAGTTTCACTTTGAAACAATAAGTGTGCATATTTAAAAAAAGCCTTGAAAAGTAACCGCTATAAAAAAGTGATTAGATATGTTGACTAAAGTTAAACAGTATGTTAACTAAAACTAACTGAAAATCGCTTGTTTACCAGCACTTAAATTAAGAAGTTTATACCCTGATCAAATAGTACTTTGTAACAGTTATTTGTTATCCATATCATAAATAAAGAAATATTTTATCTAGTTGGACTTCAAGAATTTTGTGGTATATTTCTTTGAGAACATGGAATAAAAAGCAGGATTTTTGAATGTCAAAAATATCTGTATTATAAATGAAATTTATAAATAAACTTTATATTGTTTATAATTTTGTTTTCCTTATCAAATATTTACTATTTTATTTGTATCATGTATATATATATATATATATATACTGCTGCTACTACTACTACTTTGTAGAAAGTTGTAGTTAATATAAAATGATTAAATTAAAAAAATTATTGAAGCTGCAAATTTTTTAAACAACACATCTACATAGTATTATTTTTTATTTAAAATTTCCAAAAGAATGTTGAACGGAATTATTTTTTTAGTTCTGACGCGTTTCTTTATTAGGCAACTGATGCGTTTTCATTAACATTACGCAAAAAGCAGTCTAAATGGAATTAACGTCTAACTAAACTGAACGGTTGCAAATTGCTCGAGTCCGAGCATCATTATCGAGGAACTCCAGATTGTACTGCGCTACTCATAATTTATTCAAACGGTTTCAAGAGTTGACGAAGACTGTTTTTAACAATTTACGTTTAAAGCTATCGCTTACAACCAATTTATGATATAAATCGTGTTTACTGTCTCAATAAAGATTCACTTATACTATTGTAATAATAGTATTGAATATTTTGAATATAGTTTCTATAATAAAATTATAAAAATTAAATCAGTTATTTGCGCGACTTGTTCTATACGCAGCGGATTTTTTTTTTTTTAAATAACAATTAGTAAGAAGATAATTAGAATGGAATAGAAGAATACTCTTGCACCACGGGCAAACTCTGTAAAACTAGCGTGGCATTCAACGTGTTGAAAGCAGAGACTCGAAAGAGAAACAGCGATTGAAACATTTGAAGCAAACCATTTCAACTTGATAAGTTCATAATAGTCCTGTGGAGTGTGCGACTACTTTTACGTAATAGGGCTACAGTGTGTATAGCAGGCATTACACGATTACTGTGATCTTTCAACGAAAGTGCGAGCGAACGATGATAACGTTATGTCAGAGACTCACATTGCAGCGCAACATACAAATGCTCTTTAATGAAGACATTATCGACACCTAATTGCTTGCGAAGCTGTTCTCGTCCCCGTCTTGGTTATCAACTTCTGTAAATACAGGGTGTCCTAAAAGTAACCGTTTATCGCCTGAAACAATAAGAGCCTTGGAGGAAAGGTCAATATATGACAAATCATTTCTTGGAAATCAAATGACAAAGGGGACACGATACATGTTTGAAGCTGGCGACGTTTGGCGAATTTATAACTGATTTATAACTGATTTTCGAGGCTGTTTGCAGTTTTAAAAAATTCAGGAAAATTTAAACGCCTTTGCGTCGATCAGGCAACACTAAGAAAATGACAACAGTTTTTGTACTTTTTTGTACTTTTGGTTATTTTTGTTGTGTTCGTGAAATGTTTCTAATTAAAATGACTCCAAAATCGACATAATTCTGGTCATAATAACTTATTAATATTATCTGAAATCTTAATGGTCGCAATTTATACAATTTACGGCTTGTTCGGTCTCATTTTAATCAAAAGAACCATTTAAATATGTTAATGAAGGTTTCATTGAAAAAAAAAAACATTAAAAAAGTATCAAGGGTGGCTCCCCCAATAGCGGGTACAGATAAATAACATATGACGTGTAGCACTTTTTAACTTACATCGTGTACGAAGTGTATTGTCTCGTTAAACGTTTTTTTTTTTCGTCACTCGTTATAAGTCGTCTCGCTATCCTCATCACTGCCTTCGTAGTTACCACGGAGAGTGTACGCGACTGTAAGTTAGCGAGACAGCAATCTCTCTCGAGATATCGGTTACATTCGATGTTCGGTTTTCGGCCACCTTTTGTGGTTTTCCTAGTTTTAAAAAGATAGAAAGGCACATCAGATTTCAATGATTGTAGTTCCAACGATAAAGACACGTCTCTTGAAGACACTGTTCAAGTTTGAAGTAATAAATGAGTTTAACCCTTTGCACACGAGAAACGAGTCGTTCAATAATACTAATTTCAAAGATTTTCAAGTGACAAATTATTTGTTAAGATTCGTTCATATTGAACTTCATTTGGTTTAGTTAAGCAATATACTAAAATTTACCCATGTGGCTATTTAACCCCTTGGATTTGGAAATTTGCGAAATTACCATTTGGTGACTGAGAGTCGCCTTTTGAGTGCAAAGAGTTAATAGAATTTGAGTTATCGTGTCAGCCAATTTCAGAAATATGGTTTCGAGGAAAACGCGTTTAAAATTGTAGTATTTTCTTAATCACCAATGCTGTTAACTATTGTTATAGCCAACTAATTAAAAAAGATAATTTTATATTTTCGAGGGGATTAATAGGAACGACGTTAAACGAATGAATTACAAATATTGTGCAATGATAACATAATATGTGATGTGAAGTAATGTAAATTTATTAGTTTTTATAAAATACTACATAAAAGTTTTAGTTTTTAATGAAAAAACACATTTATGCGTTTTTAAACAATAAAACGGAATTAATTTCACCATCATGGTTATTTGTTTTTTAGTTTGGTATTCGTTTAGGAAAAATGTTAGTGACATGGAGTAATTTTGGGTTAAATTCTCCGTGAAATTATAATAGCAGCAACCTCTTTGTGTCGAGGGCATTAACCTATTTAAAGGAAGTAGTTTTCGGAAATAAATCGGACTAAAGCTCACTAAAATAGTTTCTGGCTGAGTAAGTGTGAAGTTCATTCTTACTGGTTCTTAGAATAAAATTAAAGTAGTCTCACTGAGTTTAGTTACTTACTTAAACTAGAATTTATTTTCTTATAATTGTCATTGGGTTTTTTAGAAATTAAATAAATTATAAATTAATAAATTGTTGAGTAATTGATAAACATTTTTAAAATTAAATTCTTGTGAAAGAAAGTCAGTAAAAAATTCCAGTTATAAATAAATAAATATATAATATGTATAATGTACGAGTTAGTAAAACGATTTTCCTTAACAGAAGAAAGTTTTTGTAGTATAAAAATTCGAAATTAAATTTTTTTCATTAACGAAGTAAGTTGGTGGCTTTATCGATTTTATACGAATAATACGAAAGGTAAAATATCATTCTTTATAAAATCTGAAATTTGTACATTTTGTAAGAATGTTAAGTGTTGGATTTTACAGCTCTTTAACTTGTAAGCTTTATCGATTAGTATTCATCGATGGTTTCAAGGCAACGTTTTACAAGGCTTCGAATTACATTTCCATAAAATCCCGACTTCTATCTCGTGAGCTTTGTACCAAATCCTTTTTATTAGAATAACCATTCATAAAATGTAAACAGTAAATTATAAATTTTTTCGATACCAGGTAGGATTATTAGAAAAAGCTGAAAGTAGATTTAAATAAAAAAAAGTATAAAGTAATAGTTTCTATTTATAAACAGATAACATTAAAAAACTATCTAAATCTACTTATAGATTATTCAGTATCATATCATCTTTTACTTGTATTACGTTAAAAATTAATTTGTAAGTTAATGAGGACAGAGCACAAGGCACAACTAGTGTAGCTAGAAAGATAAGCTGAATTTCAAGGCAAAAGAGTGGGGGTAGGTAGCGCGACGCAGCGGCCCTCGTTGCCTTGCACCGTGCAGCGGAGTGGGGGCTATTAAGAGGTGTCGTAACGCAAAGCTATCTGTAGCACTGCGTAGCGTTCATAGTTCAGAATTGTAATGTATTGCGGAGTTTAGGACATAACGAGTGTCGTAAAGCAAAATCATTGGTAGCTCTGCCTCGTGTCGCGTTCATAGTTCAAAATTGTAATGTACATCATAACGGATGCCATAAAGCAAAGCAATGTACACCTCTGCATCGCGTCGCTTTCATAGTTTAGAGTTATAATGTACCGTAGGGAGCTGATAAGTTGGCAAGCAGGGCGAGACAAGGGCAAGAGGGGTGCTTCACTCGCATCACCTAATTGTTTTCATCACGCGGTATAATACGATTTGATTCATCGATGTTTTCACTTCCGTCAATAAGAGTTCGTGTACCTTATTTTTATAATTCTGTTAATAAAACTGGATATATAGAAGTTATGACCAACGAAATCCGCATTCTTTAGGCTCGCCACCAAATCCCTATTGTACAACCGTTATGCCCCCCACTCTGCTTCACGGTGAGAGGCAACGGGTGCCGCCGCATCGCCCTATCTTCCCCCACTCTTTCGCCTTGAAATCTAGCTTATTTTTCTGGCTGCACTAGGCACCACTCTCGCAGCCAGTATATCATATTGTAGTCTCAGGAGTTTTCGAGAGTTTATCTACTGTTTATGTTTATGTCAGTAGCAGATAAGAAAAAGCAAATCCATTCAATCTTTTGACCATAGACAGCATTAGAAGGAACATGATGCTGCGAAAGGGTATTCTATGGGCCAATTTAATTGCTAATTGTTAACAAGATGATAAATTCTTCTACCTCTTTGGTAATTCTCAGTACCATTTTCTGCCCTTTTCAAGGATAAAACAGTTTCCCATTCAATCAACAACCGTTGCTTTAAAAATAACTTTTACAATCGTCCAGACTCATTCTTAAAAACACAACAGGATACTTTCCTTTACTAATTTTTATCAAAATTTCATTTGGCAAGGAACGGAGAAACGTTTCTCTTCCAAACGCTTCAGTTCCTACTTTTCGAGTTTCCTTCAGCCGCTGAAGACGTGTCGGTAAAATCGGATGTCGTTTAACCCTCCGAGTACTGCAGCTCGCAGAACCGTGAGTCATTTCTGACTTTCATTGATATTACATGACATTCGAAGAAGCAGAACTGTGTTATCTTTTTTGGTACCTCTTATTATGAATTTATGATATGTGTGTGTAGCAAAACAATCGTTACTTTGTGACTAACACAAATAACGTCGTCATTACAGTTTCCTTTGTTTAACGGTGTATCAATATCATTCCACACAGCATTAATATTAATTTTTTCATTCACTTTCAATAATGTCATCCTCTTCTGACTCAGAATTACTATCATTGTCTGTTTCATATAAAATATGTTTGCACCTTTTTTTGATAATAACTCTAATAACATTATCAAATATCACTATCATTATCGTCACTTCCCTCACATCCGTCTTCTATATTTTCATGATTACTTGGAATATCTGATGATTCATCATAAATTTCGTTTTCAAATTTGTCCATTAGGGTAAGAAATATTAAGCTTACAAATTAACCAATGCGATGTTACCGATTGTTCGTCAGATTCGAGAATAGTCTCTTTAATACCGTTATCTAAGAATTTATCAGGAATTCGCACACGTGCCGCAAAACGATAATTCTCGTTTCCCGATGCGAATGTGTTAATAGTCGGTGACGTTCAGGGAATGCAGATCGCGGAACTCGGGCAGCGAATCGATACAGCGCCCCGCGCGCCCTTTTTCTTCTCGCCCTCGTGTTCTGCCGCTGTATTTTTCCAGATATAAGCGGTGTTGTCCCCTTTGAACAGGCGTAAATGCGCGATCGTGCCTCTGAACTCATTGAACGGACATGCAACGGACAAGCGATATTTTGTCACACGATTCTGTATATGTCTTTGTTGTTTTCAATTACGAAAACCTACGGGTCAAAAAATTACTCGTCTTGAAAGAGGTTAAGTAATAAATAAATAAAATGTGTCTTATTGATATAGATCTTTTTATTTAGGTAGAGTAAATAGAAATATTAGCGCTGGTATTGGAAATTTACCATAAAAAGTGATAACATCTATAAAATGTAGTAAAATAGTTCGTAATGAACCTTAAATTTTCCGAAGGCATCGATATAGCTCACTTTTTGACTTTTTAGGTAAATTGTGTCGAATCTGTGATAATCACAGTGTATTAATTAAAGAAATTGTTACACTAAGATATAAAACACCTTTATATTAAAACCAGATTTTTAGAATTAGATGAATTTTCTCGTTATATAGTGTGCGGATACCTTTTAGGACAACTTGTACCTTATTGTAATTAAAATATCACCTTAAAAAAAAATAAAAACGTAACACATATTTTTATTCTATAAAGCCAGCGTTCATTCGACATTTTCGACTCACTCAAGATATTATTACAATCTTTTTTCTCCCGTTAAATCCCTTATATCTTTCACCGTTATAAATTATTCGTAGCTTCCGAGGAAAATTCTTCGTTCTCTGTTTAATCTAATAAAATCTCTCTGTGTTTAATTGAATCCGTGGAATTTTACGCTTTTTCACACACACTTTCCCGTTCCGTGTCTGTTGTCGGTTGTACCATTCCAGATAAAGCGAATAAATTTCTCGAATAGGTGCAAATGCTCGATTCTCGAATGCGTTCGAATAGGCTTGCAATCAAGGGCCATAATGAACGGGATATTGAACAGAAGAAGTTGCCCGCGAAAATCTTCCGATCGGCTGCCAATCAAAGACCTTAACGAACACGAGATATCGAACGGAGGAGGATTTTCGATAGACCAGCCATTTCGATGTATTCTTGAAAGCTGCAATTAAAGTCACTTTATCAAGGATACATTTGTATTACTTACTCGTGTACAGCGTGAGAATTATACGATATTACGTTTACGCAAGCAGATATTACGTTTCAACGTTTCCAGGGAAATTGAGATGCACGAAAAATGATAAAAAGTACACTGAATATGTAGGATTGGTGTCCGATGTGCTATTTAAAAGATAAAAATATTATGTATCATACACAGAAATCATGAAAAATTTTCCAAAAATGCATCATAATAAATTTACAAAATTTTTGTAAAAAAATTACAAATGTGTCATTTTTATTGTTTTGGTATTTCTAGTGTTAATTAGCGCGATACATTTTTTAATCTGTTTCTTGCTATAGGTTTTGTAACTTTATTTAAACATTTTTTAATATAACTGATACCGATACAAGCATTAAATTCACACTAGCTATGAATAAATTTAGTCTGAATGTACATTTGTTGTGTGCACAGGTGTAGGTAGCTTTTATCGTATCACGTGATAATGTTTCTAGATATTTTCTTTCCTTTAATTGAGCATTGGTTGGAAATTAATGATCATATTTTGCACCTTTTATTTGTAAATTTAGCGTTTTCAATAAAATTGTTTTAATATTTGAATGAAACAAAAGGGAATAAAAATATTTTGATAAAAGTAGTTTAAAATAATTGTAAATATCAGTGATGTATCGAACTTTTTTAAGAATAGATAATTAAATGTTATTTTAAATTACACGTTGTAATGGTATTTATTTAATTTATTAATAGAATAATAATTGAAAAATTACTGGGTAGTAAAATTGAATTCTTATACAATAGTAATAAGAACCTTTTTTATTTTAAAAAATTATAAAATGTATCAGTAAAAAAGATATAAATACACAAATATTTGTACGAATTGTTAATCTTCTTAATACCCATTTAAATAAATCAAGTTTAGTGTAAAAAAAGCAAGTGTCCTATTATTTGAAAATTTTGTTATCTGAATTTTTTTTTTCCTATTAGTTCATATATGAGAGGTTCTACTGTACTTTGTATAACCGAGCAATTATTATGTATTTGTAAAAGCAGTAAATTTAGATCTGTCAATTGAATTATAACCATATGTCATAATCATTTATGGTTTGTATATTTTTAGAAACACCTCGTTTATTCTAGAGTGTCTATGTTGTAATATTGAAATTTTTATTCAAATTTTTATTTCATTAAACATCTCTTTTTCAACACACTTGCTGATATTTAAATATTAATTATTTATGGGCAAAAATATATTTTACTAATAATTAAGATAATATTAACTAATTTTAAGATAACTAGCATAAAATATATCATCAGTTCATATGTATCATTAAAATTTGGAACACGGACCAGGTACTTTTCTCCTATGGTGGTCCATATTCCCACCTTTTCCCCTAATAACGTTCCCTTATGAAGTCAAATTCGACTTGCAGTTATATAACATTTTATTACTAAGACATACATGGTTTTTTGAAGTTGCTCAAGAAACACCATGAAGCACAGGTTGTGCTATAATTTTGTCGCGCACTCATACGAGTTGCATAATTGCACGTACAAAAGAGTAGTGCCCGCTTTAGTGTCTACAGTCTGGACCGAGTCCGCACGCTTATGTGGAGAGAGTTGACTTCCTCGAATTTAATCAATATACAGGCGAACAGAGTGCACGGATGTCAAAGTTCGTTTGTTTTGCTGACACCATGGGAGTCGAATGAAAGTTATGGCGGTCGAAGCTCGTTGCGAGATTTCCAAGAAATGGCGGGGAATAGCGACGGACGTTAAAGTTGGCAAAAATACGGACTCTGAAGTGAGTACTACTTGTAACCGTCCGGCCTATGGAGTGTGCCACTTGAGAATTGTGCGCCTTACTGATACCTTCTAGTGACTAGTTAGTTGTGTACTTATCAGTGAGTCTATATAACGTGGGCAAACTCTAATAATCTTCGTAAAACTGCCTTATCGGTGTTACATAAACAAAACAGTGACCGACGTATTCTGTGCCTCGTTTTTGTAAATATTGCCAATCAAAATATCAATGGTGTTGCATATATACGTTTGTTTGATCTCTTGACAATGGAAGTGTTGAACATTGATTTAATTCCGTTTCAAGGAACTAGAACTTGTATTCTATTACTGGTATATACGAGGGTTTATAGATAACATCCTTTATCCATTTTAGGTTTCTTCTTTTTGTTGAACTTGCAAAAATCATAACGAGATTAATAATATTGATGTGAATACACAATTATGCTATGAATCGATCTTTGGTAGTGAAACTTTTCTAAAATAAAAATAAGGGTTTGAAATATAAAAAAAAGGTAAATTTAAAAACCATGTTATATTATTATATTATAAAATAAAAACAATGATGTGAAATTAAAAAAAAAAAAGGTAAATTTAAATGGCATTATATTAAAAATTATATTAAAAAATAAAAGTAAGAGTTTGAAATTAAAAAAAAGAAAAGTAAGTTTAAATACCAAGCGAATTGATTATTTTATACTTTCATACTTTTGCAAACAATCAATTATTCTCCTATCAAACAATGGAGGTAATCATGAAAAAGAAAAAAGAATAATCGTGCTTATCAGTACAAAACACTGTTGAATAGAGTATTGTCTGGTCTGTTCATCGGTTAGGAAATTCCCTCCTCGACACTTTGATTCGTATGATTTCAACGATAAATTGTCTCGTGAAACCTAGCGAGATCGAATCGATGTGGAAATGTGAACGCAATTACGTTTGAACCCTTTTCATTTGCATCACAACCATCGATTCTATTTTCAGGCCACGAGTAATTACGTTTGTTGTTGTTCCAGCCAACTTGCACGAACTTGTATGGGAGTATCTATGTTGATTAACCTCTTAATTGCTTTCGTCTCTTTATGGAATGTAAATAGCGATGGTAGATTCCAGATACACGTATATACTTTTGAGATTCCGTGAGAGATGAATGAGATTAGATTGTGTAGGTATGGTAAAGGTGGTAATCATACGATCGATAAATCGCATTTAGAATAGGTCATCGAGTTTCTGATAGATGGTGAAAAACTAACGAGATCATCGCTTTCTTAAACGTACTCCGTGCGTGTAGACCCCTCCAAGCTGTTCCGTGCAAACACGTATGTAATCACATGTGGGAGAACTATGTTTTTTATATTTTATTTCTTTAACACATTATAGTGAACCTCGATTTATCCGGTTCAAACGAGACCAGGCCTGATCTGGATAATCCGAAAAAAATCATTAACGACAGAGATAACATAATTTGAAACAAATTTTAAATACTTTTATATATAGGAATATGTATTAGGAATATATACATTTATTTTAATGTAAAAACATAGAGTTTAAAGTAAAAGACATATCAAAGCATAGAATAAGTTCAATGTTGTGCAATTATGATATTGAAAACAAGTTTGCGATAGGAAAATTTACAATCCGAATAAACCGGAAACGTGGTTAAATGAGATCTGGATAAGTGGAGTTACTCTGTATTTGCGTTTGCATTTTTTTGTCAGTTTTTGTCTGCGCAGAGTATATAATTACAATTTAATGAAATTATAAGATATATTTGAAAATACATTGATATTTCTGTGTTTCGTCTCTTCATTTGTTAAGTTATGAAGAAAGACTTTTTTTTCATGCTGTGATATTTAATAGTCGTAATTTATTTGTTTTTCGGTAATTTTAATCGCATCTGATGCTTGTTGTACATCATTGTAAAAGGAGGTCGTGAAATTAAATTCTAATTCTGGTAAGTGCTCTGCAAGCCAAATATTCTGGGATCGCAGAGTTCGAAGTATCTGAATAGTTGTTGCAAATATGGAAGAATACCAAATTCAGAGGAGTAAATAAAGCAAAGTTTTTCTTCAAACACATAGTATTTAATTCTTTTCTCTTACCCCTTTTATTAGAAAATGGTAAAAATGCTCATGACTCTTAACCTTTTAGGTACAGTAGGACATCCTTTATTGTCAATCTATAAGCATTCACACTTATATCCAACAATTTCCATTTACCACATTTCCGTTATTCTTTTAGGCTATCTTTTTATTTTCGTTCTTATTATCCTATCTTTCCTAATATTCGAAAAGGAATCGTGTATAAAAACATTTTAAATATACACTTCACTTCTATTCAAGCATTCTAATTGTCTGTATTGTACTATCTCGCAAATAAATTTATTACATTACGATCTTGGCATCTTGCACTGTAGTATTTCACATGGGGTCAAAGTGATCCGGCATTCGTTGTATTAGGATTAACCTTCATAGGATCGAGGTCAAAAATTGAGATTCAGGCACGGGTGGGGTACAGCAATACCCCAATCTTATTTTTGTTCTAATTGTTACTGAACGTACATGTTTGTGCGAAAATCGTACCAAATACCAAAGAATAAATTTATCGTTTGCATTTAATACAATTTTTCGAATGTTCTGCACATACGTATTGATTACATTGCGCGCAAGTTTTTCGTGATTTTTCGAACTTTACTTCTTCCACATACAGTAGTATCATCCTAGTTTGATCTCGCTAGAATCAAGTTTCTCGCTTCTTGCATTCAGTTCAGGTGGCATAGTAATCGTATTCTGTTTCATACCGTTATTTAGCGACTTGTCGGTAATATATCGACGAATTATAATAGCTTGCCAATTAATAAAAGTAGCGTTATCCTACATAGAAAAACAGCCAACATCTAAACTTTATCGAGTCTTGCATCAAGAATCTGTAAATCGCATATAACAGAAAGGGAAAGGTATACAAAAATTTATTTTCGAAGTTATTAAAAAAATATTATATAGGGTACATTTGTACCCCACTCGGTCCTATGAGAGTTTATGCAAGAATGGTAACGGTTATCGACTACCAGCTAACGTCTAAGGATGGTTGTTTTTGCCAAGACCGTATTGATCCTGGCAGAGCTGTTACATGCAGTTCACACAGTTACTATATCCCACCCTAATCAATGGCCTATGATCGTAGGGTATCTGCACTGTATATCAGATATGCATTGGCGCGTATTCAGT
The DNA here is from genome assembly GCA_033822845.1 of Tetrapedia diversipes. Lineage (NCBI taxonomy): Eukaryota > Metazoa > Arthropoda > Insecta > Hymenoptera > Apidae > Tetrapedia > Tetrapedia diversipes. The sequence goes on along the minus strand of JAOPTO010000583.1, from coordinate 257,539 downwards.
GCACACGATATATTATACGTTATTTTACCGATAGATTTTATTGTTTCGACAATGGAAATTCGATATTATTCGTTCAAATTGAAATATAAAATGTTCGTTTCTCGATACGATTTATTTATCTATCGTGGAAAAATTTAATTTTTCGAAGCATGGGATGAAGCTGTATTTATAGGAATAAAATTGTAATTGAGAAATTACAATTGTAATTGAGAAATTTGATTATGTAACCTAATTAATGAAACGATTAATTATGAAAAATATATAATAAATTAACATATATTAGGCGAAGAAAAGTGATTTATTTTTCATTATTTAATTATTTATGATTTACCTAAATACCATTGTTTTATATATATAGTACGACCTCCGTTATTCGAACACCTATTATCTGACCCCTATTGTACCTCGATATTCCATTATCTGAACAAAGTGTGATCTAATAATGGCTCTTTATTTTTTTTAAATTACTATATATCACAGTGCAACAGATACAGCATAGATAAATATTTAAACAAGCTATTAACCTTCTTAATATCTGTTTAAATATTTTTATTTTAGCATAAAAAACGCGATTATTTTGTTATTTCAAAAATTGTTTTATCTGAACACTTTCGTCACCCTATCAGTTCATACTGTAATAGTTTTTATATGTTATCGAACGATCAAGATAGCTAAGATTTTACTGAAATTATAAAACATTCCATTTCGTTCGATGAAACGAATTCCATACGACCCGAATTTCGATTACTCAATCAACTGTGTCATTCATAGGTCTTGAGACTATTTCTATTCTGCATATTCTGCGCGTGCTGGCACGTGGACAAGGATATTACAAATTTCATGCACGATTGGCAGGCTCGTGCCGTAAGAACAATTGTCATTTGTTACTAAACTGTCACACCTTAATTCATTTGACAACTTGTCAACATTATTTACGATTGTAAATTAACAGTGATCGCTCCAATACATCCTGAAGTTTAAACTAATCACATTTATAATATGTGCAAGACATTTTATTGCTTTAAAACTAATTTGTGCATATATTGGACAAGTATTGTAAATACATAATTATACATTTACTATATTTAATATGGCATAATAATGTTTAAAGGTAACAGTATTTTGTGGTTGTTAAATTTTATAAAATTTTGTAAAAGTTATCGTTAAAAACTAATAAATTACATTTGATGTTAAAATTTAATGAATTACGATCGAGTAGTCGAAAAGAAAATTTGGCCTTGTTGCTCAGGCCAATTTGAATATGTAAATTCAAGTTTCTCTCGCTTACAAATTAATTCGTTCGGATAACTGGTATCGATCCATAGTACTCGATCTTGAAGAACTTTTATTTTTCACATAATCCAGATTTATTAAAAATATAAGTAACCATAAATGATTCGTGCTGTGTAACAAAATCTTTGATATCTATGTATAATTTTTATATAAGTGAATAAATTTGGAAACCAAATTTAAGAAATTGAAATTAATATCGTAATACCCTGAATTTTCATTCGGTGTCATAGTTTATTCAACAATTTTTTAATCTTCATTCAGTAAAGTAAACGAATATCACAATAATAAAGAGAGTTAAAAATATAAAATTACACTATCGGATTATAGTTGTACACAGATGGATTTGTTTCTGCAGGTAAACGAATAAATAAATAAATAAATAACGTACTATATTGAATAGAGGGTGATTTTAATAAGTACACTTTTCATTTTAATTCTCAGAAAGTTTGTCTTCTATAAAATCGTTTTAGTGTATACTGTACAAAGTGCATTTATGTCTGACATAATTGTGAACGTGATATTTGATAAAAGTAAAGAAAGAAGCACGCTTGAATTCCTGAATCTTCAAAATCTTTGATACAATAGGAAGATCATGCAAAGATCAAGTACATCATTGTTCAGTGACGTCTTTATCGGAATTTCTGTGTTAAGTACCGGATTACTGACTCTTGTGCTCGTTTAGTGTCATTCACTGTTCAACCGCATATGCTTATGTTATTTTGTATTTTGTTTTACATACAAAATTTATTCGTGCACTTTTTGTATAAGCACAAAGTTTGATTTAAAAAAATATGAAGAATATACATATCCAAGAATTAGACTAAAATACTTTATATTATCATAGCTTTTCACAAAATAAGAATTAATTATAATTCTTCAATTTTCGTTACAATTTATTGCCCAATATTTGACAATAACTCATCCAAGCATTTGTAAATAATAATATATGGTTTATTTTATGGCTAATGATCACCGTTGTCTAAAACAGTCACATGGTACAGTCTAGGAAACAAATTTCACTAACAACTATTCTTCATGCTTCTATATATTAAATTATTAACATTACAATATGGATTATATATTAATATGTTTTGTTCTACATATTCATCATAGGACATGTCTGACCAACAATCCATCACTGAAAAATGATTGTTTTACCTTGTTTAACATTCTGATAGTTAATTCCGATTCCTAGAAATGATAATTAAAAATGTTTCATTTATAGCTTCAGTTACACCCTGTTCGAAGTCTACAAATTCTTAGATATTTTAAACTGTACACGTGTAGTACGAAATTAAAGAACATAAGTAGTTAATGCAGAAAATCTCATTTAAATCCCACTTACTCCTTGGTCGTCTACTTTTCATAGTACTTACGTAAGCCGATATCAGTGATACTTCTTTGTCGGAATTCTGATAGCCGATAATTGAGATTACGGTTGAATTCCGCATAAATCCATTAAGTATATAGAGTGGCATTTGAAATATGTGTAAATCATGTTTCGCAACAGTGAACGGTGACTGTTCGATTTGGTATTCGAATAATTGGCGTGAGGATCAGCACTGGTAGAATTGTGTAGTAAAAATTAAAAGGTTTGGTCTAAACGTTTCAGAATAAGAAAGTAATACGAATGCGAGATTACTGTTTAAAATTTGTTTAACACGTTCGTGGACGTGAATGCTATAGCATTCATTTTCATTGTGATACAGAATGACGTAGATGCTATAATGATATAGTACAATATAACATGATACAATATATGTTAGGTGATTGAATTCGTCTTGACACGTGCTACACTAATACGAAGTAAGAAATATACGTTGTTTAAAAAAGTGACGGTGACCTTGACTTTTTTTTTTTTGAATAAAAAGTTTCATCAATAAAAATACGTATCCTAATCAAAAATCAGAATCATAAAAATTCTACAGCTAACAAATTCTTTTGTTTCCAATTTTTCTGAAGTTATTCCAATTTGCTGCAAGAAAGCATTAGTCAAATTTTAAGATTTTCGATATTTTGAAATGCACGCAATGAATTCACGTAAGATAATGACTTAGGCTGTTTGTTTAAATTTACGACTCACAAACAGAAATGTTTCCGCGACAGATATAGGGTCGTATAACCATATGTCATTTACATAAATGAATTGTTAACGCACGATGACGTCTTATGATTTATGTTTGTGACTCACGTTGTTAGTTCCCGATCATCAGAGATAAATACATCTCACAAGCAACATCAGCTGGCTGTGAGACAGGCCGATGTTTCAAGGAACTTTGCACACAGCCAGAGGATATAAGGATATTAAACATATATATTTTGTTAAAGGGCGAAAAAGCATGTTTATGGGGGCTGAAGTCATTCTTCATGGTCCGGGGGTGGAAAATTTAGATAATTTCAGAAAACGTGCAATTCGTGTGATTCTGATTTTTCATTAAAATACATATGTATTTTTGTTGATAAATTTTTTCAGATACTCTGTAGAAAAAAAATGTTGCGTTATAAATATCGTGTTATACGAGGATTAAATATACAAAAGGTTAGAGTTACGTTTCAGTGGCAGTTTTTCAAAAACAATATTTAATCTGTTTGATTAAGAATTGGAATAAAAAGAAAATTTTACAAATATTTATTTAGGCATTAATTAATTTATTTAAGTACTACGTGTTATGTAAGGGCAGTGTACAATTTATGAATCGCGTTACATCGAAACCATGTTGTACAAGGATCACATCTGTATTTGAATTTGCATTAATCGTGACCCACCTGTATTTGAATTTGCATTAATCGTGACCCACCTGTATTCTACTATTTAACGAATTGTACGAGGAATCGTGTTGTATCAAAACAGTAGTTGCAACATTTTCACCGTGTTTTAGGAATCCGTGTTGCACGGGGGTCTACTGTAATCTGTATTATTATAATTTTGCATAATTTTGCATACGTGTTTTTTAACGGCTGCATAAGTGAATATTAAGAGAAGAACAGTATATCGATGTTATTTTTACGTTTTCCATATTTTCAAGTCGACATTTATGAGATCGGCTCATTGGTTAATTATTAAGAATCACTGCAATTAATTGTGACATTCGTTTACTGGGTTAAGCATTTCACGACACTAATTACATTTAATTAATTCTTCGTGCTCGTTATTGTAATTGCTTGGGTATTTTGCGTCCATTTATTCTAATTGCTAGTGACAAATTATTTGCAATACAATTTTTTTATCGTTTAGCTCTTTCGTATAACATTGCAACTTTTCTTGCAAAAATTTCTTGAAATTTTACAAAAATGCATGAAACTATAAAACCAAGCAAGATAAAAATGTCAAAGTCGGTAACAGAGGTGATAACGCGGTTTTGCAATGATTATTGCAGCACCCGAGAAAAAGAAAAGAAGAAAAACATGAAAAACCGCAATATACACTGTTTGATTGATTGCACTATGGAGGAATTTTAATTTTATCACCGAATACCATCTCGATTATTGCGATATTACTGCCACTACGGTAGAACCTTCTTTACTCGAACGTTCATCATCTGAATACTGTTCTCAGTTATTCTGTTATTCGAACAGAGTGTGGACCAATAATAGTTCTTTAGTTTAAAAAGATAAAAAATTCAACAATAGAAAAGAGATGCAGAGTTGTGGGAAATTCGGTTTCTAAATTCGAACAAAAAGAGTATTAACCAGTTTAATAAATTAAAGATAATAATTAAGCATTAATTATTTAAAGATCAGTATTTTCACCAACAAAGTGTCCTTTCCTTTTTTTCTATAATACACAAGCGTAAAATAAGGTAGCAAACTCAATGGCAGAGCATAAGAAACGAAAAGCAATAAACGGAGTAATTTTGTGCAGAGAAAAATTAGGTCGCAGGAAATTAGCTCCTTTTTCGAACAGGGACATAAAGACCTGACAGAAAATATTTTCCTTTCTCAGTTTTGTTAAACGCATCATGTTTTGTAGCCTTTCTCCTTCTCCTTTTTTTGTTGCAAATTTCAACGTATTTTTTGTTTCAAGCCCAAACGTACGATTCCTTTCTTCGCGCATGGCTTTGTGTTTTTCGTTGCTGAAACAGTATAATATTCCCTGGCAAGGACGTCGAAGAATGAATACTGGCACGATGTGGAATATTTCATTGTTTTTAGACGAGAAAATCACTTCGCTACGGTGAAAGTTCTTATGTTCGACAGAAACTGTCGATAATGTGTATTTATTATGTAGTACAGTAGCGGACAAAAGTTTAAGATCAAAGGGTCAAAGAAAATAAATAAATAAATTATTAAGAAATAACTGTATTAAGAAATAGTGTTCTACTGTAATTTAGAATTGCGTTACCTAAGGAAACTTTTCAATTGAAAATCTATTGGCACGTAGAAAATTATCATTGATCGTATTATTAATTTCGAATTAATAAGAAAATTAGTGTGAAATTCAACATGGACGCAAAGCAAAAAATTAGTGTACATACAGCGATATTTTAGAATTCTATAAAATCGTTGCTATGCTTATGAAAGATTCTGGAAACAAGAAAATGTTCGATAGAAACTTTTCCATTATCTGAAAAATATAGCAACTTATAGCATAGTACGAATACTATATTAAATATTATATTGAATATAGACAGACATTTTGTTAGCACAACAGTAGTATCTCGGTATCCAAGCAAATTGTTGGATGTCGTAATTTAAATTCTTTAGACGCAAGTATAGTTACCATGATCCAGTTTTTCATTTTTAGAGCGTCGCAGTGGATATTGCAAAACTCTATAACTATTGCTACTCGCATCCTTTTCTTCTTAAACCATTTTCTAATAATAACCAGCTATTGTAATGTTTATTTTTCATTTTCAAATGTAAAACATAAATAAGTTTGCATCTCTAAAGGTTTCTCTATTCTTATGATTGTTTACGAGACGGTTTTGAAAAATAAATTAAAAAATGCAAGCGCTTCTTGGACTGTTCTGAATAGAGAACATGAAATGTTTTTATTAATTCAGCCAAAAATCTATTTGAACAGAAACAGTAAAAAAATTTGCGAACGTGTCAACCGTTTTAAAACTGAAAATTAATTAACGTTGTACTTTGATTTAAGTAATCTGTTTTTACACTCTGATGAATGAATCAGAATCTACAAAGGAATTAAGACGTTTGTCTGAGTAAGATTGAATCTCGCCACATCTTAATAAAAACACATTTATTATGTTTAAACTCATGATTCAGTGATGAATGAATAGAATGTGATGGAATTACTGTTTTACCTGCCTATATTATTTATTTTTCTTTAAAAAAGGAACATACTAAATGATAAAGAGGGAAACAATGAAATTTCTTTTTGGTGATAAAATGTGTTGTATACAAATTTTGTAGTTAGATTACAAGGTAGATTACATAAATAGGTTTATTTAAGTATCTGTTGTTTCTTGTCGCACCAGTAAAATTTCTAAAACAAACGTGGACTACTTGAACGGGCACATGTAACGAAAAAATCTGGTGAAAGTGATTTTTATTCGATTTTAAGGTCACTGGTGCTTTAATTATAAAATTCGTAATAGCCTATACTAAACCTAGTCCAGTGACCTATGGTACTGTAACCTTCGTGTGACTTTGAGTACAAAAAAGATTTAGAAAATGATACTTAGTAACACAGTCAATACATTTTTGTAAATAAAATTCTGATTAGAGAAAGTCAATGGTTTATTTAGCAGCATTTTGTAAAATGTATGCATTCTGTATTGTTTCAGATGATGAAGGTGGCCAGGAAAGTACTTGGCGATACACTTTTCACAAAGCTTATGAAGGCTACATTTTATGGCCACTTCGTTGCCGGCGAAGATCAAGTGCAGATCACTCCTGTCCTGGATAGGCTACGGCAGTTCGGTGTGAAACCCATCCTTGACTACTCTGTTGAAGAAGATCTCTCTCAAGAAGAAGCAGAACGACGCGAAATACAGTACGTTTTTGTTTAATCTGTATAATCCATCTAATATATATTTTACCTTTTAGCCATTCTTCTATCAAGAAGCATCAACTACAATCTATTACTGTAGAATGAAGCTGGATTGACCATGAAACCTATAAAATGGAAAGTAAAGAAAAATGAGAAGTTGTATACTAATTGTATAACTGTGTGGTGTAATTGAGAGATTTATGAAAGGTGAAGTTCATCAGTTTGAGTTCTGAAAGAATTATAGGTCCAACTCTTAAACAAAGTTTTGCTTATTTCAGTTCTTATCAATCTTCTTGTTTTGAAAACTTATATCAAAATGTATCTCGTTAAAGTTATATCTTCTAATTTATAGAAGATAAATTCAGAGAAGCCACAGAATGTATATTTAGAATTTTCAGTTCAATTTGCTTTTAATAGAGAAGGATTTCTAATATATAATATGTTAGGATAAACTAGAATTATCCATGTTAGACAAATTCTCCAATAGTTTAGTATCTTTAAGCATAAGAAGATGTAAAACCAATTATACTGCATCATACTGTAAAGTCTAATCTACTTGCAGCATGTTTGTTAATCCTGTAAAAATCATTAGGAACTAAATAAGCAGCAATAGTCAGCATAATCATGTAATGAATAACAACCTATCTCAACCTACTATTTATTTTAAATCAGATCAATAGATTTCTACTATATTTTGTATTATTTTCAATTCTTCTTTTACAATTGACTAGATAAGCAAAGTTTGTCCAACACCTCAATGAACACTGTATATGCACCCTTATAAATTAAGTATTCATTTGATAAAAATGTATTATTATAATTCATTATGCATTAAGGTTTATAAGTTTGAGTAAATATTTATTTAATGAAAACAAAAAATGACACAAATCATTTATATGAGAACTGAGCATTATAAAATAATAAGTGATGATAATTTACAGAGGTTCCGTGTCGGAAGCTGGAGATGAGAAGAGGGAGGGCCCTTTGAAGAAGTACCATGTTGCAAAAACGTTTGCGGATCGTCGATACAAAGTATCTTCAGCAAGAACATACTTCTATCTTAATGAAGCTAGCTGTGAAAGGAACATGGATATATTTATTAGATGCCTGGAATCTGTAGCCGGTAAGCTAATCATCTAAATTTCAACTTTATAACGCAAAATGATTCATTTGACAAATAACAGTAGGAGGTTTCTTAAATTTCTTCTTTCATATAAAAATTTTCATCAGTTGTATAAAATATATGTTAATTAATTTTATAAAATTTTCCTTATAAAGAATTACTGCTTCTCAAATATGAGTTTAAATTTTATCATGCAACATAAAAATGAGAATATAATTTTTTAAGCATTGCAAATGTAAGATAGTTACTAATATTACAGTTTTTTAAGAAATATAATTTTTTTCTAAATTTCTAAAGAATAAAACGTTTGACTGCCTCCACTGCTACTTAAGAGAAAATATTTAAGATAAGCATTAAGTGGTATTACAAGGTGAATGATGAAACAGATAAGTCATTTTGAGTAACTAAGATCATTAATATTTTTCAGATGGATTCATGTATGATTTTAGAAATGATCAAGTATGTCTTTAATAAAATTCTATGAATTTCATCAAAGATAACTTACTCTTAAAGAAACAATCATATCTTATTGCCTTAATACATAATTATACTGCACATTATAGTAATTAATTTCTTTATGTATAATATTTGATGTCTTAGAAAAGAATTAAGAAATTGAAAATAAAATTGAAAACATCTTTTGATATAAAAATGATCAAAATTTAATTATTTCGTATATAATATACGTTTGCATTGCAGTGAAATAATTACTAACAAATTCCATTTCTTTTTTCTGAATCTTGTGACTAATATAAAACGTCATGAAAAAAACGATCAATTAGAAACATTAGAACCATTGTTCGTTTAAAACGACGTTATTTTGAATTTCCTGAATGTGTTTCCAATTTTCGGCAATCGATCATGTAAATTACCTAACATTGCTAATTCTCAAGATTGCAAACAATTTTTATCGCTAATTCATAAATCATTCTGTAACTTGAGGAATTCGGTGTAAAATATCAAGTACTACAGTCAATAATTCAGAAAAAACTGTAGAGGGACTAACAAGAAACAGAGTGATGTAATATTGTAGAATGTGTACACATATATGCATCCATCACAAAATAAATTATAATAATCATTTAAAGAATAAAATGAAATATGTTCAACTTCATCGAATACAATATTAATAGAAATCGAATTTTTCTAGTTGATACTAGCTATGTGTATTCAAGATTAGTATTCATATATGCCTGCAGAATAACGTAGAATGCGTTCTGGAACATTCGAAACTAGTTACCAAAATTGGACAGAGTTAAGTGAAGAGACATATGTAATCAGATTTTTGAATAGATTTATACAAATAATTATATACAATTTATAATAAGATATAGGTGATTACATATAACATACATAATTCAGAATAATATATTAGTCTTATAATTTTATATAATTATATAATATATTATATATTATTATATATAATTTGTTTTCATTTTTAATTATTATGAAAATATGAAATATCTATTTCTCGAATTTCTACAGTATTTGAAAATGAAGTAATTTTTCAAACTATTATTCATTGATCCAAAAAATACTTAATATTTTGTACCTAGCATTGCTTCTTTTATACCAAATCTCTTTTTTTCAATGGGGAGTACTAGTGTGCAGATTTTAAAGATTTTTCAGATTCATTGGTGCTGTACCATTGTAGACACACAAATTTTTAACGTTAGAGTTCTGAAATTTTGCAAGACCCCGAAAACGTCCAATCTATAAATATCTTTACTAGACAATCTTATATTCTGCTGCGCGACGAAATAACGTGACATAACGGCGCTTTGGATTGTTCCAGAGATTTTTAAATTATTCAAATAATATAGCTTATCTTTTAAATTGATTTTTAATTGCCTATTATTTTTATCATTGTATATGTTCTAAAAGGTCATCATTTTATTTCCACAAACGATGTGAAATTAGGCTGCTCCTTGTTGTTTATAACACAAAATAAAAAATGTGTAATATTCAATAAATTAGTAATTGTTAAAATTTTCTCAGATGATCAAACAAAAACCCTGAACCTGAAAATCCTTGAATACCAAGTTACTGATGATGATGAAATTGAGGAGATTGGTAAGAAAATTCTCCTTTTCCTTCTATTCTTATCCTTTATTTTATCCTTTATCCTGTCCCCTAAAAGGCAGATTCATTCTTAAATTTTTAGGAATGTTTGGCATTTTAATTAATTTTCTTTTTCTTTTTGCTTGTTTCTGTACAGCTGCTTCAATGGGAGTTGGTTTTACCGCCATTAAATTAACTGCTCTTGGCCGTCCACAGCTTTTGGTAAATAAAATTTAAATTTTATCTGTGATTGTATACATTTTCATTAAAGGAAGTATTGTGTAATTAAGTTCTACAAAAGATATTATTTATCTTTTTATAATTATTTCTATTGTACTATTTGTTGGTTCTGGACGTTTTAAAAAGTATTAATACTAATATCAATAATAACTCTAATAAGAAACAAAAATTTTTGTTAATAGTTATGTCATTTTTAAAAAATTTTATTTTTTCATATATCCACCGTGGTATAATATAATTGTACATTTTATTATTTTTAGCTTCAGTTATCGGAAGTGATTATGCGAGCGCGACAATACATGTCAGACGTAGTTGGTGGTGAAGGAGCTGTTTTAACACATCACGCATCGCCTGATGATTTTAGAAAAAAGTTCGAGGAAGCTCACATTAAAGATGAGGAGCCAGTACAAAAGTTTCTACAAAAAATTCAGTCTGATAAAGAAGGGTAATCTATGATAATTATCATTATCCATCAACAAATTTTGGAAGTGAATAATTTCTTCTACTTTCCTTTTCTCTTTGCTTTCATTAACTTATTACTAACAGCATTAATGCCAATACTAATTTTTAAAATAAATCGTCTGTCATCTATAAATCATCTAAAAAATAAATTAATATTTTTGATAAAGTTAAAAAAAGAAATTAATTTTTTTATTTTTTTATTTCAGTGTTATTCATTTGTTTCCTTGGAGTGGTATTTTGGATGAAAATTACGAGCTAAGTGAAACGTTCCAAGTACCAGATATTAAGACAGGAAAGATGGTAAAACTTATGTCACAGCTTACATCTAAGGAAGAAGAAATGTTTAGGAACATGATAAGGCGTCTGAATAATATAGTTACGGTATGAATATATATATAAGTGGAGAGACACCCTACATTTCTTGGGTGTCTCTTGTAATTAATTACTACACCTTTTAAAAAATCGAGAATAGAAAAATGTATGGGCGCAGAATTTAATAGTTTTAAATTTTCTATATTCCTATACCATCATTAAACATGTATTATTATATAATATAACATTGTTATACATGTACTTCTAAATTTACATGAATTGATTGAATATTTATTTATTATCAATTTCGTGTATTTAAAATCATATGTTAAATCTTTTCTTTCCAATAATAACGTATTTTTCCACTATGTAGAAAAAAAAAAAATAACTAAGATATAGAAATATAGAGAAGATAAAATCGTTTGTTCAATTTTTCAAGAAATGTTACTCCCTAAAAAGTAATATGAAGTGGTGTACTATAATATACAACATTCCATACAAAAGGATATTCTGCGCTTTACAACATATTTTCATAATTTCCACTGTCCTATTATGAAAAGTACAACAGGGGTTTAGTTTGTTAACAAAAATAGAATTGCTAACTTTTATTCCAGGTGGCCGATAAATTAAACGTGCGTTTAATGATAGATGCCGAACAAACATATTTCCAACCTGCGATATCGCGATTAACGTTGGAGATGATGCGCAAGTACAATACACGTAAGGTAAATACTTTGCTTCTGTAAATGCGATATTATCACTTAGTAAATTTTCAGTGGTCTAAACTCAAATGGTCTACTTCCTAGGCCGTGGTATTCAACACCTACCAGACATACTTACAAGATGCTTATAATGAAGTGAAAACGGATCTAGAACAGGCCGAACGCCAGAACTTTTACTTCGGTGCTAAACTCGTCCGTGGCGCGTACATGGAGCAGGTAATTTTTAATCAAGAACTTAATTTTATTACAGTTTTAACGAAGCTTTGTATACTTCATTTTTTACAAAATTTTTGTGTATTAAGATGAATATAAAAAAAAAATGTTTAATGATATGTAATTTCTGGATTCAATTACATTTACTTAATTCGATACATTTTTTTTAATTCTCATAGGATTACAGCGAAAATTTTCACATTAACATATCAAATGTTAGATTAACATGTTTTATATCCTTTCTTATACATGTTCACAATTTTCATGTTTCGGATGAAATTTTGTGGATAGCAATATAGTTATTATGTACAAGCATACATAACAAGCTACAGAAATTATGGGTTAAGAAGAAATATAATTGCATACCAATTGTAATTAACGGTATTAGAAATAGGTGAAATTTTTAATTTAGGACTGTGAAAGTCTTTTAATTTTGTATATTTAATACCTAATATAGGAAAGAGCAAGAGCAGCTGCGATGGGTTATCCTGACCCAACAAATCCTACATTTGAGGCTACAACCGAATGTTTTCATAAGACTCTGATGGAGTGCTTAAGATGGATGAAATTGTACAAAGACAAAGGGGAGGACCCGAAAAAAATTGGAATTATGGTTGCATCCCACAATGAGGATACTGTGCGTTTTGCGATTGAGAAGTATGTACTATAAAATATTTTTTATAAATTTATAGAATATTATAATATATGTCCAGTTTTAATATTTACACACAATTATTTGTATTGAATTTTAAACGTTCATTTTAATATATCTTTTAATAGCTTGTGAAATAATTACGTGTATAGCCATAAACTGGACATACGACTATATGATTTATTTCGAGTATTATTATAAAATATATTGTGATAAAACAGAATGAAGGAGATAGGAATCTCACCAGAGGATAAAGTGATCTGTTTTGGTCAATTGTTGGGAATGTGTGACTACATAACATTTCCACTAGGTATGAGTCTATTTCTTATGTAATTATATTATTGTACTTTAAATGAATTGCACTGAATTTTTTATATTCACATTACTAAAATTTTAGGCCAATCTGGATATTCGGCGTACAAATATATTCCTTATGGTCCAGTCAAAGAAGTATTACCATATCTTTCGCGACGTGCACAAGAAAATCGAGGAATTCTTAAGAAAATTAAGAAAGAGAAGCGTCTGTTACGTTCTGAAATTTGGAGGCGCTTTACTAGTGGGCAGATATTTTACAAACCGAAGGGAAACTATACTCCTATCTGAACAGCTGGTCATTTCCTTTTCACAGACAGATTTTAAGTATCAAACTTAAGTAGTGATTGTAAATTATTAAAAATAAAAAGACTTGTGGTACGCAGATCAAACGCGCGCGTGTGTGCGAGTGAAAGTATATGCAGTGTTATTCATTATACAAAATTGCCTTAGTGTGAATATTATCAAGTGCAAACTGCTCAATATCGCACCATCTGGTAGAACTATATTCATTGCTCGTTATGTTCGTTAACCGAAAGGCTATCTTCAGTGACCGCGCTATGACTTTTAAAATTACAAAGCACATTTTCTGCTTTATTAATAAATATTATGTTCTACAGTACATTCGAATGTCGTATTGAACATATACGTTTTTTAATAATGATTCTTTTTATAAAAAAAGAAAATTAAAATATGAAAATTGTCGTCACATAATCTCATAATTACTTTCAATATTGTCCTTTTTTTGTAAGGAGCTTTTGCGATGTAATATTGAAGTTCAATTGATGAATTTCTAGTTAAATTGAATGTACTATTCAGTCTGAAACGTACTATGTTCTATGTTTTATACTTTATTTAAGAATCTCGTAGTGCGTGTGTGCACGATTATTTATATCGAACGTGTTTGAATATTTGTTGACATGCGTACTTTACTATGATTTGAAATATATATGATTTTTCATAAAAATTTAATCGATATAATATGTGCTGTATTTAACTAAGTTAAAATACTCGTGTGGGATGAACATTCATTTTTAGTTCCATAATACTTTATGAGTAGTTACCAGGAACAGATATTACCAAAGTTGCTAGTATTAGCAAATTACGAGTCATGCAGAGTTCTTTTTGGTCAAAAGTATTTGCATATTATTAAAAAAAAAAATGGCTTTTGTAATTTGTTAATAAGTAAACGTTTGGAAATATTTGAGAATATTTTATTACATTTCTGGTATGGATGAATAAAATAACGTAAGAACCGTTTTTATTTGTGCAATTGCTACGCATGTTAAACGAAAATGAAGTAATGTTGGGCTGAAACAATGATGAACTGCGAAACTTGGAATTGAAAAACAAATATATAAATAATTAATGACGTTATATAAGTTTTTAATTCACTATGCTTCAGCCTAATATTGCTTCTTTTCAAGGGATGAATCATGGATATACGGCGCTGTTTAAACAATGCGTTCCATTTATTAATATGGCTTATACACGATTCTTAATTCTTTTTTTTTTTAAGAGGACTTAATACCAAGGAAGCTTTATAATTTATAAACAATAAATTCTTGTCGAGTTTCAATTAATTGTTTTACATATCAAACGACGAATCCTGTGCTTTTGCTCAGTTCAAATGTATTTATTTGCAAGGGAAAGTAAATAACGTTTGCACAAAGTTAACATTAATACTTTATCCTATAATATTTTAACATTCTCTTTTGTTCGAATGTTGAAATATGATTTTAGATGATGAAGATGTTACTTTTGTTGTTAGCAATGAAAATAATTCGACCTGTGGTGGATGATTTCCACGCAGTTGGATAACACTTCGATATTTCCTCATCAGTATTTTTTTTTAGAGATCAAAATAGTATGTTTTTGTTCAGCAGGATTTCCTTTTTATTGAACTGCTACTTTAAATTATAAGTATGCAATTCTACGTCTGTTGTAAGCAGATCTTCTCTTATTTGTGTAATATATACGAACGTACAATTTTTCATGATCTCTTGTGTTATTATACGTTGTAATTGCGTTCGAAATCGTGTGTGTAGTTTTGTATTCACAAATATGGAGAGAAGTATTATGTTTTGTAGTACATTTATTTCTTGGAGGTGTGATTTTTTTATTGGGATTAAGTAAAATCTCGAAGATCATGTTATACTTACAAACCTAAGATAAAAATTTAATCGATGAATAAAGGGGCATTGTTAAAGTTATACATGCTATAGCTAAATGTTTTTATGTGGCTAATGGTATGCTGAATGCGAGTGGTTTAGGTATAATTCTATTTGTTATATTTTACTGTTCGACTGGCATGTCGATACATTAACTTCTATATGTCTCGTGATGATGACAATAATTTAGGTAGTTAATGTTATAAAAACTTGTATGCTATAAGTATAAAACTATACGTCATGATGGATCACGTTTGTCATCACCATTGAGGTACGAATTATATAGGCAAATGACGCGAAACTAGTAAAAAATGAATAGAGAGAGTGAAAAAGTAGTTATACTTGTGCATTATTGCACGAGCTAATACATAATTATACAAAGTAACGTTCGCTACCAGGACGTGCATTTTACTGCCAACATGATCTTATAAGAAACACTTTTTCTTGGCTCGAATATTATAATAAATATTTACTTGTGTGTGAATAATATATTTATGATGAAAGTAATACAATATAGTCTTTACTATGCCGATTTTAACACTCAGTGTTGTTAGTATCGATTTATGTGTATAGTTCACATAAATGTAATCTGAAAAAAAACAAGAAAAGAAAGAATAAGTACAATAGTATTCTTGTGCAATTTACCTCTTTTTTAGCGAGAAATGATATATATGAATTAAAATATTGTTTTGAGATTATAAACGTATCGAAAAAGGAAGATTGATTGAAACATCGATCAATATAAAATAAGATAATATTTATTATTTCACGAAATACAGTTAATATATGCCTTTCCAATATCATTTATAAATCCATGCTCTTATACTAGGACACGAACATGTGCTTCCACTTTTCTTTTTCTTTTTTTTTTATCATTATAGAATTGACCATAACTACTTAAGTTTGGTTCAATTATTTAATTATATCTCTTACTGAAATCAAAATGAGCAAATTTATTGCTAAAGAATTTGATATATTTTCACGCTGGAAGTAGTATTTCTTGTCCTAGTGTTTGTAACAATTAACAATATTTGTTTTCTCTTTTTTCATTTCTTATCCACACTTTTTAGTGTTGTTTCGTTTGTATCTTTGCTTATACGGACCTTAATTATACAATTTATTTCAAGATTGCAAAATATATCGGTATACATACAAATATGATACTATTATATGAATTAATTTTATATTGATTATTTTTCTTCCAATGTATTACTATGAATTAATACAAATTATCAGTCATATGTCCAAAATTATGGCAACAAGAGGGTGACTTTGTATTTGAAAATCTTTTATAGAGAGCTTACAAATAGTCCGGCTATTTGTTTCTCATTGGCTTTATTAAATTAGGAAATATTTCATATAAATACCTATTTGCTAAAATACCATCAAACGTGTGTTGATGTTTTATTTTGTAACAATATCCAAGATAACATGTGTTAATCTGTATTTAAAGTTCCTTAAACTGTTACGACTTCTTTACTTTAAAATCTGTAATAAAGCGCAACTGTAATATTAATATAATCATATATAAGTTAACTTTCATATACGGAAAATTCTATAAGAAGCGTAACTAAATGTTTATTTATGATATGATGAACATGTTGAAGAATAATATCGTAAAAAACACGGTAAATATCGAGTAATTTTCGGTGTTTTCACCTGTTATACTTATTTGGTCTTTATGTACAGAACAATGTGTTACAATGAAATCCTTTAAGATACAGTTCTGAAAGTAATGCACGATAATTTTATAGTATAGAAAATAGGGAAAAATGTTTATTAATGGTTGTTTCTTTACCATTATTAATTTACTTATTGACTTAGATTTACTCGATTCCCCTCGAAATTTATAATTAATGATCGTGTTGCAGTGCTTTAGCGTGGTAAAAGTAGAACAATACTGGCTTCGTTTCTCGAAACACTTTTTTTTTTTAATTAAAATTCAAATACTTGTCTTTAGTTAGAAACGTGCGGCATTTGTACGATGAATATTTTCAGCTTGCCTTTATCAATTTTCTCATTTGAATGATAAGCTTTGATACTGTTCGTTAATACAATATGTATAATAATTATTATAGTTAAACTATCTGGCTATACTTACATTCAAACGTCTTATAGTGATTTCATTTCGATTCTGTGATAGAGGGCAGATGTGGTTTACGATCTCCTTTTTTCCACAAAGTTAGAATTAATTTGGTTTTTGAAAGACATCAGGTACATTTCGACGCTTGAGCGTCAGTTAAATGATTTGTCAGAGAGGTACTACTATGATTAGTATGTTCGATCATTAATAATGTATACTCTGATAATGCTCAGTCTTGTACGATGCTGATTTATTAAGTCGATCGTACCGTAGCGGAACAAGAATTCGCCCGGAAGAGCATTTACCTATTCATATTTTGCTGTATGACGAATTTCTTACAGTTCCTTATATATATATATCTATATATATATATAATAGTTCGTTCCATTCAACTTGAAGAAAGACTATACTCATCGAGCAAATGTATTCAAAATCCTATTTACTGATTGAATGTGCAGATCCTTTGCTGTTATTGAAGTGTATCATCAAATCATTGAAATGTATTCAAATATGAACTTCCCAATAGTATTTCTGATAAATATACTCTTACACATTTTTCTTGTGTTCATTTAATTTTAATTTTATATATAAATTTATAATAACCCTTTGTAAGAACACCTGTACTAGTATTAAATTATTTAAATGCAAATTAGAACTTAATAGAACAAGCACGTATACAGGCTGTCCCACAAAATGTAATATTCATAGGCATGTGTTTAACTATTTATGGAAAAGTAAGTAGAAGAAAATTAAGAATTTTTTGAAAAAATTGATTTTCAAAATTTACCAAGTATGTATACAATTGGCACTTTATTGTGAGCTAATAAATGGATTCAATTGACTCATTAACTTTGTGGATTTTAATACAGTTTTCTTTTGTTGTATCTATTATCCAATCATTGTGATACTTAAAAAGTGTACAACATGTGCTGGTACTTCAAAATATTGAAAATGGAAGACAATATCTACAAATTAAATGTATACATATCTGGTAAATTTTTAAAATCGATGTTTTTCAATAAGAAGCTCTATTAAAGAACAATTACATATTTCACTTTGGCTTTTCTTTTCTAATGAAAAATCATACCCTGCCTATTATTACATTTTGTAATACACCTAACACAAAGAAATATCTACATATCAAAAATTGATTTTACTCGCGGAAAAAGCAGTAAATGCAATTACATTTTTCGAAGTAATACAGAACCAAATACTGTTTTATTATCCCAGTCTAACACTAAAATATGAAAGATATTGAAAATTTACTAAACGTGTAGCCTTACGAGACAGGAAGAACACCACATTCTTGGTTTGTAATGCTTGTTCGATGATCACCCACGGTCGAGGAAGAAGGCTGTGGCGAAGCAGTATCTTTTGCAGTTTTCTTTTGTTCAATATTACAAGCAAAAGCAACACTGTTCGCCCTACGCTGTGTGCGTTCTTTTTTCGTAGTCGTAGCGTGTTCTATGAAAGGGTTTCGACTTCTATGTCTTCTTGTCCTTCTTAAGCCGAATGGAACGAACTTATCTCAATCTCTATAACGGGCATCTGTTTTGATACTTGATCCATGGTTGTTTACGGTCGGATTTCCCAGTCACAATGGTGCCAAACTTTTTCCTCTCTTGGCCAATCGAATTTCTAACCATATATAAGGAACCACTGAGAGTAGCAGCACACAGGCAAGGCCTAGCACTCGGAATCGTGTACAAACCAGTCCATGTAAACCAAGAGTAAGAGCGAGACCAAGCCATCTCCAGAAGAGAGACGTTGATAAGGGTCCTTGCCACGAATTTGGATATAAACCCAGTACTAGTGCTGAAGGTAGAACCAAATTGATTAAATGTAAAGATGTTAATTTAGATAATTGATAAAGAAAATGTTTATTTTATTTTATTTACGTTAGAATTACCGACAATTCAAGTATACAATATTAATTTATGTATCCGTGAAATTATTTAAAAATTTTGTCATTTTACTATAAATAATTATAACACATCTGTTTTTCTATATCTATTTGAATCTTTCAGACTAGTATATTTTCTTAAACACTCCTTGATATTATGATACTTAAAACTTTGAAGATACCTTCTAAATTATCTGACAAAACAGAGATATATAACTTACTGTATATTAAAGTTTCCCAGATTGAATTGCACACTCCCCAAGCAGCAGATATAACGTGAAAAAGTGCTGGATCATCTCCTGACGGTCTCCACGTGATCAAAACCAACAATAAGCATGCATGGAATACAAATCCTACAACTTTAAAATAACATTCAAAACAATAAATCTTAAGTGATTAACTTTTTATATGAAAAATTCAGAATTCAAGAGAAGAAAGCTATTTGTGGTATTTCACTTACCTACAACGAAATATCTTTTAATGTGTCGCAGCAACATTGAGAGAGTAACACCAGCAAGGGCTTGTAAAGAGGCTAGAGCTAAAAAACTTATAGTTACTGTGCTAGCTCCTCCCAGGGCACAGACTACATATGCCTGTTAAACAATAATTAATTATCAAAGATCCTTTATTTAAATAAAAAATAGCTTTATTCGAAACACGTCCACTAGCATTCGCTCCTCTACTCAGACTGACTCTCTCGATACATTCTTTTGTCCACTTGCTCGATTTTCTTTTCCTTTCGCACTTTGTTCTCTCACTCAAAGATTCATACTGCTAGCTTGATTTTCGGCCGATACCACATACACAGCCACACACAAACACACATATATACACTAATCGCTTTTTTCTCAATCTCTAACATTCATACGCATTCTTTCATTTTCATCCATTCCTTAACTTACACATTCGTTACATCTACACAATTATACAGAGTGGAACCTCGATTATCCGAATTAGCAATTATTAAAATATAGGATAATGTAGTACACAGTGGAGCGTTGGTTAGCAAACTACAGAGATTAAAAGATAAATTTTGAATGAAACACTACGTTTGTTGATATTTTTATATCTGTCATACTCACTTCTATAAAGTCGGCATATATAAAACCCTGTTCAAGTCCGATGAAAAGTGTTAACGGTGCGGCCAATTGTAATTTAGGATCTAGAAATGCACCTTTCACAGACAAAAGGATATTGTGCATGCTGTGTTTCTCGTTCACGTTCTGCGGTTCTTTCATTCTTGAGTCGAGAAATGCACACGATATACTTAACCCTAAAACAGCAAGACCCAGCCATATGCTGACCAACACTTTTGATGTACCGAACGATAACGTTGGTAAATTAATTGTGCCATTGTAAAGATAATTTTCCTCCGGACAGTACTCTGCGCCGCACATATCATTTATTTCACTGCTTATTGTATTAAGAGGTACTGAATTTGTTAGCTTTACAAGTATGGCAGCGATTAAACACCCTGGAAGCACATAAAAAGAGAGTTATGTTATGAAATAAGAGCTTTTATTTAAACATATTTTTGTCTTTGACTGTACGTGTTTTTTGATTTATGCGTAATAAGCATTATTTGTTATTATATTTTAATGAACACTATACACATCCAAAGCGGATAACACTTTCTATTTATATAATTTATAATTTGTGCACTATCTTTTTTTCAATTTTAAAAAAATATTCGTACCCAGTGCGAGACCCAAGTCTTCTGCTAATTTGATTCCTCGATTAAGTCTTCTCAAAAGGCACTCGCGTCTTGTTTCGTCAGGATCCTCGGGATCGATACACACCAAAGCTAAACTCGTCGCTGATGCATTCACATGTGAAACTCTTGCTAAGAAATTTGGACTCACACAGGCTCCTAGCATCGCATAACTAGGTAATAGTACATACCTATTAACAAAGAAAGATAGTGAGAATGATGCTTGAGTTTATAATAACACCGCAGTGGATTTTTATGCATATTCACAATTTTATATACATGATTAAACGAATGAAATTTAAATAGAGATCTGTTTCAATCTTTAAACTCCAAATACTCTAATTAGACTTTTCTTTGAATGTTTTGCCTATTTTGCGATTGCATATTTCGAAATATTACATTTACATAAAATTAGCAAGTTTCTCATGGCTCAACTTAGTACAGTGATCCTGAGGTTAACGTGTTTTCTTGTTCTAGTTTAATGTTCCGCTTGCCAACTTATCAGCTCCCTATAGTATACGGTGGATCGATGCAAATATAACTTGCTACAATAGAAATGTTCAACAACTTTTAATTTTTTCTTTTTCTTTTCTTTCATCATAAGTTATTGCAAGGCTTTGTTACCCTGACCACGTAACAAACAAATCAAGTTATTTCAAGTTGCTGATATAAGAAACGTTCATGATCCGCACGCAGTGCATTAAAGTGCAGTACAAGTATTTTTTTCAACAAGGTGACAATTTAGCTAATTCAGTACATTCTCTTTAATTCTCTGGCGTTTTCTTTTCTTTCAGTTCTTTAGTGCCAAAAGATATACAATAAAAATTCAGCCGTGGGTCAAAAGTGACCCGGTGTCGGTGTTCCTACGTTACTGTAACTTTTTCATCTGAAACGCTGTTACCCTAACCCGAGGAACACTGTACTTCTTTTGGACATAACAGCAATAACTACCACTTTGGATACAGATGTAATCCAACGAAAACAGTGGTGGCCATGTGGCTGGTGCTTATCGCTAGATTTGTTCCGAATCTCTGCACGAGAATCGGCGCGAAGCAACTGGTGATGGTGGCGGTTGCATAAAGGAGAGCGAGCAGCATCGGTCCCAGCTGAGGATTGAAGACACCGAGGCCAGCCTGTAGCGGGAACATCGGCAACATGGCGGCCGAGCAGCTGGCGTGCCCCAAGAGCAGCGCAGCGCAGTGCCTCAGAATCGCTTTCTTCGGCGGCCTGGGTCCAGAAGGTGCTGCCCTCACTGCTGCGATTAAACGACGCACGGATGAAGCTCCTGCTGAGGAGTTCATCGAGTCTCTTCGTCGCCATGATAACGCGGACGTTCTCGTTGAGCGGCAGGAGATGGGTGAGTACGCTGCCATGTGCTGTAAAATAGAACGTTTCCTTTAGAACAGCGATTCCCAACCTATGGTACGCGTATTGTGCGAAGCTCAGGAGTTTGCTCGCGGGTCGAGGTAGGGGCAAGGGGAGTCATACGCTCGTTCCACCTATCCTCACTTTTGGCGTTCTTAACACTAGATTGCCGGATGTTGGGTATATACCTATTTTGCCTGAAACGAGCCAATTTGACTCAAACATGAAAATTGAAGTTTTTAAAGAAAGTTCATTCAAAACAATTTGTATATATATATTCTGTTTTTAAAATACATTTTCCGCAGATCTTTTTATTACATTTACCACAAACGCCCTTACTTCTATTCCCTTCACATGATACTTGAACTTGACCAAATCATAAGTGAGTCAAATTGACGGCAATCTAGTGTTAAATTCAACTGACTGGAATCTTGTTGGTATCGTTCTCTTCCACTTAGTATCGATAGATCTCGTTTTTCCCGATAACGAGGAGACATACAGTAGTGGACAAAAGTTTAAGACCAAAGGGTCAAATAAAATAAATTAATTAATTAATAAGAAATAACAGTATAAATAAAATTTGTATTCTATGCTAACCAATAAAATTATGTTTTACATTGTCCTGTCGTTTTTAAATGGGTTACTTGTAAGTGCGAGTTTGTGTATTGAAGGAAACATTACTCCTCTTTGCTCGAAAATCTAGCAAGCATTGCTTTGATATATCCTTGTAGATTCTTGAGTAGCTAGGTTTAATGATGATTTTACGATTTCGTTTTAAAACAAGTCACAGCATCATGTGTGAGTTTTCGATTGGTGAACGTGCATTTCTGTAGCTGTTGTATTTCACACATAGTTACGTCTGAGCATCACTGCGTAGCGAGTGACGTTACCTACCGTGTTGCTTCGATTGCCTGCTGTCAGGCGTAAAATAGCCGTTTTTTTAAATTGCTTATAACTAATAAACAAAGCATCAAACGCAATATTTTTACTCTTGATTTTTGTCTTAGAATGTTGCATAGAGTTGGCCCTTCAATTTTCGGATAAATGGAGTTCCATCGTAAATACCTCCAGCATAGCATCGTTGTCCCACAAGGTAGTATGATGATGGCCACTGCTTCTAGCGCGTCTATGAGTGTGTGCTAACGGCGGAGGCTGAGCTGGCAGTCGTATGGGTCCTAATCCACCGATTGGAGCCGGTCTATAAGCGGGACTTTCGAGTTTGTCCTTCGACAACTCGTGCAGATTCGGCAGGGAACCCATGATTTTACTTTCTTGCCCTTTTTCTGTCCTCGATTTATCCGTTTAACGTCGCTCGAACACCTTTTCGTTCCCGGGGTGAATCATTGCCAAGGAAACAGGGGATCGTAACCATCGTCGTGACTCTTTTCCCCTTCCGTTTTACTTATCCGCTGGTTACCTGCACCTGGAACGACAAAAAGTGCTAGTTAAGAATAGAACGGTATGGAGAGCCGAAAAGTAATACAGTTTTAAATGATAATAATAATGATGATGATGATGATGATGATCATGATCATGATGATGAATCGAAGAAAATAAAATTGTCTTATCTATTTCTTAATATATCAAAGTGTTAGAACATCATATAGGAATTTGAAAATATTGTTTACAATGAATATTGAACTGAAAACCATTATTTTGTGAATTTTGTACAATTTACAATCGTTTGTGCAGTGACAAATGCAATGATAACAATAATTATATAATAATGAATAAATATTTAAATCGATGTGTTGTTGAAAGTACATGGTGGCCTCAAACTTATTTTTTTGTCAATAATCAAAACTTTTGACTGACAGCAATGCAATTGTCCACAATTCAACCAGCAACCGTCTCAAAGTAGCCTATATAATAGGTAATAAAACCTATTATCAATTTGTGTTTCAACACTGTCCAAAATTCCCCCGTTCGTTATAAAACGATCAATTATTCCTCAACGTCCCTGTATATCAATCATGGCGGCGTGCAACGGGGCCGCTTTTACATAATTGATCTGGCAATTCTCGGAGTGCAGTCGCGTCAATTATGTAAGGTATAAAAGGACAGGGAGAGAAATGAGAGTGGGAGAGACGGAGAAGAAAGAAATAAAGATAAAAATCCCGTGGCAATCGGACGTGACCTTGAACGAGAACTTACAACGAAGGAACTGTTGGTATAATAAGCGTGGCAACGGCGACCTTGATATATTGGTCCGTGGAAAGATTTCGACCAATCATGATCGCGTGACGATCAAACGGCTGTTATATCGCAAAATGCAAAACCGATGCAAATCTGTTGGTTCGATGCGTTTGGCTAACGTCAATTCTACAGGTTACACCAGTGGTTCTTAACACGATCGCTACGAGAGCCTCGCATACAGTAGCTGACAAAAGTTTAAGCCGACAGAACGATGCAAAACATAATTTTATGGTTCACAAATATTGTTTATCCATTCATTTTTATTGTCATTATGGTAGAACACTATTTATTGATTACCATAGAATACAGATTATATTTATACTGTTATTTCTTATTAATTAACTTATTTACTTTCTTTGACCCTTTGGTCTTCAACTTTTGTCCGCCACTGTCATTTTATATTATTATTGATTAGTACATAGCACGAAATTTGTTTATTGTACTGTTCCGCATATGTGAATTATTTTATTTTTGTTCACATTTTGGTCTTCAACTTTTGTCCGCCACTGTATATGATCATAAATCAGATTTCTATCAATTTAACCGGAAATTACAAGAAAACTTTGTAAATGTAACAATTATGTTGATTGATAAACAACTGATTAAATGTTATAAATATACTTATCAATGTACATAATATTTACTGCTAATATATAAAACAACGGGACTAGTGTAACTCTTTTATGTTGCACGTCGTCGACGACAAACGTGTATTATTGATTTTATTGGTGATATAAATATAGACAACTTTATCACAACTTGATCGTAATGTATAGCTAGATTTGATAATTATTTAAATTACACCGAACGATTAAATCTGTTAGCTTCGTCACGATTAGATTAAAGTAGCCAAATTTTATTGACAGGACTACAGTCGGTTACAAAAGTTCTACATCTTTTACGAACAGTTAATTGAAAGATCGAGAAGGTATAAAGAAGAGTGTTCACCGGAGAACGCTCAACTACAAATGTTATTTATATTCTTATTTATTATTAATTAATTAATTTATTTTATTTGACCCTTTGGTCTTAAACTTTTGTCCGCTACTGTAACCGAAAAATGAGTTAGTGATCATAAAATGTCCAAGATCCTTTTCCTCTTTCTTTTTAATATTAAAGTTTTGATTGACGTGTGAAGACTTTTGTGGTTGACTGTACCTACAGTAGCGGACAAAAGTTTAAGACCGAACAGTCAAAGAAATTAAACTAACTAATTTAGAAGGAATAGCATGATAAATAAAATTTGTATTCTGTGCTAATCAATAAATAGTGTTCTACTATAATAACAATAAAAATAAATATATAAACAATATTTGTATACCATAAAACTATGTTCTACATTGTTCTCTCGTCTTAAACTTTTGTCCGCTACTGTACGTGTAAAAAGAGTAAACGAAGGAGACGCTTCCTGTTTTGGTTTTAAACAGAGAAGTGACATATCGATAGAAATTTGTTTTACGATTGCGAAAATGTATATTTTACTTCGCATATTTTGAGTAATACGTGTGTTCCGTGTCTAATTGCTATTAACTGCTTCCTCATGTTCCTTTTTTATGAGTATTAAAGTTTCATCAACTATACTCGGATGGCTATTACCGACAATGATTTGGTGTCAATATATATACTATGGGTGATTAAGTTTTATTGTAGTATGTAGGTATGTGTACTAATTGTAAGTGTTAGAGGAAGGAAAATATTTTCAGCATTTGATGATGATCACTGATAATTTCATTTAATGTTGTTTTGATTTAGAATTTTGAAATCAAGAAGGCAGAGAACATTTTCAAACAAGAAGACAGAGAACAAACAAACAAACTTACTTTTCCACAGCTGTGTTGCACCATGGAGCAACGTTCGCCATGGTTCTTCGTCTACCAACGAGACGCTGAACAAACCAACGAAATCATCCCCAAGCAAGTTCCTCCGAGCACATCGCAGTACAGATTGTCAACGTGTTCCAACCCAAACACAAGAGATCCAATCCATGAAACACTTTCTTCTTCGACTTCCAGTGAGTGTTCCCCATAAAAAACACCTGCTCTGCACCAAGTTCCAAGTTCACTTCACCAACTTCGACGGCTTATCCTCTCGTCCTGTCCATCGACACCTTTCCTCTCATCCTCGAGGTGTACGAGTATCACGCTGCAACGATCGATAGCCACGTTAAATACGAGAAACCGCATCGCAAAGTGAACACAGTCACGATAAAAGTCCCAAGGAACACCTGATTGCTCTTCGAGCACAGAAACCTGATGGACACCATAAATTTGCCTTGCTCCTCGATCGTTCAACACTGTTCACAATCGTCGCGTTAATCCATCTTCAACAACGTGACTCTACCACAGTCCTCGATCATGCTTTCCCACGTGAACTGCAAACGAACGATCATAAGCGAACTATTGCAGGAAAAGAGTGTTACGGTATGCGTATACTTTCACGATTAACGAAATCAAGTAAAGTTTGCACGGCGAACCGAATTGTTTTTGCGTACGATGTGCTCTGGTCGCGCGATGGGGTAGCAGTATTGTTCGTAGATCGTTCGTAGAAGGTAGACCAGCGACTCACCCCTCGGCTGGACTCGGTGTTGCTCGTTGTCGTTCGTTCTCCCTCAGTTCTTGGTCTCCCCTTGATATGGTCGATAACAGGGAGAGTGCGTACTGCATCCTTCCGTTCCTGCGAATCTCGGCCGCGGGAACGAGCGTTTCACAGGAATTCGATTGCATTTTCCACGGTCCACGGAGAACAGGGGAATTGCGGGAGAGTTTTAGCGTGGAAGACTGGTGGACGGACGGCCGCTTAACACATTGTTGACCGGCAATTTTACTGAAAATTTATCTCATGTTACCGGCTAGCATTAATAATATTAATTAATACCATAGTAAATGGATATGGAAGTAAAACGGTATTGTAGAGAAAAGATTCTTAAGATTATTTATTATTATTAATCCTTTGAGCGCTGAATCAAAGTTGCATGGTATGAAGAGAAGTACACTGTAATTTTCTATCACTTGTTTATCGTTGTCTGTCTGTAAACCTTGTAATAGACATTTATTGAAGCCTCTGTAAATAATGATTAGAAATCATTTTTAACAACAGAAACGATGAATCAGTAGTTAATATTAAGAATTTTACCTTTGAGTACCATAAATTCTTTTTATCGTCTGGAAGTTCACTAGAAAGTTTTACACCAATTCTCAACATGGCTCTAAAGTGATATCGTTCCATGTTCTTTTAATATCTCAAATAACCGAAGATCGATCGTTACGCTGCCTACGTTCTGCGTAAGTGCGCCAAGATGACGATCCTATAAACCTTCAATAACACTCAACTAAATGATGATGGTGGTCGTTTGAAAACTTCAGGATTTTCATTTAAACCCTACATGCTAATAAAACGTAACAATGATAACATAGTGTAGGGTAGAACCCCTCTTATCTGAACACCCATTACCTGAACGTTGTACCCAAATATTTTATCATCCGAACAGAGTGTCATTTAATAATAGTTCTTAATTTTTCTAAAAATTATACCATTTGATTTGTTAAAATTGGAAAATTCTACATACGTCACCTAAAAATTAAAGATAGCACGTATGAGGTATCTTTTTGTCCTGGAGTGTAGCGAGGCGGACTGAGAGTAATCAGAAGCAAACACATTGGGAAAATCGACGATAAGGGGATCGGAGAAGCGGTTTGGGCGTTTCTTTCAGTGAGTTTCCTTTAGCCATTATTCTTCTATGTGTCAGCTTCCTTTCGATTTAGCTCAATGCCGTTTCGTTTCCGTTTCAAAGGCGTGGTACTCCAAAGAATTTGACCCGGATGTGTATTTCGTGGCCAGAGATCTTTGATAGTCAGGATATTTGCTGTACAAAAACAGTAAAACATGATCAGATGTTATTACTTCTGATTATAAATAGTTGTCGCGTATGAATTTTTGCGATTCCTGTTTAAATCAATTCATATAAATCATCAACTTCTTTTAAATTGAATAATGAAGTGAAAATACAGATCCCAGTATATTCTGTAGCAGTGTTAGTTCATAAGCTTTATTGTCACACTGTGCATGCTGAGACTCTCGCCGTACTGTCGTTTTGAAATCGGTTATGCATGCACGTTCTACTATTGAAACTGCAGTATCACAATAACACATTTCAAGGAGAGTCTTCGAACTCTGTCTTATTACATATTACAGTGTTAACTGGCACGGGAATCTGTCGGTTAAGTGTGTCAATGTTACGTTGATAATGCAACGAGTATAAACCAAACATGTCGTTTTAATCGTGCGGGTTAATCACCTCAGACCTGACTATCAGACTGTTACTTCTCGCTTGAAAGATAATCGTCATTGTTCAAGGACCGTCGAATCGTAATAATAGCGTTTCGCGTATGATTCATGACGCTGCGAATCAGTTTCATTTAGAATTTTTTACAGCTGTTGTCATTATCACGATTTTCACATCAAATTCTTTCAATTCTTTCTTCTTCGTAGAAATCTTGCTTAACCATGATGCTTTATTTCTTTAACTGAAAATGACAATTGAAATAAATTATTAAGTATAAATGACAATTATTAAATAATACATAAACTGGCATCATTTATGGTATCGTGTAACGTTATTTAAAAATTTGAACAAGTGCCCAATTAGATATTTAATAAAAATTTGTATGTATTACAAGACATTTTATTTGCATAAAATAAAGTATTACTTTTTATGTTGAAATAAATATGATTTTCATGTGCATTTAGAAACTTGGAAGTTAATAAAATTGCATTACATATTGAAAATTCAGTATATAATTACACTGAAATTTCAGTATACAATCATATAATATATATAATTTACTATATTCTATAAAAATTTATGCACTAATCCTCTTGTTTCCATATTGAAAAATTAATTTTTTCCATTCAAACCGTAGCTGTTTTTACATAAATATTGTTCTTGTAATTCTGAAGCATCGTTTGATAAAATATTGTCTGAATTATCCTAAGCCTGAATGATCGAAACAGCACAACGTATCAAACAATCTTTTTATTAGCCACAAGGACATGACGATGACCTTAGGATCACGAAATAAATGACCTTCAAGGCAGTTTTCTATCATCCTGTTTATCTTCCTGATCTGTGCAATCTTTTCTAAGAAATAGTTTCGTATATGTAAAAATGATTCATTCGTTAGGCTGCATTCGTTTCCGATATTTTTTCAATCCTTTACTGCTGTATACAGCAAGGATGTAATTATTTAGTGTAAAACAGGTTTAATTTGAATACTGGTATTACTATTATCTTGAATTAGTGGTTATTTTAATATAGTAAACTCACGTAGAGTAAGATCACTGACGGTAGTGATGCAACGATGAATAATCAAATTTTTCGTATAATCAAACAACTTACAGGAACATAAATAAGTTCTATGTAAAAGACTTTACTATTCTATGTAAAAGAATCTTTAGGTATATCTTATGTACCTTTCCTATAAATGATGCTGGATTACTTCATTTTTATGTTTCATACTATTTAATGCATCTGAATTAATTTGCTTTCAGTACTATTAACTCTAATAAATATATTACATCCCTCCAAATGAATACACCTTAGAGCTATTATACAATAAATTTCTACATTTTTATAGATTTTATAGTTTTGATCTATAAAAGTATATCTTTATAGTTTATAACTTTCCAAGTCATCCTACACCATTACTTCATCTCAAATTTAAATAGTCCAGTGTATCCCTCAAATTTCATTAACGTCGCCCACTCCAGTCGCTTCATACAGCATGTACAGTAGCGGGCAAAAGTTTAAGACCAAAGGGCCAAAAAAACAAAATTAATTAATTACTAAGAAATAACAGTATAAATAAAATTTGTATTCTGTGCTAATCAATAAATAGTGTTCTACCATAATGACGATAAAAATGAATAGATAAGCAATATTTATAAGATTATGTTTTACATTGTCCTGTCGTCTTAAACTTTTGTCCGCTACTGTGTCCAATTTTGGATTACCATGGGACCATTATTCGGTTAATCCAGTGTTCAAGTGACCAGTGTTCGGATAACAGGTATTCAAACGGTCGAGGTCCTACCGTGCATGCGATCAATAGAGAAGACCTTGGAAATCGAAGATCAGGAGTATCACTGTACTCCCACCATAGTTAAGTACTCTTGCGTATTTACTCGTTAGTGCACACAGGCTCCACCGATGCCCCCTTCCTCGACAGAGGTGGCGGAAGGTTCGATCCTTGGATACTTTCTTATAAATGAAGGTTGACCACTGGCTTGTTTCTCATTTAACGCTGCATCCCTCGGGCCCAGAGGGTTCTGTCTCTATGTATACGCACGTCGAGCATCCATTTTTCGTTCCTTTCTATCGCTTCAGTGTATTTGTGCACCGAATTAACAGTGATTAACCGATTATTCTCGTTTCTTCTTTGTTGGAGCTGAAAAACGGTCAAGATAAATACGTAAGTAATAAGAAATAGAAAATTAAACGGGACGTGAATTATGTGATGATGTTAAGAATGATTGATAGTTAGCAAAACATTTTTTGGGACAAGATCATCGAAAGATACTTGTTTTGAAATATTTAACGAATGGTTATGTAGGGTAGCATAAATACTAGGTTTACGGTAGTGTAATATTTTCGTGTTATTGGAGAACAGCATGAAATTAATGGTTCAATGCTAATTGAAAGGCAGTCACGTGGAAGTGAGGCAATTAAGTGTAATTTAATTAATTAATTCGGATAAAAGGAGACAAGGCGAGATATGTTTTATTCCTTGTGCAAATAAAGTATCCTTGGTAAACTGGAAATGTAAAGCGTTGGAGCTACTGGTTTTGAAATTCGAAAATTAAAGGGTTTTTAGCGGTAAAAAATAGCCCATTATGTTTTCAAATAGTACTTGAAATGTTGTGATAATTACTATAAAATTTTTATTGAATTCTTCTTAAATAAATATCTAAATTTTTTTTTTTTTATATGATTCCTTTTACTTAATTAAGTATATTTATCAAAGAAGAACACTACAAATAAACTTATACAATTCAAATAATTTTTTATGAACGCATTTAAATTTTCAAGCTAAAATTTAATGATTTTTATTGTTACAAGTAATTTTTAACATAAAAATATAAAATCATTAGTATTGAGCAAAGTTAACTAATTTAAAATTCAATGAGGAATCACAGCATTATAATAAATCTTTTATTTACTTTTTTCCCATATATGATGCAATATGTTAATCTTTAACAATGGATCAATTAATACATTAGCAGCAGCAAGTAATTATGTAAAATTTTATCAATTTACAATCTAATATAAAACTTGTGCAAGAGTATGAAAGATTCTATTACAACGACCGATAATTAATTACCAAATGACATCAAACGTCTCCCATACATACGCGTAACAACCACGCACATGCTGTGATATACGTGATCACGAATACGATCGTTTTGCATTCCGGAACTCATTCCAAACGATACGAATCACGCATGGATTTCTTACGAAAAGCCCCGCGTTTCGTATTTCAGCCTAACTCTTTAGACCGTATAATTTACAAGGATACCGCCGTGTGTACGCTGCCGCATGTGGGTGCAGTGCGCGCATGGAATGAACATAACCGCAATTCCAGTATTGTTTTGCATTATTTACGCAACACCTGTTACGAAAGTGTAACTGGCCACAATTGGCGGTGTGTACCTTCAAAAATGCACCGATTGAACTATATTTCCTTATCAGATGCTGAGGAGAACCCGTTTCGATTTGTCTCAAATTCGATTGTAAAATGAGCCTCGCAGTGCGGTTAACACGTTCCTTGCCCCGAGGTCCATTGATGTTCCATTGATTGTTCATCTAATAAACAATAATATTTCTTGCTATACTTTCCAAGTCAAAAATTCAACATAAGTGAATGAAATAAATATATCAAAAATATACACAGTATAATACATACGTAGCATAATTTTAATTACATATAATGTATTCCCATTTAATATATTGATGTAATTTTAGCTAAATTGAAAATTCTATTAAAGATCTTATTCTTTTTTGGACATAAAACGTGTTAAAACATTAATAGATTTGTTGAAGTACAGCAGTTTTACATAAGTTCGTTCGATTATATTCAATAAAAATTTCGATTTCTGTATAACTAAATAGAGTCGAATATCGAGTGTTTGATTTATGAAATATCTGAAATTATTTATTCATTTCACTGTTTTCAGTGTAGTATGTTTTCTTTTCTTTCTACTTAAATGATTTCAGTGGAATTTAATTCATGATCACTTATTCAGGAATATCGAAAAAAGTATATTTATTACTTAATTATAATAAAAGCTCGAATTGAAATATAATATAGCAAAAAAGAATATATTTAATAATAAATAGCTAAATAAATAAAAAAACTTAACAATAAAGGTTTATTAAAAATAAAAACTCAAACTTCTTGATATTGATAGATCTTAAACAATTTTATACAGTACGAAATCCATCAAAAAATTTTTAACCAAAGTATAATTTTAATGTTATTTGAGATAAAATTTAAAAACAAAAGTCCATTATACAAGTGCAGCAAACATTTCATTTTATATTATCTTACTGCATAAAACTGATCAACTTAATGAATTTTATTAAACTGTAATTAAAACTGAAAATCATTTTTAAAAAAGAAAGGTTAGATTTATAGCAATTGCCGTATAATATAACGTAAAATAGGAACACACCTTCATCTGCTGACAATGTACATGCTGATTTAATGAGTAAATGCTTATCAGATCAATAACAGGACTGATCATTATTCGAATAATTATGAGCATCGGTGATTTTATATCATCGAAGGTGTCTAACAGGTGACTTAATCGAGAGGGCCCGCTGTTCGATGTCCAATCAGAAACCTCGACTACCGGCTATACGCCCATAAGCTCGTTCAGCCTTCGATTTACCATCGGTCAATAATAATTATAGAAAACTGTAGCGCGTTGTAATCGCGCTACTGTTGCTCTCCTTCCGTACCTTTTCCCGCGTTCCCCTTCACAAAGCCAGTCTGACAAGTGAGTTAGAAGTAAAAAAACGATCTAATACATCCGGTTACTCGCATTGCAAATCGATTCCGTTTCTTTCCTGTCCTTACAAAACTCTTTAACGCTTTACGACTATTATAATGAAGCCGACTAACGATAAAAACGTTATTGGATTAAATGGAAACAACTGAATACAATGGAAGATGTAAGACTATATATAGATAACAATAAAAGAAACGTTTCTTAAAATGTATTCAAAACATTTTGTATATTCATTTATTTATTTAATATTATGTCGATTTGGCAGCCAGTATTTTTCTTCATGTGAATACACAGACATGTTTTTCATGCGTATTAGATTAGTTTAATTTTATGATTGAAGTAAGACAAACAAATACTTATTAAGTGATTACTGCCACTCTAATATTCCTATAATTCACTTAATTTCTGTCCACGGGAACCCCGTTACCACATTAATGGTTAAAACAAAGCTTTATGGAATTCTTACAAATTGCTTAATCATATCCTATATTTACGATAGAAACAGGTATAGGTTACGTATAACTAATAATTAAGGATTAAAATTGTTCTGTGAACCTTGAATTTCAGGTAGAATAAAAATTATAAAAACAGGTTGAATAATATTATCTGGTATACGTATGAATACATAAATTTATATATGTAAGATATACAAAAATTTTTGTAAACACAACTAAAAGAATGGATCCTAAGTAAAGATTTGTTTCAGCCTCTAAAGTTTACAATGCATACATTGTTTTCAATATGTTGTATATTTTTGCATATTATGCAATTCTCTATTGTTTCTCAGTCTAAATTTCCTACGAATACATAAACATCCGCAATCTAGTTAATAACATCAGATAAGTATTCTTCATAATTGTATGAAACATAAACTTACTAAGATAAATTTTTCCTTTTCAAAACAGAATGAAAACAACATGGTTAG
This sequence comes from Tetrapedia diversipes, assembly GCA_033822845.1. Lineage (NCBI taxonomy): Eukaryota > Metazoa > Arthropoda > Insecta > Hymenoptera > Apidae > Tetrapedia > Tetrapedia diversipes. The sequence goes on along the minus strand of JAOPTO010000583.1, from coordinate 222,776 downwards.
CTCGCGGTAATGCTGCAAATTTACATTTATGTCAGTTTATCAATCATATAATTTGTTCTTTTCCTCGTTAAACAATTGTTTTTATGCTTCCAGCATGTTTGGGAATCGAATATAGTGAAGCGATAGCATCTTTGGATAGTTAGAAGCACGTGATCACGGATTGCGTTAATAAATATCGACTGGACGGAATGTTTAATTACCGTGAAGTCGTAACATCATGAATAATAGCGTCTTAAGTAAAACGTAACCACGTAGGATACGTGGGATAATTGAAAATTAATGTGTGCACGCTTCCATAAATGTGATTTTACGATGTGCTGCAGGTAATGACGAAATTGAAACTTTTTATTACTATCAACATTCAGTGGTACCACCATTACCATCAGTATACAGTGGAACCTCTATTATCTGAATATTTTATTCGAATACTCTATTATCCGAACAGAGTTGATTTATTTGATAATACTTCAGAGTTTTATCTAATTCCAATTTTTTATTTTAAGAAAAATTTGAAATTTAATAGTTGAAAATATATAAGATATCGGAATATTGAAACAAATCGTTAATCTTCTTAATCTCCATTTAAATAAATGAAGTTTAATTCAAGAAAAATACAGTAATTTGATTATTCGAAAATTCTTTCATCTGAATACTTTTGTCTACCTATTAGTTCATATATTGAAGGTTCTACTGTATTTATATTATTAAAACAAACAATTGTTATATCCGTACGTGCTAATTGCCTTATAGCATACTCTACTATTATTATATTATTACTACGCAAAGTGTTAAAGAATACTTTATAGTACAGTATGGTAATCAGAAATTGATAAATGTTGGTATTAACATATTCATTACTATAGGCGACTATAGTCACGTGCCAGAATGTAGCTTCTGTATACTGCAACGCAAGCTGTACATGAATTGTAATTTATGGATGTCAGTAGTTACTGTAGTGATATCAATGCAATATCATAATTAATAGAAATTAAATTAAATTTAGGTTTATTACTTTTGATGGTATGAATGCTTTCTGATGCCTTTGCAAAATTATCATTTATATAAATATTATTCCGTTTGTTGCTTCTTCCATCATTACTTTTATAATACTTATTTTATCGTGTTCTATACGATAAATTCTTATTTACTGTGTAGTATAACAGCTTTATTGTAATTTGTATAGTTTCATATACTGCTGAAAATTGTTAGAATTTTATCAGCATTGCATTACTTTATGTATACATATACATTTCTTTTATGTGAGCATTGACATTATACTACCTATACATATTAGCGACATCGGTTTAAAATAAATATACAGTAGCGGGCAGAAGTTTAAGACGTCAGGACACTGTAAAACATAATTTTATAGTTCACAAATATTTTTATCGTTATTATGGTAAAGCACTATTCATTGATTAGCATAGAATACAAATTTTATTTCTTTTTGTTATTTCTAAGTAATTAATTTATTTATTTTCTTTGTTCCTTTGGTCATAACAATTTTGTCCACTACTGTATTATGGAAGATTAAGTTAAATTTTATGAAAAGGAGATCACGTTTGAAATTTCATAACAATCACTAAGATCTGTATTTTAAATTATTATTTGAAATCTACGATAAGTTTCAATTGTTGAAATAACAAATGTTCAGCTAATAGAAGGCCCATCCTTCGTGTTATTTTTGCTGCTGTTGATGAAAACGTTTGAGTAGCTGATACAGATCAAACACTTAATCAGAATATTTTTATCAGGCAAAATCTTATACGGTTATTAAAGCGAGATCACGGTAAACGATTAAGCGTGTTATTCGTATTCATTCGGCTCATTTTCTACGGTTTCTTGCTCATTGGGCGTGCACTTGGTGCAGAATACATTTGCAGTCTCGCCTTGAACGTATTAATTAATCACCAAGAAACGGCACAAGTTGTTCGTTCTGTCATCGTGCATCGTATCGTGGTTTCTGCACATTGTCTATTTAATTCTCCACTCTGTTCAGCCACACTGATGTTTTTTCTTACCGTTCGTGGTTTCCAGTTGTTGACTTCTAAGAAAATGTTAAATTTCCAATCGCAATCTCGTCGATAGACAATTATTCATCAAAAATCCATTTTTAAAGATCGTTGTGCACGTTACACCTTTAAACCATTAAGACCCACGTTTGTAATTATTTTTCAGTTAATTTACATTGTCAAATCTTATTCTTTTAGCATTGTGGTCAGTCGTGAGGTGCAATCGAGTACAATACACCTCCGTTCACATAAAGCAATTTCCATAAAGGAATACAATTCTTATCTCGGATGTTACAGTGATAGACATACAGTAGCGGTCAAAAGTTCAAGACGAGAGGATGATGTGGAACATAGTTTTATGGTTTGCAAACATTGTCTATACGTTCAATTTTATTGTTATCATAGTGGAGCAGTCGTACCTATATTATTAATAGGATATTATAGTGTTTGATTAGTACAAAACACGAAATTTGTTCATCGTGCTATTCCTCATACACGAATTATTTTATTTTCGTTGAACTTTTGGTCTTAAACTTTTGTAAGGTAGTGTATCTCAGGATTTACGAAATCGTGTCGATCTCCCTACTGCCGAACTAATTGCTTATTTGCATATAGCGTGTGATTAGACGACGCAAACAGAATAACTTAAGACATTTTTGATGATCATTATTCTCCGACTTTTATTGCACCTCAAACCTTGTCTGTGATAATGAACTGATTTCTCGTGGGAACGTTGAATAAGTTTCACTATTTTATTCACCCCTCCACGTGCTGCGACATGCTAATATTTAAAAAAAAAGGAATTCTAGAGATTCATTGGATAATCGTATACAACTGAATGTTAACTCATAATGAAAAACTGAATACAGTACATGCAGGTACCTTTTTTAATTTGCATTTCTAAATTATTAAATATTACTACATACTATGAATTGAATTAAATTAAATTCTTTGTTATACAGGTTGATTCCACGTTGCATACGGTAGCGGGAAACAGTTTAAGACCAAACGGTCAAAGAAAATAAATTAATTAATTAGTAAGAAATAACAGTATAAATAAAATTTGTATTCTATGCTAATTAGTAAGTAGTGTTCTACTATAATGACGATAAAAATAAGTATATAAACAACATTTGCAGACCACAAAACTATGGTCTACATTGTCCTCTCGTCTTAAACTTTTATTCGCTACCGTACTTGTGACCCGTGCGCAATGTGTTAGAAAACAGAATTTTTCGAAACAAATTAACGGAAGAAACTGAAAAATTGGCAAATCGAGAATGTTGCGTTGGTCCTTAATGGGTTAATCGTTTGTTCCATAAAATTCCACGAAGGAAGTAAAAAGAGCCTCTAACAAGGTGGCTAATTATGCCACGCGGTATAGTTAAAACAAGGCAGCCGTTAATTCTGAATATTCGCTAAATGAGGAAATACTAATCACGATCGGATAACCATGTAAGCGAGCTTGCTAAAACGATAGTCATCTGCTCACCTATCGACGTATGTTAACTGCTTAAGTTCCTGTTGCAAACAGAAAAATTATTTCTGCTAACTTAATGATCTCGCTTCTGTGTACACTAACGGCCAAAAGTTTGGAACTATCACGCGTTATATGCGCTGCAAACATTTAAAGAAAGAAAGGATTTGGACTGATGTTACCTTAGGAACTTTTTATCTTTTTTCTTTCATTTGCAAAATCGTGCAGCATCGAGAAAGTGTGTGCTACCTTCGTTTCCATGCACTCGATAAATGCACCATTGCACGGAACAGGAGTACGATCTAACGATGATCTATTCGCGTCATTCACTCAATGTCATTGCCTTTTTTCCACAAATCCTATCGACACTTTACACGTGGATTCCCGTCGAGATAATCGCAACTGTGTGTTTCGTCACGGTGGTAGCACATGGAACAGTTTAAACGTGAACTTAATTGCCAGTTCTCGGTTATTACATTTTATTCGAGAAACCCGGCTCAAGGCTTTTCTCGTTAATTGCACACATCATTGGGTGGAGTCGGAGAATTATGGTTCGCTTAATGAATAACGAAACCTGATGCAAGGATACGGCAAGTGTTTTCATTTCCATTATTGCAAGTCGAGTGTTGTGTAAGTAACAATATCAGCTAGTATATATTTCGAATTCGACTAGGTGTCCTCTATAATACGGTGAACAGAGAAATACAGTGGCGGACAAAAGTTTAAGACGGCAGGACAATGTAAAACATAATTTTATGATTCACAAATATTGTTTATCTATTCATTTTTATTGTCATTATGGTAGAACACTATTTATTCATTAGCATAGAATACAAATTTTATTTATACTGTTACTTCTTATTAATTAATTTATTTATTTATAGAATCAGAACTTTATTTATCCTGCTACTTCTTATCAATTAATTAATTTATTTTCTTTGACCCTTTGGTCTTAAACTTTTATCCATCACTGTATGTATTCCTATTTGTAAAACACAAAGCGATCAGGATTTCGCCATGAAAACAAATTGTTTTCGAAATTTCTTTTAGTCCTATTTATTGTACACCTTGCACTCTATAACTTTTGTTCTAAACGTTTTTTTGTGAGAAAAAACCGTTAGCGATAAAGAATTCACGGATGGGTCGGCAATGTTTAGCGAACGCGGGGTGAAGAACGGAAAGGCCTATAAGGGTTTTCTCGAAGGAGGAAACGACCAGTGTTGAATGAAAAACCGAGTCGTACAGTTCCATAGAGAGTTGAGAGTTGAACGTAGAGCTACGTGGTTAAATTGGGTTAGAAACAGCTGTACTGTCTGTATTTAGAAGTTAGAAATTCCTGTGCACTGTGTACTTTTGCTATCGATCACATTAATAATAATAATAATAATAATAATAATAATAAACAAAACTTTCTTTATTAATTTGAAAGGAGGAGTGCAAGGATAGTTCAGACCACTTGGTCGATGATAGGTGGTATCGCAAGTTAAGCATCGCTCGTCGAGGTACAACTAAGGATGGGTGACAAAGTTAGTAACATGCATTTTTCACAGGACTCGTAAATTAATTTCAATCGAACAATAAATTGCAAACAGGATTTGATATAGCTGCAATTCTGAAAGTGATCCCAAACTTCTGGCTGGTGTAGCGTTATGTACCCGAGCCTAGTTTATCGTGGTCATCTTTGTACACGAGAGTGCTATTAGATGAGCACATTTTCGTAATTATCTCGTTGCATTACCATTTTCGTACGTCACTTGTATTTGTGGACATCACGATGATTCTACGTGAAACGCGAAAGATGAACAATTATGACAATTATTTATAGATTCAGTTATCGAAGTGATTCATTGGTCGCTATTTAGAAGAATACTGAAAGATGGTTCTTTGAAACACGTCTCTGTTAAAACTCAGTAAAAATCCATAAAAAACGGGATACAATCGGGTTTTGATAATTCGGAGAACCTAGGCAAAATGAAAATTTCATTCATTTCCTTCCGCTCGCTGTTATGGGTTTATTATTGGGTTAGGAGAAAAGGAGTTGCCGATCGAATCTGGATAGCTTAGTGATAGATAGATAGATAACTCTTTATTGCTTTTCTATTCGATTACAATGGTTCCGTTTCTATAACATTACGGCTTATTCTACTCATTTACTAATACTAATCCTAACTATCCAATAAACAACATAACCAGTGGTTAATCTTTATCCTCAGTCGCTCAGTTTTCTCAAGTGCTCATCTTTCGTGCCTTAGAAACCCTCGAGCCCAAATCCACACGACTATCGCCCAACTCGAGCACTCTTCAGCTTCTTCCTGAACTCTCATCCACCCGATCGCATTCCTACAATATTATTAAACGACTAACAATCACCTGTTGAGGGTTGATTCACAACTTTCACTGATCTAGTGTCAACGACTCCTCGTTGTCACGAGCTCTGGAATCAACATCATTAAAACGACATAATTCTCGTTGCGTCTGAATGATTTCGGATCAAGGTAACCAACTCGTATACTGCAACGTGTACGTCGACATTTCTGACCGAACATTTGCTATTCATTATTACGTAATAAATACGCGTTTTATTTTATTCTCGCTGGCCTGTTAGGGCGAACAGCCTAAACGATCGGCTGTAATCGTAATTTTCCCTGTCTATTGCCATAAAATGGCAACAATGACCGCGATAACGAAGCAAACAGCGGGACGTGTATTGATACGTATTGTTCGCACATTCAAGGTGCTTCGTTTGTTAATAATTAGTTGAACAATCAGAAAATTGTGTTCACATGGACGTTCGTCGCTGTGGGCGTTAATGGTTTCGTACAAAAGTGATGTGAAATGTTCAATTACAGGATCTTTAAGAAATTATCATTTTATGATCACCAAAGAAATATATTACAATTATTTTGTGTATTTCTATAAACATTTGAATTTAACACTAGGTTTAATATAAATGATCCTGTTTATCTGTTTCTTTGCACCATATAGATTTCGTATGAAAAACGGCAATCAGCTTTCGCACTTTTATTCACGCAATTATTTTGCATACTAATCAGTCAGTGCAAACTGCACGAGCCTTGAGCAAATAAGTCTCGTTAGAATATTACCACTCTACAGTTTGAACATTATCGAATACCATTGCTAATGCTGTATCCGTGAGTCAGACTAATGCGAGTCCATTTTTCTTTTCTATTTCGAAATTTTTACGCGCTTATACGCACCATGTTGCAACTCTTTGCTTTTTTATTCAGAAAGACAGTAATTTAGTAAGTCGATGCTGAAGAAAAACTGGACTTGGGTTGGTCTGGGATAAAATACAGGTAGCCCTCTTACAACACGGCATCATATAAAGTGGAACCTGGATACAGTTCTGTTTAAACCACAAAATGTCCATATTCTATTCTAATTAGTGCTTTACTTCAAATGTTTCCTGTACAGCGGAACTCCGTTTATAAGAATCTCTCCCAGACAGATCTCGATAACAAGGTCGTTCGTATACAGTAGCGGACAAAAGTTTAAGATCAAAGGTTCGGAGAAAAAAAATTAATAAATTAATAAGAAATAACAGTATTAATAAAATTTGTATTCTATGCTAATCGATAAATAGTGTTACAGTAGCAGACAGAAGTTGAAGACCGAAGGGTCAACGAAAATAAATTAATTAATTGATAAAAAATGACGGTATAAATAAAATTTGTATACTATGCTAATCAATGAACAGTGTTCTACCACGATAAACAATAAAAATAAATAGGTAAACAATATTTGCAAAGCATAAAATTATGTTTCACGTTGTCCTGTCGTCTTAAGCTTTTGTTCACTACTGTATTAGAGGCTCACCTAATTCTCCCTACTACCTATGCAACAATTCCTCGTTTAAAGAGTAACACCTCACGTTTATATAAATTGACTTCAACAAACATTTACTTTTAAAGTGTTTAGTTGATTAGACGCGCTGAAACAACGTTCCACCGTACCATTGCGTATTGTATGTATGTGTCGTTTAATTTTTCGTACATTCAAATCTCCCATAAACTCACAAACTTCTGCAGCTTAATCATTGCTTGGACGCTCAACAAATTCTTATCAATATTTCTACAAAATTATTTAATTTTATTCGAATCGTAAATTATATCTGATATTAGACTGCAATTGCATGTGTTACATCTTTCTAAACGTCTACAAATTATTCTGATAAAATTAGCATCACATTTTTACGGTGTTTCTGAGTCTTTAAGGATCTCGTCTTTTTTTTAAATTATAACAATTGAATTGATAAGTCTGTTGAAGGTTTTTACGCTTCTCGCATTAGGTATTTGTTTCTCGTTTTATTTATAAGTGCTTATGTTTGCAACCACTTGTCAGTTTATATCCCTGTTGAATCTCTCGTTAATTTAATTATAGGGAAATTCACACTGCACATACTTATTAATAACAATTCTCCGTACTTCTGCAGATTTCTAAACGCAGAAATCTCTAAGGTAACGTCAGTTCGAATATTTTCTTTTTTTAAATCCTCGCAACGCTTTGTGACGCGTTTAAACATATTTAACTATTACTAACAACAATTTTACGTACTTCTGCAGATTTCTGAACGGAGAAAGGTAACATCAGTCTAATTCCTTTCTTTCTTTAAATCCTCGCAGCGCTTATAACGCGTGATGCTTACAAACTTTTGACTAATACTGTATCTTTTCTAATGGTCTATTTTTTACCAGCGTTCGAAACCGTAAAACGAAGATTCTAAGGGATTCTCAGAGTTCTTTTCTCTCCTCGTTGCTTTGCATAAATCTTGGCTGCAATTTGTAATAATCAAACATGAAACTCTGTGATCTATAGTAAGCATGCGACAAAATGGCGATTCTTGTGACGGCGACGTACAAACTACCGCTATAGAGATTACTATCAACGGTCGTATATTTACGGTCAAGTAAATGTTAACAAGTATGTAAACGCTGGACGTGGCAATAATTGTCACGATAATCAACACGAACTTGCAAATATCATGCACCGATGCGTTACGTAATCAATATTTAATGACGAATCGTTAACGAGCATCGTGGACATTGCGGTTCGACGACAATTTTTTCGTTTCGAAGAAATTACTTGGAAAATTAATTATTTTAACATTTTTGAATACTTCTATAAAATTTGTGCAATCTAAAATACTAAAAGAAATACGTGTTTTGGACATTTTATAGACATTTTATGCACACTAAATCATTTCAATTTTATGGTATGCAAATATTGCTTATCTAATTCATTTTTATCGTCATTATGGTAGAACACTATTTATTCATTAGCATAGAATACAAATTTTATTTATACTGTTATTTCTTATTAATTAATTAATTTACAAATTAATGGACAAAAGTTTAAGACGGCTGGACAAATAAAACATAATTGTATGATTCACAAATATTGTTTATCTATTCATTTTTATTGTTATCATGGTAGAACACTATTTATTGATTGGCATAGAATACGAATTTTATCGATACCGTTATTTCTTATTAATTAATTAATTTATTTATTTTCTTTGACCCTTTGGTCTTCAACTTTTGTCTACTGCTGTACATAAAAATTTGCCGTCTAATAATAATGCAATGCGTCTGAACAATATTTGAACAATTAGCTGGAAATCGTGACTGGAGCGTGCGAACTTTTGCGGCCGACTGTACGCATACTAGAATGATTAAAGAGGAATCTCCTTAAAACAGCATTTTGCAATGGCGGTTTCGTCACTCGTCCCGTTCAACGCTAATCAACGGATCGCCTCGTGGTCCTAATAAATCAAGCTTGAAATCAATTTTTTGTTCTTCTTCCACTGTTACAGGGAACAATGCTGAACTCAGGGGTTCAGAAATTGAAATTCCTGTACAAGCCGTACGCGTTGGCCGTTGTTTCAGTTGGATACGTGCTTGGAGAGCTAGGTCATTATTTAATTGGTAAGCAAAGCAATTGAATTCCGCGCATTATACTTCCTCTTCCTCGAGGGGCTTCTTAATTATTTTCATTGAACGAGCATGTTCCACTAATTGCACGCGACAACTCTTAGGCGAGTGTTTTATCCTATTTTAAGATCTCATTGCCATCGAATTTTGCATTGTATATCGTGTGTGATTAGAGGGGATCTAGGAATGCGCCACCTTGGACAACTCTTCAGTCAAAAGCCTAACAAAATATAAGAAACATATTATTGCATGTATTATTATCAAAAATATAAGAAATATTTTATTAAATATATTATTGTAAAAAACCTATCAAAATATAAGAAATATTTTATTAGGGTAAAGTTGCCTAATTTGAGAGGCATTTAAAGAAAAAAAATCCTAATTTTCGACCAAGGACACGCTCATTAAAATTAGACACAGGTTTTGAAACTGAAACATGTAATAAAATTAGAAAAGCATACATAGATACAGTAGCGGACGAAAGTTTAAGACTGCATGACAATGTAAAACATAATTGTACAGAAAAACCTGAAAATTGTTGCTTACACCCAATATACAAGTAAATAGTGTGTAGTATTGTGTTACTCTAAATGTTAATTTGTTCGATACGAAAAGACGGTGGATAGGAACATTTGAACTTAGAACAGCGGAATGAATGGTTGTATAAATTACAAAGTACCGATCATCAGTGTTATTTCCTTATTTATGTTTTCAAGGTGTCACAAGCAAGGCGACAGCGGAGGATTTACACTATGGCGATATTTCCTGCCAATTAAACTCGACCACGTTATCGATTGCAGAACTACCCGTTCAATGCGAGGAGGCCAAAAACGAAAGTTTGTAAGTTTCCTTTTGTTTCACGCGTAATTTACCGCAATTACCAGCGAATTCCTTTCTTTCGTACGCTTCTTCAATATCACGTAATTCCAATTAGTATCGAACACGGTACAGTACCGGTCATAAGTATTGGTCCATCTATTTAGGTTGCAAAAATCCGTGTAAAAATGTTAATACAAACATGTATTATATTCCAATTAGTATCGAACACGGTGCAGTACCGCTCATAAGTATTGGTCCATCTATTTAGGTTGCAAAAATCCGTGTAAAAATGTTAATACAAACATGTATTATATTCCAATTATTATCGAACACGGTACAGTAACGTTCATAAGTATTGGTCCATCTATCGAGGATACAAAAATTAGTGTTTAAATGTTAATACGAAACGAATACCCTAAATATTTCAAGCTGGAAATAAAAAAATACCTGAATTAATTATTTTTATTATAAAGTGTAGAATAAACAAAAATATGTATATGCTTAAAGAACTAAAAAATGTATTTTATATATTTTTGCACGTAAAAATGTGCGACTTATATAAATGTGGTATTTTATCAAAAATAGTGTTTGGCATGCGTGCACGATTATTCGACAGAAGAAACCACTAAAAGTTGGATAACTGCCCGAAATGATCTATAGTAGGGGACAAAAGTTTAAAACTAAACTGTTTTTAACTTGTTTTCCTCGACTCTCGGACCTCCCCTTTCACTCGCTTAAATTCATATTAATTACATCATATAAATATATTGTTTTAAATAAATTTTTATATTTTATAGATTTTAACGGTAAAAATTTATAATCAATATAAATTTTGCAAGTGTACGTAGATACACTAGGTATTATTTCTTACAAAATATTACTATTACTAAATACATACTAGTAGGTTTATTAGTAGGTTTCTCAATATGTGCTTATGCATATGAAATTAGTGCAGCTGGAGGTACGGAATTCCGTTTAAAAAAAAAAAAATAGAACTCGCCTGCAACTGTCATAAGCACCGATGCATAAAGATGTGCAAAAATAACGTAGGAAAACACCACGTCAGAGTACCCTTTCATTTTACCTTATAATATTTTCCTTCGCGCTCAGTCGTCACCAACTTGCGTGGGTTCTCAACAACTATCTGATATAAATACTTTCACTGTGTTAGTATGAGGTTGCTTTGTTGGATTTATGATCCCTGGCTAGCAACTGGACAATCCTACGCTAAACAATAAAGAAAAGAACAACAAGTTGAATAGAACTATTGAAGGAAATTCAATTTAAGTATTTGTTATTGAATTTTAAGAAAATACATAAAGTTAAATGAAACTGTTCGAGAAAGTTAAATAAAATTGTCGAAGAAAATTCAGTTTAAGAATTTGTTAATGAATTTAAAAAGAGCAAGAACTTAAATAAAACTGTTGAAGAAAATTCAATTTAAAAAGTATAACTTAAAAATGTAACTTAACCGAAGCACTGTACTTACATGGCACCCTGTACATCAACTCCACCTACAATCGAATTAGAATCGACTATTGAAATGTATTTTATTTCGCAGCTGTGCGACCCTGGAGCTGAACGGATCCCGGTACTGTGAATGGAACTACAATGGCCTTGGTCTGGACTATCAAATCCTTGCTGGGCCAAGCTTCATCGCTGTGTTCACAGTCGTTGGCGTTTGTTTAGGGGTTGCAGCAGACAAATACAATAGGTACTTAGGCACCCCATTGCTCAACGACTAATCATTCTCACCTCTATGATCATTTATCAACTTATTTATTTATTGATTTATTTTACATTTTTAGCAATACAGTTTCATTTATTTATTTTAATTCATTATTTATAATTATTCATAATAATAATAATTTATTTACAAAGGTTTATTTATTTATTTATTTTAATTCATTATTTATAATTATCTATAATATAATATACCATAATTATATAGCAAACTTTTTGCCAGTGCTGTACCTAAGATCTGGTTTAGAATTTAAGTCCTAGGATAAGACTTAAGATATTTAATTTTTCAGACTTAAATACCAACATTCTAAAACTCTATTTTAATATATAATAAGTTCTAAATAATACTCATAGCTATTTTCATATTAACAACCTTCAACAATTTTTATTATTACTACAATCCTTATTAGTGTATTTTATGGTACTTTTCACTTCTTAATCTTTTTTCATGAATGAATAATCAAAAAACTACTTTACTTTTCAGGGTAAGATTATTAACTGTTTGCACGCTGGTATTCAGTATCGCGGTTGTTTTAATGGGAGCAGTCAAAGAATACTGGCATCTAGTCATCTTACGTATGCTGCTAGCAGCAGGGTAAGTTATACATGATTACATTTACTTTTCAGCGGAAAGGGTTAAATCTTTATTTTATTAAAATATTTTTCTCTAATGTAAAATTGAGATAAAAGATCACAGTTTTCAGTGATATTTATTACTATGTATATTAATTTATTACTCTGTAATATTTATTACTTATATTAACAAAATGTTAAACAAATATATAGGGAGGCAGGATGCAATCCTTTGGCTACGGGTTTGCTCTCTGATTGGTTCCCAGAGAAACAGCGAGGTCTCGTCATGTCGATTTTCAATTGGGGCATTTATGGCGGTTATGGGATAGCGTTTCCGGTTGGCCGATACGTTCCAGAATTGAACATCGGGAATCTAGTATGTGTGAAATTAATGTATGTGTACAGTCATTCACAAGATTAATCAAAATGGTTAAACCACATTTTTTATCAAAAATAATATCAATATTTAATTATATTTTTGATAAGTATTCTTCTTCATACCGTCTACACTCCTCAATTAATCATTGTAATTTATAGTCAACAAGTAAATCATTATGCAAAAAATATTTCATCAATTTCGTGAGTCACTGTATATTCATTGATACTATCATATGTAATGTGCCGGTTAATCGGGCATTCCGGATAATCGGGTACTGGATAATTGGAGTAATTCTACTTTACTATCTAACTAAATAAAAAAAAAACAAAGCGTCAAGATGGTATATAGATTTACAATTTTAAATAAAAATGGTGTTAGGTTAGTCTAACTATTGAATGCAGAAATATTGTTCACCAATCTAATAAAAACAATAAACTGTTTGAACAGGGATGGAGGGCCTGCTACTATGGAGCTGGTATAATCGGATTGATCGTGGCTGGTTTCACTTTTACGCTCTCTGAACCGAAAAGAAAATCGATCGGTGAGGAAGGAACGAACACCAATGGAAAGAAAGTACCTGTGTGGAAAGTGATCCTGCAGCCGAGGATTATAGTACTCTGCTTAGCTGCCAGCATCAGACACTCCGGTAAAGAGCAACACCTTGACGCAAAGAATTGAAAAATACACTCTGAGGGTATATTAGCGTCCACATGTCTGGTTTATTCCAGCAAAATTTTTAATTGTTGTGAGAAATATTTATCTGTATTCCTTTTGGATGGTAGTAATATTTGTACATTTCTGTTTCATACTTCATAATTGTTAAGCTTGCATTTTTAACAAATGGAGTTGAGTGAAGAAATTTGTAATATTTAATTAATAATTTTTTTTTTATTAAAATGACGACAAGAAACAAGCTTGTAATTTATAACACAACACTTAAATATACCTTGTAACGATATAAATTCAGTTCAATATAAATCAATATAATCGGTAACGTAACATTTATTACAACTCATACTTATGAACTTTCTAATCTTCAGCTGCTTCAAGATAATCATTTTTCTTTCAGGTGGTATGTGCTTTGCCTACAACTGCGACCTCTACTACAGGGATTACTATCCCGACTATGATTTAGGCTGGTGGTTGTTCATGGTTACCATAGTGATCGGCAGCATCGGTGTTGTAGTCGGTGGAGTAGTTAGCGATAAAATCGTCGCGAAAATGGGCATTAGGTCCCGCGTGGCAGTTCTAGGTATTAGCCAAATAATTGCGACACCGTTTGCATTTGGGTCGATATACTTCAGCCCTCTATGGGCTATGATTACGCTTGGAATCTCTTACTTTTTCGGTAAGTACCTTTCGTGTTCTGCATAACCCACTGATGGGGACTGAAAACAACAGTACTTGTTAGATTATTCGAATTAACGTACATTCCCATTCAAAAGTGTTAGAACATTTTCCCAGTTGGTTACAATTTGGCACGAAATTTCTACAAGATTTTGGCAGTAAAACCATGTCCATGTGCCCTGTCATTTGACATCGCTTTTCATGTCAAACATTCTATCAAACCTTGACACCAAATTTACATTAAAAACAGGCCAAGCATTAGTATTGTTGCCAAGCTTTGCAATGGTTTTGTAATATGCCACAAGGTTTGATATGCTGTTGATCCAACGGTTGGTACAAACTATGGTTTATTTTTACTGCTGACACGATAACAGAACTTGTCATGTCAGATTTGGTATCAAATTGGAAACGTTCTGATGAAAAAGCTTATACCATGTATTTCAAATCATAGATATACAACAGTATTTACACGTGTCTACATCTTTCACTGCTCATACCTTTAATCAACTTCAATAGCATATCAAACGCATACAGTCACATAAAATATATGATAATATAATTCATAAATACACAATAAGAATTTTGGTGTACGAATATTTTTTAAATTTAAAATTAAAGTTTTTAATGCAAATGAAATTTAATGTATTATACCTTAAAAATATAAGTAAATAAGTTGTTTTAATTGCAGCTGAAATGTGGTTTGGAATCGTGTTTGCAGTGGTCGTAGAAATAGTTCCTTTGCATCTCAGGTCGACCACTGTTGGTGCTTTTTTGTTCGTCATGAACAATATCGGCGGAAATTTGCCTATACTGGTTGAACCAACCAGGAGGGCTATTGGTTTCCGGGAATCTCTTTATATTTATTACGCTGGCTTCTATGGTATTAGTAAGTATTCAGAAAATCGAATATTACGTATTTTAATACCTGAGCTACTTGAATAATCAAAATAACCAACTCGTAATTTTTTTCATATAATTTTCAGTTTGCTTTAGTTCTAGTATTAATCAACTTCCTTTTAGATATTTATATCAAACATTGCTATTTATTTAAAATACGTTAATCCTTAATTTGAACCCCATTCCCTTATTTCAAATTTTCTTTAAGTTTATAACAAAAAATGTTAACTTTAGGTTCCATTATGTTCTTCCTAACAACATTCTTAATGGATGGAGCTGTTAAAAAAGAACCGGAAAACGAACTTACCAGAAAACCAGAATTTGGATATGATAACAGCACCTACACCAATGATGATGGACGAGTACCAACTTTGGAACTCCCACGAATATATCCGTCCCCACCACAACGTATCGAAAATTCTAGGTTATAGAAAAACAAGTTCCAAAGATTTATTGTAAATAGTCTCTGGACTATTCATGGAAATAGAAACAACTATGTTTTGTTTTTTCTACCATCATCAATATTATGAAAATGAAATGACATAGTTGACGTCTAGTCAACTTTTACAACTTAATTAAAATAACTATTAGATTATATTATGTAAAACTTTCAATTTCAAGTTCAAATTAAAATAGTCCTGATCAATATGTTGATTTTTTGATAATGTACTTTATAATAATTCTCGAACTATAGACCTATTAAATACTGCTCAAATGAACATTAAATACTATCCTTTTGTAACATCTTTATGAAAGTAAATAGGCTCTCGATAAATTCTTCATGTTAATCGATTAAATATAAAGAGTAGTACGATAAATACGATACATTTTGGTGGTCAAAATAATTCACTGAAATATCAAATATAGTGAGTAGATGACTGACTATGACTATTACCATGAAAAAATTGTCAATACTCAAAAAGCTGACACTGTGTACCATCATGTATATAAAAGCTAAATAATTGAAGAAAATGTAAAAATTAAAAGCGATGTTAAGTAATAATTAATCGAAAATCAAATCTGTGAGAACTTCTAAGCAACCAACTTCTGATTTAATTCGAAAAAGAAGATACTTCCGATTATTTTGTACAACTTTTCTTATATAACAAATAGTATTAAATTGTTAATTTAGTACTAAACATATAATAAAATTTTCAATACAGTTTCTTATTATGTATCACATTAGAATAAGGCTTTTAATTGTAAGTATTGGTATAAAATCGTTTCTTCGATAAAATATCAGAGCCCATAGATCAATTTTATTTGTCATTGTATTATGAAAAACAACCTATTGAATACACATGTATAACATATACGTGTTTCTATAGGTATACAAAAATACCGTTCGAATACACACACACGCGTACACACACACACGCACACAGCTCACCACCAGCTATGTAATATACGGTACACAATAGATATGGAGATTCATCATTAAATCACTTCGTCTATGTACAGATTATTTAATATAAATAAAAAAGATCCTTTATTTGTAATGTACAAAATAGGCAGCCATCCTCGGTACTTCAAAGCCAACAGACTTGTCATGAAACATTATTATTGTTGCTGTTGTTGTAATTGAAAGTATGTATATATTTACATGCTATTTGTGAAAACACTTTGACATATATATCGACAATAAATAAGTTATCCAAGTGTTATACAATCAAGTACAGTAAAAACCACAAGTATTAGCCATTTAAATTTTTAATACTTTCTGAATAAAGTAATTTCTAACCAAGGAGTTAGCCAATTTTAATAAATTAGCTATTAATTTTGTCGTTTTGTCTGTTTTACTCACGCAGTATATACTATCTATTAGTTAGGCCAAAACCTGTAGTTATTACAGCAATCACACTTTCTTTTTCTCTCTCTTTCTCTCTCATTGTTGCTCCCTATGAACAGCATGATGCATAATAATTCCACAGATGCCACAGCATAAAATATTGATTTCACTGTATTAATAAACGCAAGCAAAATCTATACATTTTCGGTACAGCCTCATTGTTAATAAAATTTATCCTACAAGTTACGTAAACCGGCGTTACGTAGACATCGAATATAACCTATATACGTAGATAATACTATTGAAATCTTCACCAACAGGAAAGTGAATATCATTGGTGAAACAAACGCTCGGTCTTACATAAAGTCTGGGTATTGAAGGAATCGTACGTGAATGTGTATAATTGTGTGTATACCGATAAACTCAGGATCATTGACACGCCTTTTCTTACTTTTAACCTCATTGAAAAAGCTAGCTTATTATCAGTTAATTAGCTTGAGTGTCATATGGCAAAAGTATTTCACTTTTTCTATCCGATTAAGTGTCGTGTAGATGCATACAATAAACCTCTGATTTTTAAGTATACATACACGTATATCGTTCTAATGTCTACTACAGACACATTGCACATCTAACAGTACACTTTGTTTTTAATTCGTACTTATGCGTATACATTCATTGGTTTCGTTCACTGAATTTGCATGTTGATTCCTTAGAACATCGTTAGAGCACGATCTACATTCATTCTTAAGTACAGTCTCGTTCACAAGCGTCACTAGGCATTCATTAGTTTTAAAATGTTTATTGATGTAAGACCTAGATAATGAAGGTATAATTTAAGTAATTAAATAGGTGATACATTCATTCTGTCCTATGTTTGTTAAAAATTCGATGAGTTGTCTAACGAGAGTGTACTTTACAGGAGAATAAGACAAGCGAACTACGTTAAGTTTGCATTAGTTTCATCAGAATTTACTAAGTAGATAAAACGTTAAAAAATACTTCATCTCTAATATTTGGTCATTTGCGCAGATCTAAATCATATTTTTGTTCCTTCCATTATCTGTTGAGCATAAAACATTCAAGGTTACTTTACCACTCTATCTCTGGTTTCCTTTGTTGTACTTCTATCGTGCTATCTATTTTAATGTTTTTCAAAATTCGAATATACATGAAAATAAATTTAGCTGTTTTCTGAAAACCAGAGCAAGTGAATTTCAATAAATTTTTCATAGATTCATAAAATAACGTTTACTCTGCCATTCTATTTTTCACTTTAGAAAAATACTTTTTGAAAACTAGAGTAAATTTATTAGCTGTAATCGATTATTCATAAATAATTGCATTTCTAATAACGGAAACGGAATTGGCGAGAAAATATATTACTGTAAGATTGAGTGAGTTATCACTATTGAACTATGTAGCGTTTAAAAAAATACTAAAATTATACTTACATCTGTACATCAGTAATTACAATCACGGCCTTTTTCATTACACGTTTTGTGAACTACTATTTAAGCTAATGCGGTTAATATGTATAAAAAGGTTCTATTAACGAAAAGAATGTTGTATTAACAAAGATCAGCAAATCAACCCTAAAGAAGATACAGGTATCTTACTTTGCATATGTATAAAAGAAAGAATAGAAAGTACCTAACAATTTGGCATGAGCTAAAAATTTTGTAAAATATTTGCAAAGATGTTAAATTTGCATTGAAACGGGAGCTAGAAATCTTTTATTTAAAAAACTGGAAAAAAATTGTTATCTTTGTCTTGACCTATCTTCTCCATGATTAATTCACGCATCTATGAAGTTCATAGTTTATTCTAAACTATTTGACGCTTTTTTCAGATCACCTCACGCAATCATTAATCACCATTAACATCTCCTTTAAAAGTTTCCCCAGGAAGAACACAACAATCTTGCCTAAGGGTTCATTCTTCACTGCATATTAAGTACTTCTAACGAGAAAAAATAGCTTCAACGCAAAATCTTATTTAACACAGACATTAAAATGTTAGGAACGTCATGGATACACATCAACATTCCTCTGTCGAAGTGCTAGAGATCTGAGTGCTGGCTCCACTAGAAAAACTGCTTCTGCACGTCTCTACAGCTAACGCCGTGTCCGGTACTTGAACAAACTGAACCTTCTCCTTTGGCCATCGGTTCCTCCCATACACGCAATTGAAAATATTATACTTGTGATCTATCTCAAAATGACTCAATGTACTACTATGTCGCCTCTTGAGCACCTTCTTGGCCATCAGACTGCGATTGTTCTTATAGGACAGCTCTCTTCTGAAGCAGAAAAACCTCCTCAGCTCACGTTTCACTCGCTTGGAACGATATCCAAACAACAGAGGGCTGATGTACGCGGCCAAGATCAAGAGACTGGAGGCCAAAACGTCGTATTTATGGGGCAAATGTTGGTCAGTGGATCGAGGTAGATTCTTCATTACCAGCAGTATCACGTACGGTGACCAACAGATCAAACCCATCACGATCACCAGAGCGCTTATTCGCGCCGCCCTGTCCTCCTCTCTGTGCCTAAATATAGAACCGTTGCTTATCCGGTCCTTTAGAGAGTTTATGTAGCTCGAGGTGCTTCTTACGCTTGACACGCGGTGCAAGCTGTCGTTTTTACTCGGAGCTGGTGTGATGGTCACTATTGGAGCCAAGAGACTTGCTGACGACTCTGCAGCAGTGTTGTCCCTTTCAGTCTTATTACCGCTGCCATTCTCGCATGTGTTAGACAAAACGTCATTGCCGGCAAACGTCGATAGTCTGCGGATTGGTTTCACTTCTGAAGGACTCGCTGTTGGTATTCTCGGCTCTTCTTGACTCGGTGGCTGACTCTTCAAGTCCACGTCCGTTTGCAACAGATGTCCTTCTCTTTGATCATCGCTGATTTCAGTAAATCCTATTACTGGCTCGTGTTCCTTGTTCTCGCTACTTGTTCCTATAGATTTCTCCTCCTGCAAAGTTTTTAACGAGCCTTTCAAGTGATCTGATGGATAGCCACCCAGAGGCGAAGGGAATCTTTTATCAAGCACGTCTAAATTTTCAAAACACTCTAAACGAGCTTCGTCCTCGGACTCACTATTCTCGTCGACGTAATTCCTCGAGATCCAATCATCCGATACTTGTTCATGCTCTATTAAATCCACGGGGGGCATTCCCACCTCCTCAGGCTGCAAATCTCCTTCCTGACACTTACTTTCTTCTATGTTCTCATTAATCGTGGTATCACAATTATTGTCATATAAATTGTCATTTGTTGGACCCTCTTCAGTATTCATAGGCTGAGGAGACACCTCGACCCTCTGCATACCGACCATGAAAACGATCCCTGAAGTGGCCTGATCCTCCACAGGCGGCGAAGCCACCTCTATCTCCAAGGAAGACGAGAAAGATCGTCTTCTAGACAACTGACCAGTCGGCTGCATGGTCTCGCTGGTCTCATCTATCGACGACAGGCTGGATATCTTCGGCAACTTCCGGAAGTCCTCGATGGTGTCCGTTTGAAGACGCTGAAACCTAGACGGGCCGTTCTGCTCTTCCGTGAAGCTACCCGAGGACAACATGGGTCTGGACCCGCTTCTTCTGGCCCGCTCCGAGTTTCTGTGAGCAGCCGTGTAGATTCTGACGTAGATCCAGAAGACGGTGGCGAATGGAATAAAGTAGGCGAAGATGGTGTACACGATGGCGTAAACGAAGCCGTAAGTAACAGTACCACCTATAAGCGTATCAAAGATCACAGTATTGTTTTTCACGAGATCTACGTCATCATTCAAACTAAAGGGTTCGATGGTTTTCACTGTTTCAGGGATTCCGCTGACGTTCAACTGACCGGTTTCGTTTCCTAGCAATGCAATCGCAGATTCTGTGGTGGAGTTGAAAGAGGACCAGCTCCTATGCCTGGGCATGCAAAACAGCCAGAAGCTGCGAGGATTCGGATTGAAGAAGGCGAGGAAGCCGAAGACTATGGAGATCAGCCAGGTGGTGAGGATCAGGATGCCACATTTCAGTTTGTCCACGCGGGCTCGATAACGAAGGGGATCCACCACGGCGAAGTATTGGTCTACGGCGATCAGAAGCACAGAGAAAACGGAAGATGTCGTCACGATGGCTACAGCGCCTTCTGACATCGCACAAATGCTTCCTAGAGAGGGGGGATCGACGGTGGAGCTGTAGGACGAGGCTGCGTCCATGATCAGCAGAGGGTTCATGATGGCACACACTAACAGGTTCGATACGGTTAGGTTCATGACGAACCTGAAAGCAAACGTGATGTGTCTGTTGTAAAATATTATAATAAAATAATGAAATAGTACAGCAGACCCCCGATTATCCGGTTTTACCTTTAACAGGCCACACTTTTGTTGGCATGAAAATGATTTATTAGCAGAAAAATTATTGACACATTCTGTGATTACCATTACATTCTCATTGTTTACATAATTCTTATCTCATTAATTTTATTTTCCGTATATGTTTCATAGAATGTAAGTACATTATGTTTTGATTAACTGGCGGCCATTTTATGTGGTCAAAGATTCGGTTAAACGGGAGTGTACTCTACTATGCTAGAAAAAGATATGTACAGTGCCAGCAAAAAGTATTTGTATTCTCTTTGAGTAACTATTTCAATCAATAACATAGCTATAGTGGAACTCCGTTTACTCTTTGAGCAAATATTTGTTACAATCTATTTATATGAACATGAACTTATCATCTAAACGATAAATCATAGATAGTGGAGAGAATTATGTGAGCTCCTATTATATCAAGAATCTTAATCCAACTTGTCCCCCAAGAGGATCATATAAATGAAGCTCCACTGTGTTATATATAAAAACTAAAAAAGGTGTGGAGCTTCTAACGTTTCAACGTATCTTGAAAAATGAAAAATGTCAGATAGAACGTTTTAATCTAGAAAAACAAAAACCAACCTGTTAGAAATGGTCCGTAACGACGGACGGACAAGGAATGCCACTAGAAGCGTGACATTTAACACGAAACAGCCAAAGAGGACAAAACTCCAGGCTACGATGATATGATTATCCCACCATCCTTCTAGATCCCCTAGATCTGAGATCGGTCCTTCTCCGACGATGTCTGGCGAATCTCCAATCATTCATGTATAATAGACGGGACACGATCCTGAAACAACAAGAGCATGAAAATTTATAGATAACTATAGATAGATTGTAAGGCACATGTTATTAATAAAATGGACTTGAATTTGATGTCTTACTTCCGTGGATCTAATTTGATTTGTTTAAATATACAATGACGTCCGGTTATATGACCACCGTTCAGGACCAAGCGTGGCCATATATCCGGAGAGGTTTATTTCAGGAATTGTGCAAATATGTACAATGACTTATATGCATTGAACAAACACTTAATTACGTTGTTATTTCTCGTTTTTTCTTAAATGTAATTGTCAATTATAAATTATATCAATTAATTAAAAAAATTTATAAGGTAAAAGGAAGATATTTGTCAGAGTATGTTCATA
The DNA here is from genome assembly GCA_033822845.1 of Tetrapedia diversipes. Lineage (NCBI taxonomy): Eukaryota > Metazoa > Arthropoda > Insecta > Hymenoptera > Apidae > Tetrapedia > Tetrapedia diversipes. The sequence goes on along the minus strand of JAOPTO010000583.1, from coordinate 200,261 downwards.
ATTGGATTTGATACAAAAAATGACTTAATTATTTGATTAGTTTCATAAGTTACTATAAGTGTGGTATCTTTTTACTTGTATGTGCAATGTCATAGTTCCAAAAGATTACACGAAGTGAATCTGACAACTTGATCACCTCAAATAATTTGTGAATTGTTTGTTCTAAGAAACAAGTGGTACTGTAATATTTTAGCATACCATGCAACTTTTATTTGAAACATATTTTTTTTTTTAGGAGAAATAATTCACAAATTATTTGAGATTATTAACTTGTAACCTGCCCCCCTCCCCATATAAAATACTGCTGAATTACGTAATTGCTATGCTTGTTACATATTTTTCTGAGATATGTCAATCCTGTTTATTCTCAAGCATTCTAATTCAGATATTCTTGGTAAGAAAAAGTAAACAAATAGTAACAAGAAATACAGAAAGTAAATAATCAAGAGCCAAAGATACACAGGAGATTCTTACATAATAAAATTATCAATAGCTGCATTACCTTCTCCTCTCGTTATCTTTTTCCAATAATAAGTTACAATTTTTATTTTCATATTATAACATGAGATATTTTCATTCACGCTGTGACGTAATTTCTTTTGAATATTTCTCCACCATTCAACTTTTCACCTATTTATAAGAAACCAAGCTTAAACATTATGTCCAATATATAAAGATTATACATACACCTTATTCTGTTTAAGCAAATCTAGCCTTCCGCTATTTCGATCGTGTTCAAAGTGAACCTTGAACAATACAAATGTATTCTTACACATGAACATGATTCACAAAGAACATAATTCAAAAGCGGGAAACCAGTTTAGTTTTCCGTGAATTCGTAACGACCAAAATTTAAAATACGTACTTGTGTACGTTGTTTGAACGTATTTTACCAAAAGTTTTTCCTCCTTCGAGTAAACATCGCGCAAAAACATTTTACATTTCCAATAAACAGTTACATATATAAGTCAACAATAATTGCGTCGTGCTGATTCATTAATTAATATTTAATTGCTGCGCCATATATGCAAATTTAATACTGATCTGTTAATTTAATTATCAACGTAAGATTCGAAGTGTAGCTTGTCGCAGCGCCATCTCTTACAATGTAGCGTGATGTTCTTAGAACTACAGATAAACGATATAGAAATTTTAAACCCAAATTTTTCAAAAACTAGAGTCTACTTTGACCAAAAATTTTGGAATATTGCAGTATCAAGTACATAATGAAACTTCCATCCATACTCGTCCCAAAAGCGATTTCCACATCTTAGTCTTCTCCGTGCAAAACGATCATTAATGTTAAAGTTACTGTTACATAAATTATATTTATGATTTATTATTCCAAGTTCTATGTAAGTTTCACATTAGTTTTCAGCACACAGTGATTCATATTTATTTCCTCATGCTTGGCAATGAAAGCTAACTGCAAGGACTATTATGTGATTCTTTTGTTCGAAATTAAAAAGCGTGAATCTATGACTAAATACAAATTAGTAAACTGTATTATTTAATGATACACGAAAACTTTTAATACGAACCTTGAAACATTTAATTAGAAAAGAAAAAATGTTAAGAAAAACACTTTTACGTTTTATACATATTTTATTTTAAAATATCTTATTTAAAATTTAACCACTGCAAATTTTGATCGAAAACAATAAATAATATTATTAGATAGATAATATGGTCCATACAACGCCGCACATTCATAGCTACAAAAGAGCCATTACGTTTATTTGGATAAAGGAACAAAATATCTGAGAGACTGTGAAGAGTTTAATGGGGCTTGAACGAGAATTCTATAAAAAGCATATTTACCCTAGAACAGATACAATTGGCATCTGGTCTTGGCATATTATATTTTCCCATTCACTAATATCACAATAAGGGAATTACACTCTAAAGTGAACAATGGATGAATGCTATTTTCACCTACAACGGACTTTATACAATTTCAACCCTTCTATAGTAAATATTTATTTTTAGAACTTGGAATATAGAACTCCTTCCTTTTGGATACTGAACAATTAATACTTATAACATGTTAGTTAAATAACTGCGTTGAAGAAAAATAGCATAAATAGGAAAAATTAAAAGATTGGTAAAGATTTGTTATGACTCGTTTTTTTGTAATTATAAATTAAATCTTTTCACCTTTTTTAACGATTTTGTTACACTGAGCTATAAATAATTTATATCCAATAAAAGAAATCTGAAAAAGACCATTGTCTGGTTATTTCATTCATCTTTACCGCAATAAAGATCGAGCGAATAATTTTGTGACCCACTGTATGTATGCCAGTCGAAAAAATTATTATGACATTATCTGTCTACCGTAATATCATTTAAGAAAATCTGGAGTTAAAATAAGGCAACAAACAAAATGCAAAAAGTTTTATCCGTAGACGTATACATAAATAATTCAAAAGCTGAGTCCTCCCAAATCGGATTTTACGTTTTAAACGTTGCATTCTTGTTTCGAAAGTTGACTCAACGACACAGAAACATTAGGTTTTCAAGAAACGCATAAATGATGTCCTATTTGAGATATGAAGTGTTGATTTTGTCTTCGAACACAATGTAACCACGTTCACGCGAGTAAACCTAAATGAAAGAATCGTCGAAAAATAAAATCGCGTCGCCCCCTGGGGCCCTGACTAGCTACGACAGTGGATGACTTTACTATTTCTTTCCTCTTGAAATGCATTTACATACATCAGTTGCCCGAAACGTAACAAACGAAAGAAAAGTTAAGGCCTCTCGAGTTCTTGAAGTAAAAATAAATATATACATTCGGCGTCAATATCGGTTGACGTCACGGCTACAGTTTCCTCGAGCATTCGAAAACCTGTAATTTCCACGCTAGACGATCTCCGTTGTTATTATACACACACTGCCTATTGCAATTTCCTTTCATTAACCGCGATATGTAGGTAACGGTCAGCGAAGCTAATAAACATTATTAACAGTAAGCATTAGGTTGCTGCGTGAGATTTGTCGTTTCATTTGTGCAAAGAATTAGCTCAAGAAATGGACGATATAAATCTAATAATACTTTAATATTCTATGCGTGTCAGTGGAAATTATTATAGTAATTATTATAGTATTATTAATTTATTAAGAAGTAAAATAAACTTTATTAATTCTGTGATCTAAAATCACTCTGACCACTAATATTTGAATATATATTTAAATAAACAACTTCCACTTAATATTGCTTAGAAGCTATCTTTTCATTTTATTTGTTTTCAAAATCTTTCCGAGTTTTAGTTTCTTGTTCGATAGTACTGATGGTACTATAATTTTCAAGATTTTATTTTTTAACGTATTAAATTTTCCTGTACATTTTCTTAGTTCTATTTACTACTTTTAACGCATTATCAACTTCGAATAATTTATGGAAAAATATTTAAGATTATTTAACAAATACTTCTGCTTTACAATGTTAACTACAGAAATAGATAAATTACTTCTAATTTTAACAAAGATAATTATTTTAACAAGGTTCATTCTAATCAAACAAGGCTGACAAGCTTAATTTTTCAAACTAAATTTAAATAAACGCTTTTCTAATCTTTTAAGCAATGCCGAACAGTTCTCATATTATTAAACTCATTTTTTAAAGCCTTGTCATGTGCAGAACTGTTTTACAAATCAAGTCACAATGAGAAATAACTTATTATAGTCATTATATTCTAATTACAGAAAGTTCTTAATAGCATGAATTATAAAAATAAATTATTTTTAAATTGACAAAATAACTCCACCTAAAAAGTACAATGTCCTTTTATGAAGGCTACAGCGTTTTTCAAACATGTACAGTAAAGATAAAAATTATTATCGATTATTATTCGAATATATTAAAAAGTGAATTTTACTTCTAAAAAAGTACAAGTTTATCAGAAAAAAGAAAACCCTTTATAAACCAAGTAATCTCATTTTAGCAGGTATTTTCTTCAGTACGCTTAATTTTAGAAATATTAGAAATAAAGATTGTTCGATCAGAAAAAAAAGGATATACGCAATGAAAAATTTCGTTTTCCAATTTTTAAAAGCTTTCTCATAATTCAATTAATTTAACATTTGTACATTGTTCTTATATATAAAATACAGTATTACTCAAAAATATTTGCTCAGCCAACAAATACATATTCATTATGGTAATATCATTAATCTAAAACAGATGTTTTGTGAAAAAGCGGTTCAAATTTATTCCTTTATGTACGTAATTACTGCCATAAAAGAAAGTAATTCCTTTTTCGAAATCGTTTACATTTTGTAACAAAAGAAATGAAACTAGGTAAGCAAATAGTTACAAGCAGTAATATATCTGGTATCAAGGATCTTGGAAAATGAATAAACTTCAGAAACGATATTTTGTTCTCTTTTTTCAGTCGACTACCTCTCGGCCATTCATCTTCCCAGATTTGTTATATCAAAGAACCGATGATATACACGAGAAAACAACAAACATATCGTTGAGTGGCTCTTTAATTTATCTTTAGTTTTAATATCCAGAAACCGTGTAATATTTATCTAGGTAAGATGATCAGAGATGACCTTGTGGGTTTGAAGAAGACAAGTGTGAAAAGAATAATTTCATCCGAAAATCAATTTTATCAGGAATTATGTGTTAATAAAGAAAACAACAATTAAATTTTGGAAATTAATTATAATACCTGTTTTCGAGTTAATAAATTTTTTTATAAATAAAATATCTTTATGTTTAAGATTTATTTATTATTATTTATTATTCTTATAATATACAACAATTATTTATTGCTGTCCTTAGGATCTTAAAAGTATCTTAAGAACCGATAACCATAATATTCTAAGGACAGTTAGCTGTACGATAAATTCTGTCAACCCCAAAACCTCCACCTACATTCATTTCACACCCCGTACATCATAAAACCAGACTTTCCAACGGCTATAAATATTTTTCCGACTTGTTATTCACGACCACACGGAATACATGATTTCTCTTCGAGCAGAATTCATTTTACGACAAACGAAGAGACAGCATACCTCCATAAAGTCACCAGTGCCCGCTTGACCGCGGCAAATAAGTACACTCCCGTCCAAAACTAATGCCAACAGCCTATTCTGCCCTTCTAACTTAAAATATCCTATCCATCCTGAAATATCTAAGAAATTTTTTATTGAATCCATCGCTATACCAAGTCTTCTTTTACCCATTACATTAATTTTATTACGTTTATTAACAAATATTAGACAGATAAATAGATCTATTTATGTCAGCTTGTAATGCCAGGAAATGTGAAATATACGTGAAAATAACATTTTATATATTTTTATAAACGAAATGACCAAATGTATTTCCTGGCAGTCACAAACATATTTTAATCACATATTTAACAATAAGGGGTTCAAATAAAAATTAATACATTTATATTATAGCTAGATTATTCTATAGGAATTCCTTTTAGCTCTACTTTTGACTTAACAATAGTTTGAACTTCTTCTGTATAACCTTCACGATATCGTATCGATATTATCGACATATCGAAGTATCAATAACATTCCGATATTATCGAGATTTATCGATATCCGTATCATTAGTTTAATCTCTAGCCAACAAACTAAGATCCCGCCCAAGCAAGGACTAATTATTTTGAAGTATTAACATTGCTTGAAAGACAATTTAGAAAACTGAATTAGACACTTTCTAGATCCCTATAAATCCCTTAGAATCTTCCAGTACTACTCCAATGGTAAAAAAAAGTGCGAAACTGAATATTTCAATATATCTTGAAAAGATAAATGAGATAGTTTTTTCACTTAGGGGCCTAGCACAAATTGTGCGCAAAGGGAAACGATTATTCAAAACATCGTCCTTTGTAACATACTTCAATTTCATAAAAATCAATGAGGTTATACCTAATATACAATTCTTCCTATAACCTATGCTTATACAGTTGCTGCTGTATTTAGTAATCGCAATACAACGCCATATTGCTCGTTTGTAGCAGGCCTAAGCCGTAAGATTAGCACCGATAAATCTTCGCCGGTCGCAATCACTTTTATTGCCGCTGGCCGTGCAAAAGCTACAACCGTTCCTCTAAATATAGCTGGAAAATGAAGCGAAGTCGGTTAGAGAGTGCTCAACGTTCCGCGTAGATCATTGCACGCCAAGGCTCGATGCGAACGACCGATTTTTTGCCGCGAGATTCTACATCTACCTATGACGTTTTCAATTGCAAAAACAATAAAATGCGTACGATCGTGCGGCAAAAAATTGATCGTCTTGCATCGAGTCTGAGGGCCGAGATGCAAACGACCGATATTTTTACCGCGCTACCGTACGTCTGTCTTCTTTGTTCTCAATTAGAGAAACAAGGAAAACTATACTATCGCGCGTCAAAAAACCGTTCGTCTGCGTCGAGTCTCTTCCACTTGTGCCAGATCATCGTATCATATAACTGTTTCTAGCGATGGGGACTGGTTAGGCTCGATCACTGTTGTGCACAACCGTGCAACACGATCGTATAAATTATGAATGATTGCAACTGAGTAATCGAGCCTAACCAATCTTCGTCCCTAGAAACAGATACGATGCGATACGACGATACGATACAAGTGGGGACCCGTTCCACGCGTTCTCTAACTTGTACCAGGTCTATTCGATTAACCCTAGATTCATAAACACCCATAGGAGATACGCTATTCGTAAACATTCGTCTTTCAGGCGAACACATATTATATCGATGACTTTTGTTTCGTAGAATACAAGGAGCAATAAAACACACTTTGAATCTGAAAACTTGTTTATTAATCATTAATTTTCTGAAATTAAAACGAACACATTAGTTATTCCGAGTAATTGGAGTTCATCCTTTTATCTGTTTCACTTTAAAAGTTACAAGTGTTCACGTATTTTGCGCGGTCTGTGAGACGAACGTTTATAAATCTAGGGTTAAATGTGAAACGTGTTAAAGCATAGTGCAGACCTGTTCACGAGAGGAACCTCTCACGTCATCCAGTCTGTCATCGGTCGTACGAAATAGGGATAACAAAGTGACGGATAGAAAAGGGGATAGAAAAAGTAAAAGTTGACGGACTGTTCGCGAACTTGAGAGGAGGGTGGGAAGTGGTCGGTTTGAGTCACACGGAGCGTCTTTTTCACGGACGTTCGTATGTCTTCCTTCTTCTGATTTGGCAAAAAGTAAAGACATGCGAACTACGTTAGGAAAACGCTCGTATGACTCCAGCCTAACGCAAGATCAACGTGAATTTAAAGCAGATGTCACTGTAGAAGTAAATGCAGTTAATCATCACCATTTAGTGTTCACGTAGTGAGTGGAGGGATATCACGTGAATCTCACGTTCTTTATCTTTACTCGCAATCAGTATAATAATCGATCATTTTTTTCGAATTGAAATTATTCAAATAGGAGAACATTGACTCCTGTAAAGAATAGAAAGAAGAAAATTTGCTTTCAGAGTTTGCTAGTGAACTGGTCAATGTGATTAAAAGAAAAATAGGATTGTTAGAACACTGGTCCAAAATTAATGGTACTATTAGGGTATACAGGGAATACTTAAGATAATTACAAAACTACAATAAAATTACTGATACGATAGGGAAGATGGGGTAAACAGGGAGATAATAAAACGAAAGCCCAAAATAATTCACTAATAAATTCACTCATCGATTCAAACTTAACGTGTACACCTCTCTGATGATTACTAATTGTGCTATATACTTATAAAAATTTACAAGTACTGTAATTAAATCTATAAATACTATGTATATACGTGTAAAAAAATATATTTACACTATGTTTAGCGAAGTACACTAAAAATTGTACTGTTTCGGCTCGACGAAAATCAAATACTCGTTTACAAGCATAAGATTTTCAAGCACGTGTCTTCGGTGTGACATACACAAACGTTCAAAGTTACTTCACGACTGCATGTGCGAACTGAAGTTTGTAGATCAGCGATCTAAGTGAAAACAAACGGGATACATGGTATGTTTCTTTAGCTTTGCTGAAAGGAACATTCAGTCATAGATGCTGATGTCTATTTTAGCGAAATCTGGGCCAGAATTGAGGTGAAATAAGATCTGTGTATTTTTACAGGAACGTTGCAAGGACTTTACTTTTCATGTTTATTAATTTATAGTGTTTGATGACCAGCTTCAACAGTGTTTTTATAACTCTAGCTTTAGTACCACGAATAGTTTATATATTTGGGGCAAGTTACAATGGAACCTCGATTATCCGAATTAATACAGTAAAAAATCTGTTCTAATAACTAATTTTTCAAGCAATTAATTTTACAAGACAACATTCGTCGATTTGTATAAAATCTTAATGTGACAATTTTCAAAAGAATACATCAAACCTATTTTTCTTTCATCAGATTTATATTTAACCATGTTCACATAACCTGCTGTACATTTACTTACTGTTGATATGTTAGTTTGTAATTAGGGAAAAAAATGATTCAAGATTATTAGTATAATAAATAACTTTTTTTTTTCAGAAATGTAACGATAATTTTGGTTCATTCGAAATTGTGCAAATTGCACGCTTTGTTGCTATTATATAGCGTACACCACTTCAAAAAATACAGTTACAGGATTCGAATCAACGTATAGAGAGTAGCCTTTAATGTTTAAGAAAAATTTTGTATTCTAAATGTAAACTAAAAGCCATCTTAATTCGAAAGACATGAATTAAGAATAAACATAAACAATCTTCAGTTAACCTTAAAATTTCCCTCTACAATAGAAATGTTTTATCATTGCAAGTATAATCCTCTACAAGCATGTATTTTTAAACAATAATTTCAAAAATAAATTATATCAGATAAGTCTTGCCGTGTGTATGTGATAAAAATATATGTTCTTTTTAAAAGCGATAAAACATCAAGTTAATGTTGTTTTAATACAAAGTGCATGCTGTGCAAATAAGAAGATTTATTAGTCAGTATTATGCATTTTTCCGTTAAAACGTTCCTGTGTTTGCTGCTTTCATTAATAACTGTAAATATTATCTTACGGATTTCAAAGATCCTTCGAATGACTGACACAATGACAAACACGCTTAAACGTTTAAGATGCGAGTGTAGAGATAACGGTCGTGATCTTAAAGATTCAACACGTGAAATCTTTTTAGAACATCCAAATTAATTCTTCGGTAATTTGTGGGCAATCCTCTTATTTGTTTTGCATTAAAAATATGAAAACAGGTTAAACCAAGCATAAATAAATAAATAAAATTATGGATTACAATTGAACAATTAAAACTAAATATCTAACGTTATTTCAATATTAGTATTTTTATCATTGAATTCCATCAAGCTTTTTCGAACTTTTGACAATTTTAAATATAAATATTTTGTTAAACGTTTAAAATAAATTTAAAATAAAATAAAATTGTATAATTTATACTCTTCTTTTTTCTTCACCGTAAAAATAATTTTATCAAATAACATTATTTATACAATTTCTGTTCTCTTTCTTTTTTTTTTATCGATCTCTTGGAGTAGGTACTTCGTATCTGAAACAATTCAAGCAACCCAAAATAAAACTCAAATATCGCATTAGGTGAAACATTTAATCATTTGATACTTAAAAAATAATCTGGATAACAGTCGAGTAGAAAGTCATAAAAAAAAAAGAACGTGCGCTGCAAGTCGTCAGATAAGAACGGCATCCTAAGTATAGAAGCGAATAAATCTGAGGATGAACTTCGTATTTCTAAACAGTATGTTTGTATTCTGTTTTTCGGAATGTGTTCAGTGATCTAAATCACCAGCTTGACAAAGGTCACGAGCATCAAGTGGAATAAGCTTAGGAGAGAGACCTCATTCCTTCTAATCGTTCTCTATACACAATAGGTTTCATGGTTTTGACCTTCGACTAGTTCGTAACATTGAATTCTATAGTCCGTTGCCCCCAAAACCTTTAATATACAGAGTGTGTCAAGTTTTAAAGAACAAATTATAAAATTGGTCAAAGTAGAAATAAATAAAATAAATTCATAAAATTAAATGATTGGTGAGGTTTAGAAAAAAACTGAAGGAATATTAAAAACAATGGAACAAATAAAACTTTGTGAATTTTACAAGAAGATAATCTGTGTTTCAAGAATTTGCTAAACTGGTCATTCATAATTACTAGAATTTACTTATTGCAAGATTAGGATTATTTTCATTTTGATATGCTTAGATTAATAAAATTTCAAAAAATTCTAATTATCACAATTTTTGCCAATACTTCATGATTGTGCAAGTAAGCTAATAATCAATAGATAAATCCAGACAACAGACAGGATATTGCAAAACTTCGTATTTCAATTTAATTACCTCATGTGTAATAACACAAGGACAAACATAATTGCTGGAAATGTTCCACGGTTACGTACAATAATTTTATATTTTTATAGGTCTAAAATGAAAAAATGTTCATATATGTAATAGGAAGCCAAAAATATTCAGATAAACAAATTGTTGAATAATAAAATAATTACTATTTCTTACGTTAAATTTAATTAACTTAAATGTAAGCAAATTAAAAAGTTTAACAATTTTATTTTACTTTTAAAGCTCACAATTCTAATTTTATAATTTCTTAAAATACAGAACTATTATTAAACGATACTCTGTTCGAATAATCGAACAACTGGGTGTAATATTTAGATACATGGTAGGTGTTAAAATAAGGGAGGTCCCTACTATATTTAAATAAAATATTAGTTTGGCTAACCTGAAACGCTTCCAAATTTTCCCGCTAAAACTTAGGACACCCAGTATTTTATGTGTCTCGGGAGATTCCCACGGAATATCCGAAAGTGATAAACAACGATGACACAACCACGCGCTTTATGGATCATCTTAATTTATACGTCCACGGCAGGAAATGATCTTGTAGGTTGGCTCGTTAAATACAATTTAACGCGGTTGCAACACTACAAAGAACGGCGATATTTCATTCAGAAACACGATATTATTGTTGAGACCTTTTTCATTCTTTTTCAATGATGTCACAACAACTTCTTTTACAATAGAACAATAAATAATGCAACAGATACATCAACGTGTGTTCAAATTTTTTTATGTATTAACTATACAATATACCATTTTTTGCTATGAAAATGAAAAAAAAAAAATGTAACAAAAAATATTGCATTATTAATGAGTGAAAATATAATTTTAACATATATACTTGTACTGTTTATTAATGATTTAATGAAAAGTAATAATTCGGAAAAATTATTAGGATGTATATACAATATATAAAAGGATAATAAAAAATACTCACATATATATGAATATTTTTATACAGTGTATACTTTTTATTATTTTATACGTATACGTACCACATTTTTTGTTATACATACGTATACATAATTCTAATTGTATATGCTAATAAATCATAGCAATTAATTTGTTATACACATAGTGGTGCTTCCTATACTTATGCCTGTTAAATTAATCTATCGAGATAATCAAAGCGATTACACTATATCAGATATTTTCAATTTAACCAAAGCTTGAAAAAATGATTGATGTATTTGAAAATCAAGTAAGAAGACTGGCGAAAAACTTTAATATTTTTAAAAATTCAAACATTATGGAACGCTTTTATATATTCTCTTTCTGAAAATAGTGTAAAACGGATCTACAACAAATTAAAATAAACTAATATAACCTGTAAATTATTCATTATAAAGAAAAATGTTTGAAATAAAAGTTTCATAATATTAAAGGGGATGCATTATGAAACCGTGGTATTTTAATGTATGCAACCTTTATTTAAAACATTTTTTTCTATAGCAAATAATTCACAAATTATTTCAGGTGATCAAATTGTAAGGATCACCCTATATATTCTGAAACTGACATAAAATCTCGTTTGAAGTTCCAAATACTTGACAAAAATAAGAAAAAGAACCATGTTTTCTTATATACAAATAAAGGATCTCGTTTGTTAGAGGGGATTGAATAGAAAAGTTATAATTTAATTTTGAAAACGGGTCGAGACACAAAGAAAGAAAGAAACGTTTTGTCAGAAACCGTCACACTGTAGGTCCTAAATACCTAAAAAATCAGCACAACTCGAGCGTAGATATTTTAAAGTTAGCTTCTGAGCAAGTCAGGCGTATTTTTATCGTCGCTTCAGACGGGAGCGTATAAGAAGAGCTGGATCGAACACGAACGCCATTTTCGGTGTATTATTGTCTAATGTTCTGCAAAAAGTAATTACCACGCGCGAAAATTATGCAAAATGTTTGTATCGTTCACAGAAAATAGGTCAAAGTAGATCACATAAAATTGTTGTTTTTTATGGAGTAATTATTTAGGATCATAATAATAATACTCATTGCACGTTTTACTTTTAAATAGCCGTCATATTTTGCAAATATTTTTCGTAAAATTTAAAACCAATTTTTATGATCAAAGATAATACTTTAAAGTGGTATAAAATAAAATACAAAATACATTTTGCAATTTTTTAACACAATATTACACGAATGAAAATTTGGAATATATTGTGATAATTTGTGATTTTTCAATTATCTGATATTACTGATGTATCAATTTAATGTTAAATAAATTTAAGCAATTGTTTCCATTGAAAAATCAAGTATATTTTACTTTTTTTAGCATAAATAGTATACGTTTTCATTTATAATAATGAATGAGCTTAGGTTTTCCATTTGGGTATATAAGAACAAAATATTGAAATTCGAAACTCTATGCTTACATGGTTATTATTTATTTTAACGAGAACAAGAAGTTATCTCTTATAAGAACAAAATAAGATTACGAAAGACATAATGATCGAGCAGCTTTCCTGTTATAAACGAGATATATATGAGGCAACTATTTTTAATGTTCATATTTGAAAGCGATACAAATATCCTCGTTTGTCAAATATAGCTAATAATTATCAAAAAGATACTTCAGCAGCAAAATATCAAAATTGTGACACATTTGGTGTCATCAAAATGTCACTTTATTTGTATTATGCTATTTATAATTTTGTTATTCAAAATTGATACAAAATATTTGTTTCAGTAGGTTCTTCAATTTCATTTTGTTCCCCAAAAAATACAACGATGCTTTTAATTGGTAAAATATATAGAAAAAGACAAAAATAATATTAATACCACAAAATTGACCCATAGACATAAAAAATTAATATAGATCCAAAACGATGTATATAGTTACCAGTTGCTAATCCACAATAAAATGAAATTTATACCAATTTGAAATGACTGAACAGTTTTAAAACCACTTAACCAACTACTATCTCCTACATATCTACTTCATATAAGAACGAGTGAACGGTCAATATATTACACGAGCAACAGATGTCTTTCACACCTTTCATACGTTCACACAATTGTCATCATAAATCCTCTCTGACTGTTCTATACTCCTCCGCAAACTAATAATTGACATAGGCATGACGCAGAACAAATTTTAACACCTTTCCTAGAAAACGATATCTAAATTTACGAAGGTTTACAAAAAAAAAACGGAAATCTAAGTTTCATCAACTAATGTAAAACTTCAAAGTAACTAAATAATCGACTTTTTCAAACAATCAAGTCAATCAAATGTCAATTAAGTTTCACATAAAAAGTGACATACAAATTTTTTATGATTACTACATACATACGTTTCAATCATATCCTTCACCTTAATTTCCTTCGTTTTCCTAATCTTTCTAGCTTGCTAATTACATATTTTCCTTGAAATTAGCAGTTTTACGGAATTACTTTCTCTTTATGATTCATAACATCCACCTACTAGTTTTTAATATCATAAATGCTTCTAAATGTATTTATAAGAACATTATGGACAGGGATATTGTCCTTTTCATAATCTCTTTTTTCCAAGACTTTTTAAATTCTTACATCGCTCATTTTATAGAAATGTGCACAAAAAGTCAGTTGTGTCTGCGCGTATGTTTCGTCCGAGCTTCGGGTTCAGTCGGAAAAGATCGGATGAAATCGGGTAAGATACCGCAACTATATTATATATATGTATACAAATATTCAAGATCCTTAATGGTAATCGTAAAACTACATTTAGAATCTCGTTTGTTCGATCATTCCAATAATCCTACATGCTTAGTAAATATATATAAAATTTGCATGTACATAAAGATTTCTAATTATTTTCACAAGAAGTGCGAAATCATTTTCACGTAAAAGAAGTACGAAAAGATACGCTCGAGACGACTATTCTGAAAAGAAAGAATGAGTGGGTAGGAGCGTTTCAAGCAAAAGCTAACTTAAACGATAACCTGGATATTTGGGTAAATGTTTACCACGCTGAATCGAAACTTAAACGTAGAGAAGCTGTAAATTATATTGGTGTACTTTGCAGAAAAGATGCTTTGGATAATTTATTTAGCCCAACCAAGTGTGTTTGTAAGAGAAATCAACAGGAATAGCCGAGTCATTAGGAAACTACAAATCCTTGTTGTTTGCTCTGAATCGATAAGGCTGCGCTGAAATAATAATTTTCAACCAGCATTTGCGTAATAATCTAGTTCACGAATATATACACAATAGAAGACTGTATCTATAAATGTAAATAGTACTCCTTTGTGTATAAATGGGGGAATACTTATGGTAATATTATAATGTAATAGAAACATAGTATAAAATACAACATAATATAATATATGTAGTATTATAATTCCACCCTGTAGTAGTCGCATTTTTTTTACTTTTTCCAGTTTATAATCATTCATATCAAAAAAATTACCAGGAATGACCTATTTTAGAAATTGTTAAAGTGAAAAGATTCTTTAAGTTACCTTTTAAGGTTTTAAGCAACTTATACTTGAACAACATTTGGAACATAAAAATGGAGTTCAGCTTGGAAAAAGAAGTGAAAATTTTTTAGATCCATGTAATCAATTTTAAATTTATTTAATACCATTTCTTTATCCCGGAAAAAATTAATTACTTTAATTTTTACTTTTGTCAATGCTGTAAGATTTTAATGGTGTACAATTCGTTTGAAGATACAAAACTTTTTTTATTTATTCTTCCATAAATCTTAGATTTATTTCTTTACTACTTTTAAAGATAGTAGAAATTTTTGTGAAATCCTTTAATCGTCAATACAACAAATCTTCCAAAGATTATCGATTCTTTTCAAATTTAATGCTTATAATAAATCCACCTATATAATATTCACAAATTATTTGATTGACAAGTGAAAACGCAAATTTAACGTGAACGCATCGTTTAATGACATCTTCAAGATAAAATAAGTATGAAGCAGGCTATATTTGGAAGCAATGTACGGTAAAGAATACAGACACATCATTCAATCGCTTGAACCGTTACTCTTTATCGACACTGATGAAACATATGTATGCAAATCATTGCAGCTAAAACTGTTCGAAATGCTAAATCATGAAAATTGCATACCAAGCTATACATCGTTCGATGTAAGGAAGAATTTTGCCATGCTATATCTACCGAATATTTTCAGGTAATTATAAAATACTAGAAATAAACAATAGATCAGGTGTAATAAATAAACAATAAAAATAAAAATGTGAAAATACTGAAACATAAATTTAACTGATGAATTTTGATATGTAAATAATAATCTTGTTTAATAATTATTTTGATTATTAAAATTTTAATAATCATATTTTAATAATTATTTACAAATCATTATTTAAGAAATTAATGAAGGAAAGAAAAATGATATTTTTGGTAATCTTTGAGATCACAGATAAAAATGTGCAAGTCTAAAAATAATTTTTTCATAATAATCATGTAATTATATTAAAAAATAAAAATGTATCGATTATAGCAAATACTTTTGGACACCAATAACATGAAATTTTGACTGCTACGACTGTTACAATAATAAATAACAAATTTTTCAATTTTTTCAACTATTTTTAAAAATGGCTGCTATTTTCCCTTCTTAAACTAACGTCACGGTTAAAAAAATAATTTTTTCACCTTGACGTGCAAGATTTTAAAATAACGAATAACAAACATAGGAGGTAAAAGTTTTGAAGAGCATTAGTATTTTTATAAATGACGCTATGCATGTAGTCTGAATAAAGAAACAGCAAAAAGGGTAAAGGCGTTCGTCTCGAGAATGAACAAACGATGTCAAGCTGTCAAAATATGCGGATACGTTCTTATAGTGTTTACAAATCACACTGAACTGTATCCACAGCACACGCATACATCGAGAAACATTTTTTCTAAACAATTACTGCTCGCTGCGAAGTCTGCAGAAGGTGAAGTGAACGTCTACGTTTAATTTTTTTGTTTTCAAGAATGTCAATAATTAAATGTTACATGAAATATTAACTTTTAAGAACAAAAATATAAATTTAATCAGGATAAAAGTTTAGAGTTTTTAGATTAAGGTGTTAATAAATTGCAATATTAATAATTTTTAAAGCTACAAAATTCTTATTATTATTTGCACTAATAAATATTTCGTTTTCTTCACCAACTTATTAAATATTTTACAATTGCGTTCATCAAAAATTAATTTTATTATTAATAAGAAAGGAAATTATAACAAATAATAAGGAAAAGATAAAAATGAAATGATAAATGAAAATTATAGTAAATAAAATAAAATAATAAATTTAAATTTTCAACAAATGGCTGGGAAACATTTAAAACTGTACACTTAAATCTACAAGAAAAATATTTTTCCCTGTACTTGTATTTACATTTATCTGATTTAAATAAAAAAATGGATATCAAAACGGTTTACTGCATATAAAAAAATTTCTAAATATAAACGTACTCGAAATGTAGAATCTGAGATACAGGGTGTCCTCGAGAATTATTTATTACTTTGATGTATCTGATCAACATAAAGTATCTTTTCAAGTATACTGGAATCTTATCTCCGATTCAAGTTCTCGTACTACTAACGCACTAGAAACTGCATAATGGTGGTCTGGCACGAAACCAAAATTTTCATCGATTGAGGTACTTGAAACGTCAAGTGAGTAAAGTAATATTTAAGATATTTTGATGTGACATTAAACCAGAATTGAAACTGTCTGTTGCTGATTGCTTATCTGTTAAGATTTAACTATGCAAGAAAGACTTATTACAGAGAGTACTGAAACGTTGAACTAATGTTATAGTATTATTCTAAAATACTATATAAAAGAATAGTATTATTTTATTTTTATTTAAATTTTACAATAAATTATAAAATTTTTTGGTACATTTTAAATAGCTAGCTTTAATTATAGTACTAACACTATAGTAATGGACACAGTTCCATCATCAGTTCTATTTATTAATGAAATATTAACATATTAACATTAACTTGTTATCTTTTCTTGTTTCCAGTATTTTATAAAAAATAATACAATTTTATCCGTTAAACATCAAACTATTACTTAGCTCCACTTTACGAGTAAATTATTAAGCTACTATTAAAATTTATTTCTTTGCTTCTCAAAGAAATTCATTACAAATTCTTTACTAAAAACCATTTCATTCCATAAATGTTATCTCGTTAAATATTTAAATATTGCTTATGGTTAACCAATGACTTTATCTTAATTTTGTTTAAGTTGATTACAATAAACCTTATGTACAAGTCTGTTGCATCCACGCGAAATTTACTGTTCAAAAATTTTATTAAAAGAAATTGTGTAAATCTTTTTACGCATAGAAAACCAAATTAAAAAAAGAAAAGCTATTATACTTAAGCGATAACCAATTACGAAAAAAAAGTGCATTTAGTCGAACGAAAATTGATCACGGATAACACATCGATAATTTTATCGCCTGTCGACAAAACCCGGGTCCGGATAATCGAGAGTCTACTGTAATGGGTGTTCGAATGAAGGTTATACCGTACCACCGTGTACCTGAAACCGTACCCATAAACACTTTCGACTCTAATTAATGATTCCATCGAATCTTGTTTGAAAAGGAGGCAGCGCACAAAGAATTTCTCGTGACGTCGATGAAATTTGTAAAATCGTCAAGGATGCCTCGCGCTCGCAACAGCCGAGCAGATAAGAGAAACACGATTTCCAACAGTTTCGTTCGTGACAACGTGAATTGAGAAGGCAACCTTCGGGCAGAACTTTTCCACTGGCCGATAGAAACGACATCGTCCGTCGATACGGAATAGTTCTCTGGGAAATATAACAACGTTTATTTCTTATTAGGCGCAACCGTCGGTCACGATAGTGATCGGATACTATTTAACGAGAGAGAACGCAGCCGACCCAAAAATCTGGTTTTGATGAAAGTTTGTAAACACGTAGAACGTAGCTCTTAATGTAGAATTTTTAGTAACTTGGAAGAAATATTTTTCAGTTGTACGTATTGCACAATAATTTGAAATTTTAGGTTTCGTAACTCGATAATTGAAAATCCGAAAAATATTCACGTAACTGATATCGTATATTGATCGATCAGTCTAGGATCTAAATTTGATAATCATTGTTCAAACAATCAACCTACTATCGCGCGAATTTTAGTCCACATAAAAAAACTTTTAAACTTACTAAAATACAATCTGGAACAAAAAGATCAGACTTACATGATTAACACCTTTGTATCGTATGGTTTAAAAATCTTCCAAATAATAATTTTATAAAGAAACAAAAATATACATCACCTCATCTGGAGGAAGTAAATAAAATTTAATTAACGTTAAATTTTTTACTAGAACCTATATTTTCTTGATACTATAATATCAGAAATAATTCTACGAAAAACAATCTTGTATATAAATCATAATAAATGAATTATAAGGATAAAAAAAGAAAAGAATTGTATTCATTTCACTGGTATCTATAATTTTCGTAACACTTCTTGCACACGTTTTTGGTTTTAAAATGTCCACTTCAGTACTACCCGGTAGATTGAATCAAAGAATACGGTTCATTCAATGAATAAACATTTTTCTTAATATTATCTTAATTCACCGATAACCTATACAACACTAAACGAATTAGAACAAACTTATTGTTCAAACATGTTCCATTAAATGAGTATTCTGTTATCAAAATATTCCGTTATCTGAAACTTATTGTTTTCTTTGTTATTACATTTTTTGCTATGAGTAATCTCCTCGGATACAAAAAGATTTGACATGATCGCCCTAAATATTTCCGTTGTTATTCAATCTCGTAAAGCTCGTTAAGAGAAAAGTTATTGGTTTCCACGGGTCAAATATTATGATTTGTGGGACATTTGTCTCAAGGCCAATAATTTTCCGAATTTCGACACTGTTCGTATTTTTAAGGTTATTGTAAGGTTTCTTTCAACCAAAGATAATATCTAAACGATGTAATAATAATGTATGTATAACGTGTACTATACTTGAAATATTTTCTTGTATTTTTACATACATATGTATTTATTTTGCACATTTTCCTTTTTTGCATATTCGAATTTTCAAAGAAATAAATATAAACAATTTATTCAATAGTCGAAACGTAAGATAAGAAAAAGAAATTAAATGTATACAGAAAATTTGAAGCGAACGTAACAGTATGATCTCTAAATTATTGCATCATAAGGTAGTCAACATGGAGACCCGTGCTAACTACAGAAACTACGCACGGGTATAACATAATCGAAAGGCTTGATAGAATATACTAACGCACATAATATAATAATACAAAATGAAAATAAATTAAATTGTTCACATAGAACCACAGTGTCTTCGGCACGGTACTACTATCGACCAGTATTTATGTTAGATCGGAAAAAATGCTGACGTTGAAAAACGCAGAGCAACATTGCAATTGCAAATTGTTCTAATAAACGGATCATTAATAAATCATAACAATTTCATAATACGAAGAAATAAAAATTGACGCACGATTATGGACATTTTTTCATACAAACGTGTTCCACGTGACCGAGCCAACGCGTAACCTTCGCCGAATGATTGAAAATAAACAAATGAATTTCATCAACCAAAACCATGGTTTTAAGTGGTGTATTATGCGGTACGGTAAGCCTCTTTTTGGTGATGGCGTGGAATCAAACTTGAGGGTCATCTTTATTTCTTCAGTTGAAATCATACATTTCTTTATTCGTTAATTGCTATGCTTTTCAAGTTTATATTAAGAAAGAGCTGAAGCATCGGTGTCTAAATATAGTTAATTTAAAATTACGTTATCATGTTTCTTTTGTACGTTTTTAATCGTCTTTTATTCAAACAAACATGTCAACAGTCTTTTAATTAATGTAAAATAAATTAGTATAACAGAAATGAAGTTCATCTTCAATTATTTTTTAACGTATCACTTGAAAGCATTCAATTTTACTTCGTGAAATTTGTTCTCTCCTTGACAATTTAAAAATTATAACCTATTCATCAATATATTTTCAAATATAGTACAACAAATACATTACTAAAGCCTTGGTTAAGCTACTTCGATTAACGAAATGAAAACCTAAAGGTTTTAGTTTAACAGCAATTTGCATAGCTCATAATATACTTCAAATCAACGAACTTCATTTGGAACTTCATAAGGATATTTCAGGTCAAATAAAACAACAGTATCGCATTGGTGAAGTGGTCACAAATCACTTCAATTAGAGCAACTTGAATTCAAGGAAGTTGAATAATCTGAGCGAGGCTTATGATATTTACAAATCAAACAAATCTGCCACTCAAACATTCCATCGCCAGAAGAATCAGGTTTCCGCATTAGTTCAGACAAAAAGGGGAGAGGGATTCTATACTCGGCTCAAACATAACGTTCCTCTTTAATCGGTGTGCGTGTTTTTGCTCTGTAATTCATTAAGTTAAACGATGCACTGATCCCAACGTTAATAACGTATTTCCTTGCAATGGTTCAACGCGTCATCGACAGTTAAATTCTTTTCTTAGAATATACGCCCATCTGTAATTACTAATAAATGCTTTTTAAATATTTAAAGCTTACTAGGTGTGAGCAGGCTTTTGTGACTGTATATAGCAGAGTAACAAAATTTTACCTTTATTTAAACGAATATTAAGAAGGTTAACAGTTTCTTAAAATAAGTTTGTACAGTTAAATTTCATGATTTTAAAAAATAAAAAAGATTTTATTACATGACACAATGTCCCAATATCTGGTGACAATATTGGAATAATGGGAGTTCGTATAAGCAAGGTTCTACTGTAACTCGAAAACAAGGTCGAATAGGACGTATGTTTAGATGGATGGTTTATCTCATTTTAGTACGTAGAATCAATACCTCCGTACTTTCCACATGCCAACAGACACCTCAAACATTATATCTGATTAAAAAAAAAAATTGTTTCTTGCTTACATCTCGCATGAAACAATCACATTTTTGAGCAGAGACAGGCACACGTGTATACGCAAGCGAAACCGGAATAACCACTTCCGGCTATGCGTAGTACCGTAAATCGGGCACGTAACGAATGAAAAGAAAAAAGAAGAAAGATAGAAGTACCACCAGCGGGCATCACGCTGCGCTGTATGCGGGTTCCTGGTTCATAATACCGTGTTTAATGACGCAAATTTCACCGTTCAGAAAGCTCTGACGTTACGGATCGGTTGAACGAAGCGTTTTACACGTTGCAGTCAATTCTAACACGCGTTTAAAGCCAAACGAAGAGTTGTATCGGCGTACAATAAATATGTACAAGTGGCGAGCATAAATCGAAGACGAGAACATGTTACGAAACAGAGTACAGTGGACTCCCGCATAACGCGGTTAAAGGTTAGTTGATATTATTCGATCAAACACGTCCCGTTTTCAATACGATCCCAGTTCAGACGAATGTCTGTTATACGTTCAAATGCGAAACGATTATGACATAATTTGGTTTAGACAAAAACATTCATTATTTCCATGTATCATCGAACATCAGCGAGTGAATTAATAGCCTGTTTCAGTGAAACCATTTTTCATGCATTTATGGGAAACTGAAATGCGTGAAATAACACAGAATGCACATAATCAATAAAAGTATTCAATTCAACACTTTGGTATATTTAAAGTTGCTTCTTAAACTGGTGTATCGTCTGAACGTGGCGTTGTACTTTTGGGGTCCCGTAAGGTGCTACTGCTATATATCTAAGGTATATTGCACCATAGATAACTAGGGGGTGAAATGAATCTCTATCTAAATTCTATTTCTTTACTTATTCTTATAAAAATTAGAATCTGCATAAAAATGCACAATCTACCGATGACTTTTCTTTGAAACAATGATACGCGATACGATATGCATTATAGAAAATCGAGTTGTATAAGAAATTTTCTCGTATAACGCGAACAACCCAAAGTAACGCGTTTGAAATAATTATTGCTGTGCTAACTTTTATTTTTTATAGCGAGGTTTGCTCTATCAAGCACCATTACAAAGTTACACTTAAAAATCTAAAAAAGAATCGGTATTATAGCAATAAAAAACTAGGAATATTTTAGTAAAAAATTTCAGGCACATTTTAATCAGGATTACATTTATTTTTTATGTATTTAAAAATTTAATTTTGAAACCGTAATGTCCGCTTTATTTAAATAGTTTTGCAACTGACTATATTTATTCCTCATACCTATTTTCCAAATGTATTACCTACACTCGCCATCAGGCTCTTTTGTTGAAGCTCATTGTCAAACAGGACCTCGGTCGCTGACGTTACCAAATCTTTCACCGAATATGGGCTCTGTTTTAAAATGCGCGCATAAAGGAGCTTTAATAGATTATGGTACGCGTAACGTGCAGTCTCGTGAGGATTTATCCAAGTCACGGACTTAGGTATCACGATGTAGACAGCAATGATCGCGGTCAGTATTCGCTTGCATCTAAACTTGACATTATTTGTAGCTAAACGAAAGGATCTACGTATCCCATAAGGGAACTCTATTTACATAGATACTCGTTTCATGTTTAGTTGTTATTATGAATATTTATATTCAATTGCGGATTTTATATACAGTACACTGCATATGTAATATAAATTACACATATAATGTAGTATATTTCATTATTAATTTATTAATAATAGTATTTATTCATAATAATAAGTTAATGAAATATACTGTGTGACGAAAATGTTGTGAAAATATTTCATAAAATAATTCTTACAGTTAACCTCAAATTTCAGTAAATTGTCCATCAGTCAATTCTATTTGTACTCGAATAGTTCACCATATTCTTAGAACTGATTTTGAAACGGTTTTACCTTATTGTTTCCGTTTATGTTTTTCCTGCAACAATCGTTTCATATTATTGTTCCAGCTATTTTCGAACATCCTGTATACTATGCGTACGGCAACTATAATATAACGAACTCCGTTGGCCTGCCAACTCATCGGTACACACGTGCGGTTTCAAAGTCCTTTTCTTCTGTCGAAAGATACGAGGGGCATGAATTAATCATTCGGACACAACCGCTAATTTCCAATGCGATTTCAATCGTAGAGGACGAAATGAACAACGTATCAACTTGTACGCGCCATGGCGCAGTTTGGGGTTACATAAAATGTGACAATATCTATTCCTCTTACACGCGCCGACGATTATGATGCTGGCCTAAATACTATAGTATATTTTTCGTTTCGAGACATTTGGATTTTTGCGTTTGAATATATTGAAAAAAAAATTTGGTTACATTTCGAGCAACAAAATGCTTCACAATATCATTGCTCTTATAACGTGAAGCATTTTTCGCTAGTTTAAAAGGAAATGTGATTTTTGATACTTCCAATGATTTATGCAAATTATTTTCACAATCGATAGGATATTCCGAAAGCAACCGATGATAATAACAATGAATAATGAATTTTACTTAAAATACGAACATAATGAAACGTTAATTTGTATTTTACAATTATAATATATCGTTAATTAATTCCAATCGGAGTACATACACAGTACAACGCCATTAATATTTTACTGTTACTTTAGAGTCACTATGGAAAACGATTCTTTATAATATGCACCCTATACACGATCAAAGAATATAATCCGTAAATGAAAAGTACAAAGTTTTATAAACAGCTCATAATCGCAATTTAATGGCTATAATACATTTTTTTTAAGTAATCATTTCTACGTAACCTAAAAAACTGAGCTACTCGACCTCATTTTATGTATATGTTCACTATCAACACCGGCTTCGGTCACCATTACTCATCCATATAGATTTCATGCAAAAGTATTGCATCAGCAATGTGACCCATGTACCAAACCAAATTTCCATTGGGTATTAAGAATTAAAATTACAAACGCGTCTAAAAAAATTGCATACGAAATACGCAAAAGAAAGATATTGGTGGAATAAACAAAAAAAAAAAAAACAAATGGAAGGAAAGAAAGAAATGTCAATGTTTCTTTGGTAGAATGAAATCATAACCTCTAACAGGCACAGGAATGAGCACCGTGCGTTCAAACGGCCGAAATAAATCACATGGAAAATAAACCATCAAAGGATCAACTATAATACAAAACTCGAAAACACAGATTTCACTACCTAGATGAATTCGTGGACGGATAGAAGAAATAAATGAACATGGAATTTACAAAGGATATGAATGTTTTGCCGCGGAGACATGTCCGAGACAGATGACCAAAAAGTGTGAGATAGGCAGTGACAGATTATGTAAAACTTGGAGAGTTATATAAATTTCTGTCAATATATATATACGTTGTGAAATGATGAAAAGAAAACGAAATAGTTCTTTTGAAGCAATTTTATTTTAGAGAAAATAAATCATAAATATAAAGCACGTAATTGTTTCTTTGTTAAAGCATTTCGTTTTTTTTTCTGTTTTTTGAGAAGCTCGAAAAAAATGCACGGAACATGTAATATGAAATCGTTTCAAGTTTTTATTATTCCTTCTGCTTTATTGATAAACAGACAATACTTCCACTTTTATTACTCTTTTTTAATCTTTCGCCATTATTCCACGCCGATAGTTGCATAAGTAAACATTACTTCGAAAATCCGATAATAAAATTTACAATGTACACAAGAATAACGAGATCTACAAAACAAATGATTATTTTGAGAGATTATAGCATTAGGTACTACTACATCTTTCATTAATAAATGTAGAGCATATCCAGTGACCCAATTTAATGGTACTGACATGATACTGACAGAATCTCTAGAAGGAAAGTAACATTTTTTTTTAATCCATTAAAGTTTTACTTTCCTTCTAGACATTTCAAAATCAAATTAATTAGTAATAAATGGAATGACTTGTAAAAACATAAATGCTTTATGGTCATTTAAAACTTTCGCCAACTGCTGCAGTATACATAATACATTTAAAAATATTATATGTAAAAATTAATATTAATTCTAACTTTTCCTTTTACTGATTCTTTTTACATTAAAAATTAATTTTTTTTATTTCTCAACTAATAGAATAAGTATTACACTTTGCAATGTTAATTTATTTATGACTATAGTTTAAAATATTTCAGTTTTTTCTAAAAAAAAAAAAAAAAAAATGCTAATTACAAAAGCTACCTATTTTTGAAACTGCTTTTGAAGACTGCGTTATTAATTAAATAACGTTATAATAAATTATGTATAAAAGTTAAGTGCTAAATATTGAATGAAAAAATTAAATTTTTTTTAAAAATAAAATATGTGAAAATTATTCTACATTTGTTTTGAGATACTCTATATGTTAAACCAATAAAAAAGAAGATGCATTATAACAAATAAAAATTACAGTGAAGCAGATACAGACAGTGCAGATATAAGACAAATATTAAACAGTTATTTTTCATACAATAACAGGATGATTGTCACAGGTTTAATCTTATTATGCCTGTCTGGGTACAAAAAGCAAACCAACTCGGGACCTGGTCTCGTGCATTTGGCCAACAACGGATGTTAATTTATATTACGCAATGAACTATTGATACACCGGATATTTGTGCATAATGCATACTAATTTTGTAAACCAATAAATACCTATCGTTCATTAGCGGCACGCTAAGATGTTGGAATTTGTAAAAAATAATAACCAGGAGTTTATCCGGCTTAAAAATTCCTCGAGATTTAATATTCCTGGTTTCTGATAACTTTTGTTAACGCTGATATACTTCCAGTAAGTCGATCGATTTGCATGTTTTATCTGTCCGATTGGAAGCTGTTAATAAAGCCAATTAGACACAACTTGAGCAGTATTTCACATATATCATATTTTTATGTTAGAGGATTAATTTTTATTTAATTTTTTTTCAATTAAATTTCTTTTTAAATTATTAAATTTTGAATGAACACAAATACTAGAATACAATCAAATGATTAGGTTGTAAATGTTATATATATTTTTATCATTATAAGCAAATCATTATTTCCGTTTACTCGATGAAATCAAACGAGCAAATTATAAAGTTTCCACGAATATTGAGTGAAAACGATCTTGATAATAAAGGGTTAACGAATTCAGGTATATTTCAAGCAAGGGGTTCAAAAATTAAAGTTCAGACGGTTGAGATACACTGGTGACCGGGTTAGATTTTTATCAGGTGTCCATGATAATTATATATTAGCCACGAAAGAATGGCATAAATTTTCCACACTATCACGCGATGGAATATCGGGACGGTACTTTTCCAAACTGCTTTGTATATTAGCGCTTTTTTTCATGGTATCTGTGTTATTTCAAGGAGCTGCTGGAAATACACCAAGAGACTTCGATTGAACCAAATTTGAAAGTGCTTTTTTATCTTTCCGGATAAAATAAATGCAAAAATATTAACAACTCGTAGATAAAACAAATTATTCTTCATCGTGAAGAATGTAAAAATGAATCCTCTTAATATCTTACAAGTTTTGCAATATCTTATAAAAGCATGCGACTTTCAGGATATTTATTAAAATTTACATACTTTTATTAGAAATGAAAGTAATTTCAGGATTTTTTTATTTTATTGTAAACTCACATATTTTCATCATATTTTAATCATAGCTATTTAAAATAGTTACAACTGGTTGTGAAAATCTTTAGGCGGTAACTTTACTTTGATTTTTTACATTTCTTATCTTAAACAAAGTATTAAATTTTTTTTATTTGTATTAATACACGGTAAGTATTAAAATTATTTGAATATTAGAATCGTATCCTCAATTAATAATAGGAATTCTCACAGTGTAAATATAATTCGTACACTGGTCGAATACTTTTGCAACTAACTGTACTTACTTCAAATGCCTAATTTATTCAGCTCTCAGTACTGAGGTTATTCTCTTTTGTAATAGAAAAATTTGTACACGTTAAACTAGCGCGTACGTGGCAACGGACTCGTTTCTTTTGCATTAAAGTTAATGCAAACTTACGTTTAACGAGGAGGACGTGGTGTTTTCAAAACCAATATTTCCACAAAGGTTTATTCTTCTAATGCGCGAAAAACAAGCGGGACGTCAATTTTTAACCACGCTACTTTAAATATATATACATGCAGTAAACAATAGTCACGATCTTCAGTCACGAGGAACTGAATCAGTGAATTTTATGTACTCAACTAATTCGCGAGTTGGGTCATGATAATTGTTTTCTTTGCCTTGAAAGCATGTGATCGGTAGGGAAGAAAAGAAAATAACAGATGTTCCCTGAACTTATCACCGCAACACGTAGCAAGAAAATTATTATCTGAAAGTTGGAGAAAATAGGTATTCGAAATAGGTACAGTCAGTCATAAAAATGTTTATGCAATGCAAAAATTGCACTTGTGCTACGAAAATTCCAATCTTTAATTAAGGATAGTTGTAGTTTAAAGGCAACTAGCTATAGCTTCGTGTTATAGAAGTAGTGACGATAAAAATTTAACTTACAAAAATAAAAGAATATGTTTAAATGTGCGGCAAATTAAAGTATATAAGTTAAAGTAGGTTCTATTTCAATTTATAGAGGTTTTTACAGCGGAACGGAAGAGAGTGAACAAAATTTTTGTTTCATAGAGATCTTCGAGTTACAGAAGTTCAATACCTGTATTATAATTTATTATATCATTTATCGTATCATTTACTTATTTATATTTTATCTAGCTTTTATTATTATGAATCCCTGACTTTATCATTTCCGATCAAGCTTAAGCTAGTAACAAGGTAAACGAAGTGAGCCACACATACCCAAACACGCACCCGCCCGCGCTATATTTGATGAACAGGATTTATCGTATCACAACTAGATAATACAGTATGTGCAAACTTTCCTGATAAAGTAGGAGGTGAGATCATTTTTCACGGGGAACGTACATGATTGATGGAAAGTTCAAAATAAATGTTTTATATCAGGTGTTTCAACCTGCTAATCTAGATTATTTTTCTAAAATTAAAACCTCCTTGGGTTGAAGATAATTCATGTAATAAAAGAATTTTTATTTTAATGAAAGTTTGTGAGCGTATAGAGCGTGATGGAATGTATGCAAAGCCATTTTTATGCTAACAGGAAATCACTTTAAGGGGATGAAATTCAGTCTCTGAAGATTTAGAGTATTTTCATTTTTTCGAAAAATTTCATTTGAAGAAACATAACTGCCCTTCGTGTAACCTCAGTGCCTCCATCTGATAGTATTTTGTTTACGTCTCCCTTCCCCCTTCACCCCAACATTCACAGCCCTCTAAAAGTATTTTATATGTAAGCATTGCGATGAATAAATAGTACAGTTGAGAGTAAATTGCGAAACAAACATATTTGAAATATTTCATAGGCATCGTTATATAACGCATTAAAATTGGTCACTTATAATAATTAAAATTAGAACAAACAAATTTGGAATTTCTGGCATTCAATATAAATTACTTGATAGTACAAAATTTCTATAACCTATGAATAACTAAGATGCGTCATCCAAACGGATCGAAGCTTCAAACAATTTGAAACAATAAATCCAACGAATCGTATAACACCTACTCAAATTTTGAGTATTCCGTCAACTATGACGTTCACCATGGAAAATTTTTGACTATCAAATGGCAACGGTAAAGGAAAGCCTTTTATAGGTTTCACAGCATTCCGATGGCGTTACTGACCACGATGCGTACAATATCGTTCAAAAGTTTGAAGTCATTGCCAGACTGTGGATTTTTATAATACGCAACAAAATATGAAAGCTAACTAGAGGTTTGTTTAATCTTTCAAATCAAATTAAATTTTTAAAAATCAGTGTATTGATAAGAACAGTATCAAATCGATACTTGAAAATTCAACATCAATTGTTATTATATTTGTTAACAACAAAGTGTGAATATAAATGGAAAGAGCATTTCGTCAGCTTTAAAATAAGTGTAAAATCAAAGTTTTACCTTGTTTAAAATTGAAATATTAAAGTTCTGTGATGTCTCATTTTATCTAACTTAAAATGGAAGACTAAAATTTTACACAGCTTAGTTTCTCGAAATTATCGAATCGACCAAATACTATGAATTCGAAGAATTGATAATTATAATCACAATTCTGTGTATTTTGCTGTAAAATCGCTTGAAAACGTTTTCCGTGGATATCTATCCACACCGCAACCAATTTCTGTTAGTTATATGTATAAATATACATATGCGTAGCAATAGAATGAAAGTCATTGTTCGCACTGAAAGACGTCAACGGATAGAATGCAAGTTATTTTTACCGGTAGCGGAATTAAACGAAAAAATTTGGTTTTATTTTCATAGAAAAATATAAAAACATAAAATTGCAAATTTGTCGAACAAGCAACGTGTTGTGCAACATTTCTATTGTTAAACACAACTTCTAGTACTTTTTATTATATGAAGCAAAAGCAAACTGGTATCCATAGTAAATTCTAAATGAAATATCTCGTTTCCTGATTTCACCTAGAATTCTTCTAGATTAACGCTAATTCTATCTTATATAAGTACGAATAAGAAAAGTAAATGTTGTTTAATGATATATCTATGTTTCACCTACCAACTTTTATATTAAATAAATATCATGAGTTAAATGATAATTCAACAAGAGAAACACGATGGAGATTGAATTTAATGAATGAAAAAGCTATTAAATATACAAACAAATTCGTTATACATATTTCATTTCTTTCCTTAGATGATTTCTAACAGTAATAACGAAATAAAAGACGTGATATTTACTTAAACATCGACTCTGCTTGAGTAAAAAACCATCGAGTTATCCCTTGTATATGTACTATCTAACTGAAAAATAACTGTAAACACTCACCGAATAAAATTCCTCGACCAAGAGGGAGGATCAATCCATTAGGGAAAAGTAACTTCCGATCGACATGCAGCCTACAAATTCCTTTAACAATTGCGCCAAGTCAAAAAAACGAGGGTTCGTTTCGATATTGGGGAAGCGTTAAATTGTCAAACGACACTGTCATGCACTGACTACGGATAAAATTCGATGCACCACTTACATGTTTCCGTATGAATCGTGTGCAAACAAACGGACGTCGAAAATGAAAAACGTCGCGTGCATTAACCCGTTTAAAGCTGCCTATATACAAGAGATATAAACTGCAGCACGAGGAACATTACATCGCACAACGAGCGTTCCTTATCCACTGAACGAACTAAAGCGAATTGCAAAAGATACACGAAGCGAACAGTGCTTACCTCGTCCCAACCGAACTTTCCCGATCCACCAGCCGTCACTGTGCTGTGATTGGCCCATTTCCCCTCTAGTTCACTGGACGAAATCCTGTCTCTATCCTCTCCCTGCGTCGCAGCCAAATTGAAAGGTAAGAAACAGAAGTGACTCGTGGTGTTTGCCTTTGACAATTTCTAGCCGACTCTTCTTGGGGAGTCCCCACATAATTTCTTTCCCTTTTCTTTTGCTTCAGCTAGTCAATGTATATAAATAGAACGTATAAAATGAATATTGATGCGTGGAAAAATGTATATATACATATCGAAGATACTTTCTCATAAGGTTTTAATCATTGTTCTAATTCCATTTGTTCCACTTGGCCGATCAACGTAAGTACTTACATATTTATTGTTTTTGCTTTTCTCGAGATTTATCTACTGTTCTTGATGATTGATAATGAATTTCTGGGATACAAATTTAAATATATTTTAGTAACTGTTTCTTATTTTAATTCATATATCCTTGTTTCCCTTTTGCATAAAACAGATGCCATTTTTACAATAATAACATTTATTGATTTTATTTAAAATATATCTAAGCTAACTAAACAAATAAAAGTAGGACAACAAACAGATAATTTAATTATTTACTATAAAATACATTATTTTTATTTAATAATAAAATATAAACACATTATCTTCTTATAATTAGTCTTCATCGATTACCAGCGTATTTTTACTAAAATAGAACATTTATTTTAATTTCTCCTATTTGTCTTTAAAAAAAGGTACAGATTTTAGATAGATTATATACAAGTATAAATATAAAACGATTTGATTCCTGTTACCGTTGAGTGAACACTGTTATAAAAAATTGCATCTATTTAATTATAGCAAATAAAAATATTTGCACTACATTATATATCTACATTAAACTTCTTCGAAACAGTTCATTTAAGTGATTAACAAAAAATTTCGAAACTAGTTTTATAATACGAAAAATATTAATAAAGTTTTACATTTACATATAATAAATAATGAAATAATAAAATACGCTTTAACTAGCGAATCAAATAATTCATTCAAGTATTTGAATATTTTCAGAAATTGTTAATCAGAGTAAACTGGTTTAGGTTGTGTAAATTAAAACCTCGTTAAAATTCTGCTTGCCTCTACATCACACGAGGCAACATTGTGTGCACTAGCAATCAGTGCTAGAAACCTTCAGTATGAAAACAGCAAACATAATACATCCATGTATCTTCAATTCCTTACATATAGAAAAAACAATTCCAGTTAATGCATATACTAAAATAACTTCGGTAAGAGGAAAAGGAAACAACTGCGTGTCAAGTTTACAAACAAAACGCGCGTTTTATTTAACTAATTCAAACCTTTAATCTCATTCAAAGCAGTCATGTTACTTGAATTTGAATCTGTTGAACTGAAGTAATTGAAAACTACTTTTTCAATACTAAATGGTTATGTTACCTGATTTTTAGATATTCTTTTAGGTTTCAATTGGAGTTGAGATTCTTTGAATTGTTTCTCAACTAGAAATATATTTTGAATGATATAAACTTAAACGATGAGAACTTATTATATGTACATAGATACACCAGCCTCTTTTGACATTTTAGGTATTATTCATCATTTGAAGTTTGAAATATTTGGATTCAAACTACTTTAAATCAAATGATATATGCTTAAACAAAAACTTGACTAACCTAATCTCTCATTGTGGATAATACTGTATGATATCGTAAAAATCGTATCGATGCAAAACTATTGACTCGCTTGTAAATTCAGCCAAACATAGAATTGAAAGGTAAACTGTTAAAGCCTTTAGCCTAAGAGTTTCAAAGCCTAAGATTACAACCCGAAATTGATTTCTATGGCATGTCATTTTTAAAGTAAATTTACTGTTAGAAAATTTAATATTTATAAAGTTTACTAACCCTTTCATTGGGTAATAAAATTACGAAATATGGTAAAAAAGTTTCAAGCTTTTGTAACTTGAATTTATTTACATTTATCAAAAAATATGGGGGGATCATGTATACCTTCATACCAATCGGTGAAATATTTCTAATTTAATAAAACAATTTAAAGTTTTTTAAAATAATTTCTATGATGCCAACTTAAAATTACCTGAAACTGATTTACATCATTAATACTTTCCAGAACTGAACTATTCATTACTTTTAGGAACCAATAAGGAAATTACCTTAAATTAATTAAATATCTGTAATTTTACTTTGTCATAGATATTACAATATCTAGTTAGTACTAAGCTAGATCAATCTAAGTTTAATAATAATCTAATAATAATTACATCTGAATGATAATATTTTAGATCTTACAAATTTTATATGTAAGACACATTATAAGGCATACTTAATCGCTAGTTGTGCTAAACTTGAATTAGTAAACAAAGATTTACACGTGAAACCTTGCCATACAATGTCAAACAAAATGGAAACCTGTTAATATGACTGATTTTATTTTAGACGTCGGATACGCGCGTGTGCCCACTTGTACTACAATTTATTTCAATTTTCTTCTCCACGTGTTCTACCCGCAAACTCCCACACGGAGTTCCACGTGTCAACGAACAAAAAGAAGCACCTTGTGTAACATCTAACGAACGGATAATAAATTTGTACATGTACATATAAATTCGTAATTCAATCGCGTAAATTACAATGATGAAAAGGGATAAATGTATATATGCATGTAAGTACATGAGCAACATTAAAACATTATAGAAAAATACATACTTCCATACTTTAATACATTCCATATAACACCGATCACCGATAGTCCATCACAGATAAATTTTTATGAGTCAAAAGATGATACCCTTTTATTCATTATTCTAGCGAAACAAATATAAAAAAGAATTACTATTATAAATGTTCTAGTACAACGTTCAGCTTCACTACAAAATTCTACAGAAACTTTGAAATTTTAATAAATTATTAATAAAATAAATATTCGTTAATTGTTTACTGGAATAAATTTATTAAATTACGCAAGGTATTATATCGAACAAATTCTTCAAAATAATAATTTGATAAAACAACAGTTTAAATTATTGCATTATTTGCGTTTTTCATTATTAAAGATACACTAACTTTTCAAGGAATAGTAATGTTTTTAAACATTTATGTGAGCCTTAATAAATATACTGAGTTGTAGAACTATCAGCGATTGATATATAGGTATTTATTTTTATGTTATTGTAATATTAATCATAATTTACGTAATGTACAAACAAAATATATATAGTTATGTATGTATAATCCACTGGTTAAATATTTGTTAATTTTAAGAAATTTTTTAACTTACATTTAACTTGCGTCAAAATATGATCACTGTAATAATTAATGAAGGACATGAATCAAATATAGATTCATGGTTATTTAGTTATTTACGATGTAACACAACTAGTATTTTGTAACTTGCACATAATGCATTCTATTATTCTATACGAATGAAATTAATTTCTTTTAGTTTATGCAACATTTCGAATTATAATATAAAATTATAATAGTATTTTATCATACTTTCACTTTATTTGAAGTTTTAAAAAATAGTTTTGATTTATGTTTTAATATTTTCCTATGCAATTATTGTAAAAATTACAAGTACTTTTAGTAAAACAACAGTGTTATTTTTGTTTAGAAAAAATAATAGCATAAAAAAATAACTTGTTTTTCATACATCAGTAACAGAGAGGAATAATTATATTTTTTTCCTTTAGCTCACAAGATATTGATTTATTGAACTTCATTACCTTACCAATGACATTCAAACAAAACATTTAAATTATATTAACCCCTTCTTCCACACAACGTATTACATGAACATCGATAAAAGAGTATTATCCTATATACTTAACAATATGATTTTTAATTAATTAGAATTAAATTTTTGTTATAATTATGATAAAAGATATAAAAAGGAATTTATTCTAACTTATAATTCTTTTTTTGCTTTCATTGCTTTGATTTTGCACCCATTTTATTCTTATATAAAAGTATTAGAAATTAAAGGATCTTTTAGCATAGAGAAAAACAGAAAAATTTTAGAAATATAAATGATTATGTGTTAACGTATTATTAACGCAACAACTTTCAACGCGATCAACAATTTTAATTAATAAATATGTGTATGTACCTATTCGAATTTGATCCATCGCAGATTCTTAAAAAATCAGCGTTATATAAAGTTCATATTTTTTCATGGATTTATTAATTTATTTTTCACTAGGTTCTTATTATAATTATCTCTTATAATATTTCATACTTTAAAAATTTATTTTCTATCAGAGTTTGCGCACAATTTCCATCAATATGGATTCTTTAGGTGATACACGCCGTTTTAACCTCTCTGTAATGTTCTCTGAATTGTAATATCTATAAAAAACGATAAAATAAATTTAAACTTTATTTTTATATATTGTTGAATATCATTTTATAAAATACAATCAGACAATCAATACACTAATAAAATGTCTCAAGCCTATATTCACGCTTGCGAAAGGGCAGAATTATTAGGTCTGTCTATACCAAGTGAAGAGGAATGGAAAGAAATGCAAAAAATAGAGGCTCAAAATCATGCCAATGATGATGAAAATGACGTGGCGATCCAAGTAATTATATTCCTCCTTTATTGAAATGAAAATCAAAATAAAATAATATTCTGTTTTTTTACATATATATTATAAATATGTAGTATTTATAAGTTTCTTCAGAAATTAGTTTTTATAGAATTTGATGTATAATATTTTGTACATACTTTAAACATAATTATTTAGGTAGAAGTTTGTTTCATATTTAAAACAAATTAGTAATTTTATAATATTGTTCAAATAATTAAAAATAAATTTTAATACACCTTATAGAATTTAGATTTGTCAAATGAAAGTGCTCAACGAATTGGTGGTGGATTAGATGAATTAAACAGTATTCTCAGTGCTACACAAAAGAAGATTAATAGATTTAAGGTTAAACAATTGATTATATTTTTGCTAAGTATCATTACTTTTTGATCTGTTCATTTTGTTTTAATAGAAATGATTTTAATAATTCTATTTAAATAATAATCATTATGTAAAATTAGTTTTCCTTTGCAATATTTTAAAGCACTGCTTTATATAATAAAAGTATTTTACAGACTGTTTGTGGCAGTTTGGGTACCCTGCTAAAAGTAAAAGTGGGATCTAAAAACAATATATCAGATCATAAACTCACTGAACAAAATCATAATGAGACAAAAGATGCTGATCCTGAAACATCCACAAATAAAGAAAATTTAACAATAGAATTATCCAGTGATAAAAAACATATGGAAAACGTAGAAACTAATACAGCAACACCAAAAAAAATTGACATCAATGAGAAGATGGGGTCTCATTTGGATAAGTTAGATTCTCTTATCACTAAAGCTGAAAATGCTCAATACAGTATGCAACATCAAACAAAACAAATGAAAAAATTCTTGAAGTAACCATTCACTTGCAGAAGTAGTATTTCATCTGAATAGTATCAGGCTTTTTCTAAGTAAATTTAAAGCTTTAATCATAATATAAGCTTAATGTGTCATAAAGTATAAATTTTAGTTATTAGAAATTTATTATATTAAAGAAATATAACATATGAAGTAATTATACAAAAATTACTAAACGATTAAAATAGTTATCAAACACATATATGCAGATGTGTAATGGAGGATTCTACACTTTAAAAAAACAAATATTCATTTTGTTTGATTAGTTATTACATTTTAATTGCATATCTATGTGCTATGTGTATAATATACATATTTCCATATGAAAACATGATTTAGTTTTTCTTTTAAGTTCTGTCTTAAAACAGACGAACTCAATGACAAGAACTGATAATATTAAAATAACATCAGGTCAAATCTGTTCTTCCTAATCTATTTATTAAGTCACACCGATGTGATTTAACAAATACTATCATAATATAATGGGTACTAAAATTTTTCATTATGGATATTAATAATATGGTTAAGAACATTTATCAATATTTGAAAATGATTATAAGAATGATTTCATTCTTTCTATGAAAGAAATATTAAAGTAATCAGTATTAATATAAATTGTTAAAAAAGTAGTTTGTACATATTTTTAGTTGACTAATTTAATTATAAATAATATTAGTTATAATTATCATACTGAAGCATGAATTGACAATTCTGATAAAGTCATCATCCTTTTTGTCACAAATTTCAATTCTTTACTAATAATATATATCTTTGATAAGTGGTGTGAAATTATTTCTTTTTACTGTTACATTTTAATTCATATACATTTATTTAAATTTATAACATTTATTTTAACAAACATTTGTAAAATGTTTGTTAATAATCATTTTATTTATCAAGAGTTAAAATTTTTAAATATTGCATGTGTGTATATGTAATTAAGAATGGTTATACACATTATTATAATTTAACTATGATATGATAAGTTGTTAAAAACTATAATTCTTATATATTTTAACAACAATGAATGTGTAGCTAAGATTTAAGCATTATATGTTGTTACTAAATGTCTATTCAAACACATATAACATTAAATTTGTTACTTGAATATGTTTTAGATAATTTTATGCAAGAAGAAATATTATGTCCAATTATGGACTTATAAAATATTATAATAATTCTAATGATGTAACATAATGTACTTGTTATAAATAATTTATTATTGTTATAAAAAATACATAACGCATTCCAGTACCTGAAACAGGTATGAGACAATATCATGTGCCATATATATGATATGATTTGTTAAAGAATAATTAGTTTTCTCCCTTGTAGCTTTTATAAAAGCAAAATTAATTATATTTATTTCGATAGTAAACAAATTTCCCAAATATTATTAATATTTAAGAATGTTCAATTATATTTAAAGGAAAAATTATATTTTTTACATTGAAAATTTATAATGATTAGTTAATAACAATTCATATAATAGAGATAATTAAATATAAAAAACATGTTATATGATGGTAATTTATAAAAATGTATGTTTCATACAATAATTCTCCTTTGTTATTTTTATTTAAAATTTATTTTTATTAATGCTAAAGTAAAATAAAATAAGAGATGATATAACAAATATGTAAGTATTGTTATTTTTATAATATATTTAAACCAATAATTTAGAAACTAATAAATTTTTTGATTATAAGTTTTGTCTATCTTAGATGATGTTAAAAAATAAATTAGTCCACAAATAAGTATTATTTAAAATTATAAAAAGATATGTAAATAATTGCTTAGACTTTAAACCTTGTTTTATGTCATGAAAGGTATCTTAGAAAGAACATCGTCATTCTCCAGGTAACCAGCATTAATTTTCGCTTAATTATAATAAAATAAAAATAACAATATCAAAAAAATCTATTAACATAACCATTTCAAAAGTGTTAAAATTATTCGATTAATCGAAATTTTAGAAATCGATTGATAACATCATATCAAATTATGCCAACGAATTCAAAACGTGTATTAACTTTGACTTTCAATGTAACGATTATTCAAATAAAACGAACTCGTAAAACAGAAAAAATAAAACATTGTATCTTATCATGCGTTTATTGTTTACAGTTTCACAGTTTATGAAAATAACTATTAATTTTGTGAATAATAAACATATGTAAGCAAATACTTAGTAATATATTTTCACGTATTCAAAGAAGCGGCAGATCGAGATCTAGATCAAAGATTTTATTGTTAAATATGTTATACACTGAGAATTATATAAAAAATAAATTAATTAAGGGATTAAGTGCTTCGCACGTGGTATGTATCTTATATTTCATTACGTTTAATGCATGCTTCCTATATTTCTTTACAGTTTCTTTATTCTAACCTTAAATTTTTCGTAATAAACCCAGGTAGCTAGATGCTATTTCTGAAATATACTATTTAATTGCAATAGAAGTTATGCTTGACATATATATTATTGAAGATTGACAACATATATAATCAGAAATGCAAGAGAATGTACAGATTATGTTAATTTCCTTGTTTGCCCTTCTTTTGAGATGGTGCATTACATATCACCCATACAGTGGTCAAGGAAAGCCTCCAATATTCGGAGACTATGAAGCGCAACGACATTGGCAAGAAATAACATTAAATATTCCAATTGAAAAATGGTACACAAATACAAAAGACAATGATTTACAATATTGGGGATTAGACTATCCTCCATTAACAGCTTATCATAGTTTTGCATTAGGCTATATAGCCAACAAAATTAATTCTTCTTATGTAAAATTACATGAATCTAAAGGTTTTTCATCTGATGATCATAAATACTTCATGAGGCTTAGTGTTCTTTGTGCAGACATCTTAATTTATATACCGTCATTAATATACTTTATATTAACTAATCAAATATCAGAAAAGTTTGAAAAAATAGAACTTCCTATACTTGGTTTAAAAAGAAAACATATTAATCTTTTGATAATGTTAATCTATCCAGGTTTAATGTTGGTAGATCATGGTCATTTTCAATATAATTCCTTATCGTTAGGGCTATTCATTAGTGCTGTTACAGCTATACTTCAAGATTCATTCATCACAGGGTCAATTCTATTTGTTGCAGCATTAAACTATAAGCAAATGGAACTTTATCATGCATTACCAATTTTCTTTTATATACTTGGGAAATATTCACCAATGAAAAAACAGTTTTGGTTATTTAATTTAATAATGTTGTTATGTATATCAGTTACAGTAATTTCTACATTTCTTATCATATGGTTACCTTTTGTTAAAAATTTGGATACATTTGTAACTGTTGTTTTGCGATTATTTCCACTTGCTAGAGGTGTATTTGAAGATAAAGTTGCAAATATTTGGTGTACAATCAATGTACTTTATAAATTGCATAATGCTTTTCCAAACAAAGAATTAGCTAAAATTTGTTTAGTTATAACAACATTTGCAGTTTTACCAAGTTGTATAAATTTATATTTAAATCCACAGAAAGAGAGATTCATCATTTCTCTTATAAATTGTGCATTAGCATTTTTCCTTTTTTCATTTCAAGTTCATGAAAAGTCAATTTTACTTGTAGCAATCCCAGTTCTGTTACATTTTCAGAGTGATTCATTTTCCTGCTTTTGGTTCCTAATAATTTCACATTTTAGTATGTTACCTTTGTTCATAAAAGATGATTTGTATTTGACATATTGTACTACATTAATTTTTTACTTCTTTTTTGTTTTGTGGACATATCCTGATATATTTGGTAATAATGAATTATCAAACAACGTTAATGTACAAAAACAAATACATGTTGCACCTAATCAGAGACAAATTAAAGTAAGACTAAAAAATAATAAAAATAAATCAGTTTTTGTAAAATTGAAAAGAGATATATTACTTTATTGTAAAAATTATTTCATTTTGTCAAGTTATAATTTGTTTTTCTGGAAAATAGTTCTATTTTATTGTTCGATCCTAGGAATCATAATACTCTCTGTCATGAGTGGTTTTCTAGAACCTCCAATTAAGTATCCAGATCTTTTTGCTTTATTGGTTTCCATGTATTCCTGTGGACATTTCGTTATTTTCTATTTATATTTTAATTATAAACAATTTGTGTATAAGAAAATATAAATTCAAAATAAACCAGAAAAAACAAATCAAATTAATCTATGTTACATTATTACCATATTCCTTGATGTCAAAAATTATCTTAATAAATTATTCAAAATTCATTTTATTTTCTAAGTCATCACTCCGTTTTCATTTTAGTTAAGATATTTAAAATAATATTAAAAAGAAAATTTAATTTTAATATATTTATAAATAATGAAGGTATTCTATATATGTACATGTTTAATTGAAAAGATTGATATACAAGTAGTGCTCTAATAACACTGATATTTTGCCTCGGTAACTGTCCGTCACTATCCGCACCGCTGTTCAAAATTAATTTCGTGAAGACATCCGAATATGTTTAATTTAACAGTTTATCGGCTTTAGAATCTCGACATTTCATATCAGATATCTGTATTTCATTTAAACTTGTTAAAAAAGAAATATTCTTAGAATTTTCTAAAACTCCACCCCGCGTAATAACTACCCATATATGGTTCCAAGTTGCAGATAGATAACACCACGCTACTGTAATTACATTATATTAAAATAA
This sequence comes from Tetrapedia diversipes, assembly GCA_033822845.1. Taxonomy (NCBI): domain Eukaryota; kingdom Metazoa; phylum Arthropoda; class Insecta; order Hymenoptera; family Apidae; genus Tetrapedia; species Tetrapedia diversipes. The sequence goes on along the minus strand of JAOPTO010000583.1, from coordinate 159,528 downwards.
TATATAGTTATTTGATATTTACATTGATAAAAATATTTATATACAAAGTATTCACGTTAATGGTCCAATTTTTCAACCGTTTACAATATACTAAACAATTTATTAATAAAAATTTATTTGTATTAAATGTGTAATGTTATACTAATAATAAGCATTTAGAAAATACATACTGTTTTCTCGTAGTAAAGTTGTATAGTAGATTACATTAAAACGAATTTAACTTATCAGTACTTGCATTTTCAGTTCATTTTATATTCAAATAATATAAATATAATTAATAACAATGGAAATACAAACAAATAAATCCTTCGAAAACTGTTTTTGAATAATAAAGAGTCAGCGCGAAGTAGAATTAATAACACTACAAATAAATTTTTGCAAAAGAATAGAGTATTGTATTGCGTCAATGTCACATAATTTGAACATTTGTTGAAATAAAATGTGCTCTTTTATGTTTAGTTTTAATTTATCTTATTAAATAAGACTGATGATAAAATGACGATCGTTTCTAATTAAATTTAATATGGTGTGAATAAAAAAATCATGTTTTGTCAAATTCATTTTAATGCTTTCTACAATAAATAATAAGAAGGTTCTATTTAAAGAAACTCAAGGTGACCTTGAATTTATATATTTTCTTATTATTATATATTTTCCATTTAACATAAATAGACTTTTTCTATAATTTTTTTATAACATTATAACAAACCATTAAAAAATTATACGGACTATTATAGCAAACATCCTACATATTATTTTCGCTATAAAGTATTAGATAACTGCATTCTTTTTTATGTTATCTTCGCTACCAAGTACTAGATAAATGCATTTTTTTTTAGTAAATTATATAATATTATACGAAGTTTGAACTTTGCTCCACTACTGAATATTACTTTACTAAATTAGCATAACAACAAAATTACGAATACAGGTTTAACCCTTTGCGACCGGTGTGGCTAAGAATGTTAGACGCTACTGTTTAATATAATATATATATAAAGCTGTGTGACAGAAAAAAACGACACACTTTAGAAATACGTTATTCAACTCATATATAATAGCTGTTTCTTTAAAAAATTTATATAATTTACATATTAACACGTATCCGTAGTATTGTTAGTATGTAATTTTATCCTCTAAATATTACCTGTATCTAGAATGTGTTACTTAACTATAATATACATTTTATAGAAATATTAAGAAGCATTGTATAATTATTATTTTAACACTGTAATACACATATTAAATAATTTTTGAAACACTTTTAAATGTTGCAGGAAGTTGTAGATGAATCTGATGGTTGTGGCGCTAAGTTTTCTGTGACAGTTGTTTCTAGTGTATTTGAAGGCAAGACCTTACTGCAGCGACACAGGTACCACATTTTTAAGTTCTTGAAGGACAATAAGTTTGTTTTTAATTAAAGAATTTATTATTTATTGTACTAACATTCCAGGTTGGTGAATTCAGTATTAGAAGAAGAACTTAAAACTATCCATGCACTTTCACAAAAGACATTAACACCAACAGAGTGGAAGAAATAGGAAATGATAAGAAGGTATTTTTCTATAAAATTGATGTAATTAATTTTATTCTATATTATTTTTAAAATAAATTATTTTATTCCTATTAACAGTTCTATAAATAAAACTAAAGAAATTTAAGATGATTCAGTTCAAAGTGTCTGCACCAGGAAAAGTTATTCTTTTTGGAGAACATGCTGTAGTATATGGAAAAACAGCTGTTGCAGCTAGTGTAGATTTACGTACAACTTTAAGCTTTACTGAGCTACCTGAAACAGAACAAGTCATTAAATTGTGTTTTCCTAAAGTAAATTTATTTATTAATGTACCTTTGCAACAAGTACAACATTTTTTTCTTACTAACAAAAATCCAGAACTTGTAGAAAATTATGAAATATTTTATAATAAAATAAAAGAATTTGTGAGCATTATTAGTTATACAAATTTGCAACAGAAATTAAGCTTAGAAGCATTTTTTTATCTTCTTATTTATGTTGCACAGAAAGAAGGAATTGATATAAAACCATTTCAAATTGAATTAAATACAGAACTAGCGATTAGTTCTGGACTTGGTAGTTCTAGTTCTTTCGCAGTTTGTCTTGCTACTTGTTTTCTATATTGGTCACGTTTACAAAAAGAAATTTACGAGATGCCTGATTTTTCTACTTTAGATATAATTTCTAAATATGCTTTAAATTGTGAAAGAATTATGCATGGCAATCCATCTGGAATAGACAATTCTGTCTGTACATATGGATCAATAATAGAATTTAAGAAAGGTGATTATATAAGACCAATAAGCAATGTACACACTATGAAAATTTTATTGGTAGACACAAGAGTTAATAGAAGTACAAAAGCTTTAATGGAAAAATTATTAGAACTAAAGCATAAATATCCAGTTATTATTGACCTGATTATGGATTCAATAGATAATGTATCAAAAGAAGCAATTAAAATTATTGAAAAACTGAAAAATTTGTCATGTACTAACAATGAAAGTTTGTTTGAAGAATATAAACAATTAATGGTAAGTATTTTATTAAATGTTAACACATTGCTGATCAATCAGATTACTTAAATGGAGTATCTACAGAAATTTCTATAAAAATTAGTAAAAAATCTTGCATTACAATAATTGATATCTTATTTTAAAATTGAAGTTCATCATATTTATATTTCACAATAATGTGAAATATTATTCAATTATCTGAAAAATGGTATTTGAATTACTCAAGTAGTTAGTAATGTGTTAAAATTTTCAGTCATAACAAATGGTTATTACTTTCAATATCCATAAATGTATTATTCAAATCTTCTTATGACTTATCATATATTATTACAGATACTTATTAACATGAATCAAGGACTGTTGGCCACATGTCAAGTTTCTCATTCATCTTTAGACAGAATTTGTGCAGAAGCACAAAATTATGCTCTAGCAGCTAAGCTTACAGGCGCTGGTGGTGGTGGACATGCATATGTTCTTTTATTACCAGATACCCAACCAGAAACAATCTCTAGTATTTCACGAAAATTGATTGCGGACGGATTCACTGTTAAATTAACTACTTTAGGAGGTCCTGGAGTCCAAATTATTAAGTAATTTTATTGTAAATATCTTATGTAATGATACCAACGAAATCTTTTTTGCTTCAAATATGATACATTTCAATACTATTAAAAATTTATACACAATATTGAGAGTAATAATATAACAACCAGGAAAATATTTGTATAATTTTTATACAAATTAAAATCATAGACCCATTACTAATATTTATTAATGATTATGTCATTAATCTTTTTCTTATTTCAATTGTTTTAATTATTCATAATTAAACATAATTGTATACATAAGTTACTTTTTATTATAATGTAAGAAACTATAATTTAAATGAAAAATGAATGTGGTTGTTTCTATAAATATAGTTCCAGAAATTAATCTTTGAAGATCTTGAAATTAGTTTTTCAAAAAAATTGTAAACATGTTTTCAGGTAAAAAACTATATTAGGTAAAAAGTAACATACAATAGGTACTGTGTTAACTATCCATAGTTTGGAATCATACCTGAACAATTATTAAGGGAGGCAGAGATCTAAAAAATCCTAAGAATATTCTTTCTTCATTAAGTACGAGCGAAATATTGATATGAAGTATGAATTAAAATAAATTTTAAAAATTGTTTGAGGTACCGACTGTTATCAACGTAGTCTGTTAATACAATACACCTGAATATTATAATAAATTTATAAATTGATTTAAAACTTTCTGCAATTAAAATGTTACCTTTGTTTGCAGGAGAAATAGAAAAAGTCAGTTTCGTACTAGTAAAGCTTTATTTATGGAAGATGTGTAATGTAATGGACTCTTATATTATGTATATTACAATTTTTATAAAACTAACAATTATTACAACATAATTTAAAATCAATTAAATATATCACTTTCTTTTTATTTTTCATTTTCAATAAAAATTTTAATTGTTATAATGTTATTTCATAAAATTTTATGTTACAATTTTTTTATGTTAATATGTTGTGAAAGTATGCAATATGAATTCTATTAAACACATTGATTTGTTACTACAATTAGACAATATTTGACGTGTTACGATGTGTTAATCCTAAATGATTTGGTTCGGAAATTACATCTTCTCTACAATTTTCTTCTGATGTATGAGTAGTATTTAATATAAATTGTCTTTCTGTTTGTTTTGCCTCTGCAATCCATTCATTAATTTCATTGGTATACATTTTTCTTTGCAAAACTTCTCTTGTCCGAGGACGTGATCCAATAAAAACAGTAGTCCCCTATAATATTTCTATATAAATGTTATATGACAACGAAAAACGTATATTTAAAATTTTAAACTTACACCTACTACCAGTGAAGGTCGTAATTTTTCTAGAAGCTGGAAATCTTCTACTATATATTGCAACTCGTCCCATTTTAATTCCACTTCTTCATGAAGCATCTTCTCTTCTGTAAGAAAATGTATATGAAAAGTGAATAAAAGATATAAGAATCTTAAAAAACTTTAATTTAGTTACGAATATTTAAAGAAACTTATACACTTTTTCAATTTTTGATATTAAATGATTATAACCAGAAATGTAAAAATATAATTACCATCGCGTTTAGATGTTGATTTCTTATAATGTATTCTAAAACGAAATGCCTCTAAGAAACTAGATACGACGATGGTTAAAACGATCATTGTCGCTAAGTAAAATATCATAAAATATATTCGTGTATACATTCCAACAGTAAATGCATATGCATTCATTAAAATAAACCAATTATTAACAACCGTTAACTCAAAAAGAGTCATACCACCAGCTATTAGATTGTCAAAAGTATTAAGATAATAATATCCTAGTGCAGTACTTTCGTTAGCAGAATATTTGTAAAAATCTTCGACAGTTGTATTCCTGATAAAATAGGTCTATTATATAATATTTGATTTGAAAACATTTTTTAAAAAAGCTGTTTTATATACGTACTTGCAACAATTTCGCATATTATATCCAGCAAACAATTCCATTCCAATGATAGTAAAGAAATAATATAAAACAAGCATAACCACTGCAGTAGAAGACATTAAAGGAGTTAAAATGACAAGAGTACCGAATACGTCTCGATATCTCTTTTTTATTTTAAACAATCTTAAAAGTCGAAGTGGTCTGAATAAAACAAAAAATGTTGCTGTTGGAAAAAACCATAAAATACAAGCAGCAACAAGTGTCATTATAGATGTGCCTAAATCAAAAAGATTCCATCCAGAACTGAGATATCGCCTTGTGCCAAGTCCTAATACTTTTATTAATGCTTCAGCAACAAATACTATAACACAAAATTGGTATTAAATTATCATAATATTATACTATGCAGTTTTAAAGTATTCATAAATATTTTCTTTACTTACTTCCCCCAAAAAGAAAAGTATCTGAAGATGCAGCAAACAGAAGTGTACTATGAAGATTATCAGCTGGTTGTAATATTCTTGTTATCATGGCAATACCATTTGCAACAATCATTATATCTAAACATTTTATCATTTTTTATAGGATATAATAAATAAATACCTTTTAAATCTGTCTCTTTTGTTAGACTTACACATTAAAGTTTCAAAATATGGCCATCTAATAGCAGCATGAGCTCCTGTGCAAAGAATCTGCAAAGGTTGTGATGTACTGTGATACCAAGGCACAGTAGAATATTGGGGATCCCATTGTAATATTGTAGTGTCATAAATATTCAAAAACTCTTCAACACTTAAAACTCCACTTCCGGAAGCATTTAAATGTTGAAACATTAAAACAATATCTCTTATGCCTGTAAAAAATTTATGTAACCACAGAACAAATTTGTATTATCCTTTTTTTTGTTTAAAAAAAAAACTCCCATATACTTTTGTACAAATATTACATACTTCTGTTTGGAGTATAGTATCGCATCAATCCTTCAAATTGACGAAATCGCATCTTATCTGGGTTTTGTTTTGAAACTAATAATTTAAAGGCATGCTGACATGCTTTCCTTTTGTGTAGATACAATTTTTTAAATTTATCACGTTCAGCTACTGTAAATGTTTCATTAACTACCGCCAACATCAAATTCATCATGACATATAACATTGTAGACAAGTAGGATACAAAATATATTGCATACCATTTATTTTTTGAATAAGATGGCATCATCACATCTGGAAAACTAAACACTAAAACTATTAGTAATAACTAATCATGAGCATTGTTGTTAAAAGCATTATAATATAATATAAAAATATCATTAGAAATTCAATTATGGTCATACTTACTTAGCAGTAGTGAGAAGAACAAAAAGGCTCACAAAACTGTCTTGTAGTGTAGAAAAATTTCTATTCATTTCAGAAAACATGTAGTAGCCCAACACTGTGTAAAGTGTAATGAAAAATAAAAGTAATCCTAACATATCCAAAATTGGTGGTAATGTCAAAAGTATTTGTCTTATAAATCTTCTAACACTCCCAAAACATTTGGTATCTACTAAAAAAATAGGCCTTAGAGCACGAGTTACACGGAAGTGCGATGATTGCCGTACTAATACTGTCATTGCTTCTACAAACATGATGACCAATGTAACACACTGTAAAAATAATATAATGTGTAGTTTATATGAATTTGTATACAATAGTGTACAAAAGATATAAAAATAATTAATAGTCTATTGGTTGTACTATCTTTTGCATGATATATCTTTATATTCAATGATAATTAAATCTTTTAGTCATTTTTGAAGAAAAGAATGTCTTAAACTTGACAGTTTTACACTATTGATAATAATATATAATTATAGATGATCATAATATTATGATAAAAAGGTTTATGTTAAGGAAAATAAATATCTAATTGATATACACATAAAAATTTGAAGTATCCACACACAAATTAGTAATTAGTAAAAAAATCACATTTTTCTTGAAATAAAATTCAGAAATCATCTTAAATTCGACTTGTTTTCAATATATAATATGAATATAGGCAATATTAAGTTCAAAAATTTAATCTTGAATTATTATATAATTACTATAATTTTACTGTTTTTATTGTATCAAGTATTCTGTTATACTATCATATATCACATAAGAATATCATTAGTATCTAATACTTTTAAACCATTATATAATAACCATGAATATGCATGAGTGTAGTGTCAATAATAATGAGTCAGTACTGTTTTTACTGATATAACATACATACATTAATTAAAAATGTATGCTGTAAGGTACACTCCATTAAAGGTATTAGTATATATAATATATTAAAAATGAACAAATAGCACAATTATCATTGTCTTACTTTATTAAAAATGTAATCTAGAATAGTCTGCAGTTGCAGCCAACGCTTATCTTCTCATTAGTACCCTCATACTTTTTGTATCAGTATTGTAGAAGACAACCATTGTATTACACATTATTCTTAAGACACATTGACAAAGCAATGGAAGAAAACTGTACTTCAACCTCATAATGGTATTCTATTTACTAACACTTAGGAAACATAAGTAAATATATCAGAGTATAAAAAAAAGTTGTTTTTTTACCTTTAACATTGTTCGTTTGTGTTTTAACATGGTAGACCATCCAATCCATCTTAACTTTAAAGCTAGTTCTACACCTATAATTATTAAAGCAAAAAGTTCTATAGATCCATGTGCCCATACTGGTATCTAAAAAAAATAAATATATTAACAATATAACAAAAAGAAAATGTTTCCTTATAATGATAACTTACACCAAATAATGGTACAGCTGGCTCTTCTACAAGAGCCAAAGCCAAAAGTATGAGAGAAGTTAACAAATCTAATCCATAATACCAATTATTGTGAACTAAGAGATATGCTGGTAAATCTTCTGGATGTTTTGGATGAGAATCAAATTTTTCATTATTCCTGCCTTCCTATGGAAGTAATTTTTTTTATAAGTAGTACTTCATATTTAATTATCAGCACAAGTATATACATATAACAAACATTATGCATTAGTACCTCTAAAAATATTGCAGCTTCATGATAATTCATTTCCCAATGTAACTCATGATCTGTGAGTGAATCATGCGATGAAAGTGTTACATTCTCAGGTATGTTTTCTCTTTGTACATCATCTGTTTCAAATTTATGAATAGATTGATCAGTTGTTCTTGTATTTTCAATTGAGGAATGTATATGATTCTCTATAGAAGAACATGATCCATATTCTACAATAAAAAAAGCAAACAAAAATAAATGATATCAAAGTAAAAACAAAATGTATAATTTATGATGTAAAACGTTTTTGAATAATAAGATAAATAATGTTAAATAAATAATGTCTACTTTGATAAAAATAATATTATATGTGCGATTAACTAAGTCGTATTCTTTTATAATTTAATAATATTGTTAAAATTAATTATGCAGTTATAAATAGTGAAACAAAAAGGCAAAAAATAACATTAATTACGAAATATATTAGAATAATAAACAACATGTAGTTCAATAAATATTATAAAATAAAAATTCCAAAGAGAAAATAACATTGATATAACTGTCAAACTGTAGTTTTTATTGTAAATTATGTATAAAAGATAAAATGAATGAACATGGTAATATTAAAATAAATTCAACTCACTTTGACATGATCGATGCGAAATGTCTTGTTCAAGTGATATATTTGCCTCATCATTAAAACGTTGATAATTGCCCGAATATTCAGTAGTTTGACTAGGAGAAGACATTTGAGAATGTCACATGTCACATACATTCAAACAGCAATACATTTGTTGTGTTAATGGATACTTATTTAAACCAGCCTGTTCAATCCTGTACAATGTCACTACTCAGATACTGAACACTGACTGGATTAGACTGAAAACTGTATATGAAGATATATGCATATTTTTGTATGAAAGATATTTTACATATTACAATACCATAATACAATGATGTTATTCGATCTTCTCATATTTAACGTTCCGGTCGTGACGCGCATGCGCATTTGTAGACGGTAGACTTAGATAGATACCATTATTTACTCTGATAAAACTTAATTATACTTATGTAATAAACATAATTTAGCTTATTTTTCCTTTCAAATTTTGTATATTAATTTTCATCTCCCATGTACGAAATAAAGAAAATGATAATATACAAGAATAATAAAAAAGTAATAGAGAATATGAAAATTGTAGTTGCTTTTACTTAATTATTTTTGTTAGTAAATAATATTTAATAATAATTAATAAAAATTATAAATTATTTTAATACAAATAAATATAACGAATGATTATAATTAAGGAAATTAAAAAACACTATTGAATATTTCTGTATTTATTATGTATTTGTATTCAAATCACAAAAGATTAGAATTTTAATCTGTGTGGATATTGGCTGCTTCGCAAGCCAAACATTGCAGATAAATAAGTAAATAACATTTTCTTCTCTTTGTTTCTCCTGATAGCAGAAATCACGAATTTATCAACCACTTTTTGGTCAGCTTTCCTTTGATCACTTGGTTTGTACTCATCCTTTTTTTTGCTGAAGATATCACCTTCTTCTTTCTTTGCACGTTTCTCACGTTTCCTCTTGAAATAATCGTCGTTAATATGAGACGGAATCTTTAAACCAGAGATATTAATATGCGTAGAAGTGGCGATTACATAGTTCTGACTAACCCTTCGAAGTGGGCAAGCATTGATCAAGAAAGGTCCTGTTTTGAAAAATATTTCATTGAAACTTTAGTTTTACATGAATTCTATTTTGATTAAAGATTATACATTGTCTTTAAATAAAACTTACCCGTAACTAAAAGTAAACCACTCTTAAGTTGTTTCAAGTAAACAACTCGTTTTCCTTTATGAGCACCAGCAAGTAAAATACAAATTGTTCCTGGTTTCAAGGAAGATCTTAAATAACGTCGGTGATCACGGAAACATTTCTTAGCATGATGTACAGTTACTGGATCTGCAGTAGGATAATTTGCACGCCTCTTTTTCAATAATACAATACGCTTCTTTCCATTTTTATCACCACTGATTTTCTTTTCAATAGTGACTGGTTTTTTAGGTTTAACCTATTATTAAACATTCATATAAGTACACCTAACAAATAATACAAATAAAAATACAACAGATATGTAAAATTTTGTTGAACATACAACTTTTGGAGTCTTCTTATTAATGAATTTGTAAATAGCTTTTTTATGGAACATACGGGTACGACTGAATCTATAAACACCATTTCCTAAATCATAATTCCTTGGCCTGATTCGACCCCTTTTTCCACCTTTTTTATCTGAAGAAGAGATATTCTTCTTCTCCAGAGATTCTTTCTTTGTTTCTTTTGTTTCCTTTGTATCAGACATCTGGAAAATAAATATAAATCAATTATAATATTACTATCTATAAATGAAATAATAATCATACACTATATTTTTAGTGTTTATTCTTAAATAAAATGAGTAAGAAGTGCAATCATAGTAATAAGTGAATGCTGCTTAATTTTATTCTTTGTTATTGTTATAATTCTTTTTAAGTATGTTTACTGTGTTTTGTAAAGGTTAAGTCACGTTTCTGTATTTTCAAATTTAAATTACATAACAAAAAATGATAAATTATACAAAAAATGTATAAGACATTACTACAATTTAAAAATTAGTAAAATATATACTAAATTTTCATACAAAAATAAGGAAGTGTCAAAGTTTAACCTAAAAGATTAAAATTCTTAAAATATAAAGGAATCATAATATTGGGAAAAAAATATAATAATCTTATTAAAGAAAATCTATAAAATATAAAAAATTTCATATAATACATATAAAATATACACATCAACACGACAGATTACTTCGATAATATTAGAACCATTGATTTCATTCCCTCTTACCGTAAATCGTGTGGCTAAAAGAACCTACTTTATGTTTTCATCTATTGGCCATGCTCTAAAGTCGATTCATGTATTTATCGATAGATTTATGAATCGTACCTATCGACTGTATTCGATAATCGTCGATTATTTAAAATGTTATTAGATTCATTTATATATTTTCTTTTTATTTCAATTTTAACCATTTTCGTTTATAAATTGCTGTAAAACTTTTTAAAAAAATATTTATATTCATTTGTTTTGTTGAAGTGTTACAATAGTATTTTTAATAGTATTTTTTATAATGAATATAAAACTGTAAAAAAGTTTTTGAAAAACAAAGAGCTAAGTCGTATAATTAGTTCATACTAAAGCTCATATAGATATATGTCTGCAAATATTTTATTTTTGCATTCAAAGTATACAGTATTTTTAAATTTATTAACAGAAATGTTTAAATAAAGTGATAATATGAACACAAAACGTATTATAGTCAAGTATAGAGTAACGATAAGAATAACAATATTAAGTCACGATTAGATTCATAATTATGGTATATCATTATTCTAATCTCAAAATGTTAAATATTTGTTTTACATAAAAATAATAGAAAAGCTCAACATTTCTATCGAAAAAGAAATCCGTATCTATGTTGAACAGATAAAGAAACTATTTGCTGACATCCATAATTATCTTATAAGAGCGAAATTATTCTTGCCTGTTTTTACTAATAAAATTCGAACCAATTTTTACAAAAATGCAATCATATAATCATTTTGAATATTTTCTCTAATTAGATACTTTAAAACATTATACTTTTACAGTTAAGCATTTCTGAATTTGTATTCATTATGATGCATAACATACTATTATTACCATGAATGGAATACTGAAATTTCGTCCCTTATTGTAAGAATATTTTATGTACAAGAAATAAGCTGCTTAGAACTTGTATAGACTAACTTTCCCTAGTATATCTATAAAACTAGAACAAACATACTTTCATAGTAGGTTGAAATAATAACATCTGAGAATTGTATTAATGTGATAGCATGTAACAAAGAGTGTCAGATAGAGAGAACAGAGGCAATCACTCATCTTGCCTCTGTATCATTCTGCTAATACACTCTTGATCTCTGCACAATATACAAAATGTTTCAAACTGTGCTAATAACTTCATTAAATTGTTCTAGAATGAACAATTAGAAAAACTAAAATTCTACAGGTGTAAGTAAAAAAGAATATTATATAAACGGAAGATCGAGAATGCTTTATTAAAAAGTTATAATAAAAACGGAGGAATAATTGATTCCTTGTATGATATACAATAGCTCCATTAATTCTTCATAAATAAAAGATACTTTCATATTTAGTATTTATATTATAACTTTTTAATTGTATTTCCAGGTCTTAGGTTTGTATAACATTTTTCTTATTTCTATTTATAGAATACACCCATACAGTTTTGATTGATTAACTTTGTACAACTTTATAAAAATAAAAATTATGACATTTTGGATCTTAATACTTAATTCAATGTGATTTACAAAACTGATATACACATACAGACATAAAAATTTAATAATCTCATAACAAATGCATTATACTTAAATTTTTATAATTAATTAATATATATTCATGTGAAATTAAATATATGTACTTTTAATTGCCATATGAGTTTTATATTTATTTTATACAATTGTTGTAAATATATTTAATGTATATATAATTCATGACTATAAATATAAAATATTTAGTTTATTTTTAAACTGCTTTTTAATTCATTCAACAAGATAGAACCTATTACCATTTTTTCACAGTTTACACAAATTTCCAAACATTCATTACTCAACATTTTTATTGTCACTAATACCAAGGACTTTGATGCTAAAGTATGGGCGGCAAATCTACAACGATAAGAGAAACCATATATCATTGAGGTGTACAAAATACTTCAATTTCTGATATTAAAGTATAGTATAATAATTTATTTCAATGAATGATGATTATCTTCTTACCTGATTTCTTCATTACTACTGGATATCATTGCTACATTCGCAGCTTCAAAAATTTTTTGAGATATAGCTTTTCTATCGCCCGAATACTGCATTTTTGCGATATGTTCGTTCATACCCTTTAATTTTTCTTTTTCTGTTGAAAACATATTTTCTGATAAAAGTACAGCCCTTATTATTTCTCCAATCGGTGCTTTAATAGTAATTGGACACGAATATGTTTCTTCTCCAATCAGAAAATTGATGTTAAAATTTGCTGGTTGTGTAGAATCATTAAAGTTGATACCAAGTGTGGAGGACAAATTTGAATTTACTTCTAACAATGGTATTGAAGTAAAAGCATTTATATGCATTCCTTTCGGTAAATTCTACAAAGAAAATAAACAATAAAATTGTCATACAATAATTGCAAAATATTAAAAAAAGATGAAATTTGAATGTTACAAATTTACCTTTACTTCCATTTGTATTTCTTTAATAGGTTCGTTACTTTCATTCGAAAATGTTAATTCTATTGTAACCAAATAAGCACTTAGTAAGTGTTGAGATCTTGTAAATCTATACTCGACTTTTAAACCATGACTTGTTATGTTTTTTAATAATTCAGATTTTTTTATAGGAATAAATGAAGCTGATACTTCTCTGACATCATTTATGATATGCGAACTAATAGGAGTGAGAAGATCACCTGTATTTAATGGCATAACGGGTGCCATTGGAATCACTAAAATTGATAGATAAAACTGATTAGTTATAAAGAAAACAAGTTTATGTATAAAATATGATATAATTTATGTATAATTACAATAGAAACATAACGCGATCGTGAATTAAGGTATCAAATAGTGGTATGGTTATGGTATCAATGCGATATTTAAAAATGTATAAAGTTTGCAATTGTAAAATTTCAAGGAATAAAACGAAAAAGACTTTCAACTAACTGCAATTCAGCTATTACTCTTATTAGAATATTACTCTTTATCTTTTAAATATTGTAACACTCGAAAATACAAGTACTTTACTACTCAAACAATTTTTCAATCATATCATATTTCTATGAGAATTATATTACATCTAACCATCATCTAAGTCTAAAAGGAGATCAATGTTGCTTTTCGGTTTTTCCTTCACTTCTTGATTGGAAACCTTGTACTTTTCCTTTTCACTTTCCTCAGAATCTTCAGATGATTCTTCAGAGTCTGATTCTTCACTTTCAGACTCACTATTAGACTCGTCGGATACCTTTTCTGATTTTTTCTTGTCATCATTGTTTTCAGATGTATATTCAGATGAATCACTTTCTTCGTCTGAAGGATCACTTGATGAAGTATCCAAAGACTCATTTTCATTATCTAATTATAAAAATCAGTATTTTCATTAAATAATTTTTGATGTATTGTTTAAAAGATTTTTAAATTTACCATCTGCTTGTATGCTTTCCTCATCACTATAAAATGATTTTCCTTTCCCCTTTCCTTTTTTATCTTTTTTATCTTTTCTATAATATTCATCCCTTGAATCTCTTACAGTATTACTTGCAACATCTCTTACGGATGGGTCAGGAGCTGCATCAGGGAAAGGTGGCAAAGGACGGTAACCAGCACATGGCATGTCCAAATAATGTGACAATGTACCCAATTGATATTCAGAATTTTTGAACCTAGATGTAAGAGTTGGCGCAGGTTTCGGAGCGAGAAATATTCTTTTTGCAAGTTGTGGAAGTTTCTTTTTATGCTCATCTTCATAAAAAATAAAACGTCTTAAGAAACGTGCACGGTCCCTAATATCGTAATTTTGATCATACTTCGCAAGTTGGAAGACGTATTGACAAAATGGTTTAGTTTGAATAGGATTATTTAGACATAATTTTACAGCTAAATTTAAAATCTGTAGTTTTACGATATCTTGTTCATTTACAAAATTTTTGGCCATTTTCCTAAGTACATCCGGTGCAATCTTAGGTACTCTATCTGAATATTCTCCTAGGAGCCACAAAATCGAAGCTCTAGCTTGTGGTATTGTTATGAAGTCCATTAATTTTGCCATATGAGCAATTATATTTTTATGTTCATTTGGTTGAGTTTGTAATAATTTTTTTATAACAACAACACTCTCTGCTACAACAGCCTCTGAATAAAATAATACACAAAATTTTTAATATTATATTTCAAAATAATTTTATTATTTGTATAAGATATTAAATGAGTTCAAGGCTTATATGCTACGTAGTATTCATTAAACTGTAAAAAAAGTTTAGTAAATATAGTACACATATAATACATATATAATTTATTGAAAACGAAACTGTTTTGCCAAATTTTTTCTCGATAACTCTAGAATACTTTTCATGTGTTCTTATTCCACTTTTATACATGTTAGACATTTTTTTATGCAACTACAAACGCTTTTAAAAATCTTAAATCTTTATTAAATTTCCGTCCGCTATATACTAAGGTTGTATTGCATATTTTGATGAATTTGCCATATAAAACCTGAACCTTATTGTTAATATTCTATATAAATACTTACCATCTCGATTACTCAATAATGAAACTAGTCCATTTAAACATGTATCAGTCACCTCTTTTATATTACTTGCACATCTCCCAATTGCTTGTATGCTTGCTCCAACAAACTCCTTATCACTACTAGAGATATATGTTTGAAATTCTCTCAGTATAACACCAATACTAGTTTCAGTTGCTAAATTGGTCAAAATATCTAATTTTAGAAGCTTTATATGAGTAGGATCTGAAGTTCTCACAAAGAATGACTTTAAAAAAGGTTCAAACATTCCCTGTATAAAAACATTAAAAATTATAAATTGTATAAGATTGTTTGTTATAAAGAGGACATCTACTTTCTATTTGCACATCATTTACTTTAACAACTTGTATGTAAATTATTATTTTCTGTGTCCACAAGAAATCATTTCAAAATTACATTAGTACTTACATTACCTTTCTGGCAATTGATATGCTAGCAATGCAGTGTAGGACTATGCTTTGAACTTCTCTATGTCCTCTTAGTAACCTGATTAATGCTTTGGCAG
This sequence comes from Tetrapedia diversipes, assembly GCA_033822845.1. Classification (NCBI taxonomy): domain Eukaryota; kingdom Metazoa; phylum Arthropoda; class Insecta; order Hymenoptera; family Apidae; genus Tetrapedia; species Tetrapedia diversipes. Next base: position 143,553 of record JAOPTO010000583.1, on the reverse strand, counting down.
CAATCATTACTTCAGTTCGTGGAGCTGTGTGATGATACAATTGAGATACTGCCATTACTACTGAAGCATTTCTGCTTTGCAAAAGCGGCTTTGTGTTTCGTAATAATAACCGATGATCAGGATCCAAAGTTAATTTTGGTTTTTTCGTATTAGATGAATCGGAATCAGAATCATAAAATGGGCGATTTTCATCATTTTCTATACTCTGTAAAAATTAATTTCCGAAGATATAAATCTTACATTTATATATTGTTCACAATATTAGAAATACATACATCTATGTTAGGATTAATAAACTGTGTTCTTGAATATCTTGTAAGCATGTTGACTATAACAACTTGGCCCCATTCATCAACATCTACTAACAAATTACAGAGTTTTCTGTAATTTTTGTGTATCAAATCTATTCGTTCAGGACAAACCTCTTCAAATGCCATTACTGCAGAACCCACAACAAGAGTTGTTTTGTCTGAGAGTAATTTTTCTAAAACTCCAATCAACTCTTCTTTTTGTTCAGAATCTAATGAATAAAGTTTAGGAATAGCATGTGCTGCAGTTTTACGTACATATGGTGACATATCACTGGCTGAATCTTTAATAGCAAGCATCACTATAGGCACTATCATAGAAACTCGTATACTTGAAAGTACTCTCAAAGCACTGGCTCTTATTAATTGATTAGGATCTTTCAAAGCACGCTGGAATGTAGAAATAGATAAAAGAGCAAGATCTTGTTGATCTTCCGCATAACGAACCAAATAAACATAAACTAATTTTTTCACTTCAATATTCTTAGATACAACATTTTTCACTACAGCTGGAAATAATTCTGATGCATCTCGTCCCTTTGCAATCATCTGAAAAAGTAATCCATCTTACATATGTTGCTTATTATTGAATATTATTCAATTAAATTATAAATATATCCATGTACTTCAATAAAACATAACTTTAACATTGACCTGTTCAAAAACAGACATGTTATGAAATGAACCCCTGAAGCTGATATTTTTTTAATGTTACAACTATTTTAGATGTGAGTTACTCATTTCTTCTTATTATTTTACTTTTATATAATGTAATTTTTGTAATACTTATTATTAATTTTGTTAAGATGCTTATGATATACAATAGATATTAGATAAATCAGAAGTAAAATGTAAAATTCAAAAACCTCAAATGAATTAATTTTGAATATTTCATGCAAATAATATATAATAGTGTAATAAATTAAACATTATTACATATATTCCATACAAATATTTACTGATAAAAAAATTACAAGATAAAATCAGATAATAAATGTAAAAATTTATTACCCCAATTATACGTTTCATAGCTTCTAACTTAAGCCCATCTTTATTACTATCCAACATTTGTTTCAAGTCTTCATGCCTAGAAAAAAATGTGTACTTCATAATACATATGTATAATACATAATGCATAATATAAAACATTTAATAATATAGCCATATATTCTTTTATTTATAATAAATTAGATGTATAAATCAATCAAATATTTCAATTATAAATATTTTGTATTGTAAATATATAATATAAAGATAACATAAAAAACATTCAAAACAATTAAAATGTAGAAAGTAGCACAATAGAGAAGTGTGTTAAATTTTTCATTCATAACCTTGTGTATGTATAACTTTCAATATGATTTGGAACTACATACTGAGGACCATAATTCTGGTATTATTCTAATCTCAAAATTTAGAACACATAATTAAAAAATCAAAAATGTAATAAATACAGAATTAACATAAAAACACCTTGTATCTGGAAAAATATGTTAAGCTTCTGTCTGTCACATTTAAGAAACGATACGGAAGTAAATGAAATTAATTTTACAGATAAAATGTTTATTGCTCAAATATTCACTTTTTATAATCTGAATGGAAAAATCCACCCGAAGCAGGATCAGTTGCAAGTTCTGGATCTGCTGTACTTGACGGCCTGTCATTGCTGTAAGATCCTCCGTTATTTGACATCGAATTTGCAGCCGCAGTTAACATTTTATTTTTCTTTCACTCAAACTAAAATAATTCTTGTTTCTTACTTTAATTATATAGATTTTACTCTAACACCCGTAATTCTTTAAAAATTTGTTGGAATAAGATATCCTCGGCAAATATTAACACATACCCATGTTGCTTAGATCTGTTTAGATTCGGCCACGGTTCTTACATCGTGGCTTCGAGTTAAGTCTCTTCGATAAGAATTGTTTTATGTATCGAAATATATCGAATTAAAATTTTTAAAAACTAGATTGAATGTATACTTTTTCCTTCATTAATTTCTTGCAAATGCATTTATTTCATTAATTTGTTTAATTTAAATTAAAAATTAAAACAAAAACGTAGCATTCATAAAAATAATGATTGATAAAATAATACTACTGCAATGTAACGTACATTACTTGTAAGTTATTAGTATCAATATCTTTTATCCATGTAGATTCAAGTGCGATTAAGTGTTTATTTAATTATAATAAAAGAAATTTATATGAAATTATCATTGTTATTAATTATATCGTAATCTTATTATTATTATTATTGAAATAAAATATAAAAAAATGTAAAAATTAGAATCAAATATTAGTAAAACTGATAAACAACAATTTAAGATTAAATTGCACAAAATATTAATTATATGCTTTTACTGCACAGGGACACAAAATAAAGATATGGTAAAAAAGTCAAATTTTAGAATATATCTTTATTTATTAAAATTAGTTTATTTGTATTAAATTTATTGATATTTTATTCTTTTATAGATTTTACGTTCCCTTTTACAAATAATGAATGCAACATATTAATTATTGATAAATTCCTTATATATTGATAATAGAAAGTAAGTTTGTTTTTAGGTTTTTAAATTTTTTAATTTTCAAGTTTAATGTAAAAAGATAATAGCAAATATATTTAATTTTTAATGAACCTTTAATGATAAATTATTACATTTTAAAGCAAATATAAGCAATTTGAATTCAAAACATTTGGTATAAGAAACAACAATGTTATTAGTTTTTACTTAATATTATATCCCTTGGCTCTCATATGACATGCATGTAATATGTGTAGATACAAATAAAATAAAACATTTAATAAATTCACAAGGTATATAACAGATATATACATATACGTGTGTTTTTCATAAAAATTTCATAATTCTTTTTAAATAGTAATATATTTTAAAGGCTTTCATTACATTATTAACAGATTAATAACATTTAAAATAAATATATTATGAAATGTAGGTTATTATACATAACATGCTGACATCATTACAAACATTTTATTTGATTATTTTACCAGTAAGTGAAGAGACATAATAAAATTATTTATTCATTGCAATTTTTTTCTACTTACCAATTTTTCATCTTAGTCTATGTAGATAATTTGTTTTATTTATTAATATATTTTATTGATTTTGATAATAATTACGATTAATGTAATAAGCATATATCTATATAAACTAGTATGTGTTGTTAATTTATAATTATTTGTGAAGTACTATACTAAAATATTTTAATCTTTGTATGAAAATGGAATATAGAAAAAAATAAAATACTTCATGTATCAAATAAAAATATTTTATTTAAAAATCTGTTTTAAATTCTAAAAATAGTAAAATAAATAATAAATGAATATGTATATTTCATATAGAAATTCCATCTTCTCTAAATTAACTGTGTTAGTTTAAAATTGTGAAAGACTTTATTTTGTATGACACTATAATACAAGTTCAACTAGTTTATTGATATATCATATGTTGTCTGTGTTAGTAACAGCATAACAATTTTTATAAGAAGTTTGCTAAGAATTTTTTTTTTCTTCTTCTAATTTACTATAATCTCTAGATTTTGATTGTACTATTGTAGTATTTAAGTCTTCTTGGCAGTTAGCATATGCCATACCTAATCCAAAACCTGCTCCAGTTATAATGGGCCATTTTCTCCCTAAAAAATTAGTTAATGTTATGTTACTTTAGATATATTTGTATACATATTAAAACATGTATAATGCATTCATAATGATGATACATATGATTTAAGTAGAGAATTTTTAAGTATTTTCTTAGAATTTTATTAAATTTCTACTTTAAAAATCAATAAATACTGAAACATTAATATTTTTGTATTAGTTTTACATTAAAAATAATAATGGTGTACCAATAATACCTAACCTATGTCATAGATAAAACAACTTTTATTATTCGAAATTTAAGACTGAAAAATACTTACTTAAAAGTATAAAATTATATAAAAAGACACTAAAAAGATTATCTTATGCATGCTTTTCAGTCAAGAATTATATTATTTTCATTTTAATAAGTATGAGTTCTCTGTACATTACTTTAAAACTAAATAAATTAGATGGATTACTACGTTAAATGTAAATTATTAATATTACCTGAAAAGATGAAAATTCTTAATTTAAAAAATTATTGAATGAATTGAAACTTACGTTTAAAAAAAAATAGGGAGAATACTCCTCCAAGAAGAATTCCTCCTCCTAAGAAAATGTTATTATTATCAAGAAACAAATTTTATATCCTTTCTAAAACAATTAATAATTGTCATTATCTGGGAATAGTTACCAAATTTAAATAAAGCATCCGTAAAACATCGATCCCATTTTCGTCCAATTTCATCCTCAGCCCACGTAGCCATTTTTTCTATATTAAAGTGGATCTATAATGTTGGATGTTATGTCATACTTCAGTCCATGACCGCTGGTGGAAAATGTTATTTAACCATTAATTACTTTTAAAAATAATATTGAAGGTTTCCGTATTTTTCTGTTTGTTAATATTTTTTTTAGTACTATGTATGTATATGTAATGTAATCGAAGACAAAGAAATCAATGTAATTAAGTAGTTCCTATTTCATTTAAACAAGAGAGTATGTAGAGACATACAGAATATGTATTACATATTAATATAAATTATGATGATATGTGTAAAAGTGATTTGGTCATAATTTTATACATTAGTTGAATTTATTTGAAATTTCATTTTTTAATAATAAGTAAAAACTTTTTGTTCTATAAACTAGTTGATTTCATTGGATGATGCTTGCTCTAATCTTGTAAATTTTGGTACCACTCTGTGGCGCCACGATAAATTAAATAAATTGCGATAATGTATAATTTAAAAACAAAATCACTAGATAATTTGCTTACATGCTACATGAAATTAAAAAAAAATTTGCTGAGCATAAAAATAATCTTTAAAATAAGTATATATGCAGTATAAGTAAGCAATAGGGTTAGGAAATAGCATTATTGAAGAATAAATAATTACAAAATGTAAATGTTTGGAAATTTCTGTACTTTTGCATTCCTATTTTATTAATAATTTCATGAAATATAAATGTAAATAAATAATTCAAATATAAAATAAGAATATAAATGTAATATAAAATACCTTAATACTCATGTTTTTATTTGTATTACAATTAATTTTTATCCGTTATTGTTTGAAGAAACGTAATAAAAGTTTTTTATAAAACCTTTTTTTACAATATAAACGTATTTGAAAAATAAACATAGAAAAAGAAAAATCTATTTTAACGCCCTCTTGTAATCGATCCTATTCTACTAGAGCATTCTAAGATTTGGTACTCGTTGTGTATACTTCATGTAACAACATGGTTGCTGAGAAACATCACTATAAAATTATAATGACAGAGTTTTTGACACAAAAATAAGCCGAAATATGTGCTGAACATGTTTGTTAAACATTATAAAGCGAAAAAAGGATAGTTTTAGTCGATGCTGATTTCATGTTAAAGTGTTATAAATTCAATAGATACACATTAATGTTAAAACTGTGTCGTAAATAATGTTATCGATTAATTTTTTAAGAACCTCTGAGTCAATAAGTAAACGATCAACTAATATTAATAGGAAAACGGATAATATAAAATTATTAATGAGGTTCTCATGTTTTATTGTGGTTTTCATTATAACAACTCATCTACTGTCATCGGTTAGTGGAAGTGAGACATTGGGAAACCCATATAAAATATTAGGCGTTCACAAACGTGCGACCTTACAAGAAATTCGAAAGGCGTATAAAAATCTTGTAAAAGAATGGTGTGTATTACAATCAGTATCATTCTGTTGATGTTTAATAAAAATTAGTTGTTTCAACGATGTAGCTTAATTTTTTTATGTTAGACAATTTAATAAACAAATGTTGGTTGTATGCTGTTAACAAAGTAAACTCTTTCAGAGTTATACATTTCATTGATAACTAAACTATGTGAACCATTTAAATAATATTTGTTTTAACAATATTCAAACAGTACTTGAAGGATAAAGGTGTTATATTATTAATTTAGAATATAAATAATTTGTTTCTTTTAAGGTACAAAACTATACAAAGTATATAAATTCATATTGTCAAGAAAAATTTATGATAATGTTTATTTCTTTAGGCATCCAGATAAAACTGATCATCCAGGTGCAGAAAATAAATTTGTAGAAATCACAAAGGCTTATGAGGTAAAATTAACATTTTGATTATTATTATTTGTATTATCCATACATACATAGACTTTTTGGATATATAAATCATGTTGAGTAGGTACCATATACATTAAGCTATATTAATTAATAACATTAACATTAACATTTCTTTGATAAGTATTTTGATAAAAAATGTATAAATTACAATTTGTTTAAATTTAAAATACTTTTGTTCCTAGATCTTAACTGACCCAGAAAGGAGGAAAAAGTTTGATAATCATGGTATTACAGAAGAAAGTATTTCTAGACAGCGGAGAGATAATAGTCATTTTAATAATGTTTTTGATCCATTGGAAGAACTGTTTGCTAGAAATTTCAAATTTCATTATCAAAATCGAGATATTTCACTTTTCTATAAGATGAGCATTACATATCGGTTTGTATCACTTTTTAGAAAAAGGATCTGGTTATTTTTATATATACTATATCTGCTCAGATATGGTTTTTTGAAAACAAATACGTTTATAGGTCATTTGAAAATGTAATAGTACCAAAAACTTTTCGTACACCTTATCTGATATTATTTTATTCGGATTGGTGTTTTGCATGTCTGCAAGTAGAACCAACATGGCGACGTTTGATAGAAGAGTTAGAGCCATTAGGTCTTGGTTTAGCAACTGCACATGCTGAAAAAGAGTCTGCTTTGGCAAGGAAGTTGGGAATTCACTCACTACCATGCCTTATTGTTACAATAGATGGTCGTACTAGTGTGTATAAGGAATCTCTTTTTAGTGTTCAAAAAATTGTAGGTCAGTATTTTTATAATTAATACTTTGATGTAATTAATATTTACTTAAGTCGAATATAATTTATATTTTTATTCTTTTCTTACAGACTTTTTACGAAGCAAATTTCCATACAAATTGATATCTAATATAAATACAAATAACATAGACAGTTTCCTCTCGGGATGGATAGATAATCGAATTCGAGCTATAATATTTGATAAAAAAGAATCTATACGATTACGGTTTTTGTTTATTGCATTTTATTATAGAGATCGTGTTGCATTTGGTTTTGTTCAAGTAAGTTTCATTTTTTGTATTTTCATATAATATTATTGAATTTTTAAAGTCTTTAATTATTTTAATTATAATTTGATTTTTGTAGACAGGAAAACCAGAAACTGAACCTATTGTAACAAGATATAAAATTTCTATTGATTTGGATACTTTGTTACTATTTAACGAGAATTCTGAGAAACCCATGGCGTCCGTTAGTATGAAAGATATATCTAGTGATACAATGCACAATGTTATTTCAAATAATAAATTTCTTGCTCTACCAAGACTTTCAAATCAAGCAATGTTAGATTCTGTTTGTCCACCTGAATGGCTAAAGCCTCAAAAACGGTTATGTGCCGTTTTAATATCACAACAAAACAGTCCTGTTCATGATTTGGCTAGACATAAATTTAGACAAGCAGCTTTAGAGTCATCTTACAGGTAACAATGTATATAATTTAATCATATATTAAATACTATTAAATTCAGAGTGTTTAATTGTTATGTGTGTTAAACTGCGTTCTGTTCTTTTCTTTCTTAATAGTTCAAAATTCTTTTTATTATATACAATGACTAATATGTATTTTAGAATGACAGTCAGTTTTGGCAAAACTGATTAAAATACTATTTGCATTTAATATAATTAATTGCTTTCAAAACATTTGTTATTATTAATTCTGATAATAAACACAAAATATTCTACTAATATTATAAAATGATAGAATGTATTATACAAAACAAGTACCATATTTACAGCACTGAAAGGGTCAGATATACATATGTATTTAAGGATACACAACCAGAATTTGTATCAGCATTATCAACAGGGGAAGGTAGTCCTTTAGAACCTTTATTACATATTGTTATTATTTGGAGAAGGGATGCGAATCATTTGAAATATGAATGGTTACCTAATGGTTGGGTTGAACCTGCCCAAGATGAAACTCAATGGAATGAGACACGTCGAAATTTGGAACAAACTATACAAAGGTTATTGCGCGCTTCTGAAGCTTTGCCATATGCCGCTGTTGTAGGAGAATTAGCAGATGAACATGCACAGGTACATATTCTAATTATTAAAAGTATTAAGATGAATTCAATATTGTGTTGTTTTTTTCAGTTCATATTGTAATATTAAATTTTAATTCTTTACAGGGTACTGTAGACAAACTTATTGGAAAGGCATTACTAGCTGTAGATTATATTTCGGATAGTCTTACTAAAGAACAAATATTGCCTTTGGTATCAGTAATTGCTACTTTAATGTTAATTGGTGCTGCAGGATATGGGATGTCATATTTAGTGTAAGTAAAGGTATTTTAACAAAGTACACTAAAAGATTAAAAATACAATATTTTATATTTAAAAATTATTCTATTTATTATGTTATTACATTAACATTATTCATTTTATTACGATGATTTTCAAAATCGCATAATTGCAGAAAATTAGAAGAAGCAAGTATTCAAGCTGAACGTGCTCAGTGCAAAGATAATGGAAAATCAGCGCCATCACAGCCACAGTTACGATTACATGAATTAAGGGCAGAGAAATATAATGGTTTAGTTCGATTATTAAAACCGGGTTGTAGAACTATTATATTATTAGTGGATGCTCAAAGTAGATTAAAATTATTACCAGCTTTTCATAAAGCTGTGTGGCCTTATAGGTAAGTATGTCTGTTTCTTACTGTTTAAAAATAGTTCATTCGTAATTAAATTATAATTCAAATAAAAAAGATAATTCATCCTGTTATAGGAAAAATAAAACCCTTATGTTTGGACATTTGTCTCTTGAAAGAGGGTTAGAGTGGTATAAAAAGCTGTTGTCTCTTACCTTGCCAGAACAGAAGGAATTAAATATAAACGCCAAAAATTGTGTTGGCACTGTATTATCTTTGAATGGACATCGTAAATATTTTTGTATGTACCATGCCAAACATCCAGAATGTACCAAAGGCAAGGGTTCTAAGGTATATACTAAATATATTTAAAGATTGGCATTTGAAGTAGAAGTCTAATCATGCCAATCTAAGTAATATGGAATCAACACTTCTAAATTCATTAATTGCAATTTTATACACAGAGAATAGAACGTATGACAAAGCAGTTAACTCGAAGAACAGATGATGCAGAAGTTGGTGCATTTATCGGTTTTGATAGTTCTAATGAATCCGATGTTTCCGAAGAAGAGGTATACTATACTTTTGTTCTGTATTTTCTGCTATCATTTTACTATTCATATAATTTCTTACTTGTTATTGTTCATTGTTATTTGTAAACTTATCTGAATTATAAATCTATTAATCCTATTGTATTAAAATGTTGTAAGTATATATTTTATTCATTGGGCTGTAAAGTTCATCGTGAATTCAATTCTTGAATTACCATTTATAAAATCACACTTTATATAATCTTTTAGTATTAAGATTTGTTTACTCTAATACTTCTTTGAATTAAAGATATTAATGTATAGTATTTTAGTAATTGGGTATCACTCACAACATTTTACAATTACATTAATTACACAATTAAAGTTTCAAAACAAAATACAATATTTTTATTACAGGGTGGAAACAATGTTTTATATCAGGACAATCTTTTGGATGGTTTACCAATGTGGCTGGATAGATTATTTGAAGGTTTAACACATCGTTATTATGTAAACTACTGGCCCGAGTTCACTGCCAAATAAATGAAAATTGGTATACATTCTGGCAATGTGTATACTTTTCGCAATAGATAAAGGGATCCAACTAGTCAACAGTATCATATATCATTTGGAAAATCTATACAATTTAAAAATGCATCTTTTAATTTTGTGTAAAGTTAGGATGTATTCATTGTACATGAACTATTATTTATTAACTCACTTGCGATTTTCTGCATACATAAAATTGAGATATTCCATTAACTATACTTAAAAAGGAATTTTATAAATTGTTATCATAGTTGATAAAGCTCTTATAGATCTAAAATTACATTATTTTCATTAATTTTCACGAGTAATAAAAATTCTTGTATTCTATATTACTTTATAAATGATTCTAGTCGACGTCATTAAAGACATAACAGTATTTGTATTACATGGCTAAATACTAGGCACTATATATTTATATATTTATGTCAATAATTTCTGGTTTCTTTTCTAAGCATTATCTATTCTGTGGTATATTATTAATTTTATACCATTTTGTCACAATCGTTATTTTCAATATGATGTGCGAGGTTTGATAAAAAATATTCCTAAACATATACCATTAATTTTGATTTTAGAAATTATTTTTATTTTCAGAATATATATTTATGGGTACATAAAATTAATTTGATTTTGAGTCCTTATCAACTGATGTTTTTTAAGCAATATTTTTTATATTTTTATTAATTTTTAATGTTTTTTCATATATTTATTGCACTTGAATATTGCATATATGTTCGATGCTAGTACAAAAATTTTAATTTTTAAAGTACTTTCTTTTACAAATGAAGAATCAAATCCAATTTTATTATGTTATTTATAATAATTCATCATGTTGGGATGTTTAATAACAATTTCATAATTTTATCATTTTTAATATAGTATTCTAGGTGTATGTTCTTTTCGCAATTCTTCTCAAGATTGATTTATTTCTACTTACGATTAGTATTTTTTATCAAACTTTGTACAATATTAATACTTAAGTACATATTTTGACTTTTCTGTGAATAGATATTTGTATTATACATTTTTTATCCTTATATTTTTATTTTCCTATGAAAATTGGCAAGAAATATATATTTTTATTTATTTGTTAATGCAAATTTTAGAAGGAAATTTATAATAATAATACTGATAATGATAAATAATTACGTGCTTTATACAGCGCATATGCAAATTAAAAATAATAAGTAATTTATAGTTGATGGAAAGAGAATGATTAATATTCTCATATAGAACAATAATATTAAATACTATGAAAACTACTCCCTTTTTCAGCTATATTTAAGTAACCTATAACTTTGAATTATATTTTGAATAATTATGAAGATCACTGTACTACGCGTTTCAGTATTAAGTCATTGCATAAGTAATGTCATTTAAAAGAAATAATGTTTGAGTATATTTTTATCTTTGATATATTAGACATAGATTTCACTGTTTCAGTGTTTTTATAAGTTATTGTTTTTTCAATTAAAAAGAAATGATTTGCTGCTTGTTTTAAATTGTTATTCTTTTACTGATTACATATTTTGCATTCAAAGTTATATACAGTCAAGATTTAAATTAAAATCTTTTTATTTTTGTATTTTGTAACTTACTGTTTAATAAATCGTTTATTATAAAATGTTATTGATTTAAGTAAATTGTTAAAATTGTTTAGCTTATATAGCAATTGTTTCTGTGATGCTAATAAAATTTTCTCCTTTCCTTCAAGAAAGCTACATTGCAAAAAGCTATGTTTTGAAAATAATTTAAATAATAAAAAGTAGCTAGTTTTTATTTATAAAAAATACAAAGATAATAATTAATAATACTTTGTAAAAATAATATGATAAACAATAATTCTTGACTTTAATCCATGTTTTAATACAATTCTATGCTTAAATTAGTATTCAAAATACTAGATGTTAAATTATAATAGTTGAACTACTTCTTTTTATATGTAGACTGATATGAAATGTTTTGAAAATGTGTTTTCCATAACTTTCCAGCATTTGGAATAACATAATTTCTATTTTATATTTACAATAAATTTTTTATGAATGTTATTCTTTTCTGTTTTAATACATATTTGCAGTATTTAATGTACAAATTAATAGGATTATAATAAATTGTACATATACATACAGTGTGTGTCTGTTCTAATTTACAATGGAACATTTTATGTGAAATTGAAAGTATCATAAAACTGTTTATAACAAAATTGTTTAATGTGAAAAATAGAAAGAAAAATTTTCAAGTTAATTTTATTTTTGGTTTGGAATTTTCTCTTTTCTTTGAAATAATTATTTGATTTTTAAAAAGGTTGACCACATTTAACATATTATCTTGATTCTTGATACTATACGCATAGTTAATATTTCTATATTTTTATCATCTAATATTAGTCAAAGATACTTGGGTAATTAAAAAAATTGTTATGTCCCTTGTCATAAAACAATCTGTATAAAACAGGACATTAAATGACAAATACTGAAATGATAGGACTTATGAGATGACTTAATTGTAGAAAAATCAGTTTCTGTTCAATATATGCATTGATCATGTTACATAAAATCTTCAGAATTTTTAAGTGCATGGAAAAATTGTAATATAAAGAATTGTTTACATTGTGTATACATTCTATAAAAATATTTAAAATATGCTGAAATAAAGATGTATGAATAAATACGTATATTACGATAATTCATGATGTACAATGAATTTTTTATCTTGAATTTAATCTTGTAATAATATTTTATTTATTACATGCAATTGTATGTGCAGTTTTAGTTAAATTGATTGCTAGATAAGGTGTTAAAATAAAAAAGTAAATATTAAGAGTCATATACATACAACTTATTACAAAGTTCTTAGTCTTAAATTTCCAAGATTATGTAGACCTATTATAAATAGACTACATATTTGAACCAAAATTTTATGGACCATGGTAAACTACGGATATTTAATTCACAGATACAAAGGTCCTACTGTAGCCAATTATATAATATAAACATACATCAAAAGTGTTTGAATAAGTAGAAAAAATAAATCAAATTAAACTGATTTTAAGTATTAAAATTATGCAAAGTAATTAAAACATTAGACTATTTGTTTAAGTAAATTTGGAACAGAAGAATACCACTACCTACAACACGAAACTGATGAATTTTATGACCTCAGAAGCAATACTAGTTAGGCTTATTATTCTGAAGAATAAAATCCACCACTTTTTATACCATACCTCTGAATTACATAAGCTTTTTTAATGATATTATTTCGATTTTTTTATTAATGAAGTTTTTACTGTAAAGATTTTAAATACTCCACTGATGCTTCCACATTTTATTTTTACATCATATTATATAAATAAAAAAATTTATTCTACTTAAATTAATCATATACAATTTACATAATTCTTTATGGAATGCTTCAAAATTTACGAAATGATTAATTAAATTATATATAAAATTATAAAACATAATCATCACTTATCATACTTTAATTTATTGTACGCGTTTAAATTCTGGAAATACTTCGTATATAACGACTTCAAAAATATCCTATAATGAAAGAATATTAATGTAATATTAAAGAGTATAATTTTTAAAAACATGTTTAGTTGAAAATAACTTACATAAAATAGTTGTTTATTTAAATTCACATTCTGCAATGAATCAAAAATCTTAATTGCACCACGTTGAGCACTTCGCGCTCCGACCAAATTTGTTAAAACGTCGGGTACGTTACTTAAAAATTGTCTTCGTGCTTCGCCTCGAGTTTTTAATTTTTCTTCATCTGTACGAGAAACTGTCTCGTATATCAAATGACCGTTTGGCCACCATGATTTAGTAAACAGTTGTATATAATAATGGAGCATTGGTTCTGAGAATACCCAAGTAATAGTGTCTCTGATTTGCCTAACAGTTATAATTGTTACATATTATATTTCCATCATTAACAGAATATTTTTTTAATTTTTATCTCTTCAACTATACTTCAATTCTATATTTTATATAAGCTATACCAGTAACATAAACTGTTCATTAAATTTATCTCATGATTTATTAATTTTAAACTACTGAAACAGTTTACATATTTTCTTTTATTTATATTAGTTGTAAAACACCTTATTGCATATTTTCTGATTAAAATTACTATGTTTAAATTTGATTCTCCATAAAATGTTTGTTTTACAGTATCTAGCATTATAAAATTCATGTATTATTACTATTACAGCTTAAGTATATATTGAACAATGGTTAATATAGCACAGTTTTGTATATTCCATAAGATATAGTTTCTATTACAATTGTTTTGTACTTTTAAACTTCACATACAAAAGATAAAACTGCTCCAATAATAATACTTTGTATAATATGATGTATTATAAGATACATTGAAAAAAAAAGAAAAGAAACTGCATTTAAATTCTGAATCTGATTCAGATTGAAACGATTCTATTATATAATATTAGTAAAAAAACTAAGAATATTTATATACAAATATATGCAATATAGAAAGTAAATGATTATATTATGTCTATAATGTAAACACAAATACTTAATTCAATAATGCATATAAGATCTATGATTTTTTTTTTTTATAAACCTATTGCAATTCTGCACAATGTTACCTATATTACACAATAATATATGATGCATAGAGCTTTTCCAAAGAAAGTTTTTACAAAAATTTGTAATTTTAGAAATGACTACACTGCGCTGTATCATCGCACGTTCAATATATACCTATACTTAGAAATATTTTAGTAATTTTGTACCTGTTTATAGTACGCCCATATGTAATTTGAACGAAAGTAATTAAAGAACGTCGAAGCCATCGAAATACTCCTCGTAAATCAAAAATTTCTCCTAAAAGTGCATAAAGAGGTTCTGCTATTGCATCTTTGTTAATAATCATATATCCGTCCGTAGCTGATCGACCACTATCAGTATCATCCAATAATAGTGAGTAATCCTCTTCGTCTTCTTTATCACGAAGTTCATTGCTATTGTTAGATCTAAAATAAATTTTTTGAATAAAATCCTTCTAACAAACGTGGAATTATTATTGAAATGAAATAAGTACATACGTTTTAAATAATGTTGATAAAGAGAAACGAGATTTTTTAGGAGAAGGCGGAGCATATTTCAAATGTTCCGAACTCGGACTAAGAAATGTATACAAAGCTTCACTTTGATTCAGTTTTTCATCCTCTAAAATAAACTACAAACATTAAATATAACAGTTTAAACTGAAATTTACTATAATAATACTATATCATAATAATGTAGTAAATAAGAAATTTACATTTAAATATTTCTGTATTTGTACTTTAGCTTTATCTAAAGTATTTTTATCAGATTTTCCAAAGAACTTTAGAGGTTGTGATGGTAAATCTAAATTTTTTACATTAGGACACAACTGACGAAGTTTTCTATGAAGATCTTGAAAATCTTGTAACTTTCTCAATACAACCCATCCACTACATATACTTTCATTATTACCTTCATTTTCTGTCATGTGAACAACCAGAACAAATTGTGGAGACTCTCCATTATCTGGTACCTGTTTAACCATTATTTTTTCAATTAAAGTTAATCAACACAGGAATAACTTTCTTCACTTGAATAATAATTAAAATAATAATTTTATTTTATTTACTTCTGCACTTTGTACTTCTGCTCTCCAATGACCTAAATGTTCTGACCATGTTTCTGTATGTGTTAAATGTGCTTCTAGTTGCCTTTTTTCACTTTGTAACCATTCAACTTCTTTAGCTAAAAAATTTAGAACTTTACTTTCTGGTTTTAATGATGATTTTAGTGCTTGTAAAGCCTGCATTTTGTTATTTAATTTTTCTTGCAATTGATCTAACTTGCTACGAGCATAGTTTGAATGTTCTCCAACAAGCAAAGACATATTTTCCGATAACGTTCCATTTCCTAAGTGATGATTTTGTACTAGATCTAGAAGTTAATTTTATGTAAATAATTAAATATTCAGAACTTTATTATCTTGAGTTTTAATTGAATTTTTATACTAAAATTTTTACACTGACCGTCTGTTCTTTCGTTACGCAGTGCTTCTTGCATATTTTTGTATTGCTCACTAACTACAAATGACGCATAATACTTTTCTTCTAAGGTCTTAACAACGTTATCCTGAACCTCATAGAATACATTAGGTCCTATATCACCTAATAAAAAGCTTTCCATTTTTTTTCGGATAGTTCGATCAACCTTAATTTCAGCAGTAGGAGATGTAATGTAAGTATAGAAAATTTCAGCTCCTAATTGATGCCAATTGGATTTATCTGCACTACGTAATTCTTGCACAGCTGCCCAATATCCAATCAAATCTTGACTGGCAACTTGTTCAAGAAATTGTGAAAGGTATCGCCTGCCTATTACATTGTCTAAAATATACTGTAATGGCAAAATTCTTTCTTCTGGAACTACAGTTGCATCAGTAACGTCACTACCCTATAAAATATTATTATTAAATATATTTATTATTATTATTATTATTATTTAAATAAAAATAGATCTTATAACCTGAGCAGCATATCCATTCCATCCTAATGATTGCATGTGGCATTCGCATGTATTTTTAGCATATGTTAGTTGACTGATATATCTCTTTAATTTTCGTGCTTGAATAGCATCAGACTTTCCAAATGCATTATTATCTGGATCTAAACCTTGTGCTCTTCTAACATTTTGTACTGTTGTAGCTTGCATGATTTCAGTAACAATATTATACCTGATATGCTTTAGAACTTCCAAGTCTTCAGAACTTTTAATCATTCGAATAAAATCCTCAAATGATTCAGCATATTCATATGTTTTCCTATGCATTGCTTGTGCAAGCTGTTGCTGGTCAATGTATGATAAAATCTTTTGATTTATATAGTCTGGATTTGTTATCAAATCTATTGCTGGTTTTAATACTGTAAAAAATATATGAAATGAGATATAATATATACATTAATTATATAGTTTCATAATTAATCTACAGATTCTTATACTTACTTTTACATGCAAGGATTTCCCTTAATAAATATTTCATTGGTGCCAAAGAATAGCAAGGTGGTAATAAAAATAAAATGTACAATTCACTAACTTTCCTTAAGTAGTCTAATTCAGATGTAGGTGACATTAAATGTGCTGATAAAATAAATACTGGATCTTCACCTTCTGACCTATTTATATTACAATTTTTGTTTTAGATTATTTATCATACATGTATTCAAAGAAAGTTGTTTTGTGAAATAAAATTTTTATTATAAAATATATAAATAAAATTTGTATGAATAATATGTGTCATATTTATTTTGATATTAATAGTTATTCATATACAATAATACAAAAAATATAGTTAAACTTACGAAGCAGTTTGAGCAATTCTAATTTTCTCAAAATGAAATGTAATTTTATTTACTATATTACAAGCAACTAATTTCGTGTGATCTACTTTTGATAAACGGTCATGAAAAGTTTGAATTGCTCCCCATATATCTTGCTTCATATTGTCTATTATTTGTTCAGAATTAAAAGATAATTCATTTAGCCAAAGACCTACAAAGTCCTGGAAAACTAAGTCCAGCAAGTTTTGTAAGGCTCCATCCACCATGCGAGTAAAAACCAACGGATACCGTGCATACTTCTTGGTATTTGCAACTTTAGCTGCATATCCTTTCTAGAAGAATACATTAAACATTATAATTAATAATTTTTCAAATAATTCATATATTTGCAATATAATATTTAACAATCATAAAATATTTAATGAATATTTATCTTCAAATTAAACATACTAAATTACTTATAATAATAATATTCATTAAGTGCTTTCAATACTATATGATTTTTATTGTATTATAATAAATGCATATAATGTGTATACAAAAGTTTGATCCAATTAATATCTTTTAAGTTTGCAATAGCATAATATAAATATAAAGTAATATAGATATTACTACAAAATTCAATCAAAAAACATTTGCAAATTAAAATGGAAATCCTGATTAAGTTGAAAATATATAACTTAAAAAATGTATTTTATAAATATAAAATATCTACATACTTATAAGAATGATATTTTTTTAATTAAATAAAAGTCATTTTGAAATTGAAAATAAATAAAAAAATATAGTTAGAAACATATCTAAAAATAGATAATATAACATCGTTTCTTTTTAAGATATGATATCTTATCTGTCTATAATCTATATAATTATCAATTTAAAAGGTAATATGAAGTTATTTCAATTTTGTGATACACATGTGATATTTAAGTGCAAAATATTTTAACACCTTTTGAATATAATATACATGTTATGTTAATTTATTAAATTAACAATACGAACCATTAACAAATTATGAAAAGCATCCATTTCTGCTACTGTTTTTGTAGTTGTTGCACCAGTTTGATGTTTTGGAGAAAGAGCGATGTTTATGAACATAACAATTAAACATCCCAAGAGAAAACAAGAAATGGTTAGTAAAGCAAAAATACAGCACCATAGTAAATTATTCCAGTAGAACAACACCGTTACAATAGGAATACAGAGAATACCGGCCCACATCATCTTGAACTTCGATTGTAATCATATAACAATGAATATTACATTTTCAGTTTTATATTTGTAAAACCATCTCGTATGCACCGCGAAAAGGAATGGACGATGTCAACAATACTGTCATCGTGTGTTACAAATTATAGTTAGGAAAATTTGATACAATAACGCTTATCGATTCTAGCAGTACAATGAGCTCCGTCAAGTGCTTTCATGCTTTTATATCAATGTAAATATATAGATTTGCACGAAGATCCTGACACCTGTGATGCCAGATTTGGGACGGGAATTCTCGAGAACACCTCACTCCACTATGTACGCTACCACAAGAGGTGCGTGTACGTGAGTTCAGCATTTCGGATGACTTCGGGAAATCGAGAGAGAAAACAAATGAAAGTCTTTCTTTATCGCTCTTGAAGTGCTGAGATCGAAGGTTCAAACTTCGATATTCTTTTCTTTCATTTTCCTTTTTTTTTTCTTTTCCGTGGCAGAAATTTCTCAAAGATTACCTAATCACTTGTCTAATGGACTAAAACTCTTAATTCGGATTATAGAAGTTTCGACTTGATTGTTTTTCAGTAACAGGTTTAAGATATAAAAATTCAACCAACAGAGGTTTTGCATGAAGGTTGATCATTTTTTACTTAAAAAAAGAAAAATTCAATTTTCGAAAATGAATTATTTTTAGACACACATAGCATATGCATAATTTTATTTGCATATTTATAAATAGTCAAAAGATAGATACAACATCGAATTATAGAAATAACAGCTACAAAAGTATTTATGAACACACTCTTCTAGATAGGAAAAATATAGATAATTTATAGGAAATGAATATAATATTCCATACGCGTCATTATTCAATTAATTTTTATAAATCGTTATTTTACATTAGCGACGATACCGTACCTTTAATTATTTCAAATTCGCGCTGAGTCGTTCTGCGCAGTCGCGGCCGGCTGCTGGTTCGTGACGCCGGCCGAGGTGACCCTTTCCGGCGTGGGACGCCATCGCGTACGGACGTTTGACAGGTCGAACGAAACGCGTCTCGCATAATCGCCAACCATAAACGCGTTTTTACGGGTTATAGTTTCGTGATTTTGTGTAATTTAACCCGTTCGCTACTATTAACGGTCGGGAGTGTTAGATTTTTATTTTTATTTGTTTTTATATCACCGATTCGATACAAATTCAATTCGCCTACAGTATTTCGCGACCGGGAATGTTAGACTTTTATCTTATTTTTTTTTTATTAACGAGTGGTGGTTCCTGGATATAGGATTGCATTCTGGATACTACTGATGCTACTGATGATCTACCCGGTGCAGGCTATGGGGACCACAGAAGACGCGTGATGCTAATCGCCATACGGTGAGTCACATATTTCATTGTTCCTCCGGTTCCCAATCATGTCGTAGGACGAATGGTCCGAAACGACACGGGAATTGGTTGTATTTTTGCTTATTATTACGAGCATAGTGACCACGAGTATTTTATTACTCGTGTACATTGATATATTATTTGTCAGGGCTTTCTTGTGTCTCGCGTTTGCATAAATTTATTGTATACGTACATTTTTGATTCGTATGGTTTAATAATTTTTCATGTGCATTTCATTTTATTCGATATTATTATTTGTATTAGAATTTCATATTATTTCATAATAAAGTTTCGATCTTTTATACGTAAAAACTTTGTAAGCACGTCGAACTCGCTTACGTAATCGAAACAAGAAAGCATTTCGCGACGAGCTGGCAGGTGGCATCGAAGCGATAACAGTTGAACATTTTTTGTTCATTGTTTTCAATCCTTAGGTTCATCGCTTCGATAATCCTACCACTCGAGGGTTTTTTTAACATGTTCATTCAGAGCTTGGAAATATATTTTATATAGTCAATAGGAAACAGTTTACTTACTTTGTATTAAAATAAATTTTCAAATTACCCAGCTCTGAATAAGTACCTTTTCCTTTCCCATTCCTTCAACGTAATAAAATAAATAAAATATGTGAAATAAATAAAGTGAATAAAACAAACAAAACCGTTCCTTGTGTTTTATTATCCTCTTCTTTGAAAAAAGTGTTAGACCGTTAGCTTTGTTATTAATTACATTTTTCGCTGGGACTTTTAGCACACATGAAGACGGAAGGTTAGTCATATTTTTGTGTTTAATTATTATGTGTAGTATTGGCCGTTTTAGCATCCATTTTTATACATATCAATTTTTTAAACTCGGTATTCCAATTTCGTCATTCGGCGTCGAATTGCAATATTTTCTTCGTACATATTCGTTATTCCTCGGTGTCAAACTTCGGATGCTTGAGCGGCAGCCGCTACATGTAATAGGTTAGCAAATTATTCATGATACAAACTCCATTTTAAATTCAAAATATTGTTTTTTATCAACTCAAAATTAAGTAAATGTTTGAATCTTCAATTTAAATACATATCTTTTATATAAATTTACAAGCAAGCAATTCAGGAGATTTAATTTACTTCCAAAATTTTCATTCAGATATTGTAGTTTTGAATTTAGGAATAATATCTATAAATTTAAAATTCATTAATTAGTGCTTCTTTGGATTCTTTATTTGATCTGTTCTTTCGAAGTTGTTTAGCCCGGAAGCTTTTCTTTTAACGCACGTAGGGAATAGTCGAACATTCATAAAGAAATTGTGGATGTTTATGCAAATTAATATTTTTATTAGTACAATTAAAGGAATCGAGCTTAAATAAAAATTTGTATCTTGCACATTGAGTGTATTTCGTGCTTCTACATTTATTTGAATTTCCCATTAATGCATAAACATCTGTGGTTTAATATCGAGTTGCTGCAAATGTTTTGTCGAAGAAGAAGGAAATCTACAGCTATATCTTCGAAGAGGCCCAACATGTTACGAAGAGGGCTGCAACGTGATGGTTGTTCATAATAGAGTAAACGTTCTGCTCTATGATGGACTACTATTTTTTATTTTACTTTGTCACTATGCTCGCTATGTGTTATTTGTCTGTTGTACACTATGATCAAAGATCGAGAAGTACTAACATAAATGTCGTTCCCAAATAAAATATAATATTATTTTGCACAAATAGTTTCAAATTCCGAATTTCTAATTAATTAAAGTATTACTTTGTACTTCTTGATCATTTAGGTCATTTATTGTTTAATACGAACGGTAAGTCTTGTTTTATCGTTTTCACTTTCGAGAACACATTAGGTGTTTCATGTAATATTTAAATCATAATTACGAATATTCAACTTTTAATTAAAACTTAAAGCTTATTAAATTGGCGTTGCAAATTAATACAGCCTCTCAAGTTTTCTGATATGAATATTTTACTTTATCTAATATTTCAAATATATTAAATTAATGTCTTGCATCATTAGAGGCTGTCGGGTATGTTTCCGATTTTCTTTTTTGAAAATTCTCACTTTATTTTGGAAAAAGTAATGGTTTTGACAAATGCTTAAATTATCTCTGTTAACATCCAAAGAATTATGATATTATTGCAACAAAATACAATAATTTGAATTCCAACATTAAAATCTTTAATTTACAAGTAGTAATAAATTTTTAATTTAAACGTTATAATTAAAAAATTTTTTTAATCATTAATTAGTATAAGTACTCCTTTGGGTACTTCGCAAGATCTGTTAGTCTTCTCAGAGTTGTTTAGCTTTCCAGAAGCTCTTGTTTAACAAACGTAGGGAATATTCAAACATTTCTAAGTGAACGTGTAATTTAGGAAAATTTATAATTTGACGAACTATGTTAAAAAAATAGAATCCAAACAAAGTAAAAAATATTTAAATGCTACAACCTATAAATTAGTTTTAATATTTCATATATTTTATGTATTGTATTTTCTATTTCGTATTCGTTTGGCTTTCCCACAGATGTTTCGCTCAATGAAATCACGAAGAGGCCTGTCAGAAAATCTCGGAAATTAGTACCGCGAATTAGCATAATTTGTAGGTTTTGCCCACGGTTTTTTCGCTTTTCAGAGATTTTCGAAAATAGTCAGTATATAGGTTCTACCAATTTAGGACTTATGGAAAGTAGGATCTACAAGGGAAGGGTTTAGGGGTTTACAGATTAGAGAGTTTAGGATAGGGGGTTAAAGGGTAGGGAGTATCTAGATTCAAACCTTCCGTTTAGGCGGAGTTTGGTTTAGTAAAGTAGTAGTTTACTAGTACCTTAAAATTTGGTACCTTTTGTCCAGTAGTCAGCGTGGCCGTGGCGCGTATATACTCTCAGGGCCCTCCGTTCATGCGGAGCTTGTTTGTTGAAAGGTCACAGCCACGTTGCATTCGAGTCATTTTTTATTTGTTAGGGGTACCGTGGGTGGGTTTCGCGGTCGTGACGTTGGGGGTACGCGGTCGTAACGTTGGGATACGCGGTCGTAACGTTCGAGGTACGCGGTTTAAGGGGTGGATTCAAACCTTCCGTTCATGCGGAGTTTGGTTTAGTAAAGTAGTAGTCTGTAAGTACCTTTAAATTTGGTACCTCTTGCCCAGCAGTCAGCGTGGCCGTGGCGCGTATATACTCTCAGGGCCCTCCGTTCATGCGGAGCTTGTTTGTTGAAAGGTCACAGCCACGTTGCATTCGGGTGCTTTTTTATTTGCTAGCGTATTCCGGGGGTGGGTTTCGCGATCGTTGGGTTGGGGGTATATGGGGGAGGGGGGTGGGAGCAAACCCTCCGTTTATGCGGAGTTTGGTTTATTGGTTCAATTCTGTACATTTTGGTACATTCAGTCCGGGGGCCAGTCTGTTTGTAGCGCGTATATACACTCAGGGCCCTCCGTTACCGCGGAGCTTGTTTCGTTGAAAGGTTATAACCAGGCTGGACTCGGACTTTTTTTGGTTAGGTTAACGCGCGCGAGGGTTGTGGGAGTGGTGGGTTTAGGGAATTCGGTGAGCAGGCGCGCGTGGGGTTCTATGGGTGTAGAGTCAAGGGGTATTAGTAGGGCAAAGATATAGAGATAATCGGTGTAGGAATACAGGACGCCAACCAATCGGTCTGGGTTGTGGGAGTCGAACTCGGGGCGTTTTTTGCTAGGGGTATGAGACTAGGGTGCATCGCGTTTAAGGGGTTTATGGGTTTAGAGTCGAGGGGTGTAAAGGTTAGGATCATGTTTAAGGGTAAGCGGTTTTGTGCGTGTTAGGTTCCGGGGATCAGGCGGTAATAGTATAAGGGTGGGGGCTTTGTGGGTATTTGGGTCGCGGACAACGGGGTGTGGGTTCAAACCCTCCGTTCACCCGGAGTGGATTCAAACCATCCGTTCACACGGAGTTTGGTTTAGTAGAGTAGTCTTATAGTACTTATAGTACTTTGTATTAGATAATCAATGTGGCCGTGATGCGACCCCACCGCCGGGGGCCGTCGTGCAGAGGCGTGATCCTTCCAGCATTTCAGGGTCCTCCGTTCACGCGGAGCTTGAGTGCGTTTTAGCGTTATAGCCACTTTGAATTGGGGTGCTTTTTTATTAGCTTTTTTATTTGCTATCGGAGTCCGGGGGTGGGTTAAGGGGCCGTAGGGTGGTGGGGGGATACGGTAGGGTGGGGGGTGGGCGCAAACCATCCGTTTATGCGGAGTTTGGTTTATTGGTTCAATTCAGTACATTTTGGTACATTCAGTTCGGGGGCCAGTCTGTTTCTAGCGCGTATATACACTCAGGGCCCTCCGTTACCGCGGAGCTTGTTTCGTTGAAAGGTTATAACCAGGCTGGACTCGGACTTTTTTTGGTTAGGGCAACGGGTATGGGCCGTGGGAATGGCGGGGTTAGAAAATTCGGTGAGCAGGCACGCGTGGGGTTCTATGGGTATAGAGGTAAAGATCACGTTTAAGGGTAAGCGGTTTTGTCGGTGTCGGGTTCCGGGGATCAGAGATAATATTATAAGGGTGAGGGGTTTCGTCGGTGCGCGTTCCAGGGATCACGGTAATAGTATATAGGTGAGGGTTTTTTTGGGCGCTGGGGTAAAAGTATAGGGGTAGGGGGTGTTGGGTTGGGGGGCAGGGTGGGTGGGTCTCGAAGCGTAGTCACCTCCTCGTGGTGAGACCTGGTAATTGGTGTTGGTTTTCCATTGAATAATCAGTGGAATACCATACCAAGCTAAGAACTGCGCAAGAAATTTATGGTTCAATTAATTTTGAATAAAACTTCTAATCTGCAATTTGTTGGACATTTAATAATTTTTAAATAACGATGAGGTAAGTATAGCGCAGTTGCACAGTGCTATTATTCAACGTATAGAGAACATTAAGTTGTATTATCGTATTATCCAATAAATTGTTTGATCGAAATATGCACACTTTTATATGCGTTGCATACGTTCACATATAATTTTCTAATAACATAATTTTCAAATCGCAAAAGATACTTTTCGGAAGTAATTTAGTATCTTAATCATTTGCGCTATAACGTTTTGAAACTCGTAGTAATAGTTGCAACTATTGGTTTCCGATTTATAAATTTTATCACACATTTGAACGGTTAATAGTGAATATAAAAATAAATATTGTTACAGAACTCGTCTGGACCTGGAAATGAACAATCTGACAACTCCAGCATCGGAAATCTCCGGAAGAAATTACATCCACATCACAAAATCAGATTATTTATTGTAAAAATATTTTATACAATGTATTTTACAAAAATCATAATAAATCAGATTAATTTAACAGTATTACAATGGTTTATCATTTATTCCTCCTTATATCTTATCTAAGATAATAATAAACAATATTCTGCAGAAATTAAAAATAAGATTCGAAAAAATTAGTAAAAGACGCGGAAAAATAAAAAAAGTAACGAAATCTATTGAAAATTCCGAGAAATCGCGAAATTCCAAGAAATGACGTCACGTTCCAAGAAAAATATTCTGTGCACTTCCTCGGTCATTATGTTCTCCTGATACAGAATCTCGATTTTCGGAGCAAAATTCGGGTGCGATTCGAAAATTCCGCGCCCGAGTATTTCTGAGAAATGACGTCACGTTCCAAGAAAAATATTCCGTGCCACCTCCTCGGTTATTATGTTCTCCTGATACAAAATCTCGATTTTCGGAGCAAAATTCGGGTGCGATTCGAAAATTCCGCGCCCGAGTATTTCTGAGAAATGACGTCACGTTCCAAGAAAAATATTCCGTGCCACCTCCTCGGTTATGATGTTCTCCTGATACAAAATCTCGATTTTCGGAGCAAAATTCGGGTGCGATTCGAAAATTCCGCGCCCGAGAATTTCTGAGAAATGACGTCACGTTCCAAGAAAAATATTCCGTGCCACCTCCTCGGTTATTATGTTCTCCTGATACAAAATCTCGATTTTCGGAGCAAAATTCGGGTGCGATTCGAAAATTCCGCGCCCGAGAATTTCTGAGAAATGACATCACGTTCTAAGAAAAATATTCCGTGCCACCTCCTCGGTTATTATGTTCTCCTGATACAAAATCTCGATTTTCGGAGCAAAATTCGGGTGCGATTCGAAAATTCCACGCCCGAAAATTTCTGAGAAATGACGTCACGTTCCGAGAAATCGAAAGCGCGGGAAATTTGTGCCACCTCCTTGCACGTCATGTTCTCCTGATATAAAATTTCAAATTCTGCAAAAACTCAATAAAGAATATCGTATTTCTCCGTCCAAAATTTTTTGCACATTTCGTCACAATTCCAAAAATTTATGTGAACAAAGGATTCGTTCTACTTTTTCACGTATCATCTTTTGATGCAATATGCAGAAAAAGATAGGATATTTCTGCAGCACACGAGAAACATTTGAAATAATTCGCTCCTTTTTATTGAAAAAAAAGGAGATGGGTAAGAATAATACCGCTGCCCCATCTACTTACGAACAGCCGAAACAAGTCGTAAATTTTTATCGATAATTACAGAATGATACAGCTGCACCATCTGTTCATTAGCAGCCGAAACCAGTCGCACATTTTTATCGACAATAAAAAGGGTCAGTGAAAGAATAATATTGCTGCGTCATCTATTCACGAATAATCGAAACAATTCTCAAGTTTTTATCGATAATTACAGAATGATACAGCTGCACCATCTATTCATTAGCAGCCGAAACAGGTCGCACATTTTTATCGACAATAAAAAGGATCAGTGAATGAATAATATTGCTGCGCCATCTATTTACGAGTAACCGAAACAATTCGTAAGTTTTTATCGACAATAAAAAGAGATAGTTATAGAATGATATAGCTACGCCATCTGTTCACGAACAGCCAAAACAATACACACATTTTTATCGACAATAAAATGAGATAGATAGAGAACAAGATTGCTGCTCCATCTACAGATGCAACAGACGAACTACTTCGTTAACAGTTTCGATAAGTTGTCGCAAGATGGTGCCAGGAACTAATGTTACTTAAGCGCGAAATTTAAAATTACATTCTCTGTTGATTTGCTCACTTAAATCTTATTTAAAATTCTTAACTTGGTATGGTATTCCATCCTTTTTCTACTCAAATGGAAAACCAACACCAATTACTCGCTAATGTAAATTTATGATATTGATAAAAATTAATTAGGCATTAATCCGTAATGTTACATTCATTCTTTATGAACTAATTATATTTCTCCTATTTAAAAAGACGTGCTAAAAAATAAACATGCGATACATAGTTCTGTACTGTTACTTGATTATTTAATGATGAACTTCAGAAGTACAGTAATCGTTTACATTTAAAATGACATGTAAAAGTAATGTTGATTAATGAGTAAAGACAATTTTTAATGTAGGAAGTTTCTGTATAACCTAAATTATTAATCACTTTGCGTGTAATTGTAAATTATGAAAAGAATTCATAAAAATTGAGACACTTTTCCTTTCGTTGATCAGAATTGAAACATAGCCGTATAATATGTATTAGGATTTTTTAATTTATCAAAATTTATTGTTCTAATATTAACTATTTTAGTAAAAAGTAACCATAACCTAGAAACACCTGTCAATATTTATAATTCTATTGTAGGAGTATCAATGTCGTGTTTCGTATGTAAAGTGTCGATCGTCCTGTTCTGTGGGTACTCGAGAATGAATAGGTGAAGGTAGCTGCGGAGTGGGATTTAGAAACGGCAGATGATAATCGTAACGACAGTAAGCGAAGGATTCCCATCGGGATGTATGTTGAACATCGAACGAAGTAGCCGTAGTAACTGATGCATTATTAGTATAGTAATTCCTATCGGTTACAGTCGGTACGTAACTATATTGTGGTTCCAAAAGGCTTTCTAGATCTCGTATGTACGTAATCGCGAGCCTCAGTGATTCGATCTTCGAAAGTTTCTTGCCAGGTGGTTTACAAGTCGGTAACTTTGATCGTAGTAGCTCGAAGGCGCGATTCATGTCTCGCATTCTCGTTCGTTCTCGATCGCACGCTGATTTTTTATAGTCTGAAAATCAAATATTGATGTAATTATCATTTATTTACATGATAATAATTTCATAAATAAATGTAATATTTACAAACGAAAACGAGAACCAACGTACAATAATATTTTTAATTATCTTATAATATTTAATTAGCTGTACTACCATTAATTTTAATTCCTGTTTATTTATTTATCAATTTTACTTTATACAAATCATAGTTTTCCTCTTAAATTTTTATTTGAAGCTTTTATATTATTTATTCAATCCTTGCCTATTGGCTTAGGATACTTCCAGTTTAAAATTTGAAAATTTTACATTTTATAACCCATCATATATTCTAAATTTCTAATTGCACTTTCTATTTCCTATTTGCTGAAGCTTTTATAGTTATCATAAAAGTTTTCAAGTTATATTATCACTTATTAATACAATCAGTATCGTATACTATTTTTTCACCTTTCTCAGTCTGCGATGGTTCCCTTTGGACGGATTTAATGTTGGTCTCGTGAAGTATTTCCAAATGAGGGTGAGTGTTAATCACTTCCGGTTCGGGTACCCTTATAACGAAGACACGATCGCTATTTTGCTGACAATTTTCGAAATCTCCATCCTGCCAAGATCTTTTTGCAGCTGGACGACGGGATGTGCCTGAATTCCCTGTAAATAAATGAATATTGCACATGAACACGCTCGTTTCACTAATTTGTTTCTTCCATATCGTTCAATAAAACATTCATCCATACAAACTCACTGAAATGTACCTGGTCCGTTTCTCGTTAACTGATCCTGCAAATATTGATTGACACCAACTAATTTAGACGATGAACTTTTTTCGTGATTCAAAATTTCTTGCTGCTGTTGTTGTTGTTGCTTCGAATTTTTATCTAGATCCAACAATATAGGTGAACGATCGCATTCTTCGTTAGTGCTATCGTTTTCTGACTGAAAAACGAGACAGTACTTTTATCGTGTACCAATTACATCTGGCCTTTGTTTTTTACAGTAAAAGCGTATCGAGTGAAAGAAAATCTGGTAAAAATGGCAATACAAACATCGATCGGCACAAATACGTAAAATTTGTCTTTGCAAATGATTGACGCAATATTGAAAGTAAATTTTCCAATTGGATCACCCGCAAAATTACTTAATTTATTTGAAATACTTTCAATTAATTTGCAAGCTAGCAAAGTTTAAATAATTGTATCGCAGAAAGATTGATCCTCGCTACTTGGAAGAGTGTCGCCATTTTCTTCGAACTCGATGTTTAAGCTCAATCGTAGATCGAACGTCGATCATATTTATTAATTTCATCGTGTCAGACGAATCTGACGATCATCAGTGGTGTTAAAGAAGAGGTTCGACCACGCAGCTAAAAAATTAATTTTTCAATTACTATGCATCATGGGTCGCCAAAAAAATTCCTCGATATACCTCAAACATGGATGAAACCGTACAAATAATTTCAGAATGTTACGCGTTGTGGTTTCTTCGAAAAAAATCCTTAAAGGTCTCTCTAAAGTCACGCGCCTCAACGACGACACTTTGAAGTTCCTCGCGTACATTTTAGCAAAAGGGTTGAACCAATTTTACCTCATTTCTTGACAATTCGTTGCCGTACTCCTCTGAGTCCATGCCAAGAAATCGGGTTGTTGTCAACGAAAATATTGGCTGATGGTTCGTGGAATGCTTTGATCAGGAAGGTGGCAAAGGTACTGTCGATGCACCACCTTCTTCGTGAAACTTTCCTAAGGCATATATCACACGCAACTGTCGAAGGCGTTTGTCGTCGGATAAGATGTGGATCGGTCACAGACAGTCGTTATTAATGTTAATTTTATCCGTTTATTAAGTATTCAGGTGTTCCGGCAGGGGTTCTCAATTTGAGGAGGATCTACGTCGGTTCCTTATCTCGTATGGACCATATGTTTCTTGAAACACATATCATAGTTTGCCTACAAACGAACCTACGGTAGCGGACAAAAGTTTAAGACCAAAGGGTCAAGGAAAATAAATCAATTAATTAATAAGAGATAACAGTATAAACAAAATTTGTATCCTATGCTAATCAATGAATAGTGTTCTATCATAATGATGATAAAAATGAATAGATAAACAATATTTGCAAACCATAAAATTATGTTTAACATTGTCCTGTCATCTTAAACTTTTGTTCTCTACTGTATGTCTTCGGAATTGCTGAGTTGCAGAAACACAATCCCTACATCTATTTTATACCATCATTCATAAATATTTTCATAAATATAAATAACAATTATCTTGAAACCCATATTTCTACCTTACATTTTTACATACATGTTCTTAACACTATAACTACCAAGACTGATCAAAATGACCAATTCGTAATTTTTCATGGAAACTTTGTAACTTTATTGTGATCCCTACACTTTTGGAAATTTATTGTGATATTTACTGTAAACATTACGGTTTGTTTCCCTTGTATTAGGTCTTTTTTAAATATGATTTTCAATTTGATTTCTTTGTCACAAATAAGTATACCCTAACCTGTCGGTAGTTACAGCGTTAAATGTCGTAATAAGAATACATACTCCTTTGATCTCCTCTCTTTTTATCATCCTATATTCGTCCTACATAACTAGTTAGCATTTTTTCACATTGCACGAACCAATGGTTCGATAGCCGCTCTTCAAGAACATCGTTCCCTTTATCAGCTCGACTGAGAGCTGCTGGGCTGATTGGAATAAAAGTAAGAATACAAACATCGAAACATAATAGACGCCCGCTCGATGGAAATACTAATGAGTCGGACCGTGCATGTATAACGGATTGTGAAGAATAGGGATCGTTCTTGAGGATGCGCTGGAAATTGTGGCTTTACAGGAAAATTAAGTATTCACGTGGCTGAAATAAAGATCAACCGAAAATAAAATGCGCAGAGCAGGCAAAATTATACGAGTCTTTTGTCAGTAAACAACTTGTTACTAAATATGTAGTTCATATTAAACAGCAACTGATATGGTGGTCATTTGGAAGGGTCTATAAGAGCCCTCAGTATTGTTTGAATATTTACAGACAATTGAAAAAAATAAAAAAATCTGGTATTATGAATTTTTTTGGAAAACAGCCAAGTTACATTTTTTAACAAAATACTATAGAACGGAAACAGGAATTACTGGGATCTGAAATTAAGGAACTCCACCTTACCAGTTACAGGTTAAAAGCACATTAGGATTTACTTATCAAATGTATATGCAGTAATGCTCTTCTATATAAAATATACGGTACACATTATATGTAAAAGTATAGAAATTTTAGAATTTCTTGAGAAGACGTATTTAAAAATATTGTTGCATTCTTACGACGGTACCTCAGAAATTTTTTGATGACTATCTTTATCTAAAAGGAAGGATACTTTTGAAAAAATTACTGATATGCAAATATATGTATATTTAATACGTAGTTTGGGGTGTAATTAATAGGACAAACGAATGTTATTATAATCAATTAAAAGCAGATAAAATAATATTTAGACAAAGGTTGATCAATTTTACGGTGAAAATTGTCAAACATACTTTTAGCTGTTTTTTAACACAATTAATTACATCATTTCCCCATAAATTTAACAAACAGTATTATTTACCATATTCTAAAATGTAGACGTCTCTTTTAGAGAAATATGTTGTTAATAAGCATCGTAATTCGTGGTTGTATAATAAATAAATCCAAGGATTAATGCAACTCGTAATGCTGCTCAGAAGCTTAAGAATTTTTAAAATTGACCCTGCAAATAATTACGTTACACATTATTTTCATCCTCAATATTTTTAATTTTCAATTATTTATTTCTCATCCTACCGACTTACCATCAACGAACAAAGGAGACGTTTGTTGGTTCCATACTGTCCACAACAAACAACCAATGAACGGCGTTCTGGTAATTAAGTATAAACTGATTAATATGATCGTTTGCTTTGCACTATTGATCAAAGCCTTCGTAGCAAAGAAATCATAATTTTGTTGCAAAAAATTGGTGGTCTTGTATTTCTTTATGTTGACAAATTCTGCGACTGTGTTGGTTCTCCACGTGCTTATACATATTCCAATGTACATGTAAAAAAGAACGGTGGATGGTAACAGGAACATGGAAATGCAATACCTGTAGGAGGAAATATAGTATTTTAGTACATTAATAATTTACTGATTCCTGGGTTATTAAAATAAATGTATGTTAAGGAGGTGTCCTTAGAAAGTAATACTATTAACTGCTATTAATATATTAATGGACACCAGTATAAATTAATAATCACTGATAATTTACCAAGTAACGTAAATTTTCTCGTAAGAAAGTTGAAACGTTATCCAGCAGTCCCAAATGTTTGGTAAAATTTCTCGATACGAAAACACAAAAATTTGGGGCGAGCATAAAAGAATCGAAATGATCCACGTACAGTAGACCATAATTATAGATCTTTTAGAGGTAAGGTTGCAATACTTGAGGGAATGACAAATCGCCTGATACCTATCGATTGCCATCGCTGTCAGAAGGTAGGTATTTAAATAAAGACCAAGCGGTTGTAAAAATTGGATTGCTTTACAAAGTAGTACTCCTCCCTGAAATCTGTTATATTTATCATTTCTCATTATTATGCACCGAATCCACTATCATCGACATCAATTTAAGTAACATGTATTTTTTTCTTTATTGTTTACATATAACATGTATTAGGTTCTAGATAATTTCTAATTTTTGAAAAAAGATAAGTTTTTACAAATTTGAGACTATAAATTTATTCTGCTGTATTTAAAATATATGAAAACATAATTCAGTTTAATTTGATTCTTTACTGTTCCTTATTAATTTGTTATAAAAAAAAAATGATATTAACTGTAAATTCCAATAATATTTTCAAAAAAGTGAATCACATATTTTCCATAAAATTTTACATATATCCAACCTCTTTAATCGTTAAAGAAAAGATATTTTTTTAAACACGTGTCAAATATTAAATAAACACAAAAAGAATTCAAGTAATTTTATACTGTCACGTTTAGAAAATTACATCGGTTAATTACCGAAAAGTAATATCCCATGCAAGTTGTGGCAAGATATTGAAAAACCCAGTCAACAGATCAGCAATAGTCAAATGTAAAATAAAAAAGTACATTCTCGTGAAATTCGTATGAATCTGACATTTCTTAATATACAACGAGGCCAGTATTAGACCATTTCCAAGGAACGTGACAAGCAGTACGCTCGTTAATAAGCAAATTTCACATTTAGCCAAGTATTCATCTCTCGTGTCATTTAATACAGCCACAAACGATTCGTTTTTAATCAACTCCATTTCATTGAACCACTTCGAAAAAAACTAGCTTCACTTAGTGTTTTAATGTTCTTATAAATAGTTAACCTTGCATTTAATTGCTATAAATTAAAATGAATTTTAAACATTAAGTATTGCATTTTAATATTAACAATTAAATTAATATCTTATGGTATATAAAATAATATGTAATAATATGTAAAACATTAAATGAATATAAATGAAAAATAATATGTAATATAACAGGTATATATAATAAATAATATGTTTTGTTGTAAGTAATTCAATAAACTTACTGTTTTTTTAAATTTTTCTGTTTTTTCTGTATGTACTTACATTTATACTGATTTTCAGTATACACCTAATACATCAATCAATAAATATGAATTACCTACCTATTGAAGTTATATTGTACACAATTATTAAAAATATATTGAAATATTAATTTGCAAGTTTACAACCAAGTTCAAATGTGAAGAGCGCCATATTGTTACGTATCGATTAAGAGTGTACCAACCAAATGAGCATGCTCAACGATGTTTTGCATTTACGTTTTACAGAGAGGCTATGTATATTAATACGTATATCGTATGGTTGCTGGTAATCATGGTGACTTCAGTGAAAAATTAACATCGAAATAACATTTAAAGTAAAGAAATAAATTAAATATCATAATCAATTTATACATAACGACGTATAAAGACGAACCGATATGGAGTCTAACTCCTTAAAAAACACCATCGCAGATGTGCGAACGAAATTTAAAGATGTTCGAAAATTGTTGGATGATCATGAAAAGTTTAGTACAGAAAGAGAACCGTACAAAATAAAATATGAAGCTATTGAAGTGCTGAAATCAATGGAAACAGATTTAATTAAAATTTTAGAAGATACACCAGAAGAGAAGGAAGAAGCGATTATAATGCTCGCAGTAGTACATTTAAATCTTGGTATATTACACGCCGATACTGAAGAATTAAAAGCAGGTGAAGAACAATTTATGAAATGTATAAAATTACTGAAAGATCAAGAGCTAGAACCAGAAGCTGTTTTACCAGTATTGAGTGCTCTGAATCAGTTGGGCATTATATGGTCCCAATGGAATCAGCCTACAAAGGCGAAAGAATTTTTAGATCAAGCAGAGAAAATGTACAATGATTTTATAAACACTAATAATCCATGCAGAGACCCCATTAATATGGCCCAGAGTTTTGGCATCGAACAAACTAAAGATGATTTGAGTCCTAAAGAAGTATTAGAAAAGATTCATACTTTAACATTATATTATTTAGCTCAGGTATGTAGTTCCTTAAAAGATCATCACCAGTCTGCAATATATTGTCATATGACCTTAGATAGACAGTTAGGTCATAATGACATTATGCAAGATTTAGATTATGTTGATTGGGCACTAAATGCAGCAACATTGTCACAATATTTTATGGAAAATGGTAGCTTTTCTCAGGCAAGACATCATTTAGCAGCTGCATCTTATATATTACAAAAATATGAAAATATACTAAAACAAAAAACTGAAAATAACGAGAAAAGTGAAGCACTTGAGGCTGAATGGGAAAATTTTAAACACAGAAGTGCAGATGTTGCTAGATGTTGGGCCAAATATGGAATTTTGCTTACCTGTTCATCAAAACAACAGCTTTTACAAAAAAGTGAATCAGAACATGAAAATAATCAATTGGATAACAAAGAATCTCCAAAATCAAAGATAACTGATGATTTAAAGTTTGATGTTCTAGAAAAAGAAATAGAGCCAATTGTAAATCAGATAACTGATAAATACTTATTAGATTTTGATGATGCTAAATTAGTCTTTCTAAATGCTCAAAAGTGGTTAAAACAGGCTAAAGAATATTATACTTTGGAAAATCATGCATCAGATCATGTACAGATTGTACAGGATGTTGCTCAAACATATAAATATTTGTCATTCTTTGAAGAATGTGAAGACAGGCAAGCCAAAATGCACAAAAGAAGAATAAACATTTTAGAAAATGTCATCAAAGAATTAAACCCTCAATATTACGAATCTGCCTGCAGGCAGATATGGATTGAATTAGGAGAAACGTATTGTGATATTTTTAACATAAAGCTTTATCGTTTACGCTCGTCCAATAAAAATCCTACACCGCAAGCATTAACAAAAATTAATAATTTAGCGAAAAGTGGCATAAAAAATTTTCAAGCATTTCTCGATTCATTGCAAAGTCGTAATTCTAATTCCGAAATGAAACAATTTCCTGACGAAGTAATGCAATCGGCTTTATTTGCTTACTTTTATCTCGGCACATTATATAATAAAATAATATCTCCTGACAAGAGAATGCAATTAGAAAATAAAGAAAACAGTATTAATGCATATAAATTTGTAGTTGATTATTGTGAAAAGTATCCAAAAGCAGCTGAAATAATGAAAGTAGAACTAAATCTTTGCAAAGAACTGGTAAATTTGTTACCATTCCAGATAAGTAGATTACGTGAAGAAATTATGAATCAATAAAGCTGTATTCCATTTCTTCACTTAATTTACCAAATTTTTAATTCAATATTCTCTTTGGATATTTTTAATTAATTTTTATACTTAATGCAATTTCATGTATTTTTTCTCCATAACTGTGACAAATCCTTTTGTAATGACGACAGGATTACAGTATAAATTAAGATGTTATGTATTATAGAAACACAGTATACACAAGACTAGTTTTACTTTTCTTTAATATTAAAGTCTGTATTGTATTTTTTAAATGACAAATAAAAAGTTATGAGTCAATTTCTAGTAACTTTTCTGCAAATCGTAACTTGTGTCCTTATTTTAAAATATGAAGATAGAAGGTTTGTATCAAACAATATCATCACTATAAGATAATTTTGTATTTATTTCATACAATAAAAAATCACTTCTCCTCCTTTTTACTAGTACTTGTAGTCTTTGCTTTCTTAGCTTTCTTTTTTAGTCTATAAAATGCCTCTGTCCTTAATTTATTCCTGATCTGTCTTGCTTTTCTTAACTTAAAACGATCGAAGTCACTAAGCTCCAAACGCTGAAATTTAAAAAAATATCTTATATTTATTGCTTAAAATGTAACTACTTGTTATATTAATATACTAACTTTCTTCTTGGCTTCAACCTTTTTTGCCCACATAGTTTCTTTCCAAAGGTTTGTGATGTTAGCTGCTTCCCATGCTTTACGTACAACTCGAGTGGACCCGGTATATGGAAAACGTATGCGGAATTTAGTTAAATGAAGCTCATTTAATCTCATCTCACAACGGGGAACATTTAAAGCAGGTCCATCAACCAAAACCTACAAGTACACTTATAATGTAATATAATACCTATCATGATTTTGGTATAAAATAATTCTACATTTTAGCATCAGTTAAAGTATACTGGCATCAATTAAATATCAGCCGGCAATTCCTATCAAGATACTGGATCATCATTACATTACTAGTATGTATGTTAGCAATACAGCTATTAAAATAATAGCATGAAATACTAAATATTTTAATTCAACATTTCATGAAATTAGTAAAGTATTAATAAAATTATCTCACCCGATTTTGGTCAATGATGTCCACAATAGCAACTAGCTTACCCTGATATGGTCCATCGCTCACATAAGCGATACGACCGGATTCTACGAACCTTTGAAACGGCTATTTAACAGAAATAAAACTTAGTTATTTATATTACAATAAATGATTATTATATTCTAATTAATTTTATTAAATTTCTATAATACGACCGTTTGTAGCACATGAATGCATCTACCATGTGGTCGGAAGTTATATTAAGTACAAGGTTATACTAAATAATATTTTATCTTTCCTATATATTATTAAAAATATATGAATTAAATTAAAGTTCGTAGAAAATAAAACAAATTTTCTAATAATAATGATAATTCTTGTTCGGTACGGTGAATTACACATGTAATATCGCTAACTTTAAAATCACAACTTACTTACCATGGTTTACCGGAAGCGAAAGACCAATACAATCTACGTATAACCGCATAAAGCGCCAATAGCACCAACTGTTAAAACTAACTTATTTCTATTTTGAAACTCCATAAAATTTTCCAAACATATTTTAATATGCACATATTGTTGTTATATTCCATACTAACAGAACACAAAATTTTATTTAATTATTTGTATCATAGTATATGTACATAAATGTTTATAATTTTAAAATAAGCTTATAACATTACTTATAACATGAAATACATTAAACCTTTTTATAGTTTTCAAATAAAATAATAGAATATCACTTTTTTAAATTACAATCTTTAAAATGTAAAAATTAGCAAAATGCATTGCTTGATATTCTATTTTTATTAAATAACCAGTTTTAGATTGCAATAATATCTTTCAGATAATCTTAACCTACCCTAAACTAAGAAAATATAACCTATAAGTATCTATATATAAATATACCTAACAAATATCTATAGAAATGGAGTCAGCAATTAATAAATTTTGTATAAAACTAAGAAATTCATTTAACATTAATGCTATTCGATTTTTAAAAAGAGAGCAATTTTCTCGATCATTATATAATGTTACAAAAATTCAGAAACCATATAAGACTTTTAAACCTAAACTGTTTGTACCTGGGAAAAGATATGAACCTCCTAATTCAGAAGAAAAGATTAGTATTCTTGAATATTCTTTATTGGTAAGAAAAAAATGAAGAGTATACATGATATGTTTTATATTAAAAAGCAATAATGCCTCTCTGTAATAAAAAATTTTTAAAACAGAGTATACCAATTGCTGCTTTTATGCTTGGTACATGGCAAGTTGAAAGACTTCGATGGAAAAAAGATCTACAAGAAAAATTAAAAAACCGTACTATTTATGAGCCTATTGAATTACCAGCAAAGTAAGATAAATAAAATTTATAACAGTTGATATACAATTGTAAAGAACAATGAATACTTTTATTTAGTTTAGAAGATTTGAAGTCAAAAGAATATTATCCCATTAAAGTAAAAGGGACATTTTTATATGACCAAGAATTTATTATGGGATATAGAGGACTAATAATAAATGGTGAATCTGGAAATAAAAATACTTTTATTGGAACTAAAGAGGCACAAACAGGATATCATGTTATTACACCTTTTAAATTGGCAGATAGAGAGTAAGTTTGCTATGAAGAAATTTATGTATGCTTGTAGTTCTTTCTTGTTTTAAATTTGTAAAATATTTTAGTTTAACAATTTTGGTAAATCGTGGTTGGATTCCAAAATCACTTAGAAATTCAGCTAACAGACAGAAAAATCAAGTACATGATGAAACAGAAATTGTAGGAATTTTAAGGCTAAATGAAAGAAGACCAGCCTTCGTTCCTAAAAATCGTTTACATAATGATATATGGTATTACAGGTATATGCAAATATTAATTCATTAACTCTCAGATAAGTGGTTAAATTTTTTTTCATCTCAACAGACCTGTTTCATTATCACTTATCTAGAGACTGTAGTACCTAATTTTGTCAGATGTTAATTCTATTAATACCTATGATAGCATTAGACTTATCTGCTATTTGTTTTATAGAGATCTAGATGCAATGGCTAAAAAGGGAAATGCATCTCCTATATATATTGAAATGATTTCTAACAACAACTTTGATCAATATCCAATAGGTGGTCAAACAAGAGTGAAATTACGAAATGAGCATTTAAGTTATATTCTTACATGGTATTGCCTATCCGCAGTCACTGCCTATATGTGGTATAGGAAATTCATAAAAAAAACGCCATTTTTAGATTAAAGGCAAATTCGCATTGTTACAAAAATTATATAGCATCCGTTTAATATTTTATGATTGTAAATCTTGATATTTTATATAATTTAACACCAGTTATCTAGCAAATAAAAGGGATGTAATGTTCATAGAATTTTTTTAATTGTATGATATGTATAATAAAGTAAATATTCTGTACTAATAAAAGAATATTGATTTTTTATAAAAATGTCGCTTTTTATTATAACAACAACAGTGATAACCACTACCAACAAAACTGTCAACAATGGTCATGATATACAATTACATTGAAGAAGTCAGCATAGAAAATACAAATATGAAAATATACCATACAAATATGAAAATACACCATGTATACATGCCACATTGATTTTCCTTTTATTCCATTATGTATGTACGCATTTATTTTAACGTAGTAATAAAATTATTAGATGACAATATTATCGCTTTCACAAAATCCGCAAGTAATCGTTCATACGATAACTGCGACAAAAAGACATGTTGATCCAACTTTCCAAATAGTTGTATCCTTATGAAATTCCGCGATTAACATTCCTATATCATCATAATGACATATGATCAATCATGGCACCTTCTAACATTTTCAGGTACCTAAGGAGGTATTACATTTAATCAGAAAATACTTATATTACACATTTTAACATAACAATTTCTCTGTATTCTTTTTATTTTATTTTATTTCAATGATCCGTTTAAGCGAATTATCTTATAAATGGTATATAAATAATATCGTGTTTATATCGCCCTTTTTAATAAAATATACGTCTTTGAGAGTAAATAAAAAAATAAGAGATGTGAGATTATATATATGCGACCTCACAATACTTCCACAAAATTATCGCGTTTACCCTCAAAAACAATTATACTTCATAATCATCGAAGTTCTAAATCGATAACAGTACAAATCCACCGAAGCAAGAACAACCAAATGAAATGGTTACATACAAATTACTTGCAATACTTATTTCAAAGAATGCAACATGCGATAATAATGTATTAAATTCATCTAAGATCTGACAAGATTACATATATTAAATGTGATATGATGTATTTTTTTCTTTTACTTTTTCTCTTACTGTAGACCAAGATGAACAAAAGTAAGTTTAGTAGATGAATTCATTAATTCTGAAGTGCCTATAGAATTAACATTAAACGACACAATAAATGACATTCTCCTTATTGTCGGGTTTGTCACAATTAATAATAATTAAATAGGTAGACGTAAAAAGCATTAACGCTGCGTGCAAGGGAAATATTCTCAAAATAACTTCTATGTATTCAGACTATGTATATATACGTAATTATAATGGTATCATCGTATTCTTTAAAAATATCAAATACAAATTATAAATCGCTTGATTAGCGAAAATTTCTTAAAATATATTTAGATAAAAAAAAATTACTGTTAACAAACATCTCGTTTGCTTTTATACTTTTCGCTTTCTTTTTTTCTTTCATACTATCCTTAGTAATCAATTATATCGAGCAAGCATTTTATAAATTTCCACAGAATACGTTCCACTATTGCACTATAAAATTTCTCGTCCAACTCTTCCTTATCCACTGTGAGTATTTTATTTCATAACAGCCCACTGATCTTTACTCATTGAGGACGCAGGTACGTACCAAGGCATTGCAAACTGAATAAGGATCACAGTTGCTACTGGGTCTCCTGTCCTCTAGGTAACCTTGCTTATCTTCCGCAACACCTCG
The DNA here is from genome assembly GCA_033822845.1 of Tetrapedia diversipes. Taxonomy (NCBI): domain Eukaryota; kingdom Metazoa; phylum Arthropoda; class Insecta; order Hymenoptera; family Apidae; genus Tetrapedia; species Tetrapedia diversipes. The sequence goes on along the minus strand of JAOPTO010000583.1, from coordinate 102,509 downwards.
AGGTATGCGAATGCTAACGTTACGATTGGCAACACCAGCGCTGAAATCGTGTATGCTGCTGGTTTCGCATTTTCCGGTAAGGCGGCGCTCGTTGTCCTTTCCTCCGCGTGGGTCGTACGCCTGTATGTGCCTAAGGTGCTGTTTGCTTAGCTTGTCGATCGCTTTCTCGATTTCAGCGATACCGTTCTCAGCACGCATCGCTTTTGTCGAGAAGTTTGTGTGCGCACCGGCTCCATTCCACGTGCCCTCCATTGGTTTCGGATCCAATGTGACAATCACGCCATACTCCTCAGCAACGCGATGAAGTATAAACCTAGCTATCCATAGATCATCACCGGCCGATATTCCACTGCATGGACCAACTTGGAACTCCCACTGAGAGGGCATTACTTCCGCATTAGTACCGGCGATCTTTACGCCAGCGTAAAGACAAGCTCGATAGTGAGCCTCGACGATTTCGCGACCGATTACTTTGTTGGCACCCACGCCGCAATAATAAGGACCTTGAGGGCCAGGAAAACCATTCTTTGGCCAACCAAGCGGTCTACCATCGAAATCAAGGAAAGTATACTCTTGCTCAATTCCGAACCATGGATCCTGATCCTTGACGGCTTCCATTGCCTCGTTACATTTGAAACGCTTGTTTGACGTGGTTGGGGTCATGTCGCTGTAATAGGTATCACAGAGTACCAGCTTGTTATTTCCTCGACGGAAGGGGTCGTTGTAAATTGCTACCGGACAGAGGTAAATGTCGCTGTTTGCGCCATCCGCTTGGTAGGTCGAGCTTCCGTCGTACGTCCACAATGGTAAATCTAGAAGCAAAGAATGAAAACATTTTTCTTGAAACAAAATTTAATTTATTCTTATCGCCGCGTTTTTTCATATTCCCCTTTACTAGACTCCTGTTTTACTTACATTTTTAAATTGTAAGATGTATTATAAAAAATATTAACTGGTATTACATTTATACGAAAAATAAAGATGTAAGTTATAACTAATTGCAAATATTTTTCACATAACAAATGATAACGCATAATTATTACGTACTTGTATAATTAGTTCTCCTTTTTTAGATAAACATGCTTTATTGTGGAGCACACTTTTATTTTTAGATAATTGCAAGTCATACAATATATTAAATTTGAGATTAGGAATGTGTATTTCAAAGATAATTTTTTCTAGTTTTGAAATGATTTTTTTTTATTAAGTATGAAAAAGTGTTTCATTATTTTCTTATCATTATCTAAGCTAATTAATTATCGCTCACTTAATAGCAATAAAAAAGGTTTTATATAATAATAGTATTAAAAAGTAAACTAATCTTAGGAAACTAAATTAAGTTTAAATTAAGAAACAAGTAGAAAAAAGATGAAATTTTAATGAATAGAAAAAGTATTATTCCTCTAAACGTCAATGTTTCATGATAAGAGGTTTTGATGACTAATGCAATGAATCCCATTGGAAAGTTTTAGGTTTCACACCTCTTACAATCATACGACTTTGTATCACCATTCCAAAAATCATTAATAATTAAAGTTTTTTAATTCGACGCCAACTTGAACAAAAGAATGTCCCAAAAATTAAATTAAATATCAAACAATTGAAAAATTATTATAAACAATAAGAGTATTGAATATTATGTGAATATTATAAATGTAATTATATTTCCAATACAATTTAAAAAATTGAATTGTATTTAGCTATTGTTGGATTACACGCGACCAACAAACGAATACCTCGGCATTTATAATAATTGATTCCATACAAGGCCTACTCTTAATCGCCGGCATTCAAACGTGTCCCCGTGCATTCTACGCGCTGCAGATGATAATAGTTTCGTAACACCCACAGAATCTCATGAATACAGATAAACACTGTTTGCAAAGCTGTCAAACGTTCGAGGCTGTGTATATGTAGGTATGTGCCGAGCGTCTGGAAAGCGCCCTCTATATTTTGCGCATTGGAGCTTATGTTATATTAACATTCCTCGTGTATCGTCGATGATGCTCATAGTGCATACATGAATCATAAGGATTGTATACAAGGAAAAAGGATAATAAAATGAACGTTTCGAGATGCGAGTATCCAACGTGCCAAATGTCAGACATAATCGTCTAGAGTTTATCAAACGTAGTTCATCAGAAACAATTTCTATCGTGACATAATGCCAAACACGATTAGATACGTCAGTTGTACATAAGTTAACTAAATATTCATGTAATGAATAAACAATTTCAAACATGTTTGTTAACTATAACACCTAAGGTCACGTGATTCGTATATCTATCATGTTAGAAGGACAATTAACTCTTTTTTGTAGTTCATACAGATTTTAATTATAATTGCGATTAATTCTAATGGTCGACTTGAAAGAGACTAATGGAATTTTTGATTTCTTTCAACTACGTGAAAATAAATAAGACAATGATATTAAAAAAAAAATTTAAGAAAGTACATACCTGACGGAAATTTCGGCACAAATTCGACTGTCCTAGTTTTACTTCGTATACCTTCACCAGTGCCATCAATCCAGATATATTTCGCTTGAATTTTGTTCTCTGGTTGGGGCAGGTCAAGATATCTATTCAACAACGTCTTGTCAAAGGCTGCGTTCGGCGACTCCTTTAGCATGAGACGCGACATTGTGATGCTGCAATACAATACGAACAGTATTAATAACTATACTTCCTCTTTACAAGATATGGTACATTCATATATTATTACAAAGAATATTGCACCACCTATTAATGTCCATGATATACATAATATTTAGATCATAATATTACACAATATTTCAATTGTTATTCAGCATTTAGCTGTTCTTCCTGCACTACCGCTAAAACAATAGAGTAACTGTTTATGCAAGAATATAAGCAAGACTTATTATAATTATTTGTTGATCAATATCAAAAAGAAATTTCCAACGTTCGACGTTCGAATAGTCCAAATCGTTTGTTTCGATATTTGCGATTAAACATCGATTCTATATGAAGGCGGACAGTAGCTCCGCTTCGTGGCGAAAACGTGTACTTTTTTCATGATATCAATGAGAATTCATTTGCACGTGTCAGATGCAGCGGCGCATCAGTATAAAGGATTCTCTCGATGTATTCTTGGTAGGGCAGAAAGAGAAGTGCGCCCACGTATCACGTAGCACGCATCAAGCATCACGCAGTTCACACGCGGTTCCCGCGTGTAACCCTGAAGAACATATACGTATAGTGCCATTCGTCCACAGTAACGCGTATAACGTTCCTAAGGTCTTTAACCTATATCATAACCTTAACCACGCACGTGCAAATATTTCGGACACTTGAAGGTCGTTCCGAGTTATTTTTAGAATTTTTTTTTTGCCCCAAACAATGCATGCAAGTAGTGAAATCAATGAATTCACAAAGTATAACGAATTATGAACACATATGTGTATATCAAAAAGATGTATTGTTTTTGCAATGTATGTATGTATACACTGCTGTGTCTTTAACTTTGAAATCAAGTTATGTTAAATTTTTTGAAAAAAATTAAAAATTATTTAATGCAAATACATTTTTTTAGTTATTATTGAAGTTCTGTGTACATTAAATTTAATAATACAAGGTCAAGTGAAGCCTATTAGGTGATTCAAACTATTCTAGCGGAGTTCATTCGACTTCTGTCTGATTATTGAAATCGAACGTGGTCCGATATATGTATCTACATTAGATATATCGAACAATGGTATCTATTTTTCTTTGTCAGACTTATTTTGTGATTACTGTTTGACATACTTCATATAATTAATAATACAATTAGAGAAACATATTATACAAAAGTAATAAAAATTATACAAGTATAAACCGAATGGTTTATAATAAATAAAACAAGTAATTACTACTAAAATTATTAGACAAAAAAATATAATATAATATTTTATTCCAATTATCACTGGAAAAGCGAAAACTTAATAGAATCTAAAATAAGCTACTGACCAAAAACATTTTTGAAGAGTAGTATAGCTTAAAATCCTCGCTTAATTTTATACAACAGACTAGAGTAAAGAAATGAGGTCAGTGGAAGTTTTTTAATAAAATTCAAGCATTTCTGGCGGTAGGTGAGAGAGGAAAAAAACGAAACGACCAAAATTTATGACAGGTCTAAAAAAAGTATTCGCAGATTAAGTTAAAACGAATACATATTCAACAAATAAAATATATTTAACACACTCAATGGAAAATTTTCTTTGTACATTTTTAAATCGAGAATTGCATATTAAGCACCAAACAACAGTCTTTTCGTTGCAATTATGCAATCGTCTTTAATCAACGTTAACTGCATGTAAGTTAGTTGTTACGATTTAATGGCTCACCTTTTAAACTACCATAAATCATTATTGCTTAAACCGACTGGTGAAATGATACGTGTATACGCACTATTTTGTCAGAAAAATTCTAGCTATTTTAGCAAAGTGGTATAATTTCTTTAATGTCTCTATTAGTAATTAAAAGAAACAGTTTTAATTTATATTGTTTCAATTAATCAATAACAAACGAAAAAATTAGTTCCTTAAATTTTTTTTTCAAATTGTTTTACACTTCAAAAATCCTTTTAAATTTTATTAACACTTTCCAAACGTATAATGAATAACATAATATTTGTTATTTGTTATATAACAAAACTATTTTCATATTTATTATTTATATATATAAACAATTTTATTATCAATTGAATATGTATGTGTGACACTGATCTATTATATTTTTCATGTCGTTAATGAATCGTATTGTGCAGTGCTGTGCTCCTATTTAGATCATATGTCATTTATATCTTCTGTAAAAGAAAATTTTACATTTACCTCTTTTCAATCAACTTATTCATTCCATTTCGCACTTATGAATCGATTATGCGTACACATGTTGACTCGTAGATCGTTGAAAGCAGATTAAAATGACCATTCATTCGTATTATGTAATATAATTTTTCGCATTATAATCAATGGATGTTAGTCAATACAACTGCGATTATATCATTTATTTTACTTGTTGAACTGAAGCGTTCATTTATTTTGCAGTGAACTACTAGTAAAATATAATTTATTAAAATTTCGATAATATTTATAAACTGATAATTAGTACAAATGTATTTGGCAGACTTTATGATAATACAAATACATAATAATTAAAGCACACCTATTAACATTAATATTATTTAAGCGGTGTTTTCCTTTCCGTTTTTTTTTTTCGTATTTTTAAGGATCATAGATATCTGTGGTAGATATGAATATAAGATAAAGACAGAAATTTAAAATCCGTTTAAGTGTCTTATCTGAATATCTTGTAACGATATGGATATTGATATCACTTTTTGCATCAATACGAAAGGCAGTAAAATTGTTTATATATAAATTTAAAAAGTATGAAATATGTTCTTATAAAATAAATTCGTTTCAAACAGTTAGCGAAGGGTATTTATAAGTAAATATTAAGAACTTTTGACGAATAGAAATAGTTGTAATTATATTCCCTAATATTATTTGAAAATTGGCGATTTTCAAAATAGATAATAACAATCATTGATAAAAATCACTGCTAAAGAAATTTTGATGCGAATCACACCTAAAAGGAATTTAACTTCAACAATAGATATATTTCGAGGCATTCGATGATCAAAGTATTCTCAAATTTATTAAAAAATTATACCAACCAAATTTCATAAAAGTTCAACTACTTTATCCGCCAGACAAAATACACAACAATCGTTGGCAGAACCTAAATAAATATAAATGGAATGAACAAATATTAATATGTGTTACAAAAAATTCGGAATAATTGAATTTGTTTTTCAAACAGTATTTTTTATTTTCGAACAAAGTCGTATCAAGACAGTTAGCTCTTGGCTTCAGGAATTACGAAATGGCGTTAAGGACATCATTTCTCCAAAGCATCTCGTTCACTCATGGTATGTACAGTGTACATTGTGAAACACGCCATGTAATTTACCGGTTTCTCGTCAACTGCCATTTATAGAAAGCACGTTAGGGTATACAGAATAGCCAGGGCACACATACATACGTACGTATATTCCGTTGAATGTTACCGATGCATTCACGAATTATTCGATAAAGCGAATTGTTGATTTCGAACGAAGAAAGATCTTATTCGATAAACTGCGATTAGATTTGAGTGCAAGCAATATATATAATTGAAGGAATATTTTGACATCTTGTTTATTTAAAACAAAAAGTAAATGAAGATAACAAAAATAAGATTTAACATTTTGAATACGTTATTCACTTTAATAACAGTTGGAGGCTCTTGTGTATGCTTAAGAAACATATGTTACATTTAATATAACTGTAACCATATTGTTAAGTAAGATATAAATATTGAAAGTGAAAATGACATTTCAATGAAATTAAAACGAGGTATTTTGAACAATTTTAATTAAAAAACTGATTTTTGCTAATTTCAAAAATAGAATAGAAATAAAATTTGTTTTGTTTAAAAAATTCTAATTAAAATATCATTTATGCAGAAGTATAAATTTTAATAATTAATGTAGAAATGTACACCATGATAAATGTATCAATTGTAACCACTTTATTAATTGCTGGTATTACAATACATAAAATATTAAATATTTATTAGCATAAGCTATTCATTAGGTATAATAACTTATACTTAAATAAAAATGAGTAGCAAAATTTATACATATAATTAATTACATACTATACAGGTCAGTCAGATTAGCCTTAATAACAACAAAGCTAGATCTTTTACAGTGTTTCGTTTATGCGATCAATTTTTGTTGTTTCCTACTTTAATGTTTCTAGTATCGTGTTAGTACGATAAGATAAAGATGTTATTAGTTAGTTACGGTCATAAACTTACTAACCTAAAACATCTGCTGACGACAATCCATTTTGGCTTCTGACCGATGGAAATATTTTTAAAGATTCTTGTCCCACATAGCTTTACCAACATATTCGAACTCATTTTTGAAAAATATCGTACAAGCAATTAATTTCAAACAATTCAATTCACTTGTTTTCCGATAATCGATTTTTGTTTAATTTAAATAATAATAAAACATGAAAGATCAAGCAACTCTTCACTGGTCCACTAACGTAAATTGTAGCAGGTATCATTTATATAGCTCTCCCTTCCATTCTGTATTCCAACAGGAATACCGGTTTCATCATATTTCGGATTAGTTTAAAATTCATGATCCTTTTGTAATTCAATCTAATTTTATTCTTCTATATAAATTATTTTATTCGTTTATGAATACAACAGTAATCATTTTTTCTATTTTCCAAATATTATTAACCAAATAACGAGAAACCTGTTTCGAGAATAATCGAGATGTATCGATGTAAGCCAAATAAATACATTACCTAGCACACACATATATATACCAATAATGTACATACTTACATACATACGTATTGGTTCTGTATGTATATTGAAGTAACTGCGATATTGAACTTTTCAAAAAATAGTTCTGGTTAAAATATTTCAAAAACCTTACAATAAACATGATACGAATATTTTAAATGCTGTATTCTCATTATTATGCTTACCATATTTCAGTGATATTAAATGTTTAAGTAAATTTTTAACTTAAACTCTAAATTTGAATAAAAGTACTGGAATATATGTAAAATATTTTTTGTTTCAATTTTGAAGTTACAATTTCTTAAAGAGATTCAAATAAAATCGTTTAACTGTTTTTTTCAAATATTCATATATTTATCATTGCTTGTGAATGTCTCAACCTTGAATGAGATAACCAACGAAGAGTATATCAGTGAACGCTTATTTTTTTACAATTTTCTTTTATCCTATTGTTTTGTAAACCAAAAGCTTGTTAAATTCGTTATGCAAAAGCAAACGTATACAGTTTCCTGTAAAATTTTATTGAAAGTTATTGAAGGTAAAAGCTTAAAAAATGTTTACGTTCGTTAAAACAACCTTCAATGTATTTTTGTATTCTCGCACAACGATAAGATGGATATGCCTGAACAATATCTTTTTGTATCGATGATACCTATAATGAACATTCTTCTATCCGATAAAGAAAAAGTAGTACATCAGGAATAGATAAATTAGATGAAGTAATACAGGTTAGGAACTTCTTAAACGAATATCTTTTATCGTTGCCGAGTGTATTAATTAACATCATTGTGAAATTGCTTTTCATTTTTAAAGTGTTTACACGTATCTGAGTGTACTTCTATTTCGTTTATTAATCGATGTTTCTTTTTTATCGCAAATATCAGTGTTATTTATTGTCTGTCTTTATGGAGCACCGAATGTGTAAATACTTGGTCGAGACCTGACACGTGCGTGCGCACGTAAACACATGATGAAAGTGGCGCCACGAATGTATATGCATGAGTTTTGTGAGAATATTGCTACCAAACTAAATCATTTGCAATGCACAAAGACGTTTATTAATCGTCGTTTGAACCAAACTTTTATCAAAAGGAACGCCGAACTTGTATCCTGTTGCATGCAACACGTAAGCTTATAAATTATTAGTTCGCGGAACGTTATGCTAAAATGTTCTACTAACCTATTTCTGTCGATAGAAACAGTTTCTATATCTATAGATTGTTTGAGAACTTAAATCCCTTTGTGTTTGATTAACGATATCCAACGAATCTTATTTTAATAATAAAATACGAAACGGATACATGTTACTGTGATCAAGCCGTCTTTCTTTCAGTCGTTCAGATCGTATTTAATTAAAAAACCTGAATGAAATAACGATGTTTACGAAGGAACTTAATTTATCATCTTTACTTTATCAATATATATACTGTCAACTTTACATTCCCACAAAATATCATCAACAAGTTCATTTCTTTCTGTATTTCTGTAAGGTTGTACATTTATAACACATTGTATTTTGGTATTCATTTACTACATGAATATCTAATCAGTATGTACACAAACTATAAGAAGAAACAAATAAGCTGATGTGCTGATACTAATATCAGAAACAAAATACATACACGATTAAAAAGTAAATACGAATGGTACACAATAAACAGTAGAAAATTAACCTAATCTAAAACTAATCAGTATCAGAAGTTAAACAAAGACGGAAATAAATGAATCAATGTTACAGTACAATGGCATCTAATACGATGAATCTGTTCTTTAGTATGCGCATGGAAAATATTGATCATTCGACATTCTTTTATCCGTCATCATAACGTCTCTGTGGCTATGCGGCTACGTATAAACATGAATAATATTAACGCAACATTTCTTACCGTGCACATATTTACAAATGCCAAACCCTGTTGTCATTGTGTAATATGTACATGCAAAATTCACCGTTTGCCGTTGTACGCCAGAATTTTGAAATGTATTTTATAATCGCAACACCGAACAGTATCTTTCTTACGCTTAACCTTGGTTCTAAAATTTACATTTCTAAGAAACATGTGGCATAAGCGTTTAACGAGCTTCCAGACATTTTCGATTCTCTCAAGTAATTTTCCGATCGTTTTCTGGGGAACACATTGAAATGAACGACTTCATGCTGTGCGGCAGACCCTTCGAGTCAGATTGAAAGGAAGCCAAGAAATCAATTAAAGGTATTAATTATCTTTCTGAAGGGCTGACAGTGTTTGTTTGACATTATTTGAATAGAAACTTGCAAAAACTTTTAACTTCTACCGTATACTTGTAATACTTTAATTGCATTTGAATTATACTAGCGCACAAAATATACTGCTGCGTGTATTATTGTTTGAATACTAGCCTAGTTAGTTGATTACCCAAATAGTAAGAATAAATAGACACAGTTAAACAGAAGATATGAAAACGAGTAAATTTACTATAGCGATAAAATGAAAATAAGCGCATTTAACGAATGTTAGTAAATAAAAGCAAATAATATATAGTTAATTACGTCTAAGAAATATTTTAAAAATTATTCAGGGTGATTCCTTCGTTATTGGACTTCGTGGTATAGCCGTCTGACATGCAAAGGTGATATCAAGGGAATGATATTTACATTTACATCCTTATTTTCATTTTACACACACACACACACACACACACGCATGCGCACACACAGCTGCCTCTTTGGCAATGGTCGTCAATGACACAGGAGTGGTAACGGCCGTTGTCACAATATGTATGTCACAGTACAGCTGATCGACAGATTACTTTGTATAATCGGCGGCTATTGTCTTTAAGTCTCCTAACAATAAAATTACCCTGTTCATATTTAGTGAAAAATGAAGGCAATGTAAAAACAATATTTAACAAATTTACAAAAGCAAATATATTCATTGTCAGAAACATATCATTAGAAGAAATTAGTGTAAATTTATTTACAGGTACATTCTGTTTATTCAGTACAAACAAATTACAAGTATGAATTAGCTAAACTAATTGATTTGACTAACCCCGTACACTCAATATTGTTTGTGACATTAAAGCGTACTAAAATTAAACTTACGATACTTTCAATTGCTCCACTAACCGTTTAATAACTTTTCGAGAGCTTTGGCACGTGTATAATAATAATGTATATATAATCGTAATCGATCGACCTATTAGAAGCTCAAATGTTAACGTAATATAATTATTATAGAGAAAGAATAACTAATTATTATTGTTGTCAACTCTCTCAATTTTCTTGTTACCGCAGAAATAATAATAAAATACATAAACGTAAGCTTTACATTTTATATAACATTCATAACTGCATAGTATACATACACATATGTATCAATTCTTGTCAAGTGCAATTAACGTGTTATTCTGTTTTGGTAAAGTCATTAAATATTTAGCTAAAATTTCTGCCAATCATTCAGTTTTGCAGTGAGCCCTTGATAGATTATGTAAAAACAATGGCTTGGTATTACGAGAATTAATTAATACAACATTTAAAAGATTCTACCGATGTCAAGATTAACGCGTGTATACTTGTAGGAGTTGATGTTTGCCAAATACGATCGGTAGATGAACGTGTTATATATGTATGTATATGTATACAGCGTAACTGGCGTTGAAGAAGCAACGGTTGTTGATATAGATAATACGGCTGCGAAAATAGTTCTTGGTCCAAAGTGCACTAGACTGAAAGTAAACTCGACTTCCGGGTAGAAAAGCAGCGTGGAAACCTTGCGGCACCCCGCTCATTTGATACTAAGTTGAAACTGTTTCCCGCTTAATTCATGTTGTCACCATTTGCGTTCTTTTCTACGTATAAACATGTTACTGTAACGTGAGTACATTTACTTTATGCTGAGGCACCGTTCTGAGGAGAACAATATTTATTCACTGATAAGGGTAAGACTGAGTAATGTAAAAAGTTGTTTTCAAGAATGTTTAAAAAGAATGGAGTTTCCCTCTTATAATGTTCCCAATTGTAATTTCATATTCATAGATTTAATTTACTTTTTCCATATCAATGAGACATTATTGTATCCCTTTTGTTTACATATAATAACATGCAGTGTTAGTAAGAATCTTTTTGCAGAATTTGATTTTTCTACGTTGCTGTAACTGTATTGTTATTATTATATCATTTATTATTTTTCATTGTTCCCTTTAATCTATATTTCATTTCTCTATCTGACTTATGTAATATTTGTTGCTAAACATCGTTGAGCCTGTTTACTTTAAAAAAAAAACGTACGATAGAAAAAGCGTCGTTTCCAGCACAGTCAATACTTTCCTTCTATTTTTGAGGAGTTTAAACGAGAACGTTCTACATCTTCGCACAGAACGATCGATTACGTTACAACGAAGAGAATGTATCATTGTTAGCCGTGGCATTCGACAAACATTACCCTTTTGATTTTAAAAGTTGATTTTAAAGCTAACTCTTCTACATATGCTATATTCTTTCTGCATTCGAACTTAATCAAGCGATAAACTTCCAATTGACCCATTTTTAATTCAAGCAAACACTTCCATAAACCACTTCGTAAATGTCTCTACACATCACCATTATAACCGCAGAGGGTGCAAATTATCCCGCGAAACAAATAGTAATCTTAGTAATCGGTTCGTCAAGATGACAGATAAAATTTCTGGAGCGTGTTCGTGTCTGAACCGACAGGCAGCCAGTTCCAAAGCGTTTGCAACAGTCTGGCGACACACTTTCCTTGTTTTTCGGAGCAGACACGCGTCGTCCGATGATTACACGTGTTACTGTGGCCCCCACCGTTACCAACAAACACGCTCGCTTACTTCCAGTCTTGTTAATACCAAAGTACATAGAGAATCGATTCACTATTCACGTTCTATCGCCATGGCGACTCGCGAAAACATATCCACACGATTCACCGGACCCGATGACCCAATCGTCCATCGTCGTGAACTCTCGGCCTGGCTCGGGTTCAGTGTGCCGCGTGGACGAAAAAATAAGTCACGTGCGCGCAGAACTCTTGCTTCTTTGATTCTTTCTTGCTTATGCATTAACACGAGATTAAATCTATGCACACATTGGACGCAACATTGAATATTAACCCTTTGTGCTCGTTAAATTTTCAGACTTTAATTAGTTTGTTTATTAGTCAGACCCGGAGGTTAAACAGTCATACATGTAAATTTTAGTATACGACTTAACTAAACTATATGAAGTTTAATTTAAAAAATCTTAATAAATATTTTGCACCTGAAAATCTTCGAAATTAATATTGTTAGACGGCTAATAGTAACCTCTCGAGTGCAAAGGGTTAATTGCGTACAATTAATTGTTTCCAGCGTTTTACCAATGCTGCATATCCTAATATTAGATTATACCCTAAAATTATACCCCAAAACAAACAATATCCCAATATTGTTTCTATCGTGTCTGAATTGGATGCATGTCTCTGATTTAATTTTTTCTTGCTACTTCCAACTTCATTGCGTGTTGTGTCACATCACAACTGTTATCCATGTTGATTAATCCTTTAATTACTATAAAAATTCTGTGGCTCAAGTGACATCAATTCCTCGTAGCCTATAAAGTAGCTTGTGGAAAAAATTCTATACTTGAAAGATGAAAACAATAGTGGAATTTTTTTTAGCTCCTTCCCACATAAAGATTCAAGGTTGCTTTCGTTTTCTGAGCTGAATTCAATTTACACTGTATGCTAATGCGAATTTCATTAACTGCAAGAGATAAACACTTATCAAAGCGTGAAAAACCGGTTAAACCAAACTGTTTACGGAAGTTGCTACCAATACCACGAGTCGCGTTATAGTAGATAAAATAAACACGAGTATCGAATATATCTCTTGCGACATTCGATACCTGAGAAAACATCGGGTAGCAATTCAGAACGTTTTAGTGACACCATCTAGTGATCTCGAACATTATAATGAACAGACACGTGTTTATTATAATCTTGCGGTTACCAAGAAAAACATTATTATGTATATTGTTTCGAGTATGTAGTTGAAAAAGGTTGTTTACTAAACCGAAGTTACTGTATAGATCCTGAGAAAATAAAATTTCTGAAAAATTAAATGAATGTTAGAGGTGAACAAAATTTTATGTTTAGTTCTAAAAAAAAAAGCTGTTGAAAGTAACATTAAATTCAAGTGTGTCTAAAAACCCACATTAATGAAATATGAATATTATTTATAATTCATTAATTTGAATCCCTTCGAAACAGTATGCCATAAAATTGATAAGTCGTTAAGAAAGCGTCGCTCAAAATCAAAGGAATAACCCTGGGAAATCACTCGGGACTGTTGAAAAACATTCCTAAAGATAGATTTCGTAAATCTGTCAAAAGATTATCAAACCTACCTACAGTAATTTTATTATCACGAAAAAAGAAGACGGAGAAACTTAGCAAATATTACACCAACCTTCTAACTTCTCTTTAACATGTTTTGTAAACAAGTATAAAAATGATACCCCATTCCCATTATATGAACGTTCTGGTTATTTACTCCGACCTGTCACCAAAGAGGTTCGTATAAACGGAGTTCCATTACAAACGAGGCTATTTCCACTATAAATTATAAACTATTTTTATATTTTATTTTATTTTATTATATGAGTCCCATAGAGATGTAGTACTGTATGGTATATAGAGACAGAAGGTAGTTGTGTGCGCAAAGATTGATGTGAAAGGTTAACCCTTTGCACTCCGAATTCTTTTTCAATTTTGATGCCACTAACTCCCTAGTATTTTAGGTGTTTTATTTGAAATTTACTTCAAAGGACAATTCCTTGAGTGATACTCATTTTAAACAATTTTTTTCATCAATTATATTAAGCATAGCTTTCAAACTTTGTTGTAACTTATACTTGTGGATCTTCTAAATTCTTTAACTGAAGAATAAGACAATTTCCATATTTAAACTGGCGCTTTAAAAATGTATTTATTACAAATAAAGAAACGTTTTTGAAAAATCAACCCCTAAAGGGGTAAAATAAGGGATGAAAGTTTGTTTGAAAATCTGCCAATTTTGAAGTAAACGTTATAAAAATTGTTAAGTATTTAATTTTCTGGTTAAAATTAAAGTTAAGGGCTTGCAAAATTGTACGTTTCTTGAAAATAGTTAAAAATTGAAATCAAAGTACTTGCGCGCGGGCAAAACCGCGGGCAACAGCTAGTTGCGAATAAAAACGGTCAGCCGATCACAACGGACCTAGGAATTTCCTTGAACAACATCGAAATGCAATTCGTATCGGCGATCAACTCGGTACACATAAAAGCCTGTGCTCCTGTATCTCGTTTTCTTTGCCCGTATAAATACGATTCCCGGCACGTATATCAATGGTAATCACTATCATGCGGCTAGGCGCAGGTATCCGAATGCATCAGATGTGTTACACACACCGTATTTCATGTTCCCGAGGGCACGATCCAATCGGCTGAAAACGCGAGCCGCCGATATGTATGTATAAGCTGGATGAAAATTTCATACAATTCGACAACTTCTATTTTAACGATGTAGGTCAGTGTCTTGCTAAAACCAACGGTTAATCTGTCTTTCTCTTCCTCTGACCGCCACGTCGGCGGAAAAATCGATAAAAATGAATTACAAGTGTAATATCGGGATGGATAATCGAAATCGAGTATGCTGTGATAAGTTGCAAATAATTATGAGGACCGGTTCAGGTATAATGCATTGGTAATCAAACATGCTTAACACTTGGCCAACCGAACGGGGAGATTTCCCATTTTTTTTTCCTCGACAAAGCACTGCCATTGAATCTATTTACTTTTGTTATTAGGTGGTCTTCAGCTAATGTTGAATATATTAAAAATTGTACTTTGGAAAAGCCGGGAACGCATTTGACGAACTGTGAACAATGCTAGTTCAAGACCAACTAATAACAAAAGCAAATAGAATCAATGGCAGTGTTTTGTTGAGGAAACAATGGGAGATCTTCCCATTTGGTCGGCTAAGTGTTAAGTGCGATCCTTTTCTTTTATGGAAATAGAGATAGAGATTCTCTTTCATGGAAATAGGGATTTAATTAGAATTATGATCAGAGGCATCAATGGTTATTTCATATGAACAGAGATCAATTGAGGTAGAAGTTAGAATTATAAGATGCAGTTTGTATTTTCTGATAAGTATAAATAAAATGTATGAAAAATACAAAGAAGAATAATGGTGAAGTGAAACCCAAAAATACTAGACTACTTGTCAATTGTTACAAAGAAGAACCGGAAAAAATATATTCTGACTAATTATCCTATGATTCCATTGCGTTAAACGCTCCAGTGAAGATAAGTATTATTGCAAACTGAACGACCATAAAATACAGCTAATTAAAATCATAATGGTTTTAATTGTTCCGCAGAAATGAAAAAGTGAGAACAAAGCAATTAGCGTTTACTTTTAGTAATCACTCACTATGTGATAATATTTTACTTTATTGTTTAAATGGAATTTACCGTTGTTATAAAATAAACGTTTATTACTTATACATACACTATAAGTAATAATAATATTGTACTTCATAATACTATTATAATAGTATTCATAATAGTATAATTCTCTTTCAAACAAAGAAAATTAATATTTGAAGAACTTCTGTACAATATCTAACACAAAATAAGATATATGTATATTCCATAAATATAGTTAACCGCTAAGTAAATCGTTTCACCTTTTATTTAAACATTTCAAATGATAAGAATCGAAGAAAAAAGAACAATTGTATTCGACTGTGAAAGTTACAACACAACAAAAAAGAAGCACATAATTCTTTAATTTAATTGTTTGCAAGACAGATCCTCGTTATTTTAAACTGATGCATTCTCGAGATGATTCAACTTTACATATCTACAATTCGATAAAACGTTTATATATACAATACAATGTACAATTCATGACTGAGAAATCACGAACTCCTTTTCTTTCCTGTACAAAGTATAAGACGCCTTTGTTCATCCTTTGTCCGACTTTCGAGGAGATAATCGTTTCCATTACAAAGGGAAAATTTAGATACTGTCCGTCAAACAGATATTTTGCATATCAAACTTTATTATTAAGCGTGGTTATTATTGTGAAAAAAGATATTTAATTATTTCAGGATAATCATTGATTTTGATCATTATTAAAATATTACGCTGCTATAAAAAAAAGAACCGTTGAATTACTCGTTAACCGAAGCTGTTTGTGTGGATAGAAAATGAAAATTATAGAACTGCCCAGAAATCAATTAAATTAATCATGTTTATGAAAAATTTTCCAAAAAAAAGATCTTATTATACTTGATTAAAATCATTGTCATTGTTTTCTTTAAAATAAAAAAAGTCGAGGGTTTGTTTACATTAACCTTCACGTAAATTTATGTTTTAAACTTATGCCAAGATGTTTCAATGATTATACACTTCGCTTTACTAAATTCTCAAATCCTTTTATCGTGCAAAATAAACTGAAATACAAGAATCTACTTTATCATATATATACACTATACGCGCTATTTTGTGGTGCATATAAAATAATAGTTGTCACCATTATTTACATTGGTAAACCTTTGTAATAGAAAATTCTAATAAAACAAAGATTTATTTCAGTCTCCTTTCGGTTTCATGACAATACACTCGATTCCATGGAATAACATTACATTACTTTAACCGACAGTCACACAGCTATATACCACATTTCATAAAAATCTTCTGTTTCACGGTATAAAATGTACGGTTGTCACCAAAATGTAAAACACATGAAACCCGATTCCAGTAAATTTAGTGTAAAATATCATTTTCTCTTTTCAAACAAAGAACATGTCACTTTGATCAAAAATCGATGAAGTATCAATACAGAAAAGAATCAATGTAATTACTCACCGCTGTTATTGCTGGTCCAGCAATTGTGCAGAATGCTGGTATTCTAGATGATCGTTTGATCGATGACTGTTGAACAGAATGCGCGTCCTATCGTGTTGTGTCGCAGAGTTAAAAGGCACTGGTCATAAAGGCAACGAGCGTGATAGCACGGTCTGTGCTACTACCGTAGGAGCGCGGCAGCGATATTTATGTGGAGGAGCGTTTCAGCGCACGCGTCGCTTACCCCGCGCTCTTCAACTACTACGATTCCCCACCTCTAACTCGAAAGTGATTATCCGATGTGATCGTAGGACCACTAGATCGTTACTTGCCGGAAAATTCTCGTCTGCTTGCGTCGCCATGGTGCTTTCCAGTCACGAACCACCAACGGAAATTATTTGCGACTCGACGATGACGTAATTTGAACTTATCCAAGGCTTCGATACATCGTACGGATGTTGAACAATTTTTTTGACCCAATGTCATCTAGGTACATCTTTGAAATGATATACTTTAGAGAGCAACGATACATAGTGATAAATATATGACTAGTGAAAAATAGATTTTTTCCTATTGATCGAAAATTATAGTCTTAAAAAAGTCCCTCTTTTCTGATTAGCTATCGATCACAGTGTAGAGCAGCGACATTACCAACGTAACGATAATTATCGACTTTTTAAATAAGGTTCACGGTAAATTTATAATCGCGTGCAATTGTGTGTCACCTTATCCATCGGCTAGAATTTTTATTTGACATTAACCTTGTTTTATTTTTACCATCCCCTATAGATAGATATAAGCGTGTTTGATGTAATATAACTAGCGTAATTTGTTGCATCCTTTTTTGTGACGCTTACCGCATGCATGCAAATTATTCAACCAATTTTCGTATGATTATGTAAATATGAATATATTTCCTCGTTAAACTATATTACGACTGAACCATCCAAAACGAAAAACCTTTTTGTTAATAAATATGTATTTTACATAACGTAAACATAATAAACAAAACTTTGGCAATACATTCTAACAAGTTATAAAAATAATGCAATTGAATGTAAATAGATGTATGTATAATATTGTGTTATACTCTGGATTATTTGTCAACTAAAAAATATTTGACATAAAAAAGAAAACATCTTTTCCGAACAAAATTCATGTATTACTTTAACCAAACTTTTAAAACTCAATATTAAATTAGTTCTAATTTATTACGATTTTCTGGGCTCAAAACGGGGAATAGATGTTAAGAAACAAGCCAACAATCAAGACGCTAATTAAAAACTCAGATACTCGAAACTTAAAGCATGTTCACAACGAATTTATAAATTCTAAAACTATACACATACACAGTTTTTGTTTCCTATATGAATCGACACTTAACCAAGGAAAATAGAACACGAACAAAACTTTTACCGAATCCGTTGCAATGAAACAGAACATTTTCTAACAAATACCTAATATGTAAAAGGCAATCAAGAAGCAAATCTCTAAACGATACCCTACAAATTTAATTATTTGAAGGATAAACTTATTTTACCTATATACAGTTTATATTTTCCATTTATAGTTTAAGCAACAACTCACTGGTATGTATAAGTAGTTGTTATATAATAATTCATATGCATTATAATCATGTAATCTGTTCAAATATTTAAATTTTATTTGCCTGGTAATGATATATTGTGTTTTAGTGAACAATTTAAAGATTTACCCTTATAAATAAATCTCCAATCAATTTGTATTTGTGGAGATATTTATAATGTATGAAGTTGTAGTGAGTATTACAGATCTTAAACAAAGAATAATCAGAATTCAAAAAAGAGTAAACTGAAAATATTCAAGGGTAGAGTTGTGTACTAAGAAAGAAAATTTGAATACTTTTGACAGTTGTTATTAAATATCTTATCGTTTTAAATAGAAATTAAATTAATCTTTTTAATAAAAATCAAATTTTGTCAACATAAAACAAAAACTATATGACTGTTTTATAAACAATTGAAAGTAGATAATTGGTTATGTTTAATTTTTTACTTGGACTATCGAAAATTATTTAAAAATTAGATAAATCATAATAACATACTATATAGTTTAATATTCTATGTAATTTAATCTTATAATCCATCATTAAATAATAACGAAACTATTACTGTTTGTTTATTTCAAAATAAACAAACTATACGTAACAAACGTGAATAATGCTTGATAAAATACAATCTACTGTCAATTACATCATGCAAGTAAAACAGTTTAAAATAAGCGAATAATGTGTTTGCAGAAAATACAAGTTATTTGAGTTCAACTTCAGCACTCTTATCTGTTAATGAATCACTAATACTTGGTCACAGCCAATATCTTACACGTACACCACAGTTTCTATCTCGCACTCTCTTACTAGTTCGGATCATTACCGTTTGATCAAACGTGCCTAAAAGATAAAATTGTGGCTCTTGTTAAATTTGTAGTTATCGATTCTTGTTTCATCTATTTCCACTAAAATAATAGTGTGAATTATGAAAAAAGAATATTTTTTCTAAATCAGTATCGAAACGATGAGCACGTGATTCGGAAGCAGATTCTATGAATATTCCGATTAAATAATTAAACATACACACTGGGTGTACTGTACATAAAATATATATACACTATTTATGAAATTACTGTATTAACGGAATGAAACAAAATTATTTCCGTAATAAACCCAAACGTTTTAAACAGGAAATTTTTTAAATTTCAAAAATTGTTTCTGTCAATAAAAAAATTGTTTGTATCATATTTGTATTTTACGATTAAACGAACTTTGTTAGAATCAGAGGTTTCGGATTCAAAAGTTTTCCTCGTTAAACCGTGTTTATAATTACTAGAACTTTTATCATTATGATATAATAAAATTTGATATGTATTTTATTGCTGACACGAAGGAAAGTAATTTCGACGTAAGAGTGTATAAACAACTATTACAGATTACAACAGAGCAAAATAACTGAATTTTCTTCAGTGAAACTAGCTGTCACGGATCCGAATGATGAAATCATTTACGTCAATTTACATTACATATAGCGATAAATAATTATAAATAATTAAAGTAGAGATATTTAACGGTGCTTTCGGAAAGGTCATCACAATTAAAACGGATACAGTGATATATGTAAGTGATCTTCTGAGGTATATAGTAATTTATAAGAAAAAACTAACATAATTTGTAGAATAGGAATTACAATGGATGCTTATATAGGTACTTTTAATAATGCTTAGTCCTAAATGTGACTCCCCATTTTCGTCCTTTTTCTTCATTTATATTTTATTTTCAATTTAGCTCCTTATTAATATTATGTAGATAAAAAAGCACAATACCTTTTTCTAGAATGATTTCAAAGTGTAATAAAATTCAATTTCATATGTTGCTAATAATTTAATACCAATTGATAATTTAACGGAAACAATTAATTTTTGTTTTTAAAATTCATGTTATTGCAAGTTTTTATTATACGGTTTACTATTAATATGTCTCAACATAAATTCTACAATGCCACCAATTAAATTACATGCGTATTTCTGTCCGGTGTGTTTTATTACGTTTATACGTCAGAAGCGTATCATATTTCAGAATTTCCCTTGTTTTTCGTAACTTTTTTCAATAGAGTTAATAAAGGATGATGTATCTGCACGAGGAAAAAACAACCCATACTATTTTAACGAGTTGCGGGATAAGTTCGAATATCATGGTCGATATTCATAAATATGCCACAAAAATAATTAAAAATGCAAAAAAATTGTAACTAATTTTATCAATTGATTTCTTTAAAAAATAATTGATTTATTATCTAATGATAAACATATAAAGAATGAATGTCTAATAAAAAGAACAGAACAATAAATTATCCGGTTAAAAATAATAAACAATGACATTAAACATTTGGCAATATATTTTTCCTTACACGTTCCCAATCAATGATCTTAATTATTTGATGAAAAAAAATTGGTTTAAAAAATTACTCTTATCACCTTTAAGCTAACCTACTAAACTACAATAATCGTTTATATTTAACATGAGTATAACGTTATGGACATGTAACGTCCTCTAAAACATCATGCCAATCATATCCTGACCCCTTGGTACAAGCAAATATATGTTCATACTTATGATTATATAACGATTTAAAACAAGTTTAGTGTGGGGTTCTCAGTTGAAAGGGAAGTGATTGAATAACGGATTTCCTTCGGTTGTAGGGCGTTATACAAAAATAATAGATCACGTACAGTAACAAGTCGCCATTAGATAAGTTGCACCAAATTGTTACATTCTTTATGATGTTATAAATAAGATCATTGCTTTCAATTTATTATGAAAGAAATAAAAAATACAACTCTAATTATTCGGTTATTGTTAAGTATAAATGAATGAAATGTACCACAATATTTGTTATGTGTATTTCATTGTTTTTTGCAAGTTGTTTGAATACATTTTTTATTAGAATAATGCATTTATCATAGCTATTATTATTGAGAAAATAGCCGTTTATTAATAAGTAATAAGTCTAATAAAAAATAGTCTATAAATGTTTACATAACTGGTTATGAAAGAAGAAATAAGATCCATATACTAATTATTATTACTTAAATGTGCTGTTTCATGAATGTAGATAAATGCATTGTATCATATATTAGCATTATACTTTGTAATACATCTTCTATGAGGAACAAAGAATTTAACACATACATATTGTACATATATATATAAATTAAATTAAATGATAAGAAATAATTATTACAATTATAACACATATTTTAGTATAATAAGTAGAATGTATTCCACAAATATTCACAGTCTTTAGAAACAGTAAATTCTCAGCATGGGTAATAGACTAGAAATATTAAGAATGTTGTAGTAATGATTGCTGAATAAAATTTTTTATATCATGTTAAAATTAAAAATATATTTTTGCAAAAATATTAAAATAAAATGAAAAGTATGTGATGTATTTATATCAAAGCTTACTATTAATTAACTTCAAATAATTCTATCCTTTTTAATGACAAATTTATAACTTCTAACAAAGTTTAGCGATATATAAATATTCATATTGTTTAAAGAAAATGATAAAAATTAAATTATTATATTCGATGATTACGTATTTTTATAGAAAATAAAGATACTTGAATTAAATCTTATATAAATGTCTTCTGAGTCATAAAAAGTAGTATATCCATTTATAAAATAAATTGCAATAATGCTAAAATTATGATTCTATGCTTGAGCAAAAACTTAATAATTATACATGTTTTTGTTTTATTTTATTGATATTAAATTCAGTTAAACAATTAAATTTGAAATTTATTTTAAATCCACATAAATTATATAAAATAATTTAAAACCAATAACTCAATTTTTTACTATAACACAGAAAACTATAACAAGATTCCCTGTTTATACTTTTTATTTGTGGTGCTTATAAATATTTAAAGTGATTTATTAAATTAATCAAGAAATAAATGTCTTTTACATTAGAATCAACTAGAAACTGAAGATTAAAAATTCTAACATGTGCTTATTTTTAATAAAATAATTTGCTTTAAATAAAATAAAAAATAATAAGAACGATTGTAAATTTCATGCAACGTTTATCTAACATTTAAGGAATGTAAAATTAGCAAATTAGATCAGAGAATATTGTTAAAGATGTACATAAAGTTTGTCTATTGTATGTTGTATCATTTTTTAAAATTTCTGTTGCTTTCACTATATGCAAATGTATACAAAAACAATAAAACATGCACACCCTAAAAAATCCTTTAATCAAAATTTTGTAATATACTACTTTGGCTAGGGTTGCTGGAAGACAAATATATAACTAGACATTGAATTGTAAAAAAAGTGAATATTACATTTTGTCCTTACACAAAACATCTTTCATTTTAAAAGTTAACACATATGATTTTGAATACAATTATGAAAATCTCCTATCTTCATGAACCTATTTAACTAGTAAAACTGAGGAAATTTTTAAAGAATTTAATACTTTATTTGAGATTAGTGTTTCTTATGCTGTTCGCTGGATGATATGGATACCACTATCTGTGTGAACTGGTGAAGATAATTCACCAACCTTGAGGGCAAATGCTGCTTGTTCAAATGGTTTTTGCATTGCACCTCTACTAAATGGTCCCAAATCTCCTCCTCGTTTAGCTGAACTACAATCACTATACTTTGAAGCAAGTTCAGCAAATGTTGCTTTTCCTGACACAATTTGTTCTCTGTAAGCTAAATTTGTGAACACAATTATAATAGTATATAAAAAAGATGACAACCATGTATAGTAGACTTTCATTTAACCATTCCTTATGGGATCAGACCTCTAACCAGATAAATCATTAACTAGTTAATCCAAAATATCACAATATAAGTTTCCTTATAACACAGAAAATATAAGTTCTATGAAAGAATACCAAATTCAATACTTAAAAATCTAAGAGGAATAAAAAATAAAACTAATAAAAGATATGACTATTTGAACAATGACCAACATGATAAAAAGTACACTTAGTTGGATGAAAGTGAAAAATTAAGGGATATATCAATGAACAAAAATATAGCATGTTAAAGTGGAGATCTAATAAAGTAAAACTGGATAATTGAAAATCTACTGCATATTGTAGAATTAAATTATATAAAAATATCTTATTATTGATGTCTTACACTTGATAAGTTCAAGAGCTTCTTCTTTTGATCTTGTAATATTTTCTTCTCGCCAAGAAGATGGTCGTCTAGAACCTGAATGTTTTACTAATAAGTGGGAACACTGAACTTCTTCTGGACCATCTCCTTTATTATTTCCAGAGGGATCAGCTGGTTTATCTGGCCTATCCCACTGACTTTCTTTAGTATAAATATTTAAATAATAATGCTGTCCTATAAAGCAAAACACTGATTAATAATACATCATAAATCATTAAAATATATCATTGTGGAAGCTACACTTATACCATGTCAGTAGATTTACAATAAAATATTTGATAAAATATTAAAAATTAAAAAATATCATTGTACAAATTAATACATTCATTTCATCAAAAATGAAAACTATTAGAATAATAATATTATAGTATTATCCTTTTAAATTGCGAAATTATTTAACATTTTGACATATTAAATAAATATCTTTATACGTTTAATACCGTATTATTTTTACACATAATTATAATGCACCTATTAAATTTTAATAAATTTTTAGTAATTGTACTTATAATAATAGAACTTTAATAAGCATAATGTAAATTACTTGGAAAAATGCCGGGTATATAGTTTCACTACAGCAGATACAATGAAATGTCGTAATTTATACAAAGAAATTATAATAAAAAAGAGAAACATATATATGAAATCATCTTTAATTTATTAATTATTAAATAATTTGACATACCAGTAGATCTGCTTAAACGTTTTTCCCAACCCGATGGTAGTTCTTCGTCCGCCATTGTTATCCAATATTTTTTTACTTTCGTCTCACGTCAAACACAGCAAACACGTTTTCACTGCATCTAGTTACATATCAGGATCAAACGTGTTCAGTGTATGAAACCTTATCAATAAAATTACTACATTATTCTTTCGCTAAAAAATCAAATAAATATTTGTAATATTTAATGTATATTATAAACATGTTATATATATTCACTTACAAATTTGAAATAGTAAATGTTTCATTATAAAAGGGAACTAAAGGCAATAGGGATATATCAAAGTCATGAAATAAGTACAAAAACTTGTTATAATTTATAGCGCTATCATTATCGATATAATATAGTTGCCATGACGGCAAACTACAAACGTAGCTCCTGTATATTAAATCTTTGAAATATACGTGAATTTGTTCTTTAGGGAATCGTTTAAAAAAAAGATTGAAACTAAATATGGCTATAAATAATAACATAGATGCAGTTTTGACTGAGTTACGGTGGAATGATGGATTTCGGATACCAATAGCAAATGAAGAGAACAAACGATTAGAAGAAGAAGTAATGCAATCATTTATTGCAAACTAATTTCACTCCTTTTACGCATATGTACAAATTCTTTTGTTTACATTTGTGTTGCACACTTTAGCTTTAAATATAGTAAATTTTTACACAGTAGCATGAATAAATAAAAATCTTTTATAGAAATTTATAATTTATAATTTACTGCATATATAACATATTGATACTAATAACTTAAAATGTTATCTATTTTCTATGTATGTAATCATTATTTTCATTTTATTCAAATACATAATTGTTTATGATCAGATTGAAAAGAAAATGAAATTAAAAGAAACATTAAGTACGAAATTCGAATCTACAGAGGAACGGATTAAAATGATAAAGAAACATATTAGTAATTTAAAAACAGAGCAAGATATGAATCAAAAACTTTTAACTAGTCACTCAGCCCAACTCAAAAATGAAGATCATCATTATCGATTGAGTTGTAATACTGAGTCGAATCTTCGTCAAGAAGCGCGAGATTTTCAAAAAGAATGGAAAGAAGTAAATGAGATGGTATCAAATATTGAAAAAGAAATGCAAAAAATAATTAAAAAGATAGAAGTATCGAAAAACACAGTTACATACGATGAAAAATGTTTGCAAGAATGGGAGCAAATATTGAATCAAAATGAAGATAACAATCAATTGATAGAACAATACATGAAAGAAGATTTGAAAGAATATAAGGTAAAACAAATGAATTTAAAAATAACGTATCAATCAAAAATACATTAATTATTAATACCGTTTCGTTTGATTTATTTGCAACTTAGGAACTTGAATTAAAAAGACAGAAACTTAGTAAAGAGTTGCAAACGCATCGTGAAATAATCATTAAAATAACGAATGAAGCACAAGAAATGGAGATTATTCTTAATCGAACGTCTGCGTTGTATGATCAAGCATTAGCAGAATACCGACAGATGTTTAATCAGTGGAAAGAAAGCGTAGTCATGTTACAGCAAAGGAATGATGATATACAAAAAGTTATTCAAGTATGATCAAACATTTAATTATTATTTAATACTAAATAATACGTTACTACGAACGAATATATAAGGTGTTTCGAAACAAAAGGGTAATTAAATAAGGGATAACGTACGATAACTAACAGAACATTTTCTATTAAATAAATGTATGACTCTTTTAGTAATAAAGCTTAAAAATATGTTATGATCCCCTGTAAACAAACAAGCCGTTGTACACTATTGGTTTTCGTACAATTACAATATAGGTTTACATAATAAATTGTATATTGCTTAGTATGCAGACCATATTACTCTTTTTTGTGCGTAAGCTTTAACATTCGTTAATAATGATATTGTAAAAACATATAAAAATAGTCCTCTACTGTATACTAAAACACTATATACTCCTCTAGTTATTAAAATACTTAAGTAGCTGGTACGCAGCGGGTTACTTGTGAATAGGCGCCAAAAACCTATACTTTTGAAGCTTCAATATTAAAAGCAAAACAGATTGTATATATGATTATTAGACAAATAATAATCCTTTTATTATCTCTTATCACTTTGTGCTCCTACATCTTTTGATTGTAGCATATGCATAAGATTGATTTCAAAACTTCGATAAAATTAAATTATTAAACTTAATGTAATGTGTTCTTTTTCATTACATTTATTAATTTATATTTTATTAAATAACAGTGTAATCATTCATAATTATTTTACACAGGAAATCGAAACATTACATGAGGTTTCAGAAGAGAAAAGAAAAGTGCTGGAAGAATCAGAAAAGTTTTTAAACGAACAGATCAACAATAATAAACAAGTTCAAGAATCAATTAAAAAATTGGAAAAAAATCTTGCTACAATAAAAGAAGAACAGAATAAAATAAAAGAAATGATTAATGCATACGAAAACCAGGTAAAAATATAAGTAGAAAAAATATGATTGGTAAAATTATTTTTGAAATTTCTGTATTTAATCTTAACTTTTCTTTTTAATTTCAGCTTTTTATACAAAAAAATATCATGAAAGAATTGACTCGACGCGAACAACAAGTAAGAGCTGATATAAAGCATAAGGAATCACAAATCCAAATTAAATATGCAAAAATAGAAAAAGTAAATGAACAAATAACTGATTTGACTACAAAATTGCAAGACACTAACAATCAAAAAGTAGATATTGAAGAAAAGGCAAAAGAACTGGAAAATATGATCGAGGTATTTATTAATAACTAATAATTAATAAGCTAAATATTTTATAACATTATATAAAATGTTAAATTTAAATAATATAGGAACAAGAAAAGAAAAAATTTAAGATGACAAAAGAAATAAATCGATTACAAGCGGCAAATTTACGTGTAACACATCAAATAAAAGACTTAGAACATGAAAATAAAGTTTTGAAAATGCAATGTGAAAAGGAATCTAAAAGATTTGAGTATTTGGATAAATTATACTCTAAGGAGCAACAACTTTTGGAAGATAAGAAGGAAGTATGGTATCAAGTGGAATTTGAAATACAAAAGTCTGAAATGAAATTAAATCGATTAAGAGGTCATGAATGTGATAAGGCTGAAGCTGAAAGAAAGCAATGTAAAATCGAAGAGCTTCAAAGTACTTTGGACGAAAAAACGAAAATATCTAAGTTATTACAGAAACAAATTGCAACTCTAGAAGTATGTACTTTAAAAATGAATTATTTCTCAAAATATACATTCAATATATTTTTTTATTATGCAGGATGATATGAGAAAAATATCTAACAATCTAACAAATGACAACAATGAATTAGAATACTTGAGAAATAAAAGGCAAGACCTTGTTCTTCTTATGAATGCAGGGGAAAAACAACTAAAAGCTGCTCAAAATTGTTATGAAGAAAAACAAGTACAAGAAAGCATGTTGAGACTTAAAGTATTACAAATGGAAAAAATGATGTCTAATATCGGAAATAATGTTTATGACTTAGAAAGATATAGACTTGAACTAGAAGCAGTATGTTTTTTATAAAAAAATATTTATAATGATAACAATATTAAATAATTATTTATTAATAACTATTAAAATTATTTAGGCAATGCGAGAACGAAAAGCAGAAATTGTAGTACAAAAAGAATCCTTGATTATTCAAAAAAGAGTCGCTAATAGTGAATGTTCAGAGTTAAGAAGTGCTGTTGCTGAAAGAAAAATACGAATAAAACAATTACAAGTTAGGTATGATAATTGCACTGCATTGTTAGGTACTAATCCTGATGGTACACCAATGAATACCATACATTTGAAACTTCAAAATGCACAACAAAGATATTGTTTACAAGAACAAGGTGATAAATTAGATGAAACAATCAGAAAAACTGAAGAAGAAATACAAGCTATGGAAAATACATTAAGAATAGTAAATGTTTGTAATGATAAATATAAAGTAACTTTAACTGCAGATGATAAAAATATACCAGAAGCAGAAGAACACAAAAAACTAGATAAAGAGTTATTGGATGCAGAGCAAAAATTAAAACAAAAAAAAGAAGAATTACAATGTTTAACTGAAAACATGCAGGTACCATATAATAGAATCAATTTAAATGATCTTTAAAGGTAAAAAATATATAGAATTCTAAAATAAAATGGCTTTGGCAGAAAATACAAAATGAATATATAAAACTTCTACAAGATGTAGAAGAAACTAAAGAATGCAAAGAAAATAAAAAGCAGTATTTAATCGACCTAAAACAACAAATCCAGGAACAAAAAGAAAAAATATCAAGAGCTGATAGGAATTTACAAAATGCTAAAAAAGGTATTCATCAATTGTTTGAAACTACAGGAGATAAAACTATACTTATGCAAGAGGTTTGTGAAACATCTAATATCTAATATTTTTCATTATAACCGTTTTATAAATTCATTTTAATTTATGTTTGTGTATTGTGTTGTTTTACATTCATTAGAAAGAGATAGAACTACGTGAACTTCAAGAACAAAATTCTATTGCTTTACAAGATATTGCAGAATTTACAGTTCAGCATATGGAAGTTGAATCTTATATTAAAAAACTATTAACAGCTCAGAATATAGAGTTACCATCTGTAACATTATATACCCAATCACCAGCATCAAATCAATCTCATAGTAACACAAATTCTTCAGAATGCCCACCAAAAAGTACAAATCGTGAAAATATTTATGAATCATCTAGGGAAAGTATTGGACATGTTGTTAATATACAACCAGAATTTGAGAGTATGTTTATAAAAATATACATATATAATTGGTATCAAATAACTTGAAAATATAATAGCTTAATAACATATATATAACTAAGAATAAATATATTACTCTTAAGTTTTAAATATTTTAAATTGTTTATATATAATTTAACAATATTTCTATATTATTTCAGCTGTTCCAATAAAAAATACATCAAAAAACAATATAAAACGAAAACAGTTTGTAAGACCTTCTGTGCAAGCACAATTAACAAAGAAAACTTTTTAATCCAATTTTTTAAATATTGTACATTAACCCATTTTTATAATATATGTCTATAATAAATACTATAAAGCAAGAATTGTAAGCAGTATTAAAAAATTATTAATTAAAATCTTTATATAATTATTTATCAACAAACATAGTTCTCAAAAAAAAAATTTTTGATATATATGAATAAACCGATTAATTGCTTTGAGGTTACATTATTTTTTCTTTACTAAAACAAGTCATAAATAATTCGTAACATGGATTTAACGTACATTAAATAGTAGTCTAAAAAAAAATTATCAATTTATTTGATAACACGCAGTTTATACTTTTATTATTCCACAAGTCACATAACTAGCCAAAGTCTATAGGAAAGCATTGATATTATACGTAATTTTTTCAATACAAGGTATGTTATTTAAAATAATGTCTAGCTTTTATTTGAAATATCTTACTAAATTAAAGTATAATAAAGAAGTGAGTTACATTAATAGAATTTATTTTTCTATCTTTATTTTTAATAATATAGAATTTCACACATACCACGTAGTGTTACTCTTTCATTAGTGATATCTAACCCTTTAATACCAAATAAATAATAATATTCAAGTAATATTATAATAAATAAATGAAAAGTAAAAATTGAATTACTTTTAATGTTAAAAAACACTTTCAGATGCCAGATATTACCGAAATTTCTAGCAATAAAGTTTTCGGCGGATGGCAGAAAATCTATTCACATGAGAGGTACTACAATTTTTTTTGTATCAATCAGGAACGCAAAATGATTAAAATAATTCTTCATTTATATTTATAATATAGCTATGAATTAGGATGTAAAATGAATTTTGGAGTTTTTCTTCCACCGCAAGTAGAAGAAGGCCCTGTACCCGTTATTTATTGGTTGTCTGGTTTAACATGTACAGAAGCTAATTTTATTCAGAAAGCAGGTGCACAAAAATATGCTTCTGAACAGGGAATAGTTTTAATTGCACCTGATACAAGTCCTCGCAATCTTAATATACCTGGAGAAGATGACGCTTGGGACTTTGGAACTGGGGCTGGCTTTTATGTTGATGCAACGAATGAGCCATGGAAAAAAAACTATAGAATGTATAGTTATATTACTAAAGAACTACCAGCTCTAATTAATGAAAAATTTTCTGTTTTACCACACAAACAATCTATAATGGGTCATAGGTAAAACAAAAATTATTTGTTTGATAATTTGACTTTTTAGTTCCTAACTGATATAAGTTTTAATTACTTTTAGAAATTTTTATATTAAATGTTAGATAAAATACATTTCTTTTGTACAAAATTAGCAAAAGACATTCATTATACCATATTTATCATATATGTAATTAATTCTTGAATTTACAGTACATGGGAACTATACAGCCTTAGTAGTAAAAATTTAATTATGTAGAATTGTTTAATTTCTGAAAATATAATTCTGTTGATAGTATGGGTGGACATGGAGCATTAATATGTGCATTAAAAAATCCTGGCTTATATAAGACAGTTTCTGCTTTTGCACCTATAAGTAATCCAATTTCATGTCCATGGGGTAAAAAAGCTTTTTCTGGTTATTTGGGTGAAACAGAAACTAATGTTGCATGGAAAGAATGGGATGCTACAGAATTGGCTAAAAAATATAACGGGCCACCTTTGGATATTTTAGTTGATCAGGTATAGTATCATAATAATTAAACAAAAAACTTGTAATAAATAAAATCTATTGTATAACTTTAGGGGAAAGAAGATAAATTTTTGAAAGAAGGACAATTATTGCCAGAAAACTTACTATCAGCTGCAAAAGATGCTGGATTATCATTAGTTCTCAGATTCCAAGAAGGCTATGATCACAGTTACTTTTTTATAGCTACCTTTATTGAGGATCACATTAAACATCACATAAAATATCTTAAATCTTAACTGAATATATTTACTCCTTTTCTTTTTTAATTCTTTTCATATCAAGAATAAATTTGTAATAACATACTTTTGTACAATAAAAAACAATGGTTATAGTCATAACAATAATAATAGACAAAAGTAATATCTAATATAATTTTAGTTAAATAAATTACACATGTAAAAGTATTAATCACTTATTTTGTTGTTTCTTACTGTCTAATTTTCATCTTTCCATGAATCATAAAAGGCAAAATAATTTATTTTATTTCTTATACAATTTCATTTCTTACATTTTATAACTCTTCAGAAAGTAAAAAATATGATGTATATTAGTATCAATTTTATATAAAAAAAATATTAATCTGATCTGGGTGGTTCACGGAGTTGGTGCCAAAACACTAATACTGGTTCTCGTTTTTGCCATATGTTAGCATTACCCCATGCTTGCCAAAATCTATAATAATGTAAAAGCTATATGCATTCTTTGTAAGTTTTACATAAATGTACTTACATTCCAAATAATGATCCACCCAAATGTGCTGCATGATCAAGACGTTTCCAACGAGCAAGGCATCCCAAGGAGTCCAATCCCATTATGACTTTAATGGTCTAATGATAACATTTTTATTAAAAGATGTATAACTTAACTTATAAGAATTAAACTTTCTATAACCAAAACAAAATTATCAACATACTGTGCTAGCTGTAAATTTCAACATGGGAAGAAAAACAATGGAGAGATACATGTTTGGATATTGAGTACAGACAAATCCAAGAATACCCATTAATGCTCCTGACTATTTTATAAATAAGTAATATTAGCATAAATATTATTATATTGGAAAAAATGCAGGTATTGAAAATTTATTTTAATGGATACTCACAGCTCCTAAGGAAGGATCTTTTATTCCAATTGCAGCCTTATATAAGTAACTTGAAAAGCTAGATACCACTCCACTCGTTAAATAAAGTGCTAAAAACTGTTCTCTACCAAGTACTGACACAGCAACAGTACAAAAGTTATACAACACATACATGTTGGTAATTAAATGAAGAAGAGAATAATGAGAAAATGTTAAGAATAGCATTGACCAGCAACCACCTTAATTGAAAGTATAAAATTAGATGTTTTAATATCTAAATTATAAATGCTTGAAAATATATACTCTTTACCTGACACAGGATTACTACAAAAGTACTGATACATTTTTGGTCGCAATACAGGTATATGCCATGACAAAAATACAAGTACATTTATTAAACATATAGGAACAAACATTTTTTCTCCTTCTGATAAATTATTCCACCAATTTTCCATTTTGTGTCTCCATCCTGATCGCTAAATGTAATAAATATTCTAATAATATTTAATCAAATAATACATACATATGTACATATAACTTTCTGTATACAAACACGTATTCCCCATTGCTTGTAACTTCTGATCATCCTATAGGTTTTTTCTCTGACGCGCTCATACTCCCAAATGGCAGCAGCAATAAAAGTTGTTCCACTAAACTGGGTTGATGAAAACAGGTAAACTTATGATGTAAAAAAAATGAATTAAACTTAGATTAATTCAGTATAAATCAAACTAATGTTTTAGTAGTTATCGTTATACATCATCAAATTATTAGTCTGCTAATCTTTTACTTACCACAATAGTAAATATGAATGGTTTCCATAAATTAGGAGTACGTGTTGACTGCTTTTTAAAAAATCCATTTGACAAAGATGTTTCTGATTTTGTTTTACCTCTAAATTTATTAAAATTTCTGATTTGTTTATATCCTTCAACCTTATATAATTTAGATTTAAACTGTACAGTTGTAAAAACACTATAAAATAAGAAATAGATATAACAGGTACAATTGTGTAATTCAAAATTATCGATGCATATAAAGCTTAAAGAATCAAAATGTATCTTACCATTTACATATATTATCATTTAAATGTAAGAATAACCTAAAAGCCATATTATAAGCAATTTAAAAACAGTAGGCAAATGTTATTAACTCCACATTAATTTCACAAAGCATTTAACCATAGCTATTCCTTCCTAAAAAATAAAAATATAATTTTTGATGAAAAAAAATCGTAAACCACAAAATATTAATTTATGGTTATTGTGAATTATAGTTTATAGCTATTATGAATTATTATGATTTATAGTATAATCTTTATTCACCTTTTATCAGATTCATTTGTGCCAATTTTTTTATAGTTTTGAAAATAAAAAATTAATAACCACTTAACACAATCACTTTTTGAATGTGTAATTATATCTGCGTAGCTCTTTATTGTAAATATATGGTAAAAAATTTAGGAAAATATGAAAGTTATCAAAAACAATATGTAATATGCCTTAAATTTTCAATTTTTCAACATATACGTATATATACAGAATACATGTATGTATGTTATAATTGTGCAACGTTATAAAATTATACTTACAATTAATTGCAGTCGTATTATTTATTACTTAACTTTACAATAACCATTACTCATAAATACATACAATACGGTCCATCCTGATCAATCTAAGTGCACAGGAAATTTCTATGTAAAATGGTCGAATGTAAAATAAAATAATGGCAGTGGTTCTATGTTCAATTTTTCTATGCACAAGTGATGGAGATTTTATTTAAAATTGGTAAAATTTTGTTTAAATAATTCATTTGAATACTTTAATATGTATCTTATGAAGCTATTTTTTTACAAATATTTTCCTAATATCCATAAGTAAAAAAATCTACCATTAAATTTAAATTTAAATTTATTATGTTTAACCATTTCACATAGAATCACTTCATATATTTGTGTATGTAGAATATATAATACCACCTACTTAATGCTTTAAATGAAAGTATTTTGGTACATGCGTATAGTATACTTCTTACGAAACAGTTTAATTTCAAATTCATCGCCAACGGTTATTACAAACTTTTGTACTTTTATAAAGTAACAGTTTTAAGTGTATAATTCTTTATTATTTGTTTTTTTAGAGAAATTTTACTAGTTGCTTTACGACAAATAAATTAAAAGTAAGTAATTATATTTAATTCTAATTCATTTTTATATGAATTTTATACATAGTTAATGATATTTAAAATCGTACACTTTGCAATTTGATCAATCTTTTTTTATAAAACAGGAAAAACAGACGATATTAACAAAATTCTTAAAAGAGTAGAGTTCAATATATTTTTATTGATGTGTAAGAAATCTATGATAAGAAGTTTATCAAGGAAAGAAACATAAAATTTCTAGTATGAATTTTAATTATCTTGTATAATTTTTATATTTTAAAACTGACTAAATTGTAAAGCTCTATTTTAAGCGACAGTTACTGTATGTAATATTTCTATTTCATTCATTATTTTTTAAATTATTTAAAATTTTTGCAAGAACATGATTTATATATTTTTTCTAATGATATGTTATTAAATTTGTAAAATTAAATTATTGACATTAAACATATTTATGAATTAGTAATGTAATTTAAAAGAAATTCAAGAAATCTGAAGAGGAAGATTGAAAATTGTATATTCTAATTAGAAATAAGAGCTTTTTAAATCTTATACTTATGTATTAAAAATAAATAATTGTTTATAATGTATTTACTAATATAATTTTGTTATTGTGTTTCATAGGTGATTTTATACGTATTTTTAATTGTAATATTCTAAATAAAAGTAAAACTTTTAATTAAAGCTTAAATAAATATATTGTAAAAATGACAAAATAAAAGACAATTATTATTAAAAAGTTTGTAAAGTCTTTAAGGAAATTTTTTTTGTACATAAAAGGATTAACAAACTAAAGAAATTAATATTTAAATCTTTCTATTGTAGATGAGTGAAGATTCAGTTAGAGTTGCTGTACGTATCCGTCCATTAGTAAAAACTGAAGTTGAAAGAGGTTGCCAAACATGTTTGGATGTTGTTCCTGATGAACCACAAATAATTATACATAATACAGATAAAGCTTTCACATTTAATTATGTTTTTCCTCCTGATGTTGGTCAAGAGGATTTTTATAACACTGCCATTAAAGACATGGTAAAAAATATTTTTCAAGGTAAGATTAAAATATGAATTAAAATATGAAATATTATATTTGTATCATATTATAATTTTGTTTTATAGGATATAATGTTACTATACTAGCTTATGGACAAACAGGAAGTGGTAAAACTCATTCAATGGGTACAAATTATGTTGAAGAGGAAGATATGGGTGTTATACCACGAGCAGTTCATGACATATTTCATATAATTTCATTAAAGGAAGATTGGAGTTTTAAACTAACAGTATCATTTATGGAACTTTATCAAGAACAATTGTATGATTTATTGTCTGATAAACAACGAAATCATTCTATTGTTGATATCAGAGACGATGGTAAAAACATAAAAATTACTGGAGTTATGGAGAAAGAGGTTACAAATGCCATAGAAGCATTACACTGCTTAACACAAGGATCTTTGGGTCGTGCAACAGGTGCTACAGCAATGAATGCACAGAGTAGTCGAAGTCATGCAATATTCACTTTATGTATATATCAACAGAAAAAAGATGATCCGTAAGTACTTATTGCTGAAACCATAAAAAGATAATGAAATTGTGATGTATTTATGAAATATTTTAATACCTCTTTTTCTGTTAATATAATTTAGCACTACAGCAACAACAGCAAAGTTTCATCTAGTAGACTTAGCTGGATCCGAACGTAGTAAAAAGACACAAGCTACTGGTGAAAGATTTAAAGAAGGGGTTAATATAAATAAAGGTTTATTAGCATTAGGAAATGTCATATCTCAATTAGGAGAGGGTAATTCTATGTCATATGTTGGTTATCGAGATAGCAAGCTCACAAGGTTATTGCAAGATTCTCTTGGTGGCAATTCTATGACATTAATGATAGCATGTGTTAGTCCAGCAGGTTATTATAAACATAAAATTTATATTTTTTTTCTTAAAATTTTTTTAAATAATGCATGTTTTATTTAAACTATTTTAGATTATAATTTAGATGAAACTTTGAGCACACTAAGATATGCAGACAGAGCGCGTAAAATAAAGAATAAACCTGTGGTAAATCAAGATCCTAAGATTTCAGAAATACATAGATTGAATAAATTAATACAAGAATTGAGACTTGCTTTGGTAGATCAAGAAATGAAGACATCTTGTATACTTGAACATAAGGAACTTGAGGAAAAAAATCAATTTTTACAAAAGAAAATAAAGGATTTAACGGAAAAGTTAAATATTAATTTAATTGAAACTGTAGTCATGCATGAAAGAGCAGAACTAGCTGAACAAGCTAGAGAAAAAATTCAGACTGATATGATAAAGATATTACAAGAATGCAAAGAATTTTTAGATGATTTTAATAAAAATCCTGACAAACATCATGAACATGGCATAAGATTAGAAGCCTTATATTTAAAAATTCTTGGTAAGCAACAAATTATACCATTTCTTAATATAGTTTGTGCTGAAAAAAATATAAACATTTCAATAATAATTTAATAACATTAGCATGATAGTAGAATATTTAACTAGAAGAAAGATATTTAAAATATACAATACTGTCTGCTTAAACATCCACAGTCCAGATTCATATTAGAATCTGGAGAAGTTCTAAGAATTCCGAAAAATAATGTGTGCAAATGAAATACTGAGTTAATAACTTATGAAAACAAAGGTGTTTAGATGTTCAGACATTTTCAAAGATGAAAGAATTTGTAGAGGTAGCGATGGGTGCCAAAGTGAGCAAAAATTCTGATGCTTATGCAGGCAGTACTGAATATGAACATTTCACTTTTGCTGACTATCGTGAACTAATCGATAATGGAATATTTAAAATTCTTAAAATCATTTATATTATTTATAAAATATCATTATGTGGATTACATAGATATTCAAAACGACCAGAAGAAAACGTCAGAGGAACTTATAAATTGTGGAATATCGTCCGTTAATGCAAATACATTTACAATTAATAGCGAAGAAGAGACAGAACATACGTCTATGGATGAAATAAACTCTCTAAGTAGTTTAGATGATTTTGATGAAAAACAGGAAGAACATACTTTACTTCAAGTTAAAAGGAATAATGAAGTACAAAACATTAATAAAGAACTAGCTATTAAGGAAAGTCTTATACATCAGCTTTTAAAAAATTCATCTCAAATGATTGATTATTCTAAAGAAGTACAAGAAATGGAGCAGGAAATAAAAACACTTCAAACAGAAAGAGAAGAACTTTTGCAAGCACTACAGAATGCTCAAACAAGTAATACTAGCTCAAAGTAAGGAATTTAGTAAAATATAAAAATTATTTTTATTTAATCGCTGCTTTTAATTTAATATTGTTTTTTCAAATTTTTATATTTATTATTGTATTTCATAGATTAGCAGAAACCAGACGTAAAAAAGTACAAGAATTGGAAAAGAAAATATCAGAATTAAGGCGGAAGATAACAGAACAAGATAAAATAGTCAAAATGAAAGAGAAACAGGATCAACAAATAAAAAATTTGTTAAATGAAATGCGGCAATTGAAGCAAACGAGAGTAAAATTAATTCGACAAATGCGCAGTGAATCTGATAAATTTACAAAATGGAAGATATCTAAGGAAAGAGAATTGAATAGGTTAAAAGATCAGAATAAAAAGCAAATAAATGAAGTAACACGTTTGAAAATGTGGCACAATAAACAAGAAATTGTGTTCAAGAGAAAAATGGAAGAAGCTTTTGCTATTAATAAAAGATTAAAAGTAATAAATGAAATCTTTGTTATAGCATTTTAATTAAACAATAATTAATTTTGTTCTTTATTTTTTTAGGAAGCGCTTGATTTGCAAAAGAGAGCGATAATGAGGAAAGAAAATATGAATACTAATACTGATAAAATTGGAAATTGGTTGACCCAAGAAGTAGAAATATTAGTGAGCACTGTTGATGCAGAATATTCTCTTAAAAAATTAATGCAAGAGAGAGCTTCATTGACATGCATGTTACAAAAACTTCAAAACAGTGATGAAGTAGAGAATAAAACAAAAATTGCTGAACTTAATGAATTTTTAGATTTACGTAATGCACAAATTGCTGATCTCCAACAAAAAATAATTGAATCAGACCAAGGTAAGTGTTCCAGTTAACTATAAAACATAAATTAAACATAAAACGTATGTAATAAATTCATGTTTATAAATAATAATTATATATAAATATGCACTTATGTATATAAATATTTATTCATAAGATAATTTTATGATCTTAGAAAACAGAACTTATACAAGATGGAAAAATATACACACAATGGAAGAGTCAAGAACTGCTCTTAAAGTATTGTTTAAACATATTGCAGAAGATCGAAGGAAGCAATGTGAAAAGGAGTATAAACATCATGAATTTCTGGTTTGTAAATTTCATTGATATAGTATACTTATACATATGTATGTATGTCTAATCTAGAAGATTATGCTTTATAATAATAAACGTAACTTTAGGAAAAGTATGAAATATTACAAGCACAATTTGACGAAT
Organism: Tetrapedia diversipes; assembly: GCA_033822845.1. NCBI lineage: Eukaryota > Metazoa > Arthropoda > Insecta > Hymenoptera > Apidae > Tetrapedia > Tetrapedia diversipes. The sequence continues at coordinate 63,312 of JAOPTO010000583.1, read as the reverse complement.
ATCGTTCTAAAGAGAAAGAAAGACGTATGTCAAAACAGCTTATATTAAATAATACACATAATATTGTTGAATATAATAATAAAGACCACAACAAGTTGAAAGAAGAATTGGAACTTTATAAACAAAAATGTCAACAACTGGAACAAAGAGTTAATATATACTTTTAATTTCACTATTAAAATTTTTAACAAAAATGGCATACTTTACATTGTATGGATTTTTCAGATTTTAGGTAAAACCAGAAACAGGGAAAATGTAAAACCAAAAACTGTCGAAAAAGAAGATCTTCTACCTGATGAAGATGATAGTATTACTGAAACTGATGATGTTGAAAAAGATCCTGATTGGACACAAACCCCACTTTATAATCACATACGAAAACTTTGGGTAATTCGTTGAAATTTAGTACATAAACAATATTATATTACGTTGTATTATTAATTTAACATTGATATGTATTAATTGTTTTTAAAACAATATTTTTTAAATTATTCATTCTAAATCTAAATCATTTTTAGAATACAACAAACGCTTCTTTATCAGATCAAACAGCAACAAAACGAACATCGGAAGGAGATATAAAATGTTCTTGTAAAGCAAAATGTGCTACACGCATTTGCAAATGTCGTAAAAATAAAATTATATGCGATAATAATTGTAAGTGTAATGCAGACTATTGTCAAAATAGGGATGAAACAAAGGTAAGCTGCTGTAATAACAAATATTTACAAATTATAAACTATCTATAATCTTCACATAATTGTTTTTCTTCAGATAAATCGCACATTGTTCAGAGAAGAAGAAAGTGATGACTCTATAAAGAAACCGAGATATACTTAATCTACGATTTTTAGTTATGTTATTTATAATTGCGCTGTAAGTGCTCAATTCTCAAAATGTAAATACAGTTTTTCTTATATCGCATATTTTAATCGATAACGACTGAATAATATTTTACATTGTAACATTCAATCCTTAAGTATGCTAATTTTATTGTTAGCGCTTTGTAAATAAACCTAATTATTATTACTTAATTATGTATTCATTAAATATTAAAATAAAATATCATACTCGACCCTATAAAGTATTTTTTATTACTTTTTGCAAATAGTTTTTTATATATTATTTTTGCAACCTAATTTTGAACTTACAATTAAACTAGTAATAAATATGAAAAAGTAATTATATTAAAACTTGATTATCTTTAAATCCAAAGTTCAACTTTTAATTTTTATATTCATCGTAATATAATTGTTTTAATCTTACTTTATTCAAAATTTGGACAATAATTATGTATAATAATAATTTATTTGTCTTTTGACCAAAAAAGTACTAACAAAAATACTATAAATTTTTCAAACCAGATGTTAAAATATTCTAAATCAAAAGAAAAGCAAGCGTTTCAATGATACTTTAAATTTGAATGAAAAATTTTAATTAAAACATTTATGTAAGTAGAGTTCTGTAATAAAGATTTTGGTTTGTGTAATAAAAATATTAATTCTGTTGATTATTGGGACTCACTTATGGTTTACTCAGTATAAAATATAAATTTTAATGAATACGAAATTCGATGATATTTAAAATAACAAATGATTTACTAATTGTAAATCTAGATTTATATAATAATATGTACAATTTAGCTACATATACTTGTTTTTATAAAATATTTTTATAAGTGTACTATTATGTTTATTAATTATGATATATTTAATTATGTTTTATGTTTATTAATATATAGTATGCATATATATATATAAACTATTTTAAACTGGAACAAATATATTTTTAAATGTGGCGGCAGAGATTCAAGTTCAGGTTTCCGTTAATGAAAATCAGATCTCTTCCGGTTGTATAGTACATCGAAAAAGATGGGTAGGTGATTGATGTTAAAATTATATCATTTTTAAAAGCGTAAAATATAAACTGCCGAATATATGATGTTTTTACCTTTTTCTAAATACTTTCAATATAATTTTGTAAATGTATGGTAGCATATTTTTAATTGTCGTTTTAATTTGTGTTTGAATTAACACGATTGCATGTATTTGTGTAAAGATAATTAAGCGTTTGGTGCAATTATTATTAATATTTTGCTGTTAACTTTTTAAATAATAATATTTCTTTATCATATTATATAATATGAAGTAAATTAAAACTAAATAAAGATGTAAGATATTGACGAAATATGACACATAACCTTTTTAATGTTACCTTACAGGAAAACCTCGTGGTCTTCGCACTGCACGTAAACACGTAAACCACAGACGCGATCAGCGCTGGAATGATAAAGACTACAAAAAAGCTCACTTGGGAACAAGGTGGAAGGCTAATCCATTTGGTGGCGCGTCTCACGCGAAGGGTATTGTTTTAGAAAAAGTGTACGTGTATATCATTAACTTATTTTAGTTGTTTGCCCGTACTAATGTTGTAACCAAATAATTTTATGTTTAGTGGAGTAGAAGCAAAACAACCAAACTCTGCTATCCGTAAATGTGTCAGAGTACAACTGATCAAAAATGGCAAGAAAATAACGGCTTTTGTACCTAGGGATGGTTGTTTAAATCATATTGAGGAAAATGATGAAGTTTTAGTTGCAGGATTTGGTCGTAAAGGTCATGCTGTAGGTGACATTCCAGGAGTTCGATTCAAAGTAGTAAAAGTTGCTAATGTCTCATTACTTGCTCTTTATAAAGAAAAGAAAGAACGACCTAGGTCATAGAAACATTATCATGTATTTCTGATAAATTTATTAAAGGCTTTTAAATAAACGAATGTTTTATTAATACCTGTAAATATTTTTATTTCTATAAAAATACAGGAAGTGCAAATACAAAAATTATCATCTTCAAAAAACAGAACAAATATAGTAATACATATTTTAAACTAATAATTGCAAATACATAAGTTCCTAGCTTCTTCAGTAAGTGTAACAGTATTTTCAACAATTTCACTTAATGGAGTATTTAATTTATCTATCTCTTTTGGTATATCGATGTTGAATATTTCTTCTTTTGCTTGTAAAAACTAAAAGTTAATTTTTTATTAAATATTTAATATAACAAAGTTGAAAAACGTTTTCATTACAATTGTAAGTATTCACATCAATACAATAAATATAAATATATAAAAATATAAAACCTGCATTAAAGAAGAAAAATTTGAATATATATCGTTGATATCTGTATCCATAGAATGTAAATTATTCTTCACATTTTTTGTATTAAACATCGACCATGATGTAATTGATGAAAATGCTTCTATAAATTTTTTGATTTCTTCATTAAGTAACAAATCTCGATTCATTTCATTACTTTCTTCTTTTTTGTCCTATGTATATTTTTCAATTCATATTTTTATATTTTACTTTAATATAAAATAATATATAAATTGTCATGTAAATATTGGTATAAATATAGATAACATAACATAGTAAAATGCTATGAATATAAAAAGTAGTTAAATGCACATTTAGCAAATGTTAAAGCTTAATTTTTTGAAAAATGAAACTTCAAATGAAAAAATGTTATCTCACAGTTTTACTTTTTTTTATGCATAAATCAATATCATTACCTCCAAAAGGTGTTCTTCTAAGCATCCCTTTTTTTCAAATTCACAATTATGAGATGATTCCTTATACTCATTTAAATATTTCTGTAAATTGTCAAAATATTGCATAGATTCAACATAACTTAACTGTGGTTCAACATTACATGTATCTATATTTGGATCTTCATTGATATAGACCTAATATAAAACATATTTATAAATATGTAGATTATATATAAATAATTTATAAAAATTTATTTACATACATTTAACATGTCATTAATCGAGTTTTGTTTACTCTGTTTAATATCAGACGATTCAATAAATACACATTTTATAAAATCTAATATTAGGCTTAAAGTTGGAAGTTGTTCTTCCAATGAGCAGTTTCCCTGCAATTAACAATTTACATGTTTATTTGTGTAAATAATATAAAAGAAAAAATTTTAAACAATACACACCAGCAATAATTTTATATCAGTGCAGATTCCAATTTCAGAATAACATTTTAATAACTCTGCTGTAAAAAAAATATTAATATTCTAATATTCAATGCATAATATAATACACTTTAATACATGAGTGAATTAAAAAAATATAATACAATTAATACCTTCTAAAGCCGCGCCTTTTAACTTTTGCAATTTAGGAGCTATTAATGGAGATTTTTCAACCAAAAGCCAAGATAATAACGAAAGGCGATTTTCACCATTAAGAATTGTTAATTCTACAGTTTCAGCTACAGCTGTTGTAATTTTTGGATATCTTATTTGTACTAAAGTGTTATAAATATCAATCATAAGTTCTTTTGCATTCTTCATTGTCACAACTAATACATTAACCTTATACTTTAGGTATTGTTTATCTCTGTTTTGAATATTTTAATAAGCTTCTTATTTGTTATGATACTTAAATGTTAACTGTTAAATCAAATTAAAAAATTATAATTTAAATTATATCACGGTTATCTTATTTGAACTTCTAACTAAAAGCATTAACTATGTAACTAATTTAGGTAGACAACACAAATACAAAATTAAAAATAGCTTCATATATATTTTTAATTTTTAAATATATATATTTTTATATACTTATATAAAATGTAATGAAATATCAAAATAAAGGAAAATTTAACCCTTTTTGTTAAATTAATTTTAATTTTAACCGTTAGCTAAATATATATATGTATATATGTATACGCAAATTGTTTTGATTTTGAACATATTGTTGACTCATATTTCTATGGTAAAGTGATTTGAAATATAAATTACCAATTTATATTTAAAAAATTAAACTATAAAATTTTTCAGAAATTTAATAGTAAAAACTTCTTGAAATAATTCAAAAATAGCTGTGCTATATATTTTTATTGAAAATATTAAAAAATTGGAAGAGTTACATAAAGCATAAATAAATAATATACAAATAATTAATATTTTAAAGATTTTTTAAAAACAAATGTCATATTTTTATCATTATATACACTAAAACAAATTTAACTTTAGATAAATATTAAACAAAATAGATCTTTTTAATATAAGTAAAATATTTACATTAATTTATAATTGTACTATATGAAATAAATAAATAAATCCGAGTATTTAATGGTTTTCAATTATGAAAAGTTTTATTTTAAAAAATTGTTTTTTATTTTTTAAAACATTATATTTGATGCATATCCATACTTAATAAAAAATGGTAACAAAGTTTAGTAATGTTAACAATTTAATTTTTATTTAATTTATTTTTTATTCATTGTCAATTTGGTAAACATAAGTTGAACTATTTTAAACATATTTTGAATAGCTAAATTTATTATCAGTTTCACAAAATTCATTTCTAATTTGTCACTAGTTTGAGTAATTCAATTTAGTTTTCAATTTAGTTTGAAATCACATGAATTACAAAACATTTCTAAAAAATTATTACACGTAATTTTTTTCATATAATGTACACAATATTAACATGGTATTTAGAAGAAATAAAAACCAATAAAATAGATTGCAATATCATTCCAATATTAGTTTCATTTTATTGCCTCTGTCATGGCACGCTTTACACATTCATACCGTAAATTAAATTACGAGACTCTTGTGATTCAGATTTATACACTTTATGTAAATTGTACTTATACAATATATTAATTAATTATATACATACTAAATTACTAATAAGGCGGTGGTTGATGTTGATAATGTTGCGGTGGTTGGCTTAAATGCCGTTGCAAATGTGTAACTAGTTGAGGAGTTGGCTGTTGTCCACCAGCATTACCTTGTTGCTGCTGTTGAGCTTGTTGCTGTTGTGCTTGCTGCTGTTGCTGTTGCATTGCAAGCATTTGTTGTCTCATACGTTGTTGATTTATTGCTTGTTGCTAATAATTCAAATACATTAATAGAAATACATGTGCTTCTACTTTAGTAGAAACGATTAAGATCAGTGAATTATATTTTATAAGTAATTCTAAATGTTTATTCGCTATTTATGAATTAAAAAAAGCTATTTATTCATGACGAATATTTAATACTTCATGATTTTTTCATAGAACTCAATATATTATCAAAAGGTATGAAAAATGATTGCATAACAAATCCATTTATCTATATTTACGAAGAAGTGTAAATGAGCGGACAGACTTGCATTGATATTTTATGAAAATATAGTAAGCAAAAGCTGATAATTAAGTAAAAAATGTTACTATTAATTTTTTTATACAGTACTAAAATAGATTAACACTTACTAAACAATTCTGTATCAAATTATTTTATTTCAAACGCTCAATAGTAATATAAAACAAGCATATAATAAAGTCAACAGGTAACAAACTTACCTGTTGAAATTGTTGATTTTGCTGTAAACTAACGTTGGTAGTACCTACACCTGTTACTCCAACTGTTCCAGGTTTTCCGCTAGTTTGCCTATATGGTGGTGCGGGTTGATTTTGAACTCCACCTCCCATTGGACCCATTGTATTCATTGTGACATTTGGAGCCTAGAAAATGTGAACAGTAATTCTTTCTTCCCTTCTATACTATAATGTTTTTTTGTGAGTATGATTTTATCTACTTTTGCCTTAAATGGTACCTGAAGGTACGGTGGTCTCGTAGCTCCAGGTTGCATACGTTGCTGCGGTATGTATTCTTGTCCCCTTTGAGGTCCCATTATTTGTGGCTGGTTAGAGAACATCATATTCTGTTGTTGATTTATTAAACCTTGTTGTTGTTGCTGTTGTTGTTGCTGTAATAACTGCTGCTGCTGCTGCTGCTGCTGCTGTTGCTGTGTTTGTTGAGGCGCTTGTTGCTGTTGTTGTTGTTGCTGTTGTGGTATCATTTGTTGACCTCCATATCCTGTATAATTTTGATTCATTCCTATAGAAAAATTTTATTAATAATATTGAGATACTTACTATATTAAAATTACGAATTATAACTTATAATTACCCTGCTGCATTCCAGTGTATATTCCTTGTTGCTGTGGTTGTTGTTGTTGTTGTTGCTGTGAAGCAAACATTCCTTGTTGAGGATTGATATTAGGAGCACCATGTTGAGCTCTTAATTGTTGTCTAATGAATTGCTGTTGCCTCTGCATTCCTTGGAATGCTCCTGGACCACCAACTGGTGCTGCATTTGGTTGTTGCTGAGAACTCATTAACTGATTTGCTGGTAATCGTAATCGTAACATATGAGAAAGTGCCTGTTTTGATTGATTGTTCATGCCTGGTCTGTCATATCTTGCTCCAACTGGAGTTGGTGGTAACTGTTGGCCATATCCATACTGCTGGGCTGGTGTATGAGTTTGTTGATTGGTATACCAAGGTTGTTGATGTTGTGGTGGTTGACTTGTAAACATTCCTGGCTGCTGACTAACAGGTACTTGTTGATTACCAAATGCCATCTGCTGTAGTTGATTTGGTGGTTGCTATTCAAGATAAAAAAACGTTCAAGATTGATACAAAAAATGAATGTGTTAAAAAATTAAATACAATGGAAACAACCTGAATTTGCTGAGAAACAGGTGTAGTAGGAGTAGCAGCTCCTTTACTTCTTCTATGTCTCCGAGTTTTCATAGCTTTTCCTTTACCATTTGTAACAGCACTACCAATACCACTATTGCCAATGCTATTTGTCACCCTACCAGGAGAATCAATACTCATTGGTGTATCAGCCTTACCAGGTTCTGATTCTTTTTTATCCGGTTCTAGATCTTCTGGAGGTAATGGTGGTGGATCCAAATAATGGCTAGGAAGTCGAATTTGACTATGTGTATGATATCGTAACAGTTTATGGGCATTTTGGTAGGTAAGTGGTTTACGTTCTAATCTAACTGCTCTGAACCAAGCCCAAGAAATTGGAGCTGGATTTTTGTGACCTTCTAATACTTCCCATGCAGATACTCTTTGAGAATCACATACTTGTAACCCCTAAATTAACATAGGTTTCTATATTACTGTTTTCCTTTATTTGGATTGTAACATACAAAGTACTTTAACCCACCTGTTTCTTATCGATGCTATCAAAACCAGCTATTTTGTTACCTTTGGTATCTGTTAAACATCCAACTGGTTCGCACGTAATAACTTCCATGGTTAATTTTGGCAATGGTAATAATTGTCTAACATATCGAATACTTGGAGAATTTCTATCGCCGAGCTCTTTTTTTAACTTTTTCATTAAATTTTGATAATGTTTTTTATTTTCATCTTTCTCAGATTGTGAATCGGAAACTAAAGTAGAATGTATTAGCGTTGCTAACATATCTATGACAGTGGTAAATAATTCAGAATTATTATTTAGATCTATAACACCATAGCTAACCAGCTGAACTAATAAAATAGCCCAGTCTGTAGTAGCAGTAGTATTTCTTTGTATAGTATCAAAAACTCCACCAACAAGACTAAATCTCAATTGCAATGCATCTTGCAACACCTCTCTCGTCTTAGGGTCTTCAGTAGCAAAACTTTTTTCTTCTTTGCTGATATTCAAAAATTGTGATAACTGTGAATGTAAAGACATCAGCAGGCCTTCTCTTTGGTCATCTTGTCCTTTAAGACAAGTGAGTACCAATGAGAGGAACGGTTGATGATTAAATAAAGACGGTGATTTTGATCTACTCCTTTCACGACCTGTTGCTGTTTTCGACCAATTACCAGATTCCAGTACTTGACCTGCCACTTTTAAAACTCGTCCTTGCACCGCACTTGGTAATTTCGAAACAAGCGGTGCGACTAACCATATAGAACCAGACCGTTTATCCGGTTTACTAGACAAAGTGTTTAGTTGAAATACATCGATCGCAGCTTTAGCAACAGTATCCAACCACTGTGAGAGATCATTTGATCCCTGAGGAAATTGTTTATACATAAGTTGCAAATCGAGCCATGACATTCTTAAACTCCATTGCTCCAAATTTTCCAGGATATTGGTTATATGTGTCTTCTGGTCAATAAATGCATCCGTAGAAGTGTCGGGATAACAGATCATGTGAAGTAACCGTTGAGCTTGTCGAGGTGTTAACATATTATCAAGCAACATATCAGGATGACAAAGTTCCTCTGGATTTTGTAAACATCTTTCTAGTACCCATTCTTGACTACAAATTTGTCTAAGAACATGTTGGGCGAAGTCTGATAATCCTTTCACGTTTTCTGTAGTCATTCCAGCACTGCTGCTTGATGAAGACATTGCTAAGTCAAGTCCTAAGTCATCACCACCTCCAAGAATATCGCTGGTACCTAAAATATGACTAATAGACAATTCATTTGGTCCACCTGTGGTAACACCAACCCCAACTCCAACACTAGCTGGTCCACCTGCTTTATTCGAATGATTCATAGGTACATCTGGTTTCTTTGGAGGTTGTTTACCAGCAGTTGCATCAGCAACAACTAATATAGCTTTAAGCACAGCTAGAACCGGACCGACTCGGATATTATTGTGAGCAGCTGCTAGTAGATGTCTATCGCAACTTAATTTTATACTATAACCCCTGGAATTTCCGTTTGGTAAAGGGTGAGGACTTGTGCTCACAGAATATAGCGCTGGTTGAGGGCACTCAACTGTTTTGAACAGTCGCAGAAGTAAATGACAAGTTAAACGTGCTCCAGCTTCAGCTTCCATATCTGCGTCTCCGCGGCCCTCATTGCAAGCTTTAACTAAGGATGGCAGTGCTATGTGCACAACAAAATCCTCCAGAGAGAAACAATGTCTTGCTGCAAAAATAAATTAAATTTTTTTAGTAGATTTTATAGAGCTAATTAATGAATTATAAAATTCATATATAAATTAATATTTACAAATTATAATTATTTGTATTTGAAATATACTAAAGCAATCATGTTTAGATTGTTGCAATTTAACAGACTCCTAATTATAAAGCACTTACCAATTAAAATTGATGTAAATACAGCTAAAGAATTATGTATACTCAAATCTTGTACATCGACTTGATTCAATACATCAATATAAAAAGCTGAACTATTTGAAGAGCAACAAAGGGCCATAAGAACTCCAAGCCATTCTGCATTAAGTGCATTGCAACAAGCTGTTAATTCTGCACATGTTATTGCGATATCGTTTAATTTATCATTATCTGTTTCACTACAAACTGCAACAATCGCGTTACAAACAAAACTGTAACGATTTGCCGGTGTTTCATTTAATTGTCTAGCCCACTGTGGTTCAATTTTTCCACCACGTCTTGGACTAGTAAAAACATCCACCATGAATTGCGAGTTATAAACATGGCTCGACGTAGTTGGCTGTAATGTACTGTAAAGGGCTGTTCGAATTTTAGGATAAGCATTACTAAATGCTTCGACGCCATGTGGTTTTGTTTTTAACAAAGAACAAGATGAATATAAATCATACAGATGTGCTAATACACATCGTTCAGCAGAACTGCAATCGCTAGGATTGGACACATGCTTTACAACTTTGCAAAGTAAATCAAATACTGCCGTTGTTTGCTCTGGAGATACTGAAATAATTAAATTAGTTATAATTATCGTTTGAATCATTTCAATATTTTAAAAGCAAATGTTGTCCATAAAATAATACTTACATAACAAACAACAATGATATCTTCTTAATACTCCTACAACATATAAACTTAAACACGTAGTATAACTTCTAACGAGTTGGCTATTTCTAATTCCCAATTGCGTTTCAACTTCTGGTAATTCTTTCAGTATTTGAATACAAACATCTATTAGACCATATATATTTAGTGCTAATTCCATTAAATCGAATAGAAACGCTACGTGTTCTTGCACTGGCAAATAAGATGAACCAGCCAATGCAAATGTATTCAACATTTCTATTACTTGAGTTGCGCATTGCCATGTAACTACGTGTTGATCAAAATAACTAAGATTTTGAAATTTCAATGTAATCGCTTCGAAATTGAATTCGCTGCGGGAATGTTTCTTTACTTTTCCACCTTCTGCAACATCAATACTAAATTTCTTTCCAAATAATTTACACACTTCCTTTGTCATTTTTTTAACAATGTGCCTAGCCTCGTCTCTAACACGGCCTACTCCATACAATAATACGTGTCGTTGATTGCAGTCATGTTGACTGCACGTTTCATCCTACAGTACAACATAGTAAAATTAATAGCATTTAAATATGTTATTAAATTTTTTTGTAAAAAAATATTTATTAAAAATTAATAATTACCTGTGGTAGGGGAAAATGCGTTGTATACAACAAATGTCTACTGTGACTTGATGGCATTTTTGAATCCAATCCCTCTTGAGTTCCATGTCCAGTAAGTGCATCTTCTTTGGGACTATCAGGAGCATCCATACTATTTTGTTGATCTTCTTTAATATGTTGCAGCAACTTGTCTAAATCGTCATCAATTTTACTGTCATCATAGTCCATTGTGCGTCCGTGATCTGGGACTTCTAACTTTGCTGGTTTTAAATCTATTCCAGGAAATAAGCTATCTTCATCTATTGGCTCTCGATTACTCGGAGTTCCAGGTTTGCTGGCCACTGGGCCTAAATAAAATAATGAAATTAATTTTTACAGTTAATTATATAAAATAATGAAATTTCAAAATAATATTTACAGATTAAAGGAATCTATTCATCTTGATCGCATATTGTTATCATTTATGGTTTTTCGTTCTTTGTTTGTAAATGAATGATAATGTTTAAATAATCTGTTGTAGAATATATAACACAATTTAAAAAGTTAGTCTAATTGACTGAATTTAAAATGGTATAGTTTCGTTATTTTAATCCCGAATTTTTATACGAATATTTTTCGAAATTTATTTAAATCCCACTTACATCTACGTAATGGCTTGAATTTACATTAAATCTATTTATTTAATAGTATATTCAAGACTGTTTAAAACAGGTTCTTCAATTAACAGTATATAATAATTAAATATTTATCCTACCTTGTATGAGATCTCCTCTTGAGATAAGTGTACACATGTATGCATCATGTGAAAAAACATCGTGCCTAATTAATTCTGAAAATAAGTGAACCAAATTCGTGAACTGAACTTTTGACTGAGTTGTTGTATTATCTAGTACCGGGGCGTCCATGTCCAAAAACTTCATAAGTAATGGTTGAAAGATCGGCAACACGGGTAGATTTCCATTGCTACAGATGCTGTCTTTATCATCGTTATCATTCGTTTCTCCAGTAACTTCGCTTTGCCGTTTTTCAAGTAATTTCGCAACTGCCATTGCTCTATGTTCTCCCCATCTTTCAGCACTTACTGCCCACTCACATAAAATTTCAACTACAGCAGAATCTTGTTGCGGATTGTATTCCGTTTTTGTGTCCCTTTCAGTAGTGTTATCTTTTAGAGGTGATGTAAATATTTTAGAATATAAAGTGTCTAACGAATTGGTAGAATCCATTCTATCAAAACTATGCCGATCTAAGGCATCTAATGCAGACAGTACTTTAGTAGTTGTTATTCCAGCACTACTTTGTTGCCATTTATCACATGACCATTTTCCTTCAGCAGCTTGAGATCTTGCTCGAATATTCTCTTGAGCAGCTTTTAGTTGCTTTAATGTAGGATTAGTTGCACTTGCAGGTGGACATGGTAAAGCTGTAGGAAGACATGGTAAATAATCTAAAGGAGAACCATTTAACACAGATGGGGCTTTTCCTTCACCAACACTATTCCACACTAATGCAGTTGGACACTCTAATGTAATAACCTAATAAAAAATCAAATTTCTTATATATTATCATTAAACCAACACAATTTTATTTCCATATTAACATGTTCTGCGTTAAGAAGTTCACTATTGGAAAAAATTCACTAAGCAGAAATATTCTCTGCTATATTATTCAGGTATGAGATACAATGCAGTATAATTAATTCAACTACCCTGAGGGAAGTTGAAGTTCTACCAAAGTATTATTTTTATTTGAGTACAGAACATGTTAAACATTATACATAAAAATGAATTGTTACCTGTATGATTGTTGACAAGCTATAAATTATGTCTCTGTGATGTGGACATGACAAATAATCATTAAAAGCAACAGTTAATGGATTTTGTGTTTGACTAGTGATGGCAGTGTCTTTTCCACCATTAACATCACTTTTATTTATGGACGGACTCTGTGGATTAACATTGGTTTCTACATTACTACACATATGAGCCAACTTACGGCAACATAAATATGCCAAACGTCTGGCTAATAGTTCAGACTGCACAAATTCTTCTAAATATTGTAATGCCAATGGCAATAAAAGTTTCAAAATACCATCTTCTGAAGGAGAAGATTTAATCTTGTCTAATAATTCTAAAATCCATTGTAATAATTCTTGTCTATCTAATAATCCTTCTTCAAACATATACTTTGCTAACTGTACACAATAATGCCATTGCTTCAATGCCAATTTATGTTCTTCATTCATAATACTTCCAACTGTTACTTGATTACTTAAATTTGGTGTAGCTGGTTGATTGTTAACAACTCCATTGTTACTGTTAGTACTACTACTGATATTATTATTACTATTATTATTGTTGTTGCTATTTCCAGTACTATTTCCATTGCAAGAATTATTTGTAACACCATTAGTATTAGTGCTATTTGTTGTATGATTGTTTATATAATAATATTCTTGTAGTTTTGAAAGTTGATCCTTCAAAAACTTGATAAGTGTTCCTGTCCATTCTAAATAAAAAACAAAGAAAACTGCAGATAATCTATAAAAATTAATTATAGAAAAATAAAATATTAACAGACTTAAGAGTTTCGGGTTACAAAAATGATCAGTATAAAATTAAAAAAAAAGTCTGTTGTTTATTTAACAATATTATAAAATAAAATTTCTTAGAATAAAATATAAATAAAACATTGTTTAATGTGAAACATTTAATGGAAAATAATAAAGCTACCTGAATGATTAATAATGTGTTAAAATGATTTAATTGATGAAAAAATATGTAAAGCTATTGTACTTTATTAATTTGAATCTTAATCTAGTTAAAGAATAAAGTGATCATAAAATCTTTCCTTATAGTAAGAAATGTTTACTATAAACTCTACTACACATTTATTTACCTGTAGTTGGGTCAGGTAACTGTCTCTTTTTTATTTTGGCTTCTGAAACTGCTACTGTGTAAGCAGAACTAAGTTTAATAAACCAGGCTGCTCTCAACATTGGTACTTGATACTCGCAAAGCATCATGAATATCTCTTCTTTTTTGTTGAAATTAGGAGCTTTCTTTGCAAGAGCTATCAATGGCTTGCAACCAGATAGATCCTTAAACCATGCCTCAATGCCATTTTTTGTCCTAGCAGTTACTGGCCAAAAATTATCTTTTGGATTAATTTGTTGTCGTTTCCTTGCTGTATCTGGCATCGTAGAGAGTTCTTCTTTCTTTGCTAAAATTGCATTAAAATATGCTCCAACTTTGGCGGCAGTGACATTACAATGTCTTGCGGTTCCAAACTCGTCGGACATTTGAGGCATTGTAGCAAATCCAAGTTTAACATTTGTAGAAGTGAGTTCATCTTCCTTCTGTTTGGGTTCTTGAGGATAAACGTCAGGCGGCCCTAATTTAGGCCGTTTTAATGGCCTTTTCTCATACAATATTCCCATCATGGTACAAGTAAATTATCAGAAACAGTAGTCGGTTATCGACATCATTTATGTATAGGATATTTTAAAAGTTTAAAGATTAGTAGATTATTTCCGAAGATACATGCAACATATAACCTGCGTTAATGACATATTTACAATTACTCAACCCTAAACGGTAGCGCAACGACACAATCTCTACACGTACAATGATTTCTAGGTGGCGCGTCACTGTTGAAATTGTAAACTTGAAAGAATACACTAGAGTTCATTGATTCTGACCCAACTAATACAAATACATGACAGTGATTTTATGCGAAATGATTGAATATAAAAGAGTTGTCAGGGGTGGTACTACGGCCCTTTTTATACACAAATACAGATGAGCATTTATGAAAAAATGGCACTATATAAGTATATTAAATACTTAGCATGCCTATTAAAATTCAATTATTACTACTAAAATATTTATCTATAAAAATAAAAGAGTTTTTAAAGCTTGTAAATAATTTAAGTAGAAATTCTTTACAATTTCATATGGAACCGCCGTTACCTTTCGTACATAGAAAAATTTTCTCTAGAAGTACTACCGACAACTTTTATATTCGCTAATAGAATTACTACCATGGATTTGTTGATTTATATACATACATATTTGTTGTTAGCTACATAATTCAGCCAGAATCAATTGTGTTCAGTAGTTCAGTAGTTCAGTTTGTTGCATATTCAGTTTGATAAGCACGAATCTTATGTTTTATAAAAATTAATAGATCAGTATCGTTTCACATTATATATCATATTTGTATAATTTCATATAATTAATTTGTTTATAATAATTATTTTGAAAAATATTGTTCATTAATAAGCATTAATATATATCTTTAAATGATCAAGAAGTTATTAAATAGTATTTTCTTTAATTGCATTAGTTAAATATTGCAACGTTAAGTAAGTTGTTAAAATAAAAAGAATGAAAAGATTTATTATTTAATGTTCAAGTTTATTAAAATTGTTCAATTACATGTAATATACATTTCAATTTCACCAACGATCTACTCAATTGTACATTTCTTATTTGTAATCTTTCAAAATTAAGTATTCATTTATGATCATCACATACCTAATATATTAATATTTTAACATTATAAGTTTAATGTAGTATCATTTTTAAATGTACATTTTCCCTGTATATTTTTAAACGGTTAATGCTAGTTACTTTTTATATATAAATGTACGTTGTATAAACTGGAACAAACTTTACATTTGGCGGGATTTACTCAATACGTCAGATGTTCATATATTCTCTTAAATGTGTAAATTTCTTTAGTCAAAGTTGTTTACTGTATGTATGAAACGTTGTTTTTAATTACTTACCGAAGATGGAAAATAGTAATGATGATACAAAAAGTTATATTTCTAAAAATACAAATTTGACCACAGGTAAAAATCTGTTAGTACAAACTTTTCGGTAAACGAACATAATGTAATTGTATCGCTTTTCAAAGAATAAAAGACGTTATTTTAAACATTTTTTATGTTTATTTTGTTATATTCTATTAATATTTTATTATTTGTTTTCTTTTCTGAGGTATTGTTTTTTTAAAGCAACTGTAGTAAAATGATTAAAAACTGAGAATTTGACAAAATAATTGTAAAACAAGTTTTCTTCAGCGTAATAATAAAAATAATATATAATAATATATCTGTAATGGTAAAGAATAATCGGAAACTATATATTAATTTTATATTTATATAAAAATACTTTTAACTAATAATTTTTTATACACGTTTATATTATTTTTTCTTTTAATAATATTTATTTGTACATGGAAAGGCAACTCAAAGAGCATTGCAGGCAATGTAAAATTTAACAGTGAACCTTTAGAAATAACTAAGATAAAGGAGAAAAAAAGAAAACGAGAAGAAGAAAATGAAACTAAACGATTAGCAGAAGAAAAATATAATCGTGAAGTACAAGAAAAACAGTATAAACGATTGATGCATGTATTAAATAGAAGTAAATTTTACTCTTCTTACATTCTTAATAAAATTAATAACAATTTGGAAAAAGATGCTAATAAAGAAATGATAAAAGATGCAACGAAAATACAGTTCACAGATGAAAATACACCACCGCAAAAAAAGGAAAAGAAAAAGGTCTACAATGTACAAAAATGTATAGCTGAAAATGTAAATAAATATAATAGATCATAGTTATAATCTTTTATATATTTTTTATGATAGTTTCTTATTATGCATATAATTTTTAGGTACAAAAAAAGATATATATGGAAAATAGTATGTTGAATATGAATCAGAAAGAAATGAAACAAGAGTTGCTCAAAGATGCTAAAAGTAAGACAAAGCAGGTTGACAATATTACTATTGAAACATTAAATTATTTCACTGGAGATTTACGAGATTATCAAAAAAAAGGATTCCAGTGGTTAAAAGTACTGTATGAAAATGGAATAAATGGAATTTTGGCTGATGAAATGGGACTTGGAAAAACAATTCAAGTTATAGCCCTATTATGTCATCTTATTGAAAAACGTCAAGATGGTCCATATTTATTGATTGCTCCTCTTTCAACTATACCAAATTGGTTGTTAGAGTTTGAAAGATTTGCACCAAAATTACCTGTTGTTTTGTTTCATGGAACACAAGAGGAAAAATTTGAGTTAAAAAGAAAAATTAAACAAACATATAAAGTTACAGAAACTTACAGTACATTACCAATTGTGCTTACTACTTTTGAAGTGCCAATAATAGAAAGTAATTTTATTAAGTCTTTTCACTGGAGGTACATAATAGTAGATGAAGGGCATAGAATTAAAAATTATGAATGTCAATTGATTAAGTATGCTTATTATAATCACTTATTCATATTTGCTATAAACATTAAATTTTAAATAATTTAATGTATTATTTTATAGGGTTTTAAAGTCTTGTAAATCTATGAATAGACTTTTATTAACTGGCACACCTTTACAAAATAATTTAGCGGAACTATGGTCATTGTTGAATTTTTTATTGCCAGAAATTTTTGATGATTTAGCTGTTTTTCAATCGTGGTTTAATGCAAAAGAACTTCAGTATACTGAAGGAACTAAAAAATTTTTAAAATTAGAAGAAGAAAAGCGTGTTTTGTCATCATTACGTGAAATATTAGAACCATTTATGTTAAGACGTGAAAAGTCAGATGTTTGTTTGGATGTTCCACCAAAAAAGGAATTAATTATTTATGCCCCCCTTACAGAATTACAACATAGTTTATATAAAGCGGTTTTGAATCGTGATATAGATAAATTAAGTAAAATGGAAGAAGAGCCAATTATATATTCAGAGGATAGTAAACGACCTAAACGAAAATGTGTCTTAAGAAGTATGAATAATGATATGTATAATGATATTGATACAAACTTTACAAAAAAAATGCCACGAAATAGAGCACTTCAAAAGGATTGTGAAGACACAGACAATGTTTGGAAACAGGTAAAATCTGGAAATGAACAAAATTTATTAATATGGAAAAAATATACAAATGTTACAGAACGTAACCGAGATTTCTTTATTAATATCCAAACTGGAAATTGTAAGTTATTATTTGCTATAATATACAAATTATTAAGATATTTTATTCTTATACTTGTTTTTGTTTATTTCAGTTGCTATGTACAGGAAAATTGTAAATCATCCATATTTGATACATTGTCCAATAGGTCCAGATTGCTTGCCATTAATAGATGAAGATTTAGTTAAATCATCTGGTAAACTTTTAGTATTAGATGCAATGCTTGCAAAACTTAAACAACAAGGACACAAAATTTTATTATTTTCTACTATGACAATGATACTTGATATGATAGAGGATTATCTTTCATTACGTGATTATAAATATGTAAGATTGGATGGTGCCACTAGTCTTGTAGTCCGAAAAAAAAATATTGATAAGTTTAATACAGATCCTGAAACATTTTTGTTCCTTATATCTACAAGAGCTGGAGGTGTTGGATTAAATCTTATTGGAGCAGATACTGTTATTATATATGATTCCGATTGGGTGCGTTATTTTTCATATTTGCTTTATATTTCTTATTGATTTAAAATAATTGAATATATTCACAGAATCCTCAAGTCGATATACAAGCTATGGCACGTTGTCACAGAATAGGCCAGACACGCCCAGTAGTTATATACAAATTATGTACCAAAGGAACAATGGATGAAGCAATTATTAATCGTGCAGAAGCAAAACGTATTTTAGAAAAAGTGGTAATTTCTAAACACCTTAAGAAAATAAATTCAAGTAATAAAACAGATTTACTGGAGCTGCAAAGACTTTTAGAATCAAAGGAATGTCAAGTAGTTGCATCTGAAAATGAAGGTAAATTATTAAAAAATATACAGCAGCATCCACTTAGCTGTATTTATCGGGGAAGATAGATTTCTAAAAATTATCGACTATTCATGTAATTCGCTCGCCTATGAAGTGGTTGAGCATTACAGTGTCACGTATTAAACTATATTATAAGATTCTAAAATTAGTAGACTGTAAGAGCTAAAATGGATAATGATATCGCAGTTAACTCGGCAAAAATTGTCAATGCTAAGTGGACACTTTAAATTTTAATTCATAAACTTCATACTTTAATAATAACTAATTTTCATATTCAATTTTCAATACAGTTTTTACAGAGGATGAACTTAACAAACTGTTAGATAGAAGTGATTTGTATGAGAAGCAACAAGAATCTTCAGCAGTTTGATTGTTCCTTAAAAACAATTACACACTGTAAACAAAAACTATTTTTTAATTTTATATGTATGATTGTAATTACTATATAATATTTATTCTTATATTATTTATCATATAGTACTAAGATTTATTTAATTTTATAATAAAACCTAAATAACAATTAAAAAATATTTTATGTAATAAATATATTCATTATATACTTAAGTTACTATAGAATACATAATTTGCAATTTGTTTTTAATTCTTCAGTTAAAAAAAAAATATATCAGTTTTTTTGTTTAACATTACAATTATTAATTAACAAAATTATAACATATAAAATATCCAATAACAATTATTCTAGTGTGACGTATTTATGATTTATTTAATTTTGTACGTAAAAAATACTTCCCAGTCATATTTTTACTTTTGTAACACTGATTTAGTTGATCACGAAGTTCTGCTTCTAATCTTGTATAAGTTCCTCCTGTTTTGACAGTATTAATCGTGATAAAAAATGAATATTTATTGAAATGCAATATTATATAAACATACCATTTGATTGCTTTTTTATCCGATTGTGTTTATTAGTTGATTTTAATAGAAAAGAAGAATCTGCAGATACTCTTTTCGTTAGGAGTGCTACCATTTGTACAGCTGCACTTTCTTCAAAGTCTCTTTGATTATCTTGATTATGTCTTACATTTAAGTTACCACTCCAAGATCGAGCATTACTTCTACAATTTTTTTTTCCATCTCAATAACACTAAACAACTTAATCATTTTAAAACAACAAAATGATATATATTTTTTCTGCAAGGAGTATTACCTCCAAATAACTTGATTTTTTGATCTTTTTTTTATTTTATTTTTTGACGACCAAGTATGGGATTCTTCACTATAATTCGATTCTTCTCCGATACTACTATTTTCGCAAGTTGTAATACCGTCATCTATATCACTGTCCGTTATCGAGGATGTAATTGATGAAGTATCAGTTATAATAGAGACTTGCTGACAAACTTTTTGTGATGATTTTTGTAAATCTTGTACTTGACATAAACGTCGAAATCCTGACCCACTCCAAATTTTTCCTAAATATTTCAGAAAACTTATAAAGATTACTTAAACTGATTATAAAAATTATTTGGGAAAGATTCAGAATTATTAGCTTACCTAAAAGTCCAAGTTTTGGTCGTTGTGGTATAAGTTCTATGCCAACCCACCACATTGTATCTTTACACATTAATTTACCTGGTTGAAGTAATGGATCACGAGCTACCAATCTAGTAATTTTCTCTGGAAAAAATAATTGTGGTGGTTCCATAGCTATTATTTCC
Organism: Tetrapedia diversipes; assembly: GCA_033822845.1. NCBI lineage: Eukaryota > Metazoa > Arthropoda > Insecta > Hymenoptera > Apidae > Tetrapedia > Tetrapedia diversipes. The sequence continues at coordinate 42,612 of JAOPTO010000583.1, read as the reverse complement.
CTGTGTACTGTAAAGATATTTAATATGTTTATATTTCTTTGTGTCTTAATATCTGGGACATGTTCCTAAGAATAAAAAGAAGACATAAGAAAACACAATAAAAAACTTAATATTTTTCTAATTATAAAGATTATATTTCAAAAAATTTTTAAGTTAAATAATGATTATAATAAATGCATACCCTATACCTACAACCTTCATGATTTGGTAATAGTTCGAATTTGTATGCACGTTGACTACAGCATGGATATCTGCCTAATGGGAATGGCATAGGCCGCTGTTGTTCGTTAATAAAAAACTGTGGAAGTTCTGCATGATAGCAGCACCAATCAATCTGATGAATTGGAAAATATATATTACATTGTGTACAAAATAAAAAGTGACAATCACCCCACAGCCTCCAATAAACTTTCCGCCAAGAACGTAATTCCATCCGAAGAGTAACAATATAATCATTCAAACTCCATGTTAAATCTCTAAATAACACAGATTGTATTACAATTAGAAACTTTATAATGCTAGCTTTAAATATCATTATCACACCTTATATGTTTACTATGAATGTTTCCATGATTATCAATTTTCATTGCACTTGAAATACATGGTACATAATTAGAAACTGATTGTATTATATTTTTACCACATTTGCTGCACTTATATAATGTAGCTAAAGAACTGTAGTGTCCTTTCTTATTATCTGGCATAACTTCAGTAAGAGACATAATCAATTTACAAAACAGTTTACTTTGAATTTTATCTTTTTTATCTTTCAATATTTCAACATCTTCATTTGTAAATTGTTCTACTAATCTGAAACAAATTAACTGTAACTCAGATTTTATTGATAGTTAAAAATAAAAGATAAATATTTTAAAAGTACACCATTTTTCATACACCTTTTTTATTTTATTAATAATGGATTAATTTTGTTTGATTAAAAATGTTTAAAAGTAAAATACCTTGTTAAAAGATTATCATCTAAACTAGTTAAAACTGTTGATGTTTTTAATATATCAGACATGTTATCATGGCAATATTGTAGACAACTATCTAAAAGTGGTTCCATTTGTAAAAATGATGCAGACACCATTATTGGAATAACATTATTAGTTTCCAAAATTGGCCATTCAGACTTTTTTATAATATCTTTTTTTACCCATCTCATTAACCAATCAAAAATTGCAATATCACAATGAACCGATATATCTATTTCCTCTAATTTTTGACCTGCTGTTACATCAGCAAAATAATGCATTTTCTGAATAAGCAGCTTTTGAGGACAATGGAAACTTTTCTTAATATTCTTTTCTTCATCACAAACATGAATTTCCACTTCATTTCTGTATAAACATAGAATATATTTAATCATGTAATAAAATTATTTATAAAACCAAATTTAATTTAAATTAAAATCAATTATTAATACACTTACTCATTTAATTTCTTACTTGATTTACTTTTATCTTTATCTTTTTCTTTATGTATGATATTTGTAATTGCTCTTGTTTCAATATTACTACTTAATGAATTACTTTTTTTTACTTCTGTATTAGTAATAGATTTCTTAATAATGGGTTGTGATATTGCAGGTTTTGGAATCATATATGGCAATACTGAATCTAGTAAACCTTCATGTAATATATCACTTAAATTTGTTTGCATTATTGAAATTAAAAAATTATCTGGTGTATCTACATTTCTTGCAATCTTTGTGTTTTTTATGTGTAATGCATTTTGTATAATTTGATTACATTTTTCAGAATCAGTTATTAAATTTTGTTTATAAGTATGTACTTGTTCATTTTCAAATGGTACATCCGAAGATGTTATACAATGCATAGACGTTTTAATATTGGCATTATGTGTCTCAGGAAGAACTTTTTCTGTTGCATTAGAAATTCTATGTTTCTGCATGACATTACTATTACTATGTTCTTCATCAGTGATATTATAATTCTCTGTCTTGAAATGTAAATCAATTTTTGCTAATTTACTCCAATTAAGTTTATTTCCTGTGGTTAATATTGTAGTTAAATTTTCACAGTTATCATTTACTTGATATGCAAGTTTCATAAATTCAAAAAACATTCCAACTGTCAACTTTGTTTGATTACAATCTTGAGCTTTATGAAGTATTTCTGACAAATTCAAAGCACATTTTTTGTTATTTTATGTCAAAAACATGGTATGATAAATTTATAAATTTAGTTATTAGGGAAATATTACACAAGAGCTGTCATAAAAATTAAACAACAAAGATTGCAATAAAATAAAATATAGTAAATATCAAATACTTTATAATCTGAAGTTAGGCAACATATGAATTAGTGTATAAATACCTTCTTTGGTTGTTGAAATACAAATTTCCAATAATTTATATACGCTATCTTTTAGAGGTAAATCATTAATTGGATTTATATCCATTTCTTTTGATCATTTATTACCTTTTTGTATTTAATGTAAGTCAAAATAAAATAACTTGTTATCATTTATATGTAATTTTATTTATATAGAATTAAATTAATGCAAATGTGTATTTAAAACGTATTTTGATAAAACTTTAGGTCTGTAATTCGAGAACATCAACCTTATATTATTGATAAAACAATAGTAGATTTGGACAAATTTGTTTATCTCGTAAATTTCAAAAAATATCTCCAATAATTTCAATATAAGCTACAACTAAGTAGTATTATACTTTTAATTATGTTTATCTAACACGTACATTATTATAATAAATTACATTTAGCATTATACGTACATATTTATATTATAATGTATAAATGTTTCATTCGTTCTATAGCAAGTTGATGTATATATTTATACTGATACAAGTATAAAGTATGTTGCTGAAATATTAGTATTATATTTAAATATATAATTGTATACTTAAAAATTATAACTAAATAAACATATATACATTTAGCGCTAATAATTTTTGAAAATTCAGTTTATCTATTATTTTATCTGATATTTATCTGTTGTTATATAATTATTTTATTAAAAGTCATTAATGTTCTATTTTATTCATTTTTATCAATTAAATATTTTATATCGCATCAGTATTGTTAATACAACATATTTACACTATAAATCTACAAAAATATTCTTTCTTTCAATATTTTTGAAAATATAGAACTCTATAGTTGAAAACTAGGGAAATGATCATCAAATGCTTGTAGTAATTTCACGAATTTGCAATGGTATTATTCAGCTTCTTTTATAATCTATAATTAATGGAATCCATGAATATAAAATAAGGAACATAAGTAATTTGTTTATTAATAATATTGATTACTTATAATACTATTGAATTTAACATCTTTTGTTTAAATTGTATAGGAATTTTTTCTGTCTTTCAAAATTATGGCTACATTTCCTCAGAAATGAAAATATGTACGTATGTATGTGACAAATGTAGTGAACACTATCCGAGGGCGTACGATACGTATTAAAATTATATTAATACATTTTTTAAGCATAAAAGAAACATTGACATTATTTTAAAAAATTTCGTAATAAAACTTTTAATCATTACTATTTGATTTTTATTGTTATTAGACACAATTGATTATGTGAAGTAATTATGAACTAGTGTGAAAAGCCGGATATGCAATAATTTTTACACTATACTTCTACAGAGTGAAAATAATTGCTCATATAATTATGGGTAAGTTTGACATGTTTATTTACATTTCAAAGTCTACTTTGCATTTCATATGTTTTAGAAGATTCTACGGAAGCACAAAAGTGGCAACAACATTTATCTTTATTACGAGAACAGTATGTTAATTTATATAATACAAACACAGAACTTCAACGCGAATATGCTATTCTTACCGCAAATAAACAGGATACAGGATTTATTGCTAGACTCTTAACAACTATAGCATCCCTATATGGCCAACATCGTTATAGGTTTATAATTCTTTATTTATACTTAAATACATTAACTTTATCATTATTAAGAAATTTATTTTTTAGTGATATAACTGTTAAATTAAGGGATCAAGAAATACCAGCACATAAATTTGTATTATCTGCTAGAACAGATTTTTTTAGCGATTCCATACTAGCTGAAGTAACTATTTTAGGTAAAATAGTAAATATTAATGAAAATATATAAAAAAAAAAAATATATATATATATATAAATGTAATTAAAAACATCTTTTTGTAGATTGGACTTTCTTGGATTCTAATGTTGGATTAGTGTTGTTAAAATGGATATACACAGGAAAAGTGTCTCAAGAAAATTTAACATTAGATTTAATGAAAGCTGCATCTAATTTTCAGCTATTAGAATTAGTTGAACAATGTGAAAAATATTTAATTGGAATTGTAGGACTCAAAGATTGTGTTCAGTTTTATGCAGCTGCTGAAGAGTTAGGTGCTCAAAAATTAAAAGAACATTGTAGTTCTTTGATTTCTGCACATTGGGTAAGATAAAATTAATAAAGATCTAATCATACAACTTCAGCTGTTTCAAACATAATTGTAGTATTAATTTATTAAAATTTCATATTTTTAGGAAGATTTAACAGGAGAAGATTTTAAAGGAATGCCTGGCTCTTTGTTATACAAGCTGTTACAGACCAAAAGTAAATATCCATTGCATGCTGCTGTTCGGCTTCTGAGGGAAGATGTGGTTTTTTTATATTTGGTGGAAAATAACTTAGGGGTAAGTTGCACATTTTAAATTACATAAACATTTATTTATTTATATATGTATAATAAAAATCATATGCAAGTCTAATATACTCATCAAATTTGATATCAACAATTTTATTTAGACTTTTGTACTTTTTTATTTTTATATTTAAAAATATTTAATACTGATTGTATTATGTAAATTTGATTAATACTCGTAATTAAATTCTCTTTATTATCATTTCTAAAGTTTTATCGTCATTTAATTAAATATTTTGAGATCTGTACATTAAACAAAATTATTACTAAATATAATAAATGTAATCATATTTAATGCCCAATAATTATAACCTTTTATTTAAATGTTTTTATAAAATATTTATTTTGGTTCTAAGAAATCACAATGTCATAATTATTTATAAGAATCAACATAGAGAACTAAAGAAAGCACTTATAATAACATTTTTGTGTCACTTCCAAACAATTATGAAGCGTGCATTTGTATATTAAAATATATCTTCTTATCATAATAAGTACATAGAAGAAAAACATTACAAGGGTATAATAAATAATACTATCATTATCAGTATAAAAATATAATACATATTGATGATTTCAATTGATTGTGATGAATTGCATAAATGATGACCACAAAAACAATATTCTGGTGGACCTGCTGGAGCTCCTCTGTCTTCACCAATAAAACAACCTTGTTTGTAAGCTGATGTTACAATTTCTTCTTTGTTTTGCCATTTATTATCACTATAAATTGGTACTGTACGTTTCTGAGGTGCACAATCTCTTTCTACTGTTGTGATTATGGATGCTGAAAATTGAATGAAAATTTATAATAGATACATATTCAAAAAAATTTTCAATTTTAAATAAAATTTACTTACTTTTAAATTTAGAATAAATTGTTCTTTTCCTACAAAGTGTTGATGAAGGACAATGCACTTGAAACCGAGAACTTCCATCAAATTGAGAACATAGTAAATCAGTTCTTTCATGTCCTGGTTGTGATGCAAAACATTTGAAGCATGCAATACCTTCTGCAGTTAGAGGTGTTATTGCTGTATCTAAAAATATTATATATTTCCAAGATATAATACAATTAAAAATAATCATGTATAAAAAACTTTTTAATATAAATTTAAAATATACTAGAGATAAACATACATAAAAAAATTACAGCAATGCATAGAATTTTTGTTAATTGTATTTGGAAAGTCATCTCATTTATAATTAAACAGAAGTCAGTTAAAATAAAGTATTTTTTAATGATATTTACACTGTTTATAGTGTAGTTTTTATTTGTATTTATTTATCTTAAAATTTAATTCATTGTTATGTAAACCTGAAAGAATTTGGTTTTTTATAAATATAAATTTGTTTAATATTAGTAATAATTTTTGTAATATTAAATAGAAATATTTTAAATTAACTTTTTAAAAAATTGTCTTTATTCTTATAACAATTGTTATATTTATTTGCATATGTATATCGTACACTTTTAAAGTAGATACAATATATAAAATTATAAATTGAAATTAATGTAAATAATATAATTATATTCATAATAATATAACATTATTCTATACCTTATTTTCATTTTAATTAGGTAATCACAGAAGTAGTAAAAAATATAACTTCCTACAGTTATATTTATAAATAGCTATAATTTTTATACCATGTAAATTTTAATGAAATATAATTATCTCCATTGCAGTAATGTTTAATAGATTAAATAGATATAACAGTATTATTTTAATATAATAAATCTATAAAAAAATATAAAAAAGACTTAATTTCTTGATTGAATAATTACAGGATAAAAGATATAACACTTGTTCGTAATAAAACAAAATAATTTATGAATCTGGCGTATGTCAGTTATAAATAAGTATTAATTTATAAATAAGGAAAGTTTATTAGAGTTCATACTTAAATATTTGAAAATTATTCAAAGTGTGATGAAATAGATCTATGTCTATGTTTGGTATTTAATACTAAAATACGACATAATTAAACACTTTCACAAATCTCCTTCAAAAAACACTTCCACAACGTCACATAGCGAGCGCAGGATTTCGATTGACTGTTTTTCGTTGTCCTATGACAAAACATGTTCGTTTGGTTGGATGCTGATTATGGTTAGATGAATGCATCATATGCCACGTCATGGCTTTTCTATCCTTTATAAATCACTCTTTTTGATGTATTAGAATATAATCTTCATACTCCTTTCCGTCTAGTTTTTTTATGCTGTTTATGTATTCTTTAACACTGCCAAGGTATTATTAAACGTATACGCACATATCCGTTGGGCGTACGCATTGTATATCCTTTCGTATGAAACTAAAACAGTGGTTCTCAATCAACAGTTCTATTTTATGAAAATTTTCAACACATTTTATCTACATCTTATTTCAGTAAAATTTCATCAGTTTGATTTCATGATGTATTTTAAATTAAATAATAAGTTAAATTTTCGATACTATGTATCTTTTGTGATAAATCGTTAGTCAAAAGCAATAAAAAAAAATATATATATATAAACAAATAAAAAAAAATGTATAGAGATATATTAAATTGATAATTTTACTGTTTACGTATTTTTTAGTTAACAAAAGCTATTAATGCCTTGGATCATAAGGGAGAGATGCCTTTAGAAGTTGCTTTAAAAACACGTCAACCATCATTGGCACGTACTTTGGTTGAACATGGAGCTGATTTAAATGCAAAAGATTCAAAGGGTCTTTCTTTACTTCAATCAGCTATTTTTAAAGGAGATTCTTATTCAGCTGAATTTATAATAGAACAGTTGGAAATTAGTGGAAATATACAACAATTGTGTGAAACTGTAAAGCTCACTGGAAATATGCAAGATATAAAAAACCTTGAAGAACTTGAAGGATGTACTGCTTTACATTTGATAACAAAACACAACTCTGATAACATGTTAACAGTTGCATCTCGGTTACTTCAAGCTGGTATTGATCCTAATTTACAAAATCACAGAGGATGGTATAATTTTTTAATTATTCTATGATTAAATGATTTAAAGCTAATGATATATTAATGTGTTTCAAAAATATTACTAATACTTAAAAAGCTGTCAAGAAACTTAAAAGTAAAATAATAAAGTAAAAAATTGAATTTGATGTTGGTTCTCTACATTTTTTTAATAAAATCTTGGCTTTAAATGAATTAAACTGTTAATTAAAATACTGAATTTTGTTCTCATGTTTTATACTTGCAGGACTGCTTTACATAATTGTATTCAAGAAAGAAATGAACCACTTTTTGATATTTTATTAGAATATCAAAGCATAAATTTAGACAAAACTACTAATGAAGATGAAACTCCATTATGTATTGCAATGAAAACACATCCATTTAGAGAATTTTTTGCTAAAAAACTTTTAGCCAGAGGGGCAACTCCAAATCCTGTGTATAAAAATATGGGAGATACTTTGCTACATATTTTGATAAGAGAATATAAAGAAGAAGCAGCATTATTTTTAATTAGTTACTGCACGAACAATTTGATGCAAAAGAATAATGAAGGATACTCAGTTTTACACGAAGCTTGTAAAGTTGGTTCAAAAAATTTAACACAAGCTTTATTAAAAACTGGTTTCCCAGTTGATGAAATTGCATTATCTACTGGTGATGCACCAATACATATTGCTGTTTCAAATTTATATTTTGATATTGTAGAAGAATTATTAAATGCACCTAATTCAAATTCTCAATTAAATTTAAAAAATAAGATGAATGAAACACCTTTAAGCTTGGCTATTAAAGCTCCATTTAAGAAAGGCAAAGCTATTGTGTTAGCTTTAATAAAAGCTGGAGCAAATATCAATCAATGCAATAAAGATGGTTTGACATTGTTACATCAAGCGATATTGAAAGAAGATTCAGCGACAGCGATTTTTTTATTAGAAAATGGTGCAGATATGAATACTAGGTAAATAATTAATCATGATATTGAGTACTTTACTGAGAATCACTATATTTGGTTAATTTATGACAGAATTACTCTGTGTAATATATCTAATAAAATTTATTCAGGACTGCAAATGGAGAAACCCCATTGCAACTTTCAGTACATTGCAGACTAGGTGAAGTTGTAGAAGCTCTTTGTAAAAGAGGTATAGACACTTCCATAGGATGTCCATTATGGGATGCATTAGATTCTGATCAAGAGGATGTAGCATCTATTTTGGTTAAGTATGGAGCTGATACTGATTGTTGGGGTCCAGGTCCAGAAGGTTGTCAACAAACATTATTACACAGAGCCGTTGATCATAATAGAGAGGATATTGCACAATTCCTTATAAGGAGGTATGTTACACACTAAGATTATTCTTAGATACTAAGGGTGTATAAAAAGTTAAAATTATGAATATCAGAATCTTATCCTGAAGCTCCTGATCTGACCTGAGTTGACATTCCTAGCTTCTTACATATCTCTAATAATTATTATTAAAAATTATGCTATAATTTAGATACTGTATGTATTGTAGTGGCTGTGATTTAAATGCACCTAGAAGACTCGGTCCAGATGGTGCTGGAGGTGATGAAGCTAGGGATGAATGTACTCCATTACACTTATGTTGTCAGTGGGGTTTAGAACAAGTTGTACAGACGCTTATTGAACATGGCGCCGACGTAAACGCTCGAGATGTAGAAGGCAAAACTCCAGTTCATGTAGCAATACAAAATCAACATACACAAATTATTTCTTTATTACTCTGTCATCCTAACATTGATTTAAATAAACGAGATAAGAAAGGTTTAACACCATTTGCAACAGCTTTAACATTTCGAAATAATAAAGCTGCACAGGCGATATTAGAACGACTACCAAAAGCTGCTGAACAATATGATAATAAAGGCAGAAACTTTTTACATACAGCCATTCAGAAGAATGACATGGAAAGCATATTATTTCTATTATCTATACAAGTAAATATCTTTCTTAAAGTAATTATAATAGTATATTTAAAATTATTTTATATTTATTTCGTAAAAGTTTTTATAAAAAATTAATTAAAGAAGTTATATACTTAATAAAATGAAATGATTCTCGTATTATAGGTAGATGTAAATTCTAGAGTTAATGATGTTACACAGACTCCACCTTTACATCTTGCTGCAGTTTCTGGAAATGAAATGTTGGTAAGAAGTTTAATTCTTGCTGGCGCACGTGTTAATGATACAGATGCAAATAGAAATACTGCATTGCATGCTGCTGCAAAAGCAGGTCATGCTGCAATTGTATCTGCTTTATTACAGGTGAATAAAATAATTTGTATATTTGTTCTAAAATATACAGAATAAAATAATTTTTTTTCAGAATGAAATTTTAAGTAAATAAGAAATAATTTCTTTATTTCAGAATAATATTAATTTTGATGCAGTAAATGCAGATGGTGATAATGCATTGCATGTAGCTGTAAGAGAAGGTCATACATCAGTAGTAAGAACACTTTTAACTGAATGCACATTGGATGCAGAAGCAGTAAATCTAAAAGGAAGAAATCCCTTACATGAATTGGCTAGATGTGGAAAAGATAATGCTGCAACTATATGTGAACTTTTCTTAGAATGTATGTCACAATATCCCGTAAACAATGCAGGTAAAATATAAATATGAAATTTTAGCTTTAAATGTAAAAGTTACATTAGATACCAAAAAATAGAAAGTGTATTGAATTCTTAATTTTTATGTTTTTCTTATATTATTTAAACAATATAACAAAAATTATTGTATTACAAAGTAAATTAAGAAAAATATTTTGTTTAAGATTTGGATGGCAACACTCCATTACTGATAGCTTATATGAAAGGAAATGGTCAACTTTGTCGTACTTTAGTAAAGGTTGGTGCATGTTTAGGTTCTATGAATAAAGAAGGAATTACAATTTTCAATTATCAAGTAGCAACAAAACAGTTACTATACAGACTATTAGATTCCTTGACACAAGAAGCACCATGGGCAGATAAAGATCTTTGTTTAGAATGTGGTACAAAATTTTCTCTCACAATGAGAAAACATCACTGGTATAGAAAACTTAATTTACATAATTTTTTTAATTAATATAAGATTTATATAAAATTATTTACTTTAATTTGTTCTAGCCGCCATTGTGGCCGAATTTTGTGCAATAAATGTTCTGATCAAGATGTTCCAATTGTAAAGTTTGGGTTAAATAAACCAGTACGTGTTTGTGCAGTATGTTTTAATGTATTACAAGTAGGTGTTGAATAAGAAGAGATTAAAATAAAAAAGATACATATTCACATGTAAATAAAATAAGTGTCATTCCATTTGCATTTTTCATGAAAAGTATATAGTTTTGTGTAAACCACATTATATTTTGCTGTATTATATTACTCTAGTTAAAAATTTGTTAAATTTATAGTTATTAAATTTTACAGATGAAGGAGTGTCAATAAAAATTAATATTTATTGATAAATTATCATTTATTCCTAGCTTTAATTATACATCTACATTGTATTAAGTTAATTTGTAACATGTCGTATAGCAAACATCATACATTTTTAATTAAAGCATAACCTTATTTAAGCTTACTAAAAAGTGTCTCTGCTACACAATGATCTACACATTCTACATAATCAATTAATTCTTCCATACAAGTTTCTTCAGTATTAGATCTTGAATTAACTCGTTCATTACAAATATCAAGTTTTTGTTGCAAAATAGTACATTTAGCTTGTGTTGAACACTTTCCCTAAGAAAAGAATAACCATGAATTTTTATATTAAAACTATAAAATAATTTTTGAATTTGTGTTGTAGATATTACAAAAATAATTTCTATAGGATAAATTCAGATATTATTAATAGTAAATTGTTTTTGAAAAAAACAGGCTGCTTGTGTTTAAAAATTTCTAATTTTATGCACTTCTATTGAAAGAAAAATGCGAATATGAATGAATATATTCTTAACCAAAATGTATTTATATTAATTAAGATTAACTTTCTATAAAATAATTATAACCTTTAATTTCGTATATTTATATAATTATGTTTAAAAACGAGATTTTTAAGGATAAACAATAATTATGAATGCAAAACCATGAGCATTTAAATTTTTAATTATTATAAGTATTACATAACAATTTTTACTTACACGAAGTATTTTTTGAGGATCCACTATTTCTTCGTCATCTGCTTTTACAGTTGGAATATAACGTTTCAGGAAATCTTGTAGGAAAGACATGTTTTTAAAGAGAATCTTTGCTTAAATTTTATACAATTATGTGAATGATTTTGAATGTATATCAAATTTTTGGCTTATAATATACAATTTAATAGACTGAAAATGTTAGATTGAATTGCTTATCTTATAGATGGACTACATCTGAAGTTAGTGAATTTACTAAAACTTAAGTACGATTTTCATAAATACCAACATATATACCAACCAAGTGTAATACTAGCCGTAGTGAAGGTAAAACTGGCAACATTGGGAAAGTCCTAACCTAACCTATTCCATCACCTTTCTGTCCTCCCTCTATTGACAGCTTCTCAACTACTTGGTCTTCTAGTCTCCCGCGAATTTTTCAAATGTTTTTAATAATGGAGAATATACGATTTATATGAACAGAGAAATGCAATGATTCACATAAGATTAATTTATGTATATTAATTCTGTAGATATTTATTTGTATGTGTAGTTATTTACTGAATAAAGTTTATAGTTGTTTTTACAATTTTTAAATTATATTTATTAGTTAACAATACCACGACGACGTTGTGTTCTTGATTGTAAAGGAAATTATGATAGTACTTTGTAAAATAATAATTATATTTCTATATTTTTATTTCCGAAGGATATAGAATTACGATAAAAAATGGATAGTTTCGATTCCTTGTCAAAATTAAAAACCAGCAAATTAATCTGCAGTTTGCAGTTTGCATTTTTAGAGGTATTAGAATATGTTATCTTCTAATAGTGTAATGGAGAATCTATTTTTATATACTTGTATAATAATGATTCTAATTTTTTCATACTTTGCACACAGATTGTAATGGATAACGAATGAAATTAAGAGTTTTACGAGAAGGTAATAAATTATTATTTTATGATTTTGGGTGAGTACTGCTTATTAATAAGAAATTGTCTAGATGGTTTCAGCTTATAATTTATATATAATATAATATTATAATGTAAAATCTTAAGAAAGTTTCTTAATAAATGCCTAATATTTACAAAAAATTGATTATAATAGTAATTTTCATTTCTGAATTGCTATATATCATACTGTATATCTATGTAAAACGAAATATTGAATACAATTTCCATACATTTGAATCTTTATAAACTTATTCAATTGTAAAAATGTATGAACAGAATTTCAAAATATTGATGTTATTCTTAAAAGTAAAGCTGGCTAAATTAAATTTACCAAAATTAAAATTACCAAATTTATTTATTATAACTTTATTTAAATTTAACTGTAACATATAACTTATTACAAATTGCAATAATAAATATTATATGCTTTTATATTTTGTTTATCAAAACATATATATATTTAGATTTCTATTAATACTGAAAAGATGTTATATTTAATAATTTACTTTGATATTACGTCGATGTAAAGTATAATGATATTCATGAACTTTCGTGTGCGCATAATAATGCGCAATTTTCTTTAAAAGCAGATAGTTGATTTGTCAATAGGTCACCTGAAAATTCTCTTAGATCGAAACTGACCAATACGTGAATTAAATGCTACTCATTGTATAGGAAGATTTTCAGCAATTATTTTGCAATACTGTTGTTAAGCATTTAATTACCTTAGCAAATTATTGGTAAATACACAAAATGCCAGCGGTAGGCAGAATTTCCAACTATTTCTTCAACGATATAAAAATTTGTGAATTAAGACACAGTAGGAAACGAAAAAAATGTTGAATATTTGGCTCAGTTATCCATTTGGACTTTCATTTGAAGTATACTTTAGCGTAACAATTTTTGGAAAGAATATCATAAATGTTGTTTTACAGATAATGAAGAACATCTTATTTAGAATGTTCATATGATTTATTTAGTAAAACGATCAAAAGAACCGTCATCTTCTTTATAACAAGGATGGCGTCATCCGTATCTGTTCGCGTAGTTTTATCAAATCTATGAATTTGTTAAAATACAGTAAATGTATTCTACACATTAAGCTAAAATGAAATATGTTTCACTGAATTAGTTAATTTGTACATCATTGTTTGTACTACTGATTATTAGTTGAGAAGGATTGGGAAAATCGGGGCGCAGTGCTAAACAGTCAAACATTGAGGTAGTTTTGCGCTGGTGTGTTGGAGAGGTAGTATCAATAAACCTCTATATTTTTCACGAAGAAAGATCAACGAAGAATAAAGAGAAGTCAAGTATCAAGGCTGATATATAAATGACGTCCATATAGTAAATACGACATTTTACGGGCAAGTTGAAAAGTTACAGGTTTTTGAAAAAACCGGAACGTACTTGTATAACATTTAAGGGCTGTGTTTTACATAAAAAGGACCTTCACTTTATTGAAGTACATACAAAAAAATAAATTTGAACAACGTAATACACAACAATTTTTTGACGAAATGGTTGTCACATCGGTTTTTCGTATTAAAGTCCAACCTAAAACCTCCGAAGTGTTTGAGGTTACGTTTTATTGAAACATGAATTTCTTATATTAACAAGCAAAGCAACTCGCTAGAAAAACAAAAACAAACTGGATGTAAGTTAAAAGTAAGAATAAATTTTTTTAATCTTTTAAACCTCGCCTTAGTATAAAATATTCTTTATATTAACATTGCTTTTATATATTTTATTTCAAAATATTTTCTAATGAATATGTTTGCTGTATTTGTTTATTTATAACTTTGATTTTTAAAATATTTGTATCTCAGATGTGGGAATTATATATTAGCATTTTTAAGCTTTAATTAATAATATGACATTTTAATTCATATATATTAATGTGGCATTTTATGTTAATGTTTTACATACATTAAGTACATTTGGTAATATGATGGATTTATTAAGTATGCCATTTATACAGTATTATTAATGTTAATCTTTTTTAATTTTAATTGTACATTATTTAACATTTATTGAATACTTAATATTTTTAAATATTTTAAAACTATTTATTTTTTGCTCTAATGTATAATGTAATTTGTATATGATATAATTTTCATAAGTAAATTTTATTTATAGCAATTTATGTGAGTGGATAATGCTTGGAGGCAATGAACGGAATGGAGAGACATGGGCATGGACATGGACATTCACATGCACACTCGCATCGTCATCGTCATTCACATGGAAATTTACAAAGTGCATCACAGAACTCAAGTCAATCGTCAAAACATAGCCATACCCATGCACCACACTCACAAAAAGATACTTCTGCTATTCAGACATCTCAGAAACCAAGAAATTATAAGTTATTAGTTGATCCATTTTTAGTAAAAGGTGCAACAAAATTGTATAGATATGATGGCATGGTTCCAGGAGATCCAACTTATCCTGAAGTTCAACCTCGAGATCCTAGATCACAGTTAACAAGAATTTGGACTCGTTTAGAACAACTTGATTTACCTGTACCTAGATTTAAAATTGACTCCAATTATTGTGGTGAACCTCCTCCCCTTGAAGTGACATTTTGCCATTTAAATGACAATATTGATAAAACTTTTTTATCAGATATGGTTCAAAAATTTGGAGCTATAGAAGAACTTATTGTTTATTATCATCCTGTAACTAACAAGCATCTTGGAATTGCAAGAGTAGTGTTTGAAAGTACGAAAGCTTCAAGAGCTTGTGTAGAAAAATTAAATAACACATCTGTGATGGGTAAAGTTTTAAGAGTATTTCTTGATGCATTTGGGGAAGAGTGTAAAAAAATCTATGATGAATTGACTACAGAGAAGAAGCCAGAAAAGAAGATTGAGAAGGAAACAAAAACTGAGAATGATCAAGGAAAACAAACACCAATTGAAAAGATTATTAATGAAGAAAGGGAGGAGTTCAGAAGTAATAAAAAAATGGTTTCAAATATGGAAAAATCAAGAGATACATATATAGAAAACTCAAGATACAACAAATATAGAGATTATCCTACTCCTAGTGGCAGTGCAGGAAGTGATTTAGGCTATGGTACTGCACCTAGTGAACTAAATTATTCTAGTAATTATTCTCAGAATTCTACTCCAGCCACAAATTACGATTTTTATTATAGTGGCTATCATCATCAACCTCCAAATAATTATTTAGCAAATATTGCACAAACTGTATCACAAAATCTTTCAATGCAGCAAAATTCAAGTATGTGGTGGGGAAATAATACAAGTGCAACAGGTTATGCATCATCCTCTATGTGGCCTGTTCAGCATGGGACAAATTTAGATAATCCTAATTCTAATGTAGTTCCAATTTCTAAGGCTTCTAATGTTAAAATGCATCATACACCTAAAAAAGAAAAAGAAAATCAAAATGTTACAAAAAATTCATCACGAGATTCTCCAATAGAGACTCGGAAAACATTAGATTTGGATACTAGAATTGCTATGTTATTGAAAGATAAAGCAGGAGGAATGGCACCACCTTTCTTACAGTTTGGTAGTGATTCTGAAGATGAAAAAAAATCTGTTAATGCAGACAATGAAATGCTTTCAGAGCCACCAAGTCCTTTTCTATCCCATGAAACATATAAATCATGTTTTGAAAAAATGAGGGAAAGAAATAAAGAACGATGGAAAGTGCATGAGAATAACATCAATCAGTTTTCTGTAGATGAGGATTTAGGTAGTGTTATAAGTTCAAGTGAAGATGAAGCATTATTGGGAAGTTACAGTCCTGCACCAGATGAAATTGAACCAGAACCACCAAAGGAGCCACCACCTCCACCTCCACCTGATGATGACAGAATGTCATTAAGTCCATTAAGTTCAGGAGATGAGAAAATTGAAGAGGTATTTATAGTGTTAAGTGCTAAATATTAAACAAATGTATTTGCTGTTATTTGTTATGTATTAATTATTTAACATATTATATTTTACTGTTTAATTACATAGGTTATAGCTCAAACAGAGCCTACAAGTCAATTATATCCAGGAGCTGGTTATCCTGGACATTTAACTCATTATCCTACCAGCGATATGTATCATTGGCCAAGACCAGCACAATATCCATACCCTTATGGGACAACTTACTTGCAAAGTCATTATCAACCAAACACTACATCATTTTCTGGAGCAGTAGGAAATCATCAAGGAGCAAATTATTATCCATCTTTTCAATCAAGACTTCATGCTATGGCAAATCATAATATTACAAAAGATAATCCACAGGTACATACGCACGCACGCTTATGTGTATAAATTTAAATGTATATCAAAATTAATGAATTTGAGTGTTATATAATAATTTTTAAACATTTAGGGCCCCACCATTAATGGTGTATTAAATAGAGTTGTGAATGAACTAAAACAAATTTTAAAAAAAGACTTTAACAAAAAAATGATCGAAAATACTGCATTCAAACTGTTTGAAGTGTGGTGGGATGAAAAGAAGTCAGAAAAGAATCAAAATCAAGGAGGAGATAATACTGTCGTTAATAACAGTAATAAAGAAGAAGGACAGAAACCTCAAGGAATATCATTACTTTTAGAACAAGGAACTCCACTTGGATTTAATTATGACGGATTTGGTTTGGGCATTAGAGCTAGCATGCCAAAGATGCCTTCTTTCAGGGTAAAATTATTTTTATTCATATTGTATGCAATTTCATTTTTAATAATACGTAATTGCAATACGATTTTAATATTCATATTATAGCGCAAAATTAAAGCTCCAAGCCCATTACCACAAGACGAAGATAGTCGTCAGTCTGATCATGGTGACACAGAACTTATAGGAAGCGATAGTGATCTTGATTTAGCATCTGTACAAAAAGTCAAAAGGCCAATTACTTCTCTCCCAAGCGTTTCTTCATCATCTTCTTCGTCGTCGTCATCGAGCGAGAGTAGTAGCGAGGAAATGAGTTGCAGTGAATCTTCCAGCAGTTCAAGTGATAGTTCTGATGAAGAAATATGTTCTGCAAATTTTGATGATGAAGTATGTAATTTATTAAAAATATAACTAGTCTATATTTGCAATTTTTTATACAAATAATTTTTATTTTCAGCAAGACACAGACAGTCGTATGTCGGATCATCGTCCCCTGGCTTGCAATAGTGAAGATCCTGATATTTTAACAGAACTTGCAATTCAAAGATCATTAGATTGTCCAACTCCAAGTGGTAGAGAAACACCAGTACCCAATATTAAAATAAAGGATATAAATTCGAATGAATTCCCACAGTGTGATAATGAAGTTAGCCCGATGCCATCTCCGCTAAGAGATGAAAGCGATAAAGAAGAAAGTGAAGAAGCGACTGAAAAATCTATTAATGAAGAACATCTTGAAAAAATTCAATTAATGAATGAAGATTTAGAAATAAAAAGTATGGAAGATGAAATACAAAAGAAAGTAAAAGGTACTTCAGTAACTCCAGGTAAACAAGAATCATGTGATATGCAAAAAATGGAAAATTCTGCAGCAGAAGCCTTAATAACACTAGCTGGTCAAGATAATATTATAAGACATAGAAGTCCGGGACCTGTACAACCAAATATTATTAGAGCTCTTCAAACTATGTCTGCTAAATATATTAATGATGAACCAATATTAAAAGAATCGGAGAAGATTGAAATGTTTAGTGAGATACCTACTACTGATTCAGAAGAAGAAAGCTTAGAAATTAGAAGGTTAAGGTTTGTAAAATCATGTATTACACGTGTAATTTTACTTAAGAGTAAAGTATATTTTCTATATGTGTTACATTATATTAGGTAAATTAACGCGATTCATTATATCATTTTGTATTCATTAGGTACCAAGCTGAAACTGATCTTCGATTAAATGGTCAACAGAGTCCAAAAAATTCACAAGCTTCTCAAGTGTTTATGGAACATTCGTATTCATTACCTCCAACACAATCAGAAATTGTAAAATCTGTACTTCGTGCACCTCCGACACCAATGAAACCAGTAAAACTTAAATCTTCGAAAATTATGAAATTATCTAAAGTTAAAGATAAAATACATAGAGTAGAAAAGCGAAAATACAATAAATATACCAAAATACATGGTCATCAGAATCATGAAGGAGAAAAAGAGAATATCGAAAACGAGTACATTTATGAAAAGTATTCAAAAAAAGTTGAAGAGTTAGCGGTAACATACAAAGAACGTGATCTTATGTCAGAAATGGCTATTTTGTATGAATTTTTAACTAGAGGAATAGATGCGGAAGATGTGGAATACTTAAGACGAAGTTATGAGGCTTTATTAGCCGATGATAGTCAAGGTTATTGGTTAAATGACACGCATTGGGTTGATCATCCTCCAACAGATATTCCATGCCCTGCAAAGCGAAGAAAGAGAGACGAGCTTAGATTACATGCAAGCGGAAGTGCAAGAACAGAAGGATATTATAAAGTTGATCTACGAGAAAAAGCAAAGCATAAGGTATGCTTTTCTTTTTTCAATACATTGTTTTTTAAGCATATAAAATGTAAATAAATAGTTGTTTCTCAATATCTTTTAATGTTTCTTATACATTTAATTAAAATTTGTATTGTTTTTATAGCATCATTATGCACAAAGCATACAGCGAAGTAACGACGTTGAGGATAATAATGGCCCCTATGCAGGTGGTGATGGAACAATGAATGGTCCAAAGAACAATACTAAAGCTTTAACTGGTAAAATGCAAGCTCTATCTCGTGAAGCTCGAAGTAATCAACGTCGATTATTAACGGCTTTCGGTATTGATACCGATAGTGATCTCCTTAAGTTTAATCAGTTGAAAGTGAGATTTTAATTATTTTACATAATCATTGGTTTTGCAGAAATTTCAATTATTATAAGATATTTAATCATATTTATTTCATTTTACAGTTTAGGAAAAAACAATTGAAATTTGCTAAATCTGGTATACACGATTGGGGTTTATTTGCCATGGAACCAATTGCAGCTGATGAAATGGTTATCGAATATGTTGGTCAAATGGTTAGACCAGTTGTTGCTGACTTACGAGAGTCTCAGTATGAAGCTACCGGCATTGGTAGTTCTTATCTTTTCCGCATCGATTTAGATACAATTATTGATGCAACGAAATGTGGGAATTTAGCACGGTTTATTAACCATAGTTGCAATGTGAGTATTGCAATAATTTTTATACTTTCAATATAATTTATCTTATAGAAGTAATTTTTATAAAATTAAATTTAGCTGATTCAACATCAATTATATTGTTAATATTTTTATTCTTGTAGCCGAATTGTTACGCAAAGGTAATTACAATTGAAAGCCAAAAGAAAATTGTAATTTATAGTAAACAACCAATAGGAGTTAATGAAGAAATTACATATGATTATAAATTTCCGTTGGAGGATGATAAAATCCCTTGCCTATGTGGAGCTCCTCAGTGTCGGGGTACTCTGAATTGAATCGTTCATAAAAACTGAAAACTATACTGTTCATCCCTTTTTCCTGTCTTCTACACTTCGTCATACCCTACTCATATTTTTGTAAATATTCCCCATGTAAACATTTTATAAAATGCAATGGAAAAATGCTAAATTATGTTAATATGAACTCCTTTTCTTTTTCTAATATCCCACCCTTAAATATAATACATTAAGTATACAATAAATCTAAAAAGCGTTATAATATTTATAATTTACGGTTGTTTTTGTAAATACGTAACTTAAGATTTTATTCCTATTATGTTTTTGTTAAAAATAAAATAATAATTTGTTAAAAATGCTCATGTCGATCGATATAAAAAAATTTTCATTTTCAAAGGAAAATTAAATCGAAGTGCAAATGTAAATCCTACAAAACATTATATATTTTTGATTTTTTGTATAATATCTCAGTATATATTAAATTTAGGACTTCCTTTTACATCACTTCATTCAAGTATAATATGAAATATATAAAATAACGTGATTCAGTTTGTAATATACAGTAATAACATGATTCAGTTTGTAATATACAGTAATAACTGATATGTCCCTTTATGTACATCACTTTAACATTTATAATTTATAATAAAAAATATTTTTAAAAGAATAATTTTAAAGATACACTATTTATTAAAACTTGTTGATGATTATAATTGATGAAAGTGATTTGTTTAAAAATTTTTAGTTTGAATCTTCCTTATTTATTTATATTTTATTGACTGAAAAAGTAGTTCATTAAAAGAGGAATTACTTATAAAATATTATTTAAAAAATAATGTCTAAATTACTTATGTAATTTGTGATAAATTACTTGTTTTGATGTCTCTAGTAAAAAGTATATTATATATGCTATGTAAATATAGATAGTATACTATCTGATAATATTATTTTAATGGGTATTTTAATATTTTTCAAACCTTTTCTATAAATGTAAATTCGTTTATATTACTGTAACTAAAATTTCTAAATAAATCTATTACAATCTATTGTATTATGAAAAATAAGTTTTTCCTAAATTTTATTATGAAACAAAATGATTATTTCCTTAAACATGATATTTATTATTTTATAATTCGAAATTTAAGATAAATTTTTTTTATTAAAATATAAATTCAAATCATTTATCTAAGAACATGTTAACCAACATACAAGTCACACAGGAAAATTTGAAAGGTTGAAATTAAATAGTTACTTTGAATATGGTATAAAAGTTAATTTTGCGTAGTGAAAACAATTTAAAAATACATTTGAGAACAAAAAATTAAGTATTTATTTAAATACTTAATTAGTGATGTTATACGTAATGTTATTAATTATATTGTGAAAGTAATATAATTTTTAAGGTTATATACGAAGAATATGGCAGATCGCTTAACACAATTACAAGATACTATAAATCAGGTAATCGTTTGTAAAGTTATTTGTGTATAAATGTAGTACTAAACACAATCTAATCCTTATTTATTATTTTAGCAAGCAGAACATTTTTGTAATAGTGTAGGTATTTTACAACAGTATTCAACACCTAGTAAATTTCCTGGTTTCGACCGTGTTGGAACACCACAGCCGCATCAACCTCAAGAAGGTATTTTTATGCATAATTTAATTTTCTTAGTTACTGTTCTTAATTTTTACAATACATATTGTAGATTATGCAGCCTTATTTGCAACACTCATAGCGAGATGTGCAAAAGATATTGATACTTTAATAGAAAGTTTACCAAGTGAAGAATCATCACAAGAATTACAAGTTGCTAGTCTTAGTCGTCTTGAACAAGAAAACCAAGAAGCTGGTGAACAACTAGAAGAAGTTGTCAAACAAGGAGAAGCACTTTTACAAAGGATTCAGGCTGCTTTGCAAGATATTGCTCAAAGTCAACTAGATATGCAAGATCCAGCATCTGCATCTGTAATTAGTATTAATCTTAATAGTAATTCAACTTTTAAACAAGAAAGTATGAATCCAGTAAATACTGTTTCCTCAAATAACACACATCAGTTGTCAGATCCTTCTCCTAATTCTGTAAATCAATGAAATATTGCTGCTATAACTAAATTTTTTGAAACATTTATAACAAAATGAAGTTTACTGATAATGTATACATTATATTAAAATACAAAACTTTCAAATAAATCTTATGAAATATTTTGTATTCATGAAATAAATAATACACAGTAAAAATTCAGTTATATAAAAATGTATTTATAACATACTGAGTTTAAAATGACATATATACAATTATATTAAATATAACAGATAAAATGATGCTACTTCTTCATAAGATTTATGAATGTTTCTCGAGGTAAACATATTCTTCCAATCATTTTCATCTTTTTTTTTCCTTCTGACTGTTGGGCTAATAGCTTCTTTCTTCTAGTAACATCCCCACCATACTAAAATGAAGAAAATGTTAGTAAAAATACATACAAATATTAATACATGCTTAATGTAAAAAATGCAATTCTTACTAGTTTTGCAGTTACATTTTTTTTGAATGGTTTTAAATCTTGTCTTGCAAATACTTTACCACCCACTATAGCTTGAATTGTTATTTCAAACAATTGACGTGGAATAATGTTTACTAATTTTTCACATAAGTGTTTGGCTATTGTACGAGCTTTGCTAATATGTACAATAGTACTAAATTCTTCCACTATATTACCATTTAAAGCAATATCTAACTACAACATATAATTATTAACTTAACAAAAGTAAATTTTACAGAGCTTAAATATATAATTATAATTATTAATTACTTTTATAATATTCGTAGGTTCATATCCATGATCCTCATAATCAAAACTACCATATCCTGAAGTTACATGTTTTAGTGTATCGTGAAGATCAACGATAATTTCATTTAGTGGTAATAAAAATTGAAATAATATATTATTAGCACCAACATTTTGTGTTGATTGTTGTACTCCTCGTTTTTCAAGGCATAAAGACATTATTGTACCTGCATATTCAGCTGTAATGCAATTAAAAATGATTTAATAGTTTTTTATCAGTTATAAGTATATCATTGTATTTAAGTAGCATTATATATACTTGGTGTTATAATAGTTCCTAATACCATAGGTTCATAAAATTCTTCTACAATTTGAGGATCAGGGAAATTTCCAGGATTATTGAATGAAATTATATCATTTTTGTACTTTTTAATATTCTTTTTGCCTAAAATCTTTGCTTTGTATGTAACACTAGGTGTTGTAACAACTGATTGTGCACCATATTCTTGTTCAAGTCTTTGCATGAATACTTCCATGTGTAATAAACCCAAAAAACCAATTCTCCATCCCTGTCCAAGAGCTACACTAAAATAAAGCCATATAAACTGTTAAATTTGATAAATCAGCTCAATTAATTATCTTTCTTCCTTTTAATTTATTTAATAACTTAGAACAATATAAACGATACCTAGTTTCTAATGTAATAGAAACACTACTATCATTTAATGTTAATTTTTCAATAGCAGTTCGCATATCATCAAATTGCGACTTATCAATTGGATAAACACCTGAAAAGACCAATGGTTTTAGTGTCTTAAATCCTAACAAAGGCTCAACAGCATGATCTTTCATATGTAATGTATCTCCAATGAATGCTTCCTTAGAAGATCTCATATTACATGAAATACATCCTATTTGACCTGCAAATCTAAAATACATTATTATTTTTATAAATATATCTTCTTATGAAAAAGTAAAAAATAATATTTACAATTTATTTATATGTTCTTCAGAAGGTCTCAATAATGAGAGATTTTTAACTTCATAAAGTTTCTTAGTATATACTGAAGTAATACACTGTTTTAGAGATAAAGTTCCTTCTTTAATATATATCAATAAAATTGCTCCTCTATATTTATCGTACCAACTATCAAATACCAAAGCTCTGAATGGTTTATCTCTATATACATCAGGTGGTGGAATCCTTTCAACAATAGCATCTAAGACTTTTGATACTCCAGTACCTAATTTAGCAGATATTTTTAAAACATCACATTCTTTTATGTTAAATAATGTTTCTAACTGATGTATAACTCTGGTAGGATTGGCAAGCTTTAAATCTATTTTATTAATTACTGGTATTATAATTAAATTATGTTTAATGGCTAAATGGTAATTAGCTACAGTTTGTGCTTGTATACCATCGTTTGCATCTATTACTAAAAGCACTCCTTGACAAGGAGCTAATGAACGATGTACTTCAGCAGAAAAATCTACATGTCCAGGTGTATCTATTAAATTAAGAAGATACTTAGTCTCCTTATATGTATAATTAAGAGATGCTGTTTGGGCTTTAACTGTAATTCCACGTTCTTTCTCAACTTGTAGCTTATCTAATATCTGTTTGCCAGAATTTAATTTTATTGCCCCTGTTAGTTCTAAAAATCTATCAGCAAGTGTACTTTTGCCATGATCAACATGTGCTATGATACTAAAATTACGAATATTTTCTACTGGTATTTCATATTCTTTTAAAACCTTAGAATGTGTAGAACAATATTTACTAAAAGGATGTAAGTGATGTCTACAATAAAATAAATAATTTATATTATAAATATGAATTTTTCATGTATCAATTAAAATACATAAATAAAACATGATATTAAGAAGACTAATATTAATACTAACCTTATAGTTGTTTGAAAAAGTTTGTAATTTCTTTCTGGACACCATATATAACAAATAAATTTATTTACCTTCATAATGAGCTCAGAGTGATTGCTTATAAAATTCTTTTAATATAAAATTGATGTGAACAAAAATTCAAGTATAAAAAACTGTATGTTATGACTTTTATTTACATAGTAATAAATATTATTATTTTTAATATTATTTATATATACCAATAATTACACTATAATTAAGTATGAGCTCTGTGAGAATCTTCCTGTTTTTGCCGCTAGAGGGATCAACCAACCACATTTCTTGCAAGTATTATTTTGAGTCTAATACGGTTCCTAATATTCAAGTTTCGAAAGTGCCTGTTCCTATCCCTGTGCATAAGTGTATAAGGTACGGGCCTGCTAGGTAAGCCTACTGACGAGGTCACTAGCAGGCCCTGGATGACACTTCCTTTTCCTTTTCTTTTATTCTTCTACTATTCATCTAAGCCGACAGAGCTATTCGCTACAGTTCGGAAACAAACTTTGGTTAGTGACGTCTTATCTTTTCAAAAAGCATTCAAATTGGTGATACCTTATTAACAGCAAATAAATTACTCAACTACACAATTTACAATCACATAAATTGGTTGCACTTAATCATTGACGGTAAACAATTAACTTCAATCAATGGTGCCATCTCTTATACACTATTGTATTTCTAATTATTCGACATAAAATCCTTTTAGATATAAAAAATTTCATCTACAATATTAGGTTTGTACTGTAACTTTATTTATATCAGGAAATTTGAATTTTCGTTCTTTAATTTGGGGAATGAATTTACCTTGTATTTTCATATTAAAGGTCAGTTACTTGTCATTCACCGCAAGATGGCAATAGCATCTTCGTGTCCTGAAACTAATCAAATAATCAACTTGAAAAAAAAATACCATTTACAATTGTAATTTTCGAGTTTTTTAGGTTGTCGTTTTTTCCCTAGATACTATAATGTATTTTCACCGATTTTGTTAAGATTTTATTTCAAATAGGTAATTTTTAAAATAAACGTCTTTATTTTGCAATTTTATAGGGTTACATTTACATTAATGATGAAAAATATTAATTACTGATTTCCTGGCTTTAATTTATGAACTTTCTGTGTACGAGCGATTAAGGAAAGCATTTGACATTGTCGTGAAGTTTGGCGGTACATTTCATTGGTGAATCTTCTTATTAATATATTGTCAGTAAGAACAATAGTTCACGTAACTTTTAATCGCTGCCAATAATAGCGAGAAAAGAAATAAATCTATTTATAAATTCGAGTACAGTTTTCCTCTTAAAATTTATTAAAATTGCACAATATTAACAAAAATTGTTCTGTAATTGAGTTATTTCTATTATCTTACTTATTTACTATTATATTTTTAAAAGATATGTGTAATCTCATCACCTCGTGATAAATGTTTAACAGTGAATTGTTTATAAATTTTGTTACTTCAGGTAGAGATTAATACTTTTGATTTTATATAATTACAGTATCACTAACATATGATAAATTTTGTATATTCGGCATAACTAGTACAACTTTTGTTTTGTTAGAAACATTTTTATGATAATGTTTGCTATAACATAGTATGCTGGTTTACAATGATCTTTGCTAACCAGACGACAATCTTCATAACGACGTGTCAGTAGTTAACAAAATGGTCATGCGATACGTTAACATTATATTTTAACCAGATAAGCTTGATGTTATTCAACACAGTAAAAGAAATATTTAGGCATTTTTTTTTAGTATATTTCTAAATTTAGCTTCGTTATTTTACGATAGAAATAAGAATGTATAACGTGGTAAATAAAAAAATGTTTAGAGAGGTAATTGTATTTTGAATTAATAAAGAGTATGTTCTAATGTGCAATAGAAGTGCATAATATGCAATATGTGTATTAGTTTGTAGTGCCCTTGAAAGTTGTTAAAGATTGTATCAATGATATGGATATTGATAGTTGCACTAATTTATTAATCATTAATGATCTAATTATTTTAATAATAATTAACAATAGATAATTAGTTAACAATTTTTTTCAGATATAACATAGTGATGCAATATTGAAAATTTTATTTTATTAAGACAAAATGTCAGATAATAATTTGCCGCACATTTCATATGGACTTGATTCTCCTGGTAGGATAGTACGCATAGAATCTGGTATCACAAGGTCTAATATTAGTCGTCTTTCAAGTATAGAAGAAACTTTAAGAAGACTCAGCACAAATTTAATACCAGAAAGACAAATTAATGAATCAAATAATGGTAATACTTATTAGATAATATAAAAACAAAATATAATGAAATATTGAAAAAAGATGTTTATCAAATATATAATATTAACTGTATTATTTGTTGTGATATAAAATACTAAATATTTTCTTTATTATAGAAGTGTCTAATGCACAAGCTCCAACAATTGTATCAGATGGAGAATCATTACCTATTGCATTGTCAGGACCTGTAAATAATGCACAAACAAGTGACGTGACTGATGGAGCATCTTCTCCAAACCAACCAGAAATAAGTACAACAGTAAACTCAGAAGATGAGTATGTACATTAATGCAAGCTATATCTTTAGAAAGAAAACAGATAATTTAAATGTATATTCATTAACCAAGTATATCTTTTTATGTAGTAAAAGATATTGTTGGGTATGTTTTGCAACTGATGAAGATGATGCAACTGCTTCATGGGTTAAACCATGTCATTGTCGTGGTACAACAAAGTGGGTTCATCAGGGATGCATACAAAGATGGGTTGATGAAAAACAGAAAGGACGTGCAGATGCACATGTAGCATGTCCACAATGTAATACAGAGTATATTATTGTATATCCAAATATGGGTTAGTTATTTGAACATTTATGTATTTTGAAATTAATACTAAATCATTAATAATAGAGATTTAATTGTAATATGTTTGTTGTATCTAATACAGGGCCATTAGTAGTGGTATTGGACACTATTGATGGAGTAATTTTCCGCATTTGCCCATTTATTGCAGCTGGTATAGTGGCTGCATCTATATATTGGACTGCAGTAACGTATGGAGCAGTAACTGTAATGCAAGTAGTTGGTCATAAAGATGGTCTAGCTATGATGGAACAGGCTGATCCTTTGGTATTATTAGTTGGTTTACCAACAATTCCAATAATGTTGGTTTTGGGAAAAATGCTAAGATGGGAAGATCAAGCTCTTAGTCTTTTGAGGAGACATGCATGTAAGGTTCCTATTTTGAGGCATTTCTTGCCTAGTAGGTATGTATAAAATTATAGTTCAAAGTTTGAGCTAAGTATATTGTTTGTTTTGCATTAATGAATATTTGTTATTTTAGTTATTCTAGTGATGATAGAGCACAATCGGAAGATGTACCACCTATGAGTGATCCAGTATCAGCAACACGTATCCTTTGTGGTGCCCTTCTGTTACCTAGTATTGCCAGCATATGTGGCAAGATATTTTTTGAAAGTATTCATTCTAATTTTCAAAAAACATTACTTGTATGTATTAAATATATTTAATATTATTTGATTGTTTTACACATTTTATTAGAAATGCATGCATTTTCACAGGGAGGTATAGCATTTATAACAATAAAAGGTGCATTCAAGATTTATCATAAACAACAACAATATGTAAGGCAATGTCAGCGTCGTATAATGGATTACACAGAAAATAATGTTGCATTATATAGAAGACAACAAAATTCTGAGACCAACCAGACAAGTTAAATAAAACGATACGAGAAATTACTTGAAGGGTATATTATTAAAAGATAGTACTTCTTTGTTTAGATGAATTAAACTTTATAGCGTACTTTTATCATAAAAACATATGTCCATTGTATTACTTTTGTGTAACAATATATATCTTTATAGATATTTTAATCAGGTTTAACAAAAACGTAAGTTATATGTACATATATACACACACACGCGCTCGCGCGCGCGCACACACACACAGACACACACACATATGTATATATACGTATGCATATAAATAATAATGGAAAATTGTCATATACATAATTAGTAAATTATGTGATGGGTAAGGAACGTTTAATTAAGCGAAGGAAATGTTATATCTCTTAAATTTAATTGTTAGTGAAATAATGATGTCCACTCGTCTTTCCTTGTATAGTAAATAAGGATTGAGATATGTTAATACTTTTAATGCAAATCAATTTTCCTCTGCTCGAAATAATTGTAGGACATGAAAATGTCATTTATCGTGCTAAATCTATAGTTTATTAATGGTAATAATTGTATATTTTATGAAATTAATATGGCACAAGTTTCCTGTGCATTCAAAAATAAGCAAGGTATTTTAGAAGTTATTCATACCTTAACTGGTAATATAAAAAAAACAGACACACTTTATAAAAGAAATTTATTTCTATTATGCATAAGTCTTAGATCAGGTACTGAATTATATATTAATATATCTAATAAAAGAATTTTGGAATAAAGTTTTATTTTATGTAAATGCTTTATTTGCTGTAGATATAAGGAACTAGTAAACATCGATTTAAATTAAACTGTGTTTCTTTATTCCTAAATAAATAAGTTTTTTAATTGCATGTATAACAAATGTCAATTAACTAACATACAATGTTTTAACTATTGCAATTCAATTATGTTTAATTTTAACCTATTCTATCATAATATTTAAAGTATTAACAAGATAATTTTAAAATGTGTTTACATAATAAATTAATAATCTTACTTTATAATTTTGTATGTATAAATAATTCATATTTACTTTTAATAACAAAACTTATCAATAAAATGGAATTAATACATGATGAAAAATTTGGGTACCACAGGATTATTTTAAGAAAGGACTATATAATATATAAATATATTTATTATTAAGTTATTTGCTTTTAAATGTAAAATGTATTGCTTAAGTACAATATATATATATATGCGCGCATATGTGTCGAAAATAGCTAATTACTATAAAAAAATTGAACTTGGTCTGTAATTATACACAGATAAGTAGGTAACAAGAAATTATAATATATACATCATATAAAAGTAATGCATATTTTCTTACAATACAGATAATGCTTCTTAAATACTATGTGATATAAGTAAATATCACATCATTTATACAAATAAAATTTACGTTTTTATTTAACTATTATATCTTTTTATCGCACATTACATATAAAGTGTAGTATAGTACATTTTCTTATGTATCAATAAAATAGTAAACTTAATGCATTATTTCATATTTATTATAATTTTTATATATGTAACGTTTACCTGATAAAAAAAAATGTACAATGCAAAGTGCTTATTCCTTAAAGAAATTTCATCCAATTTTAATATTATGCGAAATCCGTGATAAATAAAGATGAATAGAAATTATTATTGTGAAACAAAAAGCTTTCATATAATTTTTATATATAAATTCATTTAAATAGTGCACATGTATATTATATGTACTTTTGTATCTGCAAAAAGGTACTGGGATTAAACATTGATATTGTACATTTAATTAGAATTTGAACATCCTTAAACATTTATAATACAGTTACAGTTGTAAATTAATGCAATAAAATGCAAAACTTGTTAACAAACGGAACAGGAAATATTTTTTGATGCTTCAGGTCACATTAAAGGTGGTCCTGTATATTTAAGACTTCCAGAATAAAAGTCTGGACTTTCAATAACCATCAACTTAACTTCTTCGATTATATCTGATAAATCTGTACATAACTGTGAACTGCTAACAGTTTTAAAAAATGTACATGGTCTTGGGCCTTTTCCAGAATCATCTACATCATAAGGAGGACTGAGAATATCCAAAAATGCAGCAGGACCTTCAATACATGTAATTTCATGGAGGTTTTTCTCTTTTGGTGTTAAGGTACAAGCAGGTGAATTACTATGTAAAGTTACTGGTTTGTGTCTGTATGCCATTACTTCTTTATCCAATCTAATTGTATGATCTTCATTTGGTTTTAAAGTATAATTGTTTACTTGAACTACACCATTAATTACCTGTATTTAAAATTTATATACTTTTAAAGTAAAGGAGTTAATCCACAACAAAACTTAATGCATTATTATTAATAATGCATATTACACACCTTTAAGAATCCATACATTTCAGGGTGATCATGAATTGGCATTGTGAATCCATGTTTCAATATAAAAATCGAAATAGCAAAGTCTTTATTTTCAAATATATCAATAACCCACATTGGTGCATGTTGCACCTCAATGAAATCAAGAATTTTTTTATTTAGGTTCACATCTTCAGCTGTAATTCTGTTCATTAAATATCGTAATTTGTCGAAGTTCTTTTGACAAAGTTTAAATCCTACATTACTTCGTTCTTCGAATGTATTTAGCGCTTGCTTCCATAATGTTTTAATTGCCGCCGTCATATTTATATACTTCACAATACAGTTTTTAGAATTCACCTTCTGTAAATTATAGTATCATGTTAATAATATATTACATAAAAATATCAAAATGAAACCAAATGGGAAGCACAATTCCAAAATTTTATTTAAGAAAAGGTAATATCATATAACCTCAATAATTATAATGTCGAAAACTTAATTACACATAAACTAAAGAAAATAAACGTATCAATGATTTTAGCTACATAAGTATTTAAAAACCATTCAATTATTGAATATAAATCTTATTTACGTACAATTTTTTCTTCCGACAGTTAGTTAAAAGTCATCAATATTGTTGAAAATTGTTTCATATTTTCTGGTTAAACGAACTAACGTATTTGTTTTTTAGTACATAATACTGTTTGTTATAATATTAATACTACTTTATCACTTTATCCACAATGATATACGTTATTAATTTTCGCTTTCTAATTAATCTGGTCCCCAGAGATACTTCACATTCATTCATGTCAAATACAAAACTGTTAAACATGGCTATATATGACTTGATACCAACACAAATGACATAAACATAGTGCCTAGATTTTCAAAATTAAAAATTTGTACTTAAGTACACAAATTCTTCATTTTGTTCTCCACATTGAATACATGATATGCAAGAGAATATAAATTTTATAATAATTTATTCTAATATTCGATAAAGATGTGTATATATAGTTAATACAGATAATTATTAAATAACGGAGGTGGTAGTTGCAAAATCAATAACATTTTTAAATTATTTTAAATAATTATTGAAAAAAGTCTCAACAGAACAAAAAATATTATAAGATTTTAATAATTATGAGCTATTTCCATTTTATAGTAATATTATGAAATAAGAATAATTGAATTATTTGGTCTGTGAATTTGGGCTAATATTACATGGAGAGGAATGCCCTCTGCCGTAAATGCTAGCAATTTAGCACTGAAATGAGTTTTATTTATTTACTATCAGATGCAAACTTTTTTGTAATATAATTGTTAGTGAAAGGGATACATCTTTTTTTCTTTTACAATAATTACTGATTCTGTTGCAAAAGGTAAGTACGGATAAAAGTTTCATATATTTAATTCGTGTACCGATTAAAATTTGCAAAATGTGTCATGTAAAACAATGCTTAAGTGTTTAATAAAAACTAAACTAGTGTCTTTTTAATATGAAGGTGAAAATGCTATTTCGTTTTTTTTTTTAAATGATCCTTACATATTTTACACTATTGGATTTTGTATAAATAATTAATTATTGCTTATAACAGTATTCAAAAAAGAGTATAAGACTCAAACAGCTATAATTCCCATTTTATTTTTACATTTTTATTATCATAAAAGTATTTGAATTTTTTAAATGATAATCTAAAATTATAATATAAAATTTAAATATAATAACAATATTAATATATAATTAAAATTAAATAATAATTTATAAAATAAAAATATCATTTTATAGCTATGTCTAATGAAGAGCGTTTGAGGAAGTTACTATCTGACTTAGGGAAAGCTACATTACGTGGAATTCGTAAATGTCCCAAATGTGGAACTTATAATGGATCCCGTGGTTTATGTTGTAAGAACAAATATTGTGATGCAGTGTTTAAAGAACCTGGTGAAAAAAGAAAATTATCAACAGAAGCATGTAAACTTATAACTGGTACAACTGCTCAAGTTTTTTCTGTGCGAGTGCGCGATAAAGGCCCAGATTACCGTGGATTTGTTCAGTTACCACTAATAAATGCAACAATTTCTAACGAAATGACAACACTTATTTCACAATCCACAGCATTATGTTTTGTTGATAGTTGTGAAAGAAGTTTTGATACTAGTGTTCTTAAATGCCATGTAAGTTTTATAAATAATAAAATACATATTATTAGAGTATCATAAATGTTAATATGGTTAGTTTTATGTTAAACAAATTTTAATACCACTTTTTACAGGAAAAAAATTCATCTGATGTACCTGTCTCTACATGTCAGCATATACAGGCAGCTTTAAGATGCTATGCAGAAGCACAGCCATTAA
The DNA here is from genome assembly GCA_033822845.1 of Tetrapedia diversipes. Lineage (NCBI taxonomy): Eukaryota > Metazoa > Arthropoda > Insecta > Hymenoptera > Apidae > Tetrapedia > Tetrapedia diversipes. The sequence continues at coordinate 9,231 of JAOPTO010000583.1, read as the reverse complement.
CCTTAAGAAACTCTATTCTATCATCTTTAAATGTAAATAATGAAATGAAACAAGAAATTTGGTTACTGGCTACAGAAACATCAGGTCCTTTAGTACAACGTGTATCTAAAAATATAATGGCAGTAAAATGCAAAGCTTCACCAAAACATCCATTAGGCTACCTTCATTTTTCTCTGTTTGTTACAAAATTGAAAGATAGAATTGAACATCGTTATTTTTGCTCTTGTTCTGCATTTAAAGTAAATAAAAAAGACAAACTAATTAAATTTATATATAAGGAAATTCATTATTAATAATACTAAAAATTAATCTAGGGCCCAGCAAAAGCAACAGGCGATAAACCAGAAATAGCACAATCTTCCCAAAACAAACGTTGTGTACATTTTTATGCTTGTATTTGTGCATTTGCTAGTGATGCAAAATTATCTGAAGAATTTAGTTATTACATTAATTTAGATCAAAATGATTTAAGTATACCAAAACCATTAACAACACTTTTACAGAATAATGATCAAGATAAAATAGTAGGCATTGGTAAGATGATTGATACTAATAATTTGAATTTAATATAAAATATTTATCCTAAAAAAAATTGTAGATCTTGATGGCTTAACAACAGATGATACAGATACACACCTTTTAATATTTCGAGATGATACTTTAACAGTTCAAAGTTTAGATGGAAATAGATTAGATTTGGATTCAATGAATTTAGATTCCACAATTCTACCCCACAGTATTGTTGAGAATATTGAAGTAGAATGCGAACGTACCTTATTAGAAGATAATAATATCATATCACAGGTAAGAATAAAAATTTTTTCCTAACAAATTAAAACATTACAATAAAGTTTCTTTTTATTTTAGGTAAATAATTTAGAAGTAATTAATCAAGGTGATGTACAGCTTGGTGAAAATACTGTTAAAATAATGGATGATCAGTCAAGTATAGATTCTAAATATAATGTACTAAATAATAGTCAGTATATATTAAATGATAATGATATAAAGATCCTAAATACTGGAACTTTAAAGGTTCTTGATGCGAATGCTATTTTAGATGTAAATAATATGAAATTAATTGATACAAATACTGTTTCAAACACAAGTGTAAAAATAGTAGATAAGAATACGTTAGTACAGTATGATACTAGAAATATATCCAATACGGAAAGCAGTAGTATACAACAGCCGATTTCGACAAAACGAAAAAGAGATGACAAGCCGACTAGTACAAATACTACAAGTCTGAATAATTTAAGTTCGATAGAACCAAGAAAAGCTAAAACAAAACTGCACATAATTAAGAAATATCAAAATCCTTGTGAAGATTTGGATGAAGCTAATATAAATTTACCTTTTATTAAATGGCTTGCATCGATAACAGAAAGAATAAATCAGACTATGCATTTTCAGTTTGATGGGAAACCAGATCCTTTAGTATTCCACGTTCCGCAAATATTTTTTGATTGTTTACGCGAAAGAATATCGTGCGGTGGGAAAAAAAAGCGTTTGCCAAATTCTACGACAGCATTTGTTAGAAAAGACGGTGTACCTTTAGGTACTTTTACCAAATATACATGGCAAATCACAAATATACTACATGTTAAAAGTATTTTTGAAACACCTCTTATACCTTTGGAAATTACTAGGAGTTTTGTTCAAAATGCAGATGGTACATATGAATTGTATAAAAGAGAGGAAACGGAAATAGATCGATTCAAAAAAACTAACAATAATGCGTTAATTAAACCATTAGAACTGAAAACATATTTAAAAGTTGGTAAGAATTAAACATCAAGAAATTAGTATATGCTTTAAAAAAATATTTATTTATAACTGATAAAAATATCGCATTTTACTTTACAGGAAATACTTCTCCAAATCAAGTAGAACCAACACCATTCTTAATAGAATGGATACCAGATATTTTACCAATATCAAAAATTGGTGAGCTTAGAATTAGGTTTGAATTTGGTCATGTAAAAAATGAAACAAATCACAGATGGAGGAAAATAGCATTATTAAAAAATTATTGAATCCTTTATTGCAATATATGTATTTGTATTACTAAATTTTCACTTTCCTATTAATATTGATTAAGTAAGATACATCTTTTGAGAACAATTTACCATTGAGAAAAAGCAAACAGAATGTATTCATTTGGATTGAAAGAACTAGAAGTCATTTTTTTTTTTAAATAGTTTCTAAATTAATTTTAAAGAATTTAAGACTGATCTAATTTTATGGTATTCTTTTATAGAAATGAAAGATTTAAAGAAATTATGATTTCTTATGTAATGAATGATTTATATTTTCATGGTATCAATAATCATATTAAATTAAATTGCAAGATTAGCACCTCCTATTTATTAATAAAATTCATTATAGAATATATTTGTTAAGTTATTAGAAATCAACATAATAAAAGTTATATTATTATGATTGTCAACAGTGTGCTAAATTATTATTGTATAAGAATGTGATATATTGTAAATATATACTTTAGATTAAATGCTGTTATGTAAAAGTTAAAACATATTTACATTATTTAATAAAATTTCATTTGTGTTATGAAATTTAAAATAAATTATGTATCTAATGTATTTGTAATTGAGCTTTTTTTGATCAGTACATCTTTTAGATAACAATTCAATTGAATATGTAAAACATATCACTATTATAATGAATGTAATTTCATAAAAAGAATGTCATCATCTAATGTAAGTAGTTCACATATTTTAAATTTTATGAAAATTCCAACTTTTGACATTTAATGTAGGAATTAAATATTCTTTATGCAATTTATTGTCAAAGAATTCAATAATTTAAAAATATTATAGTAATGAACAAAATTCTGATTGTATGTAAATGAATATATAAGAAAATAAAATAAGAATTATTAATTAATTTAAAAAAAAGAATACAACAAATGCAATTGCAAATTTAAATTTTGAGCTTTCTATTCACGCTTGATCTGTTAGTATGTTTGTTTAATTTTTTTAATAATTTGAACAACTTTTCATTGTTACATTTATTCGATTACAATACTACATATGATACAACACATCATAATACAACAATTTCAGATTCTACTGTAAGATAATTCATGAACTTTTTTTCTTCAAAGTCTTATGTTGTAACATGATGGTTTCCATAACCTCCATGTTCAGGTGAACTATTATTTGGAATAGTGATTTATAAATAGAAGAAATCTTTCAGCTCAGCAATGTATTTCACAAGGAATTTCGATTTATCGAATTAACTTATATTTACTTTGAGTACAAATAATACAATTCATAGTTAGTTGGTGTAGTGTTTTGAGTTAACTTTCAAACGGAAGCATTACTCTGCCGGAAGCTGCCTCTGACGTAGAGAGGTAAAGAAGCGTACACTTCCATTTTCTCGACACTTTCGGCGAATAGAGAGCACGTGTTTGCTCGCCGGTCGTGTTCAGCTCATTTTTTAATATAAAAATACGTTAAACTTATATCACATCCAAGTGTGATACTTAAGAATCAAAAGATTCTGATTGTTGTACAGTCAGGTTAACATGAATCCCGAAAAGTTGAAGAAGCTCCAAGCTCAAGTACGAATCGGCGGTAAGGGAACACCCCGACGCAAGAAGAAGGTATGTAGGTTTGTTTCGAAAGTTAACATAAATTTACGGAATTCTTATGATCATTGATGTGTTGTGAGTTTAAAAGTTTATGGAAATATACATTTCGAGTGTCAATCGAGCAATCTATCATTTCCCTATTTCTGAAAAGTGTTTCTTGATTCACGACCATGAATTCTATTTTTATATGATATCATAATTTTATTATTTGTTGAAGGCATAGTTTAATTACTTGTGTAAATCATTCTTAAGTATTTCATATTTATAATATCGTTTTATATTTCTCTTTTTTAGTTTTGGTGTGTCGAACAATAGTTAGTCTTATAGCCTTCTTATGCACATAGTTTGTTTGATTTCGATTTCTCATTTAAAATTATGTTTGATATAAAACTGTTAAGATTGTAGTGTATGTATTTTCATTAAAGGTTTATTTTTTTTAGAGGTGTGTATCAAAATATAAGTGTTAGTAAGAGAAAAATTTGTATAATTTATTGATTACATATCTATTATTTATTGTCATTTAATTATATTTAATGTATTTTTAGGTTGTGCATGCAACTGCTGCAACAGATGATAAAAAGTTACAAAGTTGTTTAAAGAAATTGTCTGTGAATACAATTCCTGGTATAGAGGAGGTTAATATGATTAAAGATGATGGTACTGTCATTCACTTTAATAATCCAAAAGCTCAGGCTAGTTTATCTGCTAACACGTTTGCCATTACTGGTCATGGAGAAAATAAACAAATAACTGACATGTTACCGGGTATAATAAGCCAACTTGGACCTGAAGGTGTTACACAATTAAAACGACTAGCAAGTACAGTTTCTGGTAGCACAGTTGGTAAAACAACATTGGAAGAAGATGATGAGGTGCCTGATTTGGTAGAGAATTTTGATGAAGCTAGTAAAGAGGAGGTAACAATTCAACCCAAATAACAATAATCATGTGTTTGATGTTTTAAGGTTTATATGTGTTTGACATTTTGAGGTTTACATGTGTTGCATAAAAAATTATTGAAAGAACATTTAATATAGTGCATGTCCTGTTGTTTTTAAGGATATGTCTTTTTATTTGCAATTAAAATTGTTTTTATTATGTTGTAAAATATAAAACATACACATTTGTTAAAACTTTATGACTTTAATAATTGTTTAGTTGAGCTTAAATTTTAGCTGCAGCATAGGAATTATTTAAAATGTGTTAATATGTTTAAAAATTATTTTTAATGTTTTGTAGCATTTTAAGATAAATATTATGTTAAAGTAAAATACAAATATTTAACCAAAGTTGTTGTCAACAAGCCAGAAATTATAATGCAGCATTCAGTTTTTAAGTATATGTAACAAATAAAAAGTGTGGAAATATAATTAAATTTGTTACTAACATTGTTTCTGTAGACTTTATTTACATAGTTGTACCATATTATTTGTAAGATCATTTTAGCTAAAAAGAAATTAATGAAGACATATATTGTTGAAGTGTTTTTATAATATCATTAAATATACATAATGATACATTTAAGGTTGCCCCAAAAAAGGAAGTGGATGAAAATGATAAAGCAGCTGGTGATAAAAAAGAAGGTGTTACGATTGATGAAAAGAAAGAAGCCCCCTTAGCTACACCTGAAGCTTAAAGTGTTAAATAACAAGGTAACTTTCTAGTGTGAATCCACATAAATTAAGTAGTGCTATTTGAGAAAAAAGATAAATCGTTTCTTTCTGTTTTCCTTTTACAGCTATTTCATACAACTAATAGTTGTAATTGACAAGTCAGGTAACACAAGTTGCAAAAGCAATGCGTAAACGAAGTATCATTATACATACGTTATAAATATTTGACATACCCTATGATAATGCTATATGCGTAACAGTTATCAAGAAATAAAAGAGGCTGTTACAGAAATCAAAAGTTTCTATAGACAGTGTTCTTTACTTTGTTGCATTTGCTGAAAAATGGACTTTGCTTTAAAACAGCTAAAATGATCTTACTCTTCCTGAATTAATATTTCGTAACGTTAAGCACGTACGGGACAGAATATTTGAATTTTAAATATTTGATTCAAATGTTCATTCACGTGAAACGCGATGTGATCTTATGGCTTTTATTACGATCTTATTCATAGTATTTTGTTTATTGTGTTCACACGTGGTTTTACTTGTCGAGAATAAACTCAAAGAATTTATAGAGATATAATTAATGGAGCGAAATGAAATTTCTGGCAAGGGTTAATAGTAGCTTTCTACCTATTCGCAATGTAGGGGAAAGAAGTTTATATGCAGTATAAAAAAAGAGGAAAAACGCGCGAAATATTAAGACACCTCTATTTTAATTGAAGAAGTTGATAGACGAATAAGGGTAGTTTTTCGCAACAGCGTTTCAGTGTGAAAAAATGAGGTGTAATATTTTGTAATGTAATCTATGGAATAAATTCATTTGCTGGAAATACGGTTTTCTACTTAAAGATTCATATTCTTTGAATAATCATACTTGTTATTTACTAATATTTATATCTTCATTCATAGGTCTGTAACAATACTGTAATTATGAAAATATAAATCCTCTCTGTATATTAATATTCATTCTTAACATTTTTAATTTATAATTTTTGTTCTGTATTTACGTGTGCAGTTAGAATTATATTTATCATTCTTAAACATTTCTTATTCTGTTGTACTCTAAACATGAAACATTTTTTTTTTTTTTTAATCGTTTCAACAGAAATAACATTTCATAATACATATTTTTCGATATACGTAATACCTGTTATGAATTAAATAAACAAATAAGTATAGCATAAATTTATGATAGATAATTAATTCATTTATTATCCGTTTATTAGAGGCTGCTTATTATGTTATTATGTTTATTAGAGTTGTGAAATGACAGATTTAGTAATTAGTATGATCAAGTGATGCTTTTACCCAACTGAATCTATTTTACTGACAGTTTATTCGTTTCCTTTTTTTTATATTATAACTCGTTTTAATGCGTTATTTGAGTGATATCCCGTAATATGAGAGAATTATGTACTTATATAAATGTTATAATTTTACATGTCATAGATGTTATCTATTGATTATATGCAAATCTAACGTTTAGAGCTTACCAGTTACATAAATTTATTATTAATTGTTTCAATGAACGAATTCGGTTATATTTCTCGGATATGTATTTTTATTAATAAACAGCATATCGTTTACTAATGTTTACAGCTTTATATGATATGAATTTTTATGCAATAAGTTTTATTGTAGTTAACAATGTTGTCTTAATACTCAATTTAAAGTACCTTTATCTTTAAATTTAGTTATACAATCATTTAATAATTACTGCAAATAATATTCACACTGTTTACATTTATATATTAGCTTAAAATTATTTTATTTCTCTACTCTTGTGTAATTACATTCCATTTTCCTCATCTGTAACATTAGTTTCAACAAAAATGTTTTTTCAAGTACAAGGATTTGTGTTTCAATCACGTTGTTCTTTCAAAAACTGAGCGAACCTTACATCTTGTCAAGGAAAATCTTAGTTTGTTTTTCCCTCAGATTTTCACAGTGTTTTCGTTGAATAGTTTTTACTTCTACTTATTATAATGTAATTTGTGTTTGCTAATAAAAAGCAGGGGACTTTGATAAGAGCGAAACAACGTCGACTTGCGGTTTGGTTATTTAACTTGTTTTATCTTCGTTCTTCGTATTACGAGACGTCCCCCGGGACGAGGTACCCCTCACAAAGTTGTGTTTTTATCATGTATGTCGCGTTAAGCCGGAAGTCCTTTAATGTGTTGCGGTAAAGCGCACTGGCTTTCGTCGGATGGCAGGTGGTACTAATAAGATTTATGGATTTTGTTGAAGCGTTGCCCGTCAGAGTCAATTGATGTTTCAGCGCTGGGAATTATTATAATTACATTATGGTTAAATTATTTCTGACAATAAGAGGTAAAAGTGGATACGTAGGTAGATGCAATACTACTACTAATACTTTCAATCATTATTTGAATATACTTTTTTAAATCACTCCATGTAATGTAATTATTATTTTATTTATACATATTTAACCTGATAATTATAATTTAATTTAAAATACCAATATTAATAAATTACTATTAAACTGTAGTTCAATTATTGAGCTAATGTATCATTGTTAAATAGTTATAATTGCATTAATTGTATTCAACATTTATTTTTGTTAACAAATTCTACGGTTGAAGTAAAAAATGCAGTATTTCATAAAAAATACGGTTTTTGCAATATGAATTCTTTTATCGATTACCATGATTCCATTACGCGTTACTATATAAGTGGAACGTTGATTGCATTTGATGTTCTGGTAGTTATCGTTTCATCCTGCGATCGGAATTTTTAATTCAATAACCTATAAAATTTATCATATTGCACTGTATTGGATCGGAATTTCAGGTGCAAGATAATGTATCGATTTAAACCATGTTGCGGGTGGAATTTTCACATTGAAATTCTCATCTGGATTCTATTACACGGCTGTGCTGAATTATTTCATTCGATACTGCTCCAATATCGATAGAAATTCATAATAATTTTATATATCAATCTAGCAAAATTTTTCAACGATAATTTAAACTTGTTATTTTCGTTAATTTTTTAATTGCTATTAAACTTCAACTTTAGATGAATTAAATGCTGTTTTCCATACTCGATGGATGTATCATACTCACGTATTAAAGATCGTTGGCCATTTCATGATTTCAACGATCTCGTTAGCGTTTTGGAATTATATTTAATGTTGAGAGTGATGATACGTAATTCTTTCATTAAGATGGATTTATCTTAGCTTCTACGTCCATTTTTAATCTTTTCGCTCTTAGTGAATAGGTCCGAAATGACGGCAGGGAATTAATCATATCTCTTAACGTCACTTCGCGTTATGTTTCAAGCGGCGGTAAAAAGATTCTCCATGCTGATAAGTTTCTTCTAAAATCACTGTCTGTGAACAGTTGTTCATTAAACAAACATAATACACAACAAAATAATAAATTTTAAATACACATTTTTGTATTGCAATTCGATATTTTAACTCCCTGATTGCTTTTTAATTCTACAATTCCAATTTTTCATGTCTTATTTTATGTGAAAGAAAAAAGAATGGAATTGTAATTTGTGATATTATATACTATTAGTATATGTTCATTTAATACATACTTATTTTATTTATTACATCTATTATTTATTTTACGTTTCCCTTATTATTTATTTTTCATTACATTTTGGATGGTTTTGTTATTTTTTCAATCAGCTTTGACTTACAAACCTGATCTATTATTTTTTATTCAATCAAGATTATTGTTGCCAGCTCTAAATTGCAATTATTAATGAACAATTAATATTTATCGGAAGAACGATAAAATTTAATGTGGCCGCCAGTTGTGTTTGATTGGAAAGTGTTGCTCAATCATCGAATTAATTTCATGAGTCACTGTAATTGAATTAATTATGCGACGAGATAATACGATGCTTCTTGTTCCACAACACGAACATTTTCCTAGCAAAATACCGGCAGTCGGGCGAATCGTTTAAATCACAGTCTGCAATTTGTCGTCTGCGGTTTCCCAGAATGCTCTGCGCTTA